>OW121766.1:30452500-31675000 GCA_933228765.1 Miltochrista miniata | reverse complement strand
TTAACGTAACTCGCCAGCCGCCGGCCGCCACAATGACTGCCACTTTATAATGCTATCGTCCCACTCACTGATTTCAATCATTATTTATCACGGTTTCGCGTCATGTAATCTTTTTTCACTTCAAATAATTTGTTATTTCATTTGTGAGCTACGCGTGCTGTACCTACTATGACTTTGAAAATCACAGTCGTCACTCGAGAATAGTACCATACAATAAATACATGCATATAGTCCTGCCTTTATCCCCGAAGGGGTAAGTAGACATACTAGGCTGAGACAACACCTTTGTATTTTGTCCCTCTCCATAGCCAGTGAGCGAGTTTGCTGCTATTGAAATTCAAGCCTCCCATCGAGCTTTTAAATTGATTTTACTACTGCCATGTTATTAGCGACCGAGGCCATTGCTTAATAAAAATGAAAAAAAATAAAAATATATTTATTCCCGTATTCCCATGGGAACGGGTGCTATGCTGGTAAAGCCGCGTGACGTCTGCTAGTCGAAAATAAATAGTATAATCTTAGGCTTTTGCAGGGTGGGCAGCACGAGTGTAGCGCCTATATGGTGTTGTAAACGTTTATAAGCTACGGTGACCTATCTGGTGTCCTGTATGGTTTTCTGCCTGCCAACTTTGTGGTACAAAAAAAAGAATAGGTAACATTTTTTAAGAGCTAATTTACTTAAACTTTTTAATAGTCGTGTGAAATTCTCTAATAGAAGACTGAAAATTGCAACACAAAATACATAGGTACCTATATTTTTTATTTTAAAGAAAAGACAGAAATAGGTGCAATCAAATAGTAATTTATGTGATGCGCAACCTATAATAAAAATTGGTTTCCCTTAGTTTCAACGTTCGAGGGGTTTATGTGAAAGGAATATTTATTGTGATCTACCTCGACGGCGACGGTTCGGATGCGAAGGGCTCAAATTATGGAAATGCGCCACGTCATGTGGTAAATTCAAAGGCACGGCCCGGAGAGATTTGGAGCGCTCCCGCTCATGGCTCTATCTACAGTTACCTACTAGTGTTGGGAAATAGACAATATTAAATAAATAATAATAATAAATAATAGTGTGCCCTCGGAGCTACTACATCAGCTCGTAGGAGCGGTCGTCCTACCATCAACAGTTCCTTGATATACTGGGTGTAACAAAATTACCTCTCCATATTTCATCCATCCATTTAATTACATGACATTTGGGCACATTAATACGAATTTATCATTAAACTATCAAGGAGATATAATAAATGAAGTCGAGGTTACAAAATTCTTGGGTGTATACATTGATTCAGATTTAAAATGGAAAACGCAAGTGCATGAAATATGTAGTAAATTAAGTTCATTCTCATACGCACTGTACATGCTTAGAAAAGTAGCTAACCAACAGACACTATTAACGGCCTATCATGCTAACGTAGGTTCAATTCTCAAATATGGTATTCTATTTTGGGGCAACTCAGTAAACAAGGAATATGTTCTTAGAGCCCAAAAGAAGTGTATCAGAAGTATATGCGGACTTAAACAAACAGACTCATGTGAACCTTCTTTCCGCAGGTTAAAAATCCTAACCCTTCCTGCTTTATATATTTACGAAGCCGCAATTTATGTAAAAAGTAATTTGAATAAATATGTAAACCTGCTAAGTAAGAGACATAAAAATATACTTCACATTGAGAAATGTAGAACTCAGCAATATAGGAACAGTATCTTTGGAATGAGTGCCAAGATATATAACAAACTGCCTGATCATATTAAAACCTCTCAATCTATTTTCGTATTTAAAGACGTACTCCGAGAACTTTTAATTTCTAAGACTTATTATTCGATTGAGGAATATTTAAATGATAAGAACTTATGACCTATTAATTGTTTATGACAATAATTTATCCTATTAATTGTTTATGACATTAATTTATGACCTATTTGTAGACGACGCAATAATGTCGCCCCGGGTGCTACAAACGTCCATAGGCCACTTACCAACGATAAGCTTGTCCGCGACCGTAGTAGTAAAATTCAGCTGAACGTTATCGTATCGCAATTTATATTAAGAATTGAACATGCCTTATTTGTGTACATTTTGCCTAATCATAAGATGGTTACTTTTCTGATTTTATTATTATTTTATACTTTTTATACATGTCTATAAATACGTATGTATATGTACCTGATATTAAAACCTTTAATTGGAACGTTGTGGTCTGTTAAATGTGTCTGTGTTAATAAATACGCTACGGTTGCAAGCGTGTGTGTGTGTGCTCGTCGTCGTCACCGTATATCGGTGACGTACTTACAATTTTTTCTATACGGCCGGTAGTTGCCGAACGTTTAGTCGACCGAAACAAGTGGACACAGACGCACACACATAATTGCATCCCGGAAGTACTTAACCGTATCTACTGTTTTATTTGGAAATTCCTGGAGCCGCCCTGCATCCTCTACAAAGTGGTCCTTCGAGCCGGATCTGAACCAGCGACCTATGGATCGTCGTCGTCTACACTATTAATTGTTTATGACATTAATTTATCTGAAGTAATGACAGTTTGTTTAGTTAAGAAGTATATAAAGATTTTGAACATTTTAAAATTTGTTTTGTGAAAAAAATGTAATTTAATTATTTATGTTCTAATTGTTTTTGAGGATATCATTGAGGAATATCTAAATGATGACAATAATTATCTTTACGTAATGACATTATTCTAGTGTTTAAATAATAAGGACAGACATTTTAAATTTTGTTAATATTTGGATTTTAAATTTTTATGATAACGTTGACATTATACCTATTGCATGTATCAAAGTATGTACCTACTACTAAACCTTACATTATCGTACGCCTGAAAAGGCATGTTACGGAAGAGACCTATTTATTATAAATTTATAACAACTCTGTATACCTACGTACCTGTAACAGACAATAAATAAATAAATTGAATTCTTAATGTGCGACAAAAAATTTACCCCCCTTTTTTATTAAATATTTTTATTTGATTTCCGATGCCAAGTCATCTCATGAAATTTGGAGAGGTAATTTTGTTACACCCAGTATAACATTTTCTGCATTGGTAAACTGGCGATTTTATAAGACTGGACGTGAGGCAACTTCCCTTTTTTATTAAAAGACACAACGAATGAAATGCACTACAATACTGTGTGTTTCTTCGCTTTCCTAATTGAATACTACCAAAGGAGAATGAAATCGTGTATCACGCACTTGTTGTTAACAGTTACGATATCTGATTAGAACACGCAACGTTGCCTACGAGTTTATATTAGAAGGTACCTTCTCGTTTTTACCCCTGGGTACGGAACCCAAAAAATAGGAAACGCGTTCATTCCTAGGATGTTCAATAACCCAGCACACCAGAACATTGGGAAATGAGAAGATAGCTGTAGGAGAACAAATCGAAACCACGTAGATTGAAACGATTTTATTGCTCATAGTTATAATACAATTTAACTATTTTAATCTCAAGTGTGCAGGTTTATTTATTTAGTTTTTTTTTCCATAGAATTATAACGCATTTTTTTCTATGATTGTCGTAGTATCGTGACACGTGGCTCCACCACGTGGTGCAGTTCTCGCACCTCTCTGAACCTCCGCCGGCCTGCGAGGCACCTTGGGCGGGCTTAGCCATAAGATGTCGCTAGCAACTACTTTCTAGATAATGTACAACATTTAATATTAGAATGCAGGAAAAAATCCGCCTGAGAGAGAGTCATTCATAAGCGAGTTTAAAATTAACATGTGTTATAACACAGTGATGTTCAGTGTTACTCACCAACTAGCGCGAGGTAGCTATGCAGAGAACTCTTTCCCAGGGCGCCTTACTACAGAGATTCCAGTGTGCGTGCAAGGGTAGGCTAGGGCTCTCACGAAAACAGCCAGGTAGGGTGTACACACATATATTTATATAACACACAGTTCACTACAGAGACAATGAGATAGAAAGCACAGACATACATAAGAACAGTTATACTAAAAAATAGTATAGGTTTAGGTACTAGAGTACAGCACTAAATTATTTCCGCATGAGCAGGTACTAGAGGTGAGGAAGTAAGTTAGGCGGCTAGGCTACACGTATAAGTAAGAAGACAGGTACTGGCCTTTGAGTCGAGCCGAAAGCGACCCCGTACGCTGTCAAGTCGAGGTGAAGTTGGCAGGCTTCTCTCGTAATACCTCGCTTGTGTGGTCCACGTGTTTTCGGGTGTGGTTTAGAATAGTGGCTGACCCACTTTTCCCCGTACTAAAAAACCCAGAATCTGGGTATAGGTTATCAGAGTTTATTACTTTCTGAGGAGAATAGGTGAAACCCAAGCTATTCTCCTCAACAAGTCCTCAGGTTCGAACTTATAACCTCTAACGAAGATTGAGGTATGCGACTCAGAGTAATTTCAAGTTCAATAATGCTTAGCAGATGGTAAAAGAGACTTCTAACTTTATAGGGCTTATATATACCCTCTCTAACGTGGAAATCCAGAATTCTATATGAAAACCTGTTTACTTTGAATGCGAAAACGATTCGTCACCGATCATATGACATCCTGTCATTCTGACAGCAGAAATGTCACCACAGACAACCGATTAAGAAAACGATAGATCGATTAGGCTGCTTTCACACGCTGAATGCTGCATCTACAGAAAATAAATGCTACAGTGTGACATGGATGTAATACAGTCCATTCTGTCTACTCTAAGATCTGGAGTAGCAGTGGCAATGTATCATTTGGTTGCCTCTTGTGAATGACTCTCATGAACCGATAAATTTAGATAGATTAGTTAAGTTTATTTTAAGTATTTATTAATATTATTTTATACCTTTTCTGTGTATACGATTAAATAGGTTACGATAAGATTGACATGTCCATTAGTTTAAAATCCTATTTAAATAAAGATTAAAAAAACTACTTAACTCAAAAGAAACATCACATCGTGACTGACGGTAATTTATAAGTAAGTTTTACTCTAAAATGTAGCATTTATTTTCTATAGATGCAGTATTTAGGATGTGAAAGCAGCCTTATCGAGTTATCTTTTTTTAATCGGTTGTCAGTGGTGACATTTCTGCTGTCAGAATGACAGGATGTCATAAGTTCGGTGACGAAGCGTTTCGCATTTAGAGGAACGGGTTTTGTTAAGATTTTTCGTGAAAGACAGGACTTTTGACCGAGACCTGCTTTGGGGTAGTTGGAGGTCCTTTGGCTTTTGCTCTGAGACTGTGCCGCGAATCAGTTTTTCGCTCAAGCGCGATTATTTGTTACCTCGCGTGGCCTAACGGGCTGTGATTGGGTTGCTGCATTGCATCTTGCTACATTTTACCCAGAAAACTGGTGAGTCACTTCTTCTTTTGCAAAGCGGGTCGATTGTCGTCTGTCGCGCAGCCAAGATCTTAATTTGTCGTTTCTTTCATGACAGGGTTTTTTACTACGGGGCTAGTTGCCGGATGAGATATTTGGTGCCGCACCTATAAGTTAGTGGGCTGCACGTGGTACGACAACGTGGAAGTGCGGACTACACGAGCTTCTCATGTGAGAGGTATCTGCCGTCATCACCTGGCAGTAACAACAGGCAGTCACTCTCACTCAGCTCACTCTGCAGGCCAGTAAATCCACTACTTATGTGTAGCTTAGTAGCATAAGTACCTAAGCACTGACTATACTTCTGTGTACCTGTGATATTTGTGTCTATCAGTGAATAAGCTCTCTGTGTGTCTCTGTGTATCTCTGTGTTATATAAATATATGTGTGTACACCCTACCTGACTGTTTTCGTCAGAGCCCTGGCCTACCCTTGCACGCACACTGGAATCTCTGTAGTAAGGCGCCCTGGGAAAGAGTTCTCTGCATAGCTACCTCGCGCTAGTTGGTGAGTAACACTGATCATCTTAGTGTTACAAATTGGCTCCCAACGTAGTGGCAAATCTCTGGGTCTACTCTGCGGTAGTCTCAGTCTGGTGTGTGTGCATAGGTGGTTATCTCTGGCGAAACCATTCTGGAATCGTCCGAGACGCTCCAGGACGTTAATTGGTGGTGCTAGCAGCTAAGCACAAAACCTTCCCTTTCGTCTTCTTCCAGCTCCCTACATCTTTGGCTGGAAAAGACACAAAATTCTAAATTCAAAAATTTATAATAGCTGTGATTTTGGAAAGATTTATTGATTTTATTTGGCACACCCACTTTTTTTTCTTATTGTGTTTTATGTTCCTTTTTTTTATGGTGCACACATTTATTTATCATTAGTGTATTAGTGTATATTATTCTATAGCTTTACCTTGTAGGGTAAACTTGGTAAACTTCTCACTGTGTAAACTTTGTGAATTTCTCTGTGTAACTTAAAACTTTTTTATAAGGTATGTTGATACCTTGTAATTTTAATTATTAACCTGAACTGTGTTATCAGAAAATTTAGAAACTTTTCTCTCTTAGTATACCCTTAATCTTTGTTAAATTCTAAAAGTCAATTTGAAACATAATTACCTAACTTAGTACACTTTGTTGTAACTCAATTTACATTTTTACTTTGTAATTGATCCCTATCTGTGCCATTTTATATTTATAATTGTTGTAAGTAAATTTTTACATAATGGCACAGATGAAAAAATATATTAATTATTTAAGAAAGGATGAACTTGCTAACGAGCTGTCCCACATGGGTATTTCAGTGGAACCGGAAACGACAGTGTCTGGCCTTCGGAGTGAGCTAAGAACGGCACACCGACTCGTCCGTCGAGGTAGCATCAAAGCGAGTGCTCCGGTACCCGCTGATGCACCGGCTGAGCTCTCGATCTGCCTTCCAAGAGTCTCCGAGCTGGAGGAGGCTATTCAGTCAGGTGACATTTTCATTAATAAAGGTAGTCGTCTTAGGGTGTCCATCAGAGCCAACTACTTATTGAGTAGGTTAGCTCGTTGTGGTCTGGATTGCCCCGACCTGGTGGATATTCGTGGTAGGCTAGTGAAGATCATCGCTAGGGCTGAACCCAGTAGTGATTCTGAATCCGAAGGTTCGGATGATGATGGTGATGATCCTTCGGGTCGTGACCAGGTGGAATATACTTCACCAGTAGTGAGAGAGGACCGCTCGGTGCGAGCTAGTTCAAGTAGGAATAGTTCTACATGTAACATAGTGTATAAAGAACGTCCCCTTAACTTATGTTCATTTAACTTAAAATATGATGGTTCTACTTGTGTACGTGTGTTTTTAGAGAGATTAGAGGAACTTAGATGTGCTCGGGAGGTTACTAAGCCTAGACTCCTTATGGCTTTCTCCGACCTGTTGGATGGACCGGCTTTGTCTTGGTTCCGTACAAACAAAGCTAACTTCATCTCATATGAGGATCTTATTAGTGAGCTTAGAGATACCTTCGATATTCCTGATTATGATTACCGCCTCAGGAACGAGATAAGACAGCGTACACAAGCCCGCTCTGAGTCCTTGGTTAACTATATATGTACAATGCAAGCCATGTTCTCAAGGTTGTCATGTAAGATGCCCAGTGAGGAACAGCTGGACATTCTCATGCACAACATTAGACCTGACTACATGAAGGAACTGGCCTTGCATGATGTCAACTCTGTAGATGACTTGAGACGTTTGGGTAAGCGCTTGGAGCTTGCGCGTACTAGGGCAGACGCTTTCCATGAGCCTGCTCTTGACAAGTTTGAGATTACATCTGACTTACACCAGCTTAAGAACAAAGGTGTACAAAAGCCCGCTAAGCAGGTGTCTGCAGTGGAGACGCCGGTTACCCCCCACGATCGCAAATGCTTTCGTTGCGGCGGGGGCGGTCACACTGCATACAGCTGCACACAGTCAAGGGAGCTGGTGTGTTTCCGGTGTGGTCTCAAAGGAGTCAAGACCCCAGACTGCTCACACTGTACTAGCAAGTCAAAAAACGCGTAGGCCAGGGCCTTATTAGGAACTCTGTGCATCACTCTGTATCTGAGTCTATTTCTGATAAGGTCCTGTTTCCTAAACGGGATAGTGACATTAGACCGTATCTAGTTGTTAAGGTTTTAAATTTAAATGTCTTAGGCCTTCTAGATTCCGGTGCCTCCTGCTCTATACTAGGTAAGGGAGCGCACCGCATCTTCTTGGAACTGGGTTTTGATCTTGTGAGTATCAATCCTACTTTTCGTATTACAACTGCAGACAGCACTCACTTGCAATGTCTGGGTTGTATCTCTTTGCCAATTGAGTACAATTCGGTTATCCGAGTTGTCAAGTTCTATGTTGTCCCAGGTATAACCACCTCCATGATATTTGGAGTGGATTTCTGGCAACAATTTAAGTTAAGTGATAAGTTAATTTTACAAAATATTAGTCTTGATAGCTTTAGTGATAATAATCCTATAGAGTCTGTGTCCCTTAACGGTGGCCTCGAGGATTACGACAACCTGACAACTAAACAAAGGTGTGTAATCAACGAGGTCATTGAAAAGTTCGACTCGTTGAACACTGATAAGGTGGGTTTAGGTCGGACCTCACTTGTGCACCATGTCATTGACACTGGTGACAGCAAGCCGATCAAGCAGCGTTATTATCCGCTCTCTCCCCTTAAGCAGAAGGCCCTGGAAGCCGAGCTGGACCGAATGCTGGAGATGGGAGTAGTGTCCCCGTCTCAGTCCGCCTGGAACTCTCCAGTGGTCATGGTGGAGAAGGCGAACGGCGACCTCAGATTGTGCTTGGACTCTCGCAAGCTGAACTCTGTGTCTAAGAGTGACGCCTACCCCTTACCCTATATCAATCAAATCTTAGACCATCTTAATAATGCTAAGTATTTAACCTCTGTAGATCTGAGTGCGGCCTACTGGCAGATTCCATTCGACTCACTCCAGTCTGCTGAGAAGACTGCTTTTACGGTTCCCCGGAGAGGATTGTTCCATTACAATTCCATGTGCTTCGGTCTTGTCGGTGCCAGTGCCACGATGCAACGCCTCATGGACCGTCTGTTTGGTCCCGAGTTCGACAACAAGGTATTTGCGTTTCAGGATGACATAGTCTGTGTGTCCAGCACCTTTGAGGAGCATGTAGAGCTCTTACATAGAGTCTATCAGCAACTCAAGGATGCTGGCCTAACTATTAATATGAAAAAATCCCACTTTTGTCGGAGTGAACTCAAATACCTGGGGTATTATGTGGACAAACATGGCTTACGGACAGACCCGGGTAAAGTTGAGGTTATCCTCAACTATCCCACCCCTTCTAACCCTAAGGAGGTTAAGAGATTTCTGGGAATGGCCGGCTGGTATCGTCGCTTTGTTAACAACTTCTCGAAGATTAGTAAACCTCTGTGCAAACTCACTTCTACGAACCTTAAGTTCGAATGGACCCCTGAGGCTGAACAGTCCTTTAACCTGCTAAAGTCAGCCTTGGTTTCTGCCCCTATATTAAAAATGCCTAACTTTGAGATGCCCTTCCGCATTCTTAGTGACGCGTCAGCTTACTCAGTTGCTGCTGTACTGACACAAACTCACGATGGTGTTGAGCACCCTATCGCCTACTGTAGCCGTTCTCTCAACAAGAACGAGGTGAACTACAGCACAACTGAGCGAGAACTTCTGGCCGTGATTTTCGCTTTGGAACAATTTCGACAGTACGTCGAAGGCCAAAAATGTACGGTCGTCACGGATCATTCATCTCTTCTGTGGTTCCATAAGCTAAAAAATCCCACGGGTCGTCTAGCACGTTGGAGCATGAGGCTCAGTCAATTCGATTTTGACATAGAGCATCGAAAAGGTAAAGACCACGTTGTACCTGATGCTCTGTCTCGTATCAAAATTGATTCCCTCGATGCAGTACCCACTAAAGACCCGTGGTATGACCACACCATGAATAGTGTTCGGAAGAACCCTAGGAAGTCACCAAATTATGACATTCGTGACAACCTTCTATATAGGTTAACTAAAAATAAATATTCTTTGACTTCAGACTTTGACTGGAAGCTGGTGGTACCTCAGGAGGATCGCTTGCCCCTGCTCTCTAAGTACCACGATGACACACTTAGTGCCCATGGTGGCGTTTGGAAGACGCATAAAAGGTTAGCCCTAAATTATTACTGGCCCAAGATGTACGAGGACGTCAAAGAATATGTTGGGAATTGCGAAACATGCAAGCAGTACAAACCCGTAAATACGTCTCGTCCCGGCCTAATGGGTAGCCCGAAGCGGGTTTCGAAGCCATTCGAAGCTATCTCTGTCGATCTGCTTGGTCCCTTTCCCACTTCGAGCAATAGAAACGTACACCTGATCGTGGTCTCCGACTACTTTAGCAAATACGTCATGTTGTGCCCTGTTCGGGTTGCCACAGGCGCTGTAGTCGCGAGGTTCATAGAGAAGAGTGTGTTTCTCGTGCACGGAGTCTGCAAGACTATTTACATGGATAATGGCCCTCAGTTTGTGAGTAAGCCATTTAAGGATCTGTTGGCTAAATACAATGTACCTAATATATATTATAACCCTAGGTATCATGCCCAAACTAATCAGGCGGAACGAGCTATTCGCAATGTGGTTCAAGCGATCTCATGCTATGTGAAGTCACAACACAAGTCTTGGGATCAGTTCTTGGTTGAGATACAGTGTGCTTTAAACACTGCAGTTAACGAAGCAACTCGTTTCACCCCTTACTTTTTGGTACATGGTAGGGAATTTATTGGGGATGGAGTGCTGTACAGGCAGACAGATATCGCGTGCCATCCTACTTCAGTCTCTGTAGACGATCCATCAGCCTTCGGTGTCAAGCTGAGAGAAATACAACGCATTTACGACCAGGTGAGGAAACATTTGAACGTTGCCCACCAGCGTAATGAAAAGTATTACAACCTCAGAAAAAGGCATGTAGAGCTGAAAGTGGGACAGATAGTTTACAAACGCACGTTCTACCTGTCCAACAAGGCCAAGAATTTTACTGCTAAGCTAGCTCCTAAGTTCCTTAAATGTGTGGTGACTGCTAAACGATCCCCTTTAGTATATAGGCTGTCAGATCTGGACGGTAAGGATCTTGGGGAGTACCATATCAAGGACATCCTGAAGTATCAGGAGGAGCAGTCTCCAATACCTAACGTAACTACATAGCACTGTTTCTCTAGTTTATTAAACCAGTGCTATGTGATCATTATGTAAGACTATTTTAATCTTTTGTTTGTATTTCTATATGTGTACGTGACTTTAAATTGTCACGTTGTAGTTTCTTCTATGCACCGCACCGAGCGTTTTTCTCTCATTCGCTTCTTAGTACTCTACATTATCCTGAGAGCTTGGGTAGTGTTAGGGTATCGGCAGTGAGTAAAGGGAGCATTCGTTTTCTATGAAGGGCATTAGACTCTAGTTACTTAGCCTAACCGGTACACGAGTCAGTGTCTAGTTAGGTACATAGGAGGATCTTTCTTTGGTATTGTAATGGTCGTAGTCAGCTGGTGTTTGAAGGACCTAGCTGGTTGTCTTCGTTTATTAGTCAGTACTTTTCTGTTTTCTTTATTGTGTATTTCCAGCGTGTCATATCCGCAGGAAATACTATTAAAGGGGGGGTGGTTGTAGCATTTATTTTCTATAGATGCAGTATTTAGGATGTGAAAGCAGCCTTATCGAGTTATCTTTTTTTAATCGGTTGTCAGTGGTGACATTTCTGCTGTCAGAATGACAGGATGTCATAAGTTGGGTGACGAAGCGTTTCGCATTTAAAGGAACGGTTTTTGGTTAAGATTTTTCGTGAAAGACAGGACTTTTGACCGAGACCTGCTTTGGGGTAGTTGGAGGTCCTTTGGCTTTTGCTCTGAGACTGTGCCGCGAATCAGTTTTTCGCTCAAGCGCGATTATTTGTTACCTCGCGTGGCCTAACGGGCTGTGATTGGGTTGCTGCATTGCATCTTGCTACATTTTACCCAGAAAACTGGTGAGTCACTTCTTCTTTTGCAAAGCGGGTCGATTGTCGTCTGTCGCGCAGCCAAGATCTTAATTTGTCGTTTCTTTCATGACAGGGTTTTTTACTACGGGGCTAGTTGCCGGATGAGATATTTGGTGCCGCACCTATAAGTTAGTGGGCTGCACGTGGTACGACAACGTGGAAGTGCGGACTACACGAGCTTCTCATGTGAGAGGTATCTGCCGTCATCACCTGGCAGTAACAACAGGCAGTCACTCTCACTCAGCTCACTCTGCAGGCCAGTAAATCCACTACTTATGTGTAGCTTAGTAGCATAAGTACCTAAGCACTGACTATACTTCTGTGTACCTGTGATATTTGTGTCTATCAGTGAATAAGCTCTCTGTGTGTCTCTGTGTATCTCTGTGTTATATAAATATATGTGTGTACACCCTACCTGACTGTTTTCGTCAGAGCCCTGGCCTACCCTTGCACGCACACTGGAATCTCTGTAGTAAGGCGCCCTGGGAAAGAGTTCTCTGCATAGCTACCTCGCGCTAGTTGGTGAGTAACACTGATCATCTTAGTGTTACAAAAAGAATAATAATAATACTACGTACCTACATAGTTTTCCATCTGTACTATCTCTAATTTGTGGTATAACTTAAGTCCATTTATAATAATTGAATGAGGCACCCTCATATTATGTTCACAAAATATCGAATGTTAGGTAAAAACGTAAAGGGCCAATAGAAAAACTATCATTAACTGGTGACTCAGCACTGTCTATTACATCCGCTACATAAGGATAAGGCCCATTTCTTTACAGAATTATTTCAGTATTTTGATACAGCGATAGGTTTGCGAGAGCCTTACATAACTGGGTCAACATTGGGAGGGTTCGGCGCACTGATTGGCACGGGCTTAGCCGAGATGAGGGAGCAAACAATTCGCTAACGAGGAGAGCAGGGCGGGGGGGGGGGGGTGAGCGCGAATTGTCGCCGCGTTTTGTTCGATTGTTAGACCTTGTTTTTGTTATGTTAATTTTCAGCTAATGTTCCGTTTGGTAAGCCTGGCCCGATATTTTATTCACGGAGGAAAAGCGGTTCTTTGAACTAAATAATGCTATGATTTACTTCCAAATTATCGTGCCGCGTAAAGTCAAAGCTAAGTTAAAAGAAGTACTCTTAGCCCCTCTAACATACTTTATGGCTATTTCTACTCGTTGCTTAGATTTGATGGTCACACGCTTATATTTTCTAAACCGTATGAGTTAGAACGAAATGTTTTAAAACTGTGGATAAAACAGCTATTAAGCTATAAAATACATGAAATTTGTTGCAATAGAAGTAAATATTCATACCAAAAATCAACACGAAAGGTCAAAATCGGGGTCATTTTTCGCATTCTACTCGTGTCACACTTCCCGATTCAGTTAAACATTAGGTTACTGCTTCAACAAATTTCCATAGATTTTGAAGTTACATACACAAAATTCACCGTAATAACATACACTACACACACAGTATTACAAAAAAAAGTCTTGTAACTATTATTTAGAACTTAAAACACATTATACGTCGGTCACACGAATGTAGGTACTTTAGATTTGCGTAGTAAACGGTTGACTGTTGATCAAAACGACCGTCCCAATAACAAAACTCAACTTAACTGAACGTTATTGGTTGAATGGCATCGCAAGAGTACGACGTGCATCTCCTGGCTCCATGAGAAAAAAAATATCAGCAAATTTTTACATTTGACACTTAATTCGAGTACTTTTCGTGGGTGACTTTTTGTACATTGTATAATAGCTATTGAAGTCAGAGTCAATTCATCGAAACCGCAAATAAATTGAGATATTTATGTACTATTTGCTTTAAACCGTAACGGCTAAACTTTGTCGGAATTTGAAAAAAAGATATATTTTCGTTACCTTCGTGTCACATCCTTCATGGCGTTTTACCCACGAAGGTAAGTTTATGCCACGAAAGTGATCTTTGACTAGTTTCAGTAAGAGTGGTACCCGTTTAGATTCGTAATGTAGTATGTAACGGAATGATAGCAGAACAAATAACCAGGTTTCTACAATCATGGCAAATGACAAAGCAATACCAATAACATTCCGTGTGATGCCCTTTTATAGGAGTAGAAATCCCACCGGACGTTATGCCAAATCCAAACCACAGTCCATACCGTCTAAAACTCACACCGTACCTACTTACCCGTCTAGTGTTAGGCGCCGCCCGTAACACCTTAGAAAGATGTATCAGGGTAGATGTAGGCTATCACCGTGGCCTCGCCTACAGGTTTGGGTGTTATCTTGCGTCTTTTGGGTTAGTTCAGGTGCAATTCCGCTTCTTGAGGCGTGCAGCATGCTAAGAACTTTCACGTCATGCCGTTGTTTTGGCTCTCTAGGCGTAGACCTGTGACCCTTCGAGCACCTTTGTGCGCTATTTAAACGAAGACAAAACGGCCTTCGCATCCAAGTCTCAAGGACAGATCCCGGGAAAGAGTAATGGCACTTAAAACTTAACTAAGGCACTTAATACCTTATACTTATATCAACTTATATACGGGTGGTACTCGTCGAGTAAAACTCGCCAAGTTTTCCAGCGAAGCGGTTTGTGACTACTCTAGAGAACAACTTGTAAACATGGCTAAGGAGTGAGACGGGTCTGTAATTCTTCAGCAAGGTCTTGTCACCTTTTTTAAAAAACAGAGCCACCGCACTTCGCTCCACGCTTTAGGTGTTTGTACCTGTTGGAGGACGGAATTAAAGAGACTCGTCAGCTCTTTCAGAACTGGAGTCCCGCCAACTTTAAGAAGCTCAGTCGTAACTCCGTCCTCTCCGGGGAATTTATTGGTTTTTAGTTGTTTGCGAGCCACCCTGACCTCGCCCTGGTCAATATCCGGAGTGTCTTCCTCTTCGGTATAGTGGCGCGTTAGTGGGACTCTGTGGTCACAGTCGCTAGGTCCCATCGGTTTGTTTTCCGTGATGCATATAGGTCTCTATAGAAGCTCTTAACTTCTTCGAGAATCTTGAACCTCGAGGTCACGGTTTTGCCACCCGCTGTTTTCAATTTGGTCAGACGGGGTCTTCCAAGCTGTTGCGCAAAGACTTTAGTACCCCAATTTTGTTCGATTGCTGCCTCGACGATGTTGGTGTTATAACGTCTGAGGTCGCATCGTATCAGCTTTCGGATTTTGATGTTTAAATAACAGGAACACCTATTTTTGCTTTTTCCAGACAGAAACCTTTGGGAGACTTGTTGTAGCGTCCTGACTACAGTGTCTGCCTTATCGTGATCGATGCCAGTGGTTTCCAGCAGATCGAAACGATTTTGAAACTACAATTGAAACTTCTTGGCACACAAAGCTATTTGGAGCGCAGTAGGTCGGAGAGTAGGCTTCATCATCCGGGCCCTTTCGGTGCGGAAGTCTAAATTCAGAGATGCTTGGACGAGTTGGTGATCACTTCCGGCATTAAACCTGTTGATCACTGAGACATCTTTAAATATACACCTCTTGTCCGACATGATGAAGTCTATCTCGTTCGTTGTGACCGAAGAGTCCTTGAGCCTCAAGAAAGTTGATAAGCATACGCCCCCGGTCATTTCTACGCCCCACACCAAAGGGTCCGATTTTCGTTTCACGGCGTTCTTGTATTCCCATTTTGGCATTGAAGTCCCGCATCACAACATTGTAGTGAGTCTTGGCAGTACATTGTAATGCTTTCACCACGTCCTCGTACACAGTCTCAACTGCCTCGTCAGTGCTTCTCGAAGTCGGGGCATAGGTACACCTAAATCACGTTCAGGGAGTACCTGTTGGTGAGTCTCAGTATTACGTATGCTACCCGAGACGAAACACTGCTGATCTCCACAATGCTGCCAACGAGGTCCTTTTTCACCATAAAGCCGACACCGCCGTCGGAAGAATGTCTTCCATCACCTTCCCGAAAGTAGAATAGGTCACCCAACGCAAGGGTTAGCGTGTCCTCCCCCTTTTTTCGGCCTACGCACAACCCCAGTATGTGCTAGTTTATGCGACCCAGTTCTACCTCGAGTTCGGTGAGCCGATCGTCCAGCCGCAGAGTGCTTCCGTTATAAGTAGCCAGGTACGGACAATCTCACACAACATTATCTATCTAGCTAGCCCAAATTAAGACAATATAAGCTTATGCTATGGGATCTAGATAACTGATAAATTGCTACTTTGTGTCAACGAGATGTACTGTGTTATATGGTTCCAGAATAACTTTTACGTCAAAAGCATGTGTATAGGACCTGGTAATTGTTTTTAGTTAACTAGCTGTTACCATATAACTGCCGAATGAACATATTAACCTATAATTAGTATTTAAATAATGATTAATAATGTCTGTAAAGCTACTGCGTCACCTTCGTGGATCGTCGCGTCACCTACGTGGGATCTAATAATTCAAAACGTTATTCTTCCAAATCTGACTCACAATTTAACTTGTTGAGTTATATATGTTACTTATCTTACCGAACGCTTTGTGTTTGTTCACAAAAATAGTTGAAATAATCAGTATTTAAAATTTACCATGAAGGTGACGATGAGAAACGTAAAAAGTAGAAATAGCCTTATGTTAATGTTCACTGCGTTACATCTATAGTCTGGCCATAACTGTTGTGCACTCTCTGAGGTGGGAGCCGGGGAAAATAGAGCATGAGTAGGTACACATGCTATTAATACACGTCGGACAAATCTTACGATATCAGTTTACATTTTTAAAACTGATGAATTTTTCTTCTGATAACTCCAGAATCATCGACAACATGGAATGCACAGCAGTTATGGCCAGACTATAACACAATGGCAGGTCCTCAGGTGGGTTGCATTTCCATTTACGAGCTTTACGTTAAGTTGTTGGTCCCGGTTTTCAGTAATATGGCAGTCGTTAAGCCAAATCAAAGGCCAAAGGAAAATTTTAATGCTATGGGCATTAAAATTTTCCTTTGGCCTTTAGAATTTTAATGCCCATAGCATTAAAATTTTCGGCGGGTTATTACAATCTGTTCCTGTATAGTAAATATAAAAACAATTTTGCCAGCTTATATCTTTTGTAAAATAGGTGACGTGTAGTGTAGACATCTACAAAACACGTAACGTAAACCATGGTTGTACAAGTTACGATGGAAAACACCATAATTAGTTTGGGATTAAGGCATTCACGACAAATGTCCCAAGTGGCCCTAAATGCTACAATATAATCACAATGTTAGCAATGAATAATGTATGAGAGCTGGTGGTTAACTAACGTCTAACAACAGTTCGGCGCCAACCGCAAGGTGCTCGCCGGCTGTGTAACTCGTATTCAGTGCGGGTGCAACTCACCGTACTCAAACTCACCGCCCGCCCGCGCTGGATACTTGGAGTAAATACAGTGTAACTTTGTAATGTTCGTACCTCGGTAGTGTTGATACTTATGTATGATTAGAAATGTTAATAGTAACGTTTGCAAGCAAATAATAACTAACATTTACTGTAAATGATCATTGTGCTATCTAAATCTTATAAATACAAGCTCACGAGGATAAAAATTGCCGCTCTCACGAAAAACTGTTTCTTTATACATAACTAGCAGACGTCACGTGGTTTCTCCCGCGTAGCTCTCGTTCCCGTGAGAATACGGGAATAGAATATAGCCTATGTTACTCAGGGAGAGTGTAGCTTTCCAATGGTGAAAGAATTTTTCTAGACTTATAGCACAGCCGACATATCATAGGTAGGCTTTTTCTCTTTATACTGTGCTCATAGGTTATGTAGATGTTAGAAATAAAAACAAAATTTGGAACATAACTTATTTGCTCTTGAAAAAGCATGTGCCTGCAATAAATATGATGATGTAATATTTCTTGTAACCATCGCCTTATCTCTGGACATGGCACGGCTCAACGGCAACAGATAAAATATCGTCCTAGTGATCCATCAATATGACGACGGTGATGTATAGGCGTACAGCGGACCAACGCTTCATACTCATGTTATGACATCAATACGAACTTGCAGTGAAGGAATATTTGTGTTGTGTCGTTTCCTTTTTGTAGAGGATTTTCACACAAGACTGATCTTCAATGCAGCTTATACCCGCGTGTTGGTCCTCTGTGAATGTACATATCTACATAATGCCTGGTTATGATCGATGTAGACAGCTTTTTTGGTCTTGAACTTGAAATCGGCGTCAGGCACAGAATCGTGCAGGACACACAACTAAACTGATTTTTTGTGCGTTTAAGATGTTATGTCTTGTTGGTTTCCACTCCTTCCTAGTGGATTACTAGGAACCATCTTTTACAAAAAAAATGTGTGAAGTTCGTTGACGCGATGTAGGTACTCATAATAATCTTAAAGGTCGACAGCATGCTATGATTAGTATTGAATAAGATGATGGCATAAACTTACTTTATCTACTCTGATACTATAATACAAAGATTATAAAATTGAAATCAATACTATTATGACAAACATTACGCACAGGCCAAAAAAAAAGTTTTATTACGATACAGGTCTTGTATGGACACCTGTATCATAATAAAACTTTTTAATCATTACGATACACCATAAACAATCTCCAGCTGAAAAAGAAGTTTGAACCTCTACTTTAAAAAAAAATTGTGTCTCCAGAGTAGCGAAAAATCCTAAATCTATGGTCTCCGCACCCTAAAAAAAAAAGAAACACGCATGCGCAATCGATGTTTGCGCCTTGGCGCCAACATTTTACATTTAAATTAAACAAAGTTTGGTTTTGTTTGTAAAATAAATTAGTTTTTGTGTAAAAACATGTCTTAAAGCGAGGATGGTGGTAATTGTACACCACCAGACATTCTGGAAACTGCGTCAAACATGACCATGAACCTGTTACCGGCGAAATCAAGGAGCAACTATATATCACAACAAAATGAAATCAGGTATTATAGTATGAGAGTAGATAAAGTAGTGTATGACACTGTACATAACTTGGTCTTATAACACTCGTGTGATACTATAAAAAAACTCGCCTACGGCTCGTTTTTTTAAAACACACTCGTGTTATAAGAACCCTTATTATGCAACAGTGTCATAAACTACTATTTAAAGATGGTAAGTAAGTTACAGAAATTTTATCTTAAACTCCACAAATACAAATGCACAAACGTATAGTGCTATATTAACTGTAACGTGAATCTCGCTTATTGCTTCAGATTCATCTCGAGCACAAACTCGTCCAAACGAATTGGCACCGCGGGAGTATTGTCCTGATTGAATAGGTATGGAATTGTATTGAAAAACTATCAATAACGTAAGTTTTATGAAACTTACGTTGATGATTGTTTATTTTCAGCAAATGTCGTGTCGCCGTCTGTACACGTATGGAGGTTCACTGCAGAACTGTAGGTGCTGAAACAAGTTGTAATAAGCTCGGGTTGTAGAACAGCACGGAGCCGTTTCGCACTCCTGCGTTACTGCCATTAGCGGATGTTTATCAATTTACTCTCACTTCCAGTTGACCCAGCTCAAGCGGAAGTCGCTAAGAACCTTCCTTAGACATGGCCCAACAATAATAATTATGATAATAAATATAATTTTTAAGCACAGATCTTCCAAGCCGACGTACGCACGAACACACGCACGTAGGTACACACACACACACACACATACATACACACACACACACACACACACACACACACACACACACACACACACACACATACACACACACACACACACACACAAACACACACACACACCAGACTTTATGTTGGACGCCCTTGCAAAGTTGCACGGCTAATACATATATTTATGAAATTTTTACGTATAAAATTTTTAACCCCCGACGGAAACCCGGACGGGGTGTTATAAGTTTGACGTCTGTGTGTGTGTGTGTGTGTGTGTGTGTGTGTAAGTCTGTCTGTGGCATCGTAGCTCCCAAACGGATGAACCGATTTTGATTCTGTTTCTTTTGTTTGAAAGATGGGTTAGGGGAGAGTGTTCTTAGCTATGTTTTATAATAATCGGTTAAGCCATTTTAAAGATATGAGGGGTGAAAGTGGGGATGAAAAATTAAATTTGTTCAAATATACCCGTGTTGGATATCAAATGAATGGTCATAACTTATACATCACGATACCGCAAGTTTTATGAAAATCGGTTTAGCCATTCGAAAGATATGAAGAGTGGAATGTATTTCTTATTCTGTAACCACACTCCGCGCAATTCGCATTAGTTCTGAATAATTGTTGATAGACTATACGTATGTTGATATTAAAAAACTCCTATAAAAAGCATGAAATAAAAAATTAAATTAAAAATTTAAAAAACCCCCGACTCACAAAAAAAGAACAATAAAAAAACCTGTAAAAAGTAAAAAAATAACTATTATATTATGACCTATCTACCCTAAGTATTGAACCTTTATTATTATTATAGGTAGCTATATTATTTACGTATTCATATTGTTAACTAACAGTTTGTCTCGTCGGGGACCGCTCACCTAATCATAACCTAATCGTGCGTCTGTCTCTATTTAGGTATAGAGCGGTCCCCCCGACGAGACCAACTGTTAGTTAAAAATATGAATACGTAAATAATATAGCTACCTATAATAATAATAAAGGTTCAATACTTAGGGTAGATAGGTCATAATATAATAGTTATTTTTTTACTTTTTACAGGTTTTTTTATTGTTCTTTTTTTGTTCTGAACAACGTTTAAGTTAAGTTCGGCGTCTAAGTTACACCGATAGCACAACTCGGTTTCTTCATCAAGTTTGTGCTGAATTTCAATCTAATAAATTGGCACGAATTTGCATATTATCCTGAGAATGTAATCTATTATGGTAATAAATTTAATCTTTTGTATGTCTTTGTCTGTAATGTTGGGGTTGAATTTTCGCAAAGTCCGCCTGCCTGTCTGTATTTATGTCGTGTCTAAATGTTACTTACAATTTACGAATGATTATAATGGATATGGAAATCGTTTTGTATCTAGAAATTTCAATTAATAAAAGTAATTGCTATCGAAATTATTACAGTCTACGTTGAATTTGTACAAATAACTTAATGCAGATGACCACGTTAACCTATTAAAAGTATCACATCTCAATGTCATCGTCAATAGTTTGTATGTATAACGATAATGGATTATTTTCTTTAAAGCCCTATCTTTTTATATTTGATGCCATTAACATTTAATAACTCTCAAGTCACAGATATTATATTGGCATTATCCCTTATTTTTGCCTCAATCATTTCTCGGTTCTTTTTGCTTTATTTAACTAATAATATCGATACCTTGTATTCAATTTTATGTGAACTAAGTATGTGTGATTGGATCCAAAATTAACATTTTTTTTATTTCTTTCTTTCTTTTTGTAAAAGAATCTATCACGAAAAAGTATTTTCCCAATCGAGCTATGTACATAGCTATACAAAAGCTCGCAGTTACTCACGTGATACAACGCTTACGGAAGATGTCACCAGACAAGCGCTTAAATAAATGTCACCACTAAAGGACTATACTATACTATACTATACTATCTTCACGCCAAATCCCTTGCGGGGTAGGCAGAAAGAACCGAGCGCCACACGGCACGGTCCATACACACCTCACTCGCCTCTTCAACTTTCATTTTTCTTTTCATGCATGCACGTCGGTTCCTACGGCTCTTGACACCACCCTCCACTAACACATGATTAATTTGGTAATAAAGGACTAATATCTATTTATATGCCTCACCCGGGAGGAATTCTGCCAACCCCGCCGGCGATAGCGCACATGCATTATGAATGAAACTGAAACCTTATGGAGCTAGATTCTTGTGCTTTAACTAAATTTAAAAATATTCTTCGTTTTCTCATCGTGGTAGCATTCCAAGCATCCATTTGGTACCACAAGGGCTGCTTTGATTGGCTGCTTTAAGCACTGACATTTGTATAGAGTTGAGATTTAATACATTTTCGTAATCCGTGAGTGATGAATCCGTGAGAAGCGCTCGTGGCCCCGCGGACTCAGTGTTCTGTAAACGATCACTGCAGTAAGCAACTTTCACTATGGCCGGTCCATGGATGGGTGACCATCCATGTGATCACTTTGTGAGATTTATTAGAGCGTTTCCGTGCTTCGGAAGGCACGTTAAGCCGTTGGTCCCGGTTGCCAGTAAAATGGCAGTCGTTAAGCTAAGTTGAAGGCTTTATTTCAACAGCAGGCAGTCACAACCTGCGCCTGTCCATTTAAACACGGCAATACGGCTCACCACCTATTACGTGGGACAAATTATACAAAGTTGAAATGTGGGCATATTATATGCCTCTGCCTACCCCTTCGGGGATAAAGGCGTGCCCATATGTATGTATGTATGTGAGTGATGATTATGAAGGGATTTTATCCCTTCATAATCATCACTCACGGATTATCTTCAAAATTTATAACTAGTTACCACCTAGCTCCCATCAACCTCAACTTTGTGTGTTTGATAGTGTGCTTAATACACAGTTAAATAAGTTAATTAAACTTCATGACAATCAGTTCGGATTTAAGCCCAAATTGTCAACAGAAAGCGCTATACTGTGTCTTAAGCACGCTGTCTCTTACTACACGGAGCGCAAAACGCCGGTCTTCGCATGTTTTCTAGACCTTTCTAGAGCTTTTGACCTGGTTTTTTACGACCTTCTATGGGAAAAGCTTGATAAGGCTAGCGTCCCGCTAGAACTGATAAATATTTTTAAATATTGGTACAGCAACCAGGTCAATAGCGTGAGATGGTCGGGTACACTTTCTGAACCATACAGATTGGAGTGCGGGGTGAGGCAGGGGGGGTTATCATCGCCTACGCTCTTCAATCTGTATGTGAATGAACTGATAGAGGAGCTCAGTGGCGCCAGTGTGGGTTGTTCCGTGGACGGCGTCTGCGTTAACAACATTAGCTACGCGGACGACATGGCGTTGCTGAGTGCGTCTGTCTGTGGCCTGCGATCTTTAGTTGCCAGATGCGAGTCGTACGCACTCTCTAACGGATTGGCCTATAATGTGAAAAAGAGCCAGGTTATGGTCTTTGAGGCCGGAAGTAGACGATATGACCTGATACCACCGATTACACTAAATGATCAATCGCTACAAAGAGTGTATAACTTTAAATACCTTGGCCATGTGTTGACTTCCGACCTCAGGGACGATAAAGACATTGAGAGGGAACGGAGGGCGTTGTCAGTGAGAGCAAATATGCTGGCTCGCAGGTTTGCACGTTGTTCAAGAGAGGTGAAAATTACACTGTTTAGATCTTTTTGTACATCTTTCTACACGTGCGGCCTGTGGGCAGGGTATACTCGAAAAGCTTACAACGCCCTTCGTGTGCAATACAACAACGCGTTCAGGGTGCTGCTGGGGCTACCGCGCTTCTGTAGCGCATCTGGGATGTTCGCAGAGGCTCGGGTTGATTGCTTTTATGCGACCATGAGAGGTGCGCATCCTTGGTGCGCAGGGTGCGCGAGAGCGGCAACAGCGTCCTGAACATGATCGCGCGAAGACTGGACAGCCTCCACGTTAACCATTGCTGTGCCATAGCGGGGGGCGTGATGCAAGAATGGCCTTTATAATGTATTTTTTAACCTTGTTGTAATTTAATTTATTGGAATTTATTATTCATTGTAATTTATTTATTTTATGCATTGGAATTTTAATTATTATAAACTTATTTATTGCAATTTTTTAATTATTGTAATTGTATAAAATTTACCTACTGTACTTGTATTTATTGAAATTTTTAATTGTTGTATTTATTGACATTTTAATTGTTGTATTTATTGAATTATTGTATCTATTGACATTTTAATTATTGAATTTATTGACATTTAATTATTGTACCTAATTGTATTTTTTGTACCTAATTTTTATTTCAGTGTCACATACATTTGTTTTTGGAATATACTAACCTAGATATAAGCACTACTAACAAATATGAGCCATTGTTGCTTTTTATTAAATAAATTCATTCATTCATTCATTCATTTAATAACGGAACATTATATAACTTTAACAAAACATGAAGATATATCATCACAAGTGGAGCACAATGACCAGGTACGTGGTGATACTGCCCACCATCTGCAACAAAACACTTTATTTAATGTATTTGTCGCTGGTATATATATTGTACCTCTGCCTACCACTTCAGGGATAAAAGCGTGACTTTATTGAATACTATGATTTTAATGAAACATTCGTATAATACTGCCATGATTTTAATGAAGCAATATAGGTACCATCATCACACAATATGTATAACTTAATGGGAAAATAAATTGACCACAAAACTCGTGACAACTTTTTTCTAAGAAGAAATTACGTTACTCTATGAACAAAGTAATTTTATAAAAAGAAATATTTACCGTGACTATAAAAGTTCTGTCGAGAGTGAATATCTGCATCGGAGAGTACCTCCCTTGGAAGAGCGCGAGGTGTCGCAGGAACGTTTTGATCTCTGATATAATGGCGAAGTCGTCGTGGCGAATGTACCGCGTCATGTGGACGATCAAGGTCTTGGTATACTTTAGCTAAACAGAGCATAACTAAATTAGATTTTAGAGTGAGAGAGGCTGAACGTGATTGATCAAAAATTTCCGCCCCAAGGGAATGCCCATTTTTAACCCCCGAAATAAAAAGAATTGTACTATAAGGTTTCCTGTGTATCTTTGTGTCTGTCTGTCTGTGGCATCGTAGCAGTTTAACCAGAGGGACCTATTTTGAAGCACACTTTTTTTTTGAAAGCCAATAATGAGTTAAAGCGTGTCTGTCTTTGGATCGTGAACTGGAAGCGTCATTGTCTTTTAAAATATGCATAAGTTTTGTATTGATTATACATAAAATATTAGATAGGTATGTGACGAGTAGGAAGCTCACATTGCAGTGAATTAATGGTGGCCTTTTTTTAGCAAATTTCTCTGTGAGCATCAATGTTATGGACTACATTGGGATGAGCATTCTATATTAGTATAAGTTTGTGTATAATACCTGATCGTGAGTTCGATGACAGGGTTCGGTAACCATTACAAGTTTGCTGAGCTGGTGCAGAGCCCAGGGCAGCTGGAGCGCGGCTTGCATAACCGCCATTGATTCATAGTGGGCTGAAACTAAAAAAAATATTTAACTTAACTAACTTGCTGTTCGTTGAGAATTATGTGTAGTGCTTGAGATATTACATCTCTTGCGGTTTTAAAAGAATAGGTATGTATCGAATAACACCACTTGTACTGTTCCACTACTTGTAACTTACACAACTTGGCTTAGCACAACTTAGTACAAGTGGTGTTATCCAATATGTGCAGCAGGTTCCACCAAGTGCCATCAACCAACAGTATAAATAATCCAGGTACATAATGAGCTTGCTGTGTACAGAAGTAAGACTAATGGACATTTATGTTGTCATAAACTTTAGTAATATGGGTTATACTCATGATATGGAAAGCGTAATAGAGCGTGACGACCAGGTGCAACAGCACGGACAGCAGCAGCGTCACCAGCAGGGGCCCGTGCGCCCGCTCCACGTGCTGTATGACGTCCGACATCGTTCCGTACAGCTTCACTAGGTAGTTTAACCTTCTAGACGCAGATTGTAATCCTGACAGATAGAAAACATAAGTTTAACAATTGTGATTGATTATATCTTAACATTTTACTATGTATGTTCTATTATAAAAGCTACTTATAGAAAAAAGTTTGCCAATTTAATTAATATGCAAAATGTAAGTCCGAAAAAACTTCTCCTTAACAACCTTTAAAGATTTTCATCGAAGCATCATTAAATGGTTCCTGAGCGACCCGATTCCTGTGAGGAGCTGCCGCGTCCTTTTGGTGTACCGCCTCACGGTATAACGCCGTGAATGTTGATACCACTGCTGTAAAATAGTATCTATACATCTATACATATAATAAAATGATAGAAAAGCCAAAACTGTACATTGGAAATATTAACAAAAAAATACTCGCTGGGTGTTCTACATAAGATACCGAAGCTGAAAATATAGTTCGAATTTTTTGAAGTGAAACTTCTTTATCGGCGTTGGAAAAAAATTTGCGTCACGTTACGTCACGTCACGTCACGATTTTTGGTTACGCGCCATCTTTGTTCTGTTCCCCACCACGGTGGATTCGAATTAAGAGTACTTTATCCAGGGATACTCAGGTGGTCGGTTGGGAATGGGGGGTCATTTAAGGGTTTTTGTACTTTTGGACTTTTGGCCTTTTGGGCTTTTGGACTTTTGGACTTTTGGATGGGACATTGGTACTTTGGGACTTTGGAACTTTGAGACTTTGGGACTTTTGAACTTTTGAACTTTTGGACTTTTGGACTTTTGGATGGGACCTTGGGACTTTGGAACTTTGGGACTTTGGGACTTTTGGACTTTTGGACTTTTGGACTTTTGGATGGGACCTTGGTACTTTGGGTCTTTGGGACTTTGGGACTTTGGGACTTTGGGACTTTGGGACTTTGGGACTTTTGGACTTTGGGACTTTTGGACTTTTGGACTTTTGGACTTTTGGACTTTTGGACTTTTGGACTTTTGGACTTTTGGACTTTTGGACTTTTGGACTTTTGGACTTTCGGACTTTCGGACTTTTGGACTTTTGGACTTTTGGACTTTTGGACTTTTGGACTTTTGGACTTTTGGACTTTTGGACTTTTGGACTTTTGGACTTTTGGACTTTTGGACTTTTGGACTTTTGGACTTTTGGACTTTTGGACTTTTGGACTTTTGGACTTTTGGACTTTTGGACTTTTGGACTTTTGGACTTTTGGACTTTTGGACTTTTGGACTTTTGGACTTTTGGACTTTTGGACTTTTGGACTTTTGGACTTTTGGACTTTTGGACTTTTGGACTTTTGGACTTTTGGACTTTTGGACTTTTGGACTTTTGGACTTTTGGACTTTTGGACTTTTGGACTTTTGGACTTTTGGACTTTTGGACTTTTGGACTTTTGGACTTTTGGACTTTTGGACTTTTGGACTTTTGGACTTTTGGCCTTTTGGACTTTTGGACTTTTAGATGGGACCTTGGTACTTTGGGTCTTTGGGACTTTGGAACTTTGGGACTTTGGGACTTTGGGACTTTGGGACTTTGGGACTTTGGGACTTTTGGCCTTTGGGACTTTGGGACTTTGGGACTTTGGGACTTTGGGACTTTGGGACTTTGGGACTTTGGGACTTTGGGACTTTGGGACTTTGGGACTTTGGGACTTTGGGACTTTGGGACTTTGGGACTTTGGGACTTTGGGACTTTGGGACTTTGGGACTTTGGGACTTTGGGACTTTGGGACTTTGGGACTTTGGGACTTTGGGACTTTGGGACCTTGAGACCTTGGGACTTTGGGACTTTGGGACTTTTGGACTTTTGGCCTTTTGGACTTTTGGACTTTGGACTTTGGACTTTGGACTTTAGTACTTTTGGACTTTTGGACTTTTAGATGGGACCTTGGTACTTTGGGTCTTTGGGACTTTGGAACTTTGGAACTTTGGGACTTTGGGACTTTGGGACTTTGGGACTTTGGGACTTTGGGACTTTGGGACTTTTGGACTTTTGGACTTTTGGACTTTTTATACTTTTGGACTTTTGGACATTTGTACTTTTTTTACTTTTTGACTTAATTTAAGGTGAGGTGAAAATTAAGTTTATGAAGAAGTTTCACTTCTTACGTGTGTACACGCAATTTTTTTTGTCTGTTTGTCTGTTTGCTTTGCTTTGTCCGGAAGGATCTCGAAAAGTACTGAACAGATTTGGTTCAAATTTTGCACAAATATTACTTAGGGGTGTGGTCTTAAAATAGGCTATATATTATCACGCCACATATCCTAGGGGCTAAGCAGAGAGCAATGAAATGTTCAAACCGTTGGATTGATTTAACTAAAACGTAGCAGGAATATTAGTAGGAGATAGGTTTTACACTCAGACAACATATTATTACGCTAAATTTTTTAGGAGCTCGGCAGAGAACAATGAAAATCTGTTTGTATATTTTTGAAAAATACAGAAATTACTGAATAATTTTAATTAATCTTTTATTTGAATAGCAATCTAGAGGTAGGATCTTTAAATAGGCTATATATTATCACGCTACATATCCTAGGGACTAGGCAGAGGGTAATGAAATATGTAAGTATGTGGATTGATTAAACAAAAACGTTGCAGGAATATTAGTAAGAGATCGGTTTTACACACCGGTTACATATTATCACGCTAAATATCTTGGAGGCCCGATAGAGAAAAATTAAATTCTGTGTTTGCTACGATATCCAGACGACTGATATACATACTTATATATTTCTAAATACATACATATTATACATAGAAAACACCCAAACTCCGAAACAAACATTTGTGGATCACACAACTAATTGGAACAACCCAGAAATCGAACCAAGCCCTCCGGTGCGACAGGCGGTATCACTACACCGACTACGCCACAGAGGCAGTCAATGAAATTATATTTCATATTCTTTCATATAATTATTCTAACGGCTTGACAGACACAAAATAACAGTTTATGTGTAAATACATAAACTGTTATTTTGTGTCGTGGGCAACAATCAAAAGTAAAGATTAGTAGTAGTAATTTATAGGCTTGATAAAGAACAATAATCAAATTCATTAGAGTACGTGTTTGTTTTTAAATATGCATTTAGTATATAACATAATAAGTAAGTTTATCAGTTTTTTAGATCTCATAGCTCACACTAATATAAATCAAATTTCAGGCTACGCTATACTATTGTACAAGCCATGTAATATGTAGTAAACTTTTTTATAACGTGAAGGAAAATCCATTGTGGATGCTATGCCGGACTCCTACCAATTAAAAAAACCTTACGTAACGCCTAACAGCCTATGGTTGGGAGCCCCGGGTAAGCCCTCGGAAGGATGTCCTAGGACTCCCAGCAGACCCACGGCCGCCACTGCGTCCTCGCCTAGGAGGTGGTTCGGGTGCTATGCCACGTCTTTGGGGATTTCGGGTGCGATCCCGCTTTTAAGGGGGGGGGGGGCGTGAGTGAACGCCTTCGGCGCGGACTGAATTATTTTACAATAGCCTTAACCATTAAGCAGCTCTTTTATGATTAAGCCAACACGCCACACAAACGTTGTTTATAATGAACATTCTTAAAACAACTTTACTGAAAAATGTTGAGCTTTGGCTACAGTGACATGGGTACATAAATTAAATCACCTTAAACATAATAAGTACATGCATACGGTCACGTCTTTATCCCCAAAGGGGTATCGAGGCATATTATATGTTTACCTTTTTTTAATTTGTCCCACGTAACGTAATAGTTGGTGAGCCGCATTGCCGTGTTGAAATGGACAGGCATTAGTACTGCCTACTTTTGAAAATTATTAAATCTATAAGGTCTTCAACTTGGTTTAACGACTGCCATTTACTGGCTACCGTTAGTGTTAGTGTTATCGTCTCAACTCTTCCGATTATGCGTAAAGTTTTCAGTCTGTGGCCCTAATCTAACATACGTTTCGTATTCGCGCTTCACCATACTACTTACTCTTATAATTATTAAAGGGACTAATTAATAAACACGTACGTCATACCGGCCTTGGACCCACTAAAACCATGAGGTCTCTTCCTATCCATCTAGCGCAGTCCTAGGGTATACTTTAGAGGGCTTACCCGGGGCTCCCAATCGTAGGCTGTTAGGTAGGATACGTGTGGTTTTTAGTCAGTGGGAGTCATAGTACATTCATGTGGGATTTTCCTCACATTAAAAAAAATCCATCTAGCGCATAACTCCCCGGGTAAGTTGGAGGATGTCCTAAATTTGTTCCCACATTTTGGTTACGACTTATCCTAGAGGCTCAAATAGAATACGGTTCACACTTTGCTTATAACATAATTTCCACGCGGACGAAGTGGCGGGTAACAGCTAGTTATGAATATTTGTAAGTATATGTTTGTACAATATGATCACGCCTTTATCCCCGAAGGGGTAGGCAGAGGCATATTATATGCCCACATTTAACCTTTTTTTTAAGAATTTGTCCGACGTAATAGGTGGTGAGCCGTATTGCCGTGTTGAGATGGACAGGTGCAGGTTGTCACTGCTTGCTGTAAAAAAAATTTCAAGCTACAACTTGTCTTAACGACTGCCATTTTACTGACAACCGGGACCAACGGCTTAACGTGCCTTCCGAAGCACGGAAACGCTCATATAAATGTCACAAAGTGGTCACATGAATGATCACCCATCCAAGGACTGGCCATAGTGAAAGTTGCTTACTACAGTGATCGTTTACAGAACACTGAGTCCACGGGGCCACGAGCGTCGTTTTTGTTTCACTAAATACACGTTGTGAGGCCACCCTCATACGAGTGCTGTACCAAGTAGTGACTTGTGTTGTTTATGATTTCTGGACTTTTATTTTTAAATTTTGACATTTTTAGATTGTATTTAACGTTAATGAATTTAAATGATTTGTGATTCTATGTTTGTATGAGAAATATTTTGTATAACTGTGTAATTAATTGCACTATTTGTACACCACGCTGTGTGGTAGAACATAGAGAACTCTAGCAATTATTTTAAAAGACCTGTAATGTACCTTTGTTTCACAAATAAATAAATGAAATGAAATTATCCAATACAATCTTTTTTCTGCAGTAAAATAGAAACGTACACGTGTTTCCACCTACGAACCCGGGTTTTTTATACTGAGCATACAAGGTATCATAGAATGGTCAAACCTGAAGGTCACTTTCAATAAGCGCGCCTGAAATTTGCGGTCAATTCATGGATGTCCTCCAGACAATAAAACGGAGGGGGCGCGGGCGTGGCGGTGCTTCTTATACAATAAGATAAAAAAACTCACTTTTATTTTTTAGCAAATCCTTAAGAACAGTTTCGAAGCCATAGTTTAGTGCCCTCTGAGTCGTTAAAATTGTCATCGTTATCAAAAAAAATTGTAACACCAGTAAATACAATATTAGAGCACACAAATAGTACAATATGTACAGTATGTACACACTTGTGACGATCACTAGAAACAAAATACGCTAAATTAATACAGAGAGTAACAATGAGAAGGAAACGTTCACGAGCTATACACGTCCCAGCACAGTTTAGAGAGTAATGTCGCTCATTGGCTGCTGTCGACGAGCATTATCCCCAAAGTATAGCAGAGTTATATGAGTGTTATACACTCACCATTGCTATTGTTGACCATAACATTGCGCAAATAGAAAACATAGTCTACACCCATTAAAATAATCCCAAATGTTAGTGCGGGCATAACGATCAACTCTATCCTTTCATTTCTAAATGTTGGTTGACAGAAGTCTTGTAATTCTTTGTTTATCTGGAATACAATAACAAAAAAAAATATTCAAACTGACTGACTCTCCTGTACTCATCGTAACACAGCTATCAACTCCGGCGCGCCAGCAAGTTGTTTTGTTATTAATCGCCAATATCACATTATACAAAGTGCTTATGTGGTATATATTTCAACATAGACAAGGGACTATAAAACATTGCGACTCGGTAAAGGGACTCTGAAAATCTCCTATAGGGTTCATGAACAATCTTCGAGCCGCTCTGGAAGTAGCTAGAGCGGAGAGTGAGCAGGCGAGCACTAGGTGGCTCCCCATATATCTTATTTTAACTTGCAGATTTGACACTCACGATTGGGCAGTCAAGGTTCGTATTCGTAGCCAGATTGATTGGAACTTACTATACTTAGAGAATAGTTTAACAAACTATAATAACTACCTGTTTCAACTCTGACAAGCAATCGACGAGGTTTCGCATTCTGTGTGTGGCGGAGTGCACGCCGATGAGCGCCACGACGCACGTGGCAAGCACGTCCCACGTCCACATCACTATCTCCGCGTTCGACAACTCGTGCCGCCTGTGCTGCACCACGTCCGCCGCTGACGCTATTAGCAATATCGTCACTGGAAACATTAACGTCTATGTATTGTAGCATTACACGCAAGTGAATTGCTATTAATATTTGGTAGGCGCTATAATCATATTATTTATTATGCTTGTAGCTATAGATAGGTAGTTAGATGGGTGGTTCCTTGCTAGTGTCAAGGTGGGGGTAGTTGACGGAAGGAGATTATGGTGGGATGTAAGCTATATATTAGCGTGCACGTTAGTAGAATAGGAAAAAATCAGGAACTAACTAAAATTATTTTATTTTACTTAATACTGTCGAAGAAATTTTATAAGTACCTACCTAATTATTCCTTAAATTATTTTCACTGAAATACCAGTGGGTGGCGTACATAGCCCAAGTATTTAAATACATTCATATATTTGAAAACGGAAGCTCTGGTAAGCATCAATTGCGTAATTTTTATTAGTCAATTAAGTGTGGGTAATTTTCGTGTACAAAAAAATATTTTAAGTAAATTTAGTATATTAGGCAGGCGTTTGGAAATTTATAAAGGGGGTAACGTTCTGTTGTATATTAAGTGTTTTAAAATGGTTGAAGAGGGTGTGTATAAAATATGTTTGTTCTTTTCAGAATGAGCTTCCAATTTTGGGTTTAAAAATCCCTGCACTAAAAACAAAATTAACTATATTATTCCTGGAAGAAGGAAGTCCCATCCCCAGGATCTGGATGAGTACTTAGATTTAAGTTAGATATAAGTTATATTGTAGAAGTGCAATAAATTTTGAATATTATAAAATCGTTGCGTTATTGACTCCAGGACAAATTATCCTACCTTACCTAAACTACTGAACCGCCTGGGAACTCCTGGGAACACTACGGACTTCCCAGAAGCGTGTCATGGCGCCCGAACAAAATTAATTGTCCTGGTAGTTGATAACTTGTGGTCGATATCTACAGATTTGTTGGGTTTAGTGACCCGTAATTAAAATTTACGTTGTAATTTGTTGCCCGCTAGCAGGTAGCCTCCCCCGAAATTAGTGCTACCTCAAGGATTAGACGCCCTTGGCCTATGCGAGTCTGGATGCCCGAAATTTGATCATGTTATTTTGCATTTTACATAACTTTTTTTTTGGCTAAACGGGTATTCCGAAATTTGAAAATTTTCTAACATAATTTTTATTAACGTAGCTTGTCCCCAAATTTAATTGCAGTTATTTTATTTTATTTGAAACTGTAATAGTAGAATATCTTTTATTATATAATTGTTGGCTTATAGTCATATTCATATTTTGTATTGTTCATCGTAAGAAAAAAATTCTACCCTCATTGTTTTTGATAGTTCCTTGTAGTAACTTTAACGCAAAAAATATACCTACATTAGTAAAATTGTTACGAACCTTCTTGTTAGAAATAAAATTTGTTAATGTTTTAAAGATATTATGAATGCAAACCATTCACGGTAGGTTTTGTTTTATATAAATTGTGTATTGTTTCAGGAAAATCTGAATACTGTTGTAGTTCTATGTGAATAGAGAAAGTGATTTGTGTCATAAAAATTGTGAGTGATTCGGTGCTTACCAGAACCGTTTAGCTATGGATATTAATTAAATTAGATATTTTTTGCTCAGTAAAAATCAATTAACTTATGAAGTAGTTATTCGCGGTTGTGAGCGGGTTTCTACAGCAAAAATAGTATGGGGTTCTTCAAAAAGGGTCATAAAAGGGTTTTACAGGGTCGGCAGCATGAGTTTGTCGCCTATGGTGAGGCAAATGTTCATAGGCTGCGGTGTCCGCCAATCCATCTGGTGGGCCGTATGCTTGTCTGCCACCTTCATAAAGTTATATCTTTTCTATATCGATAGCCACCGTAGTAATATAATTTTTTTTTGGGGTAGGTAACAAACATTCGTCATTAAAATCATTCCAATAATGCTGTATGCTAGTTAGCGATACGAATATTTAAATTAAATAATTACAAAGAATAATTACTTATAATCATCATAAAATAATTCCAAAATTTAACTTTATAACTAAAAATATTTTCAATGTAAATCGTAGTAATTTTTTTTTTCTCCTAAGTATGGGTAGTTGTGAATATCATGTGAATATCGTTAGGCTGCTTACAGACTGCGTTTCATCACGCTATCATCATTCCATAAGCGTAAGGACAGGATACGGTTTTAATGAATAATGTTGAGATTTAGTAAAATTTAAGCTAAATTCTCTTGTATATAAGAATTGCGTCATCATGTGATTGTATTGATGACACAAGTATGCATGAGTGTTTTATGAGCGTAAAATTTATGTATGAGTATGTATGAATGTATGAAAGGGATGAATACGAGAGTATGAAAGGCACATTATTCAAAGGAATGGGTGAGTCCGGTGAGTTGTGAAAGTTGAAATAGTCAGTAGGTAACTTTGCATACAAATACACTGCATCGCTAAAAAAAATTTTCCCCTATTCTAAAACAAAATTAACGTCATTTTATTTTTAGATTTAATCAAGTTAAATTAAAGTAGTTATGACAAGCATAAGAATGTCAGGTCAATTATTTAAAAATGAATGTTGATTTTCTTTTGGATGTTGTCGCGGACAATCAAACATACACGAGAAATGTAATTCAGTGTGTAAGAGACCTTATCAATAATTGTGAAAGATTTATGAGGGTAGCTCAAAATATTGTTAAGCTTGAGGTCACATTGTGAATTCATTGTCATGATAAGTGAAAGTTGTATACGTGCCGTGAGTTTTATAAAATTACGAAGTTATTAAGATTACGAAATTATGAAAGTTTTATGCACATGCAGTTATAAATAAGTAATGCATACGTTAAAACGTTATTACATATTATTTTGGATATAAGTGAAATGTTAAGGTTGGTACATGTGATTGTTTCTTTTCTGGGTTGTTTTGATATTTTTTTTGGTTAGAATGCTTGTAGGATGATTCTGTAGGTGTATTCAGTGCTATATTTCTGTTTCTTGGTTTTTTTTTGTAGTAAATACTGCCACTCGGATGCTGTATGCTTGCCCTCGTAGATTTACGTTGTACATAATAGGAAGCTCTTAAAGGCTTGCTTATTATATGCAAATATATTGCATTCCTTTATATAGACATAATACAATGTTATTACACCGTTGTATATGTTGTTATATAAAATTCTTCTCTGAGACGGTTATAGAAATCGCAGTCTTCAATTCAAGCCATATTCTATATTACATTCAGGCGGTTCGTATTACCTGAATATCTTAATATTAAGCCTTAAATACGTCTTTATTCTATCTATCTTGTTAACACCATCAAAATTACTCTATTGGAATAATTAAATTATTTATTTTTGGGAGACATTATCTATGTATTCAGTTGTTATATACTAATTCAATCTTGATAAATTGAATTAGTATCCTTAAATTTTGTCTATAGGGACAAAATTTTCTCTCGGGGTAATGCTACAATATCCCCCATTGTAGCATTACACGCAAGTGAATTGCTATTAATATTTGGTAGGCGCTATAATCATATTATTTATTATGCTTGTAGCTATAGATAGGTAGTTAGATGGGTGGTTCCTTGCTAGTGTCAAGGAGGGGGTAGTTGATGGAAGGAGATTATGGTGGGATGTAAGCTATATATAAGCGTGCACATTAGTAAAATAGGAAAAAATCAGGAACTAACTAAAATTATTTTATTTTACTTCATACTGTCGAAGAAATTTTATAAGTACCTAATTATTCCTTAAATTATTTCCACTGAAATACCAGTGGGTGGCGTACATAGCCCAAGTATTTAAATACATTCATATATTTGAAAACGGAAGCTCTGGTAAGCATCAATTGCGTAATTTTTATTTAGTCAATTAAGTGTGGGTAATTTTCGTGTACAAAAAATATTTTAAGTAAATTTAGTATATTAGGCAGGCGTTTGGAAATTTATAAAGGGGGTAACGTTCTGTTGTATATTAAGTGTTTTAAAATGGGGAGTAAAAAATAATAATAAGGGAAAGTTTAGGGATATCTATGGTTGAAGAGGGTGTGTATAAAATATGTTTGTTCTTTTCAGAATGAGCTTCCAATTTTGGGTTTAAAAACCCCTGCACTAAAAAAATTTAACTAAATTATTCCTGGAAGAAGGAAGTCCCATCCCCAGGATCTGGATGTATACTTAGATTTAAGTTAGATATAAGTTATATTGTAGAGCAATAAATTTTGAATATTATAAAATGGTTGCGTTATTGACTCCAGGACAAATTATCCTACCTTACCTAAACACTGAACCGCCTGGGAACTCCTGGGAACACTACGGACTTCCCAGAAGCGTGTCAGTATGTGTCACATATCACAGCTCATATCACTGAAAATTTGAGAGTTCGCAGGAAACGAAGAACGCATGTGCGTGTACAGCGGTGATTCGGACACAGTTCACCTCTTCGACCACTTACAACAATCGACTGACAACGTGATTAAATTTCCAAGGTTTGACTTTGCGGGGAGAGCTGCTTACGAATTCGTCCTGATCTGACCTGACATGGACTCTCCCAACTGGTTAAATCCCACACAGAAGATACTAGACAGGAACATCGAGCAGAGTGCCGGGACGTATATGCCGTTGCAATGGATTCTCCGCTCGCAACTTCACTTACCAAAGAATGCAACCATGGAGCCCCCGTACAGGCTGCAGCTACGTGAGACGCGGATACGCCAGCCGCTGCGCGTTCTTCTGAACGTAAGCGGCGCCACCCCGAGTAGGCGCGACAGTCGCAGGACTACGTATAGGATCCCCGTGACTGTGCACTGACGATGTTGCGGTGTGTCCAGGCATGAGCCTGTTTAAATTATATGCAGGATAGCCATGAGGCTATCCTGCATATAATTTAAACAGGGATATAATAAACCGAGCCTCAAAAGTTTGATTTGGCCACGGCATGAAGCGTCTTATTAAATAACTAAGCCACGCGAATATGAAATAGCCTCTAAAGTACCTACTAATTCGTCCTGTTTACAACGACATCAAAACATTCCATTAAAAGCATCAAATAATGATCAACAATTATTTTAACTTGTCCTGCTTATTAATATCTTACGACCTAAATTACTATTTCGGCCAAAGATTTTACATGTCATCACCATTTTATATTTTACAGCTTCAAAACAAAAGCCTCATAAAATTATAATTTAAGCCTCCACAGACAGCATCAGTTATTATAACTTAGCGTGTAAAATAAAAAATAAATAAATAAATATTCCAAATATATCATATTCTTTTTTCGCGAAAATAGCAACTGCCAAGCTTAACGCGAGTGCACAGGACGACAGCGAAGGGCCATTTGCACCAATCAGAGACCGCTATTTGATATCACTTTGAAACTATTGACAGATTACGCTTACCGAACTCATTGTAGACTCTCTAGAAGAGAAAATGTGCATAATCTCATCATAAATTCGCGATTAATGAGAAATTGCTCGTTACGTGTGAAAGATTTAGTATTAATTGCTTTCTTGGTCTCATTTTTGAGTGAGATCCGATAGGGGCTTTCTTCCGCGCACGCTTAGGTTGTGAAATGATCTCCCTGCCTCGGTTTTCAAAAACGCCTACAGTACGGGGCTCTTCAAAAGGGGTCTTAGAAGGTTTTTGAAGGGTAGGCAGCGCGAGTGTGGCGCCTCTGGTGTTGCAAACGTTCATGGGCTGCGGTGACCACCAGTCCTTCTGGTGGGCCGTATGCTTGTCTGCCACGTTAGTGGCATTAAAAAATGCCATTTTATGGTGACCCAAGACCTATTTATTTTACATATTGCCTGTGAACCAGGAGGTGTTCAATGCAATGCCTAGGCATTTTATACAATAGCTCGGCAAAATATGAGATGAATAATCATAATATAGGTAGGTACTTATTCAAAGCATTTCATACATTGCTTGGACGGGGCGTCTGGGGCAGGTATTCTATAGACTGCAGGCATTGTATAGAATATTATGAATTATAAAGACTGCGGGTAACACATCACATAAGTATATTAATAAAATCATTTATGCTCGAAGGTCTGTCCCACGTTCCCGTGTTGAAAGGGACTCGCTTGTCCATTTCCACCAGGTTGTGACACCCACACAGTCTTTTACTTGGCATAACGACTGTCATGTTACTGACAATTGTGACCAACGGCTTAATGTGTCTTGCAAAGCACGGAAACTCTCGCAAATCAAATGTTACAAAGTGATCACCCATCCGAACCCCAATGGTAGCGAAAGTTGCTTACTGCAGTGATCGTTAAGAAAAGACTGAGTCAGTGGCAACTAGCTAGTTAGGTAATATTAGTCGCCATAATATGTTTTTTGATGACAATTTTACTTTATTTTGGTGATCCATTAATATGGGATGAGTTACATTTTAACCATGCTGAATTAGGAAATTAGAAGCTACAATAATAATAAATAATGTCTTTTTGATGACATGATGACACGTATTTTAGAAGTTCACTGTTTGAATGCATGTTAAAAAATTAGATGCTAAAAAAGAATCAAGATGCTGGACTGTATTAATAGTGGCTAATAAAGAAGTTAGCTGGTGGCTATATGTTATGAATTCAGACGCTCATTAAATGTAATAAAAATAAATAAAAAATAAAAATTGTTTAATTCAGATGTCCAAGATCCATATTTTAAAAATTCATAATATAATACACACAAACAAATAATACATCAAAATAAAATTAAAGTTAAAATAAAATCAGAATTAAAATAAAATAAATAATAAAATCACAATACCATAAAATTAAATAGAACTGTCTGTAAATACATAATACTTTAAGATTAATAAATAAACTAATGGCCCTACTGACACCATCTACTGAAGTGTATTTCCTTGAGCTATCACACTCCTAATAAGGCACTTCCAGAGCGGTGAAGTATATCGATCCGCCAGGGTCCTCAGGATGCTGTTGCGACTGGTGCGTATTCTGTGGATCAGGGATACCGTTTTTTTTCCGAATGACTGCTGCGAAACCGTCCGTTTGATATTCTGCAAACATCCCTGATGCACTACAGAACCGGGGCAGTCCCAACAGCATCCTGAAAATATTGTTATATTGGACCCGCAGGGTATCCAGCGATTTTTTGGCATACATGACCCACAGATTTCCCGTGTGTTCTGGCAATAAGCGTTAAAAAGGGTGATCTTAACATCCTCGGAGCAACGAGAAAATATCCGAGCCAGCATGTTACCCCTAACTGCCAGAGCCCTGAGTCCCTCTCAATATCTAGATTGTCTTTAAGGTCGTCGGCAATAATGTGTCCTAAATATTTAAACGTGTTGACACGTTTGATGCTCAAGCCATTTAGGGTAACACTATATGTGATTTCAGGACACTTACCGGCGGCCTTAAAGACCATATACTCAGTCTTTTTTACATTATAAGAGAGCCCATGCTCCCCAGCATAGTCCTCGCACACCCTCAACATGTCTACCAGACCCCCTATTGTTGGGCTGAGCAGCACCATGTCATCTGCGTAGCATATGTTATTGATACTGACGCCGTCGAATCCTACATCCGACACGCATGCTGCTCAGCCCCACAACGAGGTCATTGACATAAATATTGAAGAGTGTGGGAGAGGTTAACCCTCCCTGCCTCACCCCACTCTCCAACCTATATGCGTCTGAGAGTGTGTCAGCCCACCTAACATGGTTTGTTTGATGGGCGTACCAAACCTTAAATATATTTAAGATCTCCGCCGGTACACCCCTGTCCCCCAGCTTCCTCCACAGCACATCATACGACACTAAGTCGAAAGCCCTGGAGAGATCCAGGAAACAGGCATACACGGGAGTCTTACGATCTGTATAATACTGAACAGTGTGCTTAAGACCCGCGATAGCGCTTTCAGTGGAAAGTCCAGATCGAAATCCGAACTGAGCATAATGTATGTTCGAGTATTTCTCTAAACAAGAGTTAAGCACACTGTCCAGTACCTTAGCGATGGTGGTTGCCAGTGAGATAGGGCGGTAGTTCCCCTTATCCGAGACATCGCCAGTTCTATCCTTCACAATGGGCACTATGATGGTTTTTAACATGTCCTGTGGTAAATGGGAGTGGCTTATGCACATTGTGAAGAAAAGAGCCAATACCCTCGGCAGGTGAACCCCTGCATGTCTCAAGTGCTCAACGCTAATATAGTCATGGCCAGGAGATCTCCCTCCGGTCATTCCCCAGATGATATTGCGCACCTACACTGTAGTAACGCGCAATAGCGGCACACCACCCCGACACCCATCCAAGTCGCTTACCGTAGTGGTTGAGGGACCCAGAGGAGAGTGTACTTTAAAGTGGTCCATGAACATATCAGCTATTTTAGCTGGGTCACACTCACCCCCCACACTCGACGGCAGGCCAGGCTTAGCATCACTACTCTTTGTGGCCTTCCAGAAACTACCAAAGTTCTTTGCAGCTCTGTGTTTATTCAAAACGTTCATTTTTAGCTGGTCTTGATTTCGCTGGCACCATTTTAATCGACTTTTAAATATTTTACGCGACTCGTTCATGTCGTCATAAATTTTCCCGGATTGGGGTCTATTATATGACAGCCACGTCTGGAAATGAAACCTGGCCAAACGATGGGACTCCTGGACATGATTATTCCAACCACATAGCTGTTTACTTTTATTTCGCCTCTTAGATTTCCCACCAGCCCGGTCAGCGCTCATGGCCGCCGCGTCGCTGAGAGCCCTCACAATTCTCTGATAGAAGCTGTCTAGCACAAGCCTGTGCTCAATTATGTTGCAGGACCCATGACTGCAACCAGTAAACTCGGGGGGAAAGTCAACGTCACGTAAACTTTTGTGACATAGTTCATGATATTTTGATATTTGAGCATCATCTCTTTCACCCCACACCACTGAGCTTCGACTTAAGCTGAACGACGGAGCCTTTGGACGTACAGATTTTAAATCGCATCTTACTAGAAGAGGAAGATGATCCGATACAAATACATCCTCAATCACCTCTATCTCAGAAATAGTATTGAAGGCAGACTCGGAGACCACGCAATGATCCAGCCAACGCCTACACCCATGTGTACAAATGTGGCTGACTTATTAATTTAGGAGCCAAAGTATTTTTTTGGAGGCCAAAATGCTATTAAAAAGAAGTTGGTTTAATTAGCACCCATTTAAACAAGCTTATATTTTAATTATATGAATAATGTATCATATAAAACACAAACTCAAAAACAAAAAATACGTGTACCACACAATATTTTTGTTTCCACCTGCGATTCGAAATGTTAACAAACATCCTCAGAAGGCATGTAAACTCATGTCATATTTAAGAGAGCTAACATATTTCGCGCCACGTTTTGCTCAGAAACCATACTTTTCAATGCGTTTAAAGTCATTAAATATTCATCGTACAAACATGGTATTCACTAACATACATAATAAATTTAGCTCTCTAAACGTTTCATAAAACATATTTTACCTAACAACAGATTACACACTGGCTAATATCAACGAAAGTGGACAAGGTTTTTCAAATCATACGATTTGCATCGATTTCGATGCTGAAATTAATGTCAAATAACTGATAAATTTAATAAACAAGGGATACGAAGCAATTTTGCAAAGGGCCTTGGCTATCTGTTTGTAGAATAATCATTAGACTATTCGTGGTTCCTTTTTTGGAGAAAAATGACTGTAAAGTTTGCTCAAATACTGAGAAATTTCACAAAAATAAAGTAGTGTTTTCACCAGCTTCAGTAGTTCAAATCATAATGATATTTTTGTATTATTATGTCAGAACTTCTCCTTTGACAATAAAAATATTTCTTTTTAAGTAACTAGATACAGATTTTTTTTACAAAGTATTTTATGAACCCCTATAAATGCACATACGCGAACAAATACGATTTAGTACCGCCGAAAGGCTCTCAGAGAGAGGTCACGTCGCTCAATGTTCCATTTTTGAATACGAAAAAATGAACAAAAATAGTCTAATTCTAGCGTGACCAAACAATCTTAGTACTTTGTGACGTATAATATAAAATATATAAATATTTATGGTCGATATACAACGTGAACTTTTGTATAGTGCAAAGCTCAGACACCCCGACTAGAATCTCTAGTCGGGGTGTCGCTTCAAAATACTGTATCAAAAAATCGGTTGTCTGTAAAGTCGGTTTACTAACGATGGTTGAACGTAGCAACGTCATAAGAAAATAAAAATAAAATAAAATAAAAATACAAATAAAATTAATATTACAAAACAAAAAGAAATATAAAAACACATCAATTGATTGTAGTGCCATCTGTATAAAACATTACTAAAATAAATGGAACGCCTCAGAGCGAGGTAACGACGTATTGCGTCATCTTTTTTCGTTCGTGCAGCCGGCTCCATCGAATTGTATGACGTTGTCACGTCCAAAAATTAAATGAAACTAACGAAAACTGATCAAGTTATAAGCTTTTACAGTTGCACTATTTTCTCCACGAACAGCGTATGTGTAGGTATTATACGCAAGGCAGGTAGTCACTATTCGTGTGGTATTGATAATAACATTAACAAATCATTTTCATAAGTGGTAATTATGGAACAGTGTTTTAGACAGAAACCGGCCAATGTCAGTCGGACTCGCGCATGTAGGGTTCTGTACCAAAATACGACAAAAATCACGTTTATTGTATGGGAGCCCACTTAAATGTTATTTTGGTCTGTTTTAAGTGTTCTGTACCCAAAAGGTAAAAACGGGACCCTATTCATGAGACTTCGTTGTCCGTCTGTCTGTCTATCACGAGACAAGTAGTTCTAGGAGTAAGGGAAATACCAGCTAAATCCCTATATAATATACAGAGGTAAGGAACTCATTGGGTACCTTTTAACCACAAAACTGACTGTCTTAAACCATGGATAGATAACATGCTTAACAACTCATTTTAAAGCTACAGACAGCAGGAACCAGTGAGCAGCGATGGCCAAAGGTTGCCCACAAGGGGGCGTTGTCTCACCACTGCTATGGAACCTTGTGGTAGACGACCTAATAACCAATCAATCAATCAATTTTACCTATAGCAGTCCACTGCTGGACATAGACTTCTCCCAAAGTTCGCCACAACACACGGTCCTGCGTTTTGTGCATCCAGTCAATCCCTGCAACTTCTTTTAGGTCGTCGCTCCATCTGGCAGGGGGTCGTCCAAGGCTACGTTTATCAACTCGCGCTCTCCACTACAGAACTCGCTTGCTCCATCGGCCATCCAGTTCTTCTACAGATGTGGCCAGCCCACTGCCACTTCAAGACGCATACTCTGCAAGCTATGTCGACCACTCTTATTCTCTGACGGATAACATAATTTCGGCACCGTAGGTCATTACTGGTAGGGTGCACCGGTTGAAGTCTTGCGTCTTCGGGCATTGCGGTATTGGCAAATAAAAACCAAGCTTAACGCAAACCACCACTACAGTGTGGGGTGCGCAGACGACATAACAATACTGACAAGAGTAAACTTTACCAGCATGGTGTGTGATGTCGCACAGACTGCTCTTAAAATGGTGGAACGTTGGTGCACAGCTAAAGAACCTTCAAACAATCCAGGCAAAACGGAGCTGTTACTGTTTACTAACAAAAGAATTCTCGGAAACTATCAGGTGCCCCGTCTCTATGACACCGAATTACATTTCTCCAAAGAGGTCAAGTATCTTGGGGTGCTTCTCGACTGTAAACTGAATTGGAGTAATCAAAAAAGTAAGAAAAAGTTCAGAGATTGCCATACAGGCTATGTATGGCAACCGCCGCTGGGAGGGGAACTACGCCTGTCGCGACGATTGACGATCTTGCGAATACTAAATTCTAGCTTTTCATTTTCTTTTTCCTTTGTGGGGAATGTCGCGAAGATCTGATGATCTTGCCAAGTTCTGAAGTTAAAACTCCAAGGAGATTGCTACTGGAGGTACAGACTCCATGGTAATATCGCGTCGGTCTATTTGTTTGTTATCTAAATTTGAATATGATTCCGTTTCTAATGTCAAATGGATAATTTTCTTTGCACGTCATTTAGTTGGTCTAATATTATCAAGACGCAAGGTTTATGTGTACGGTCAAGTTTATCCTGTACCGCGTGTGCGAAGTCTGATAGCACATCTATAAAGGCTGGTATTCTTTTTACATGTTATAACTTGTTTGTTAATGCTCCGTACAGCACATTTAGTATTCATGAGGTCAATCTGCGATTCACCGGGCCTGTGTGTCATCATGCCGTCCACAGGGGGACGTGAATGCAGTCTTCAGTGGGAAATGTTTATGGAATGGAAGCTGACAATTTGTAACAATTATGTCTATAGTAATTACCAAAATATTGATATCTATGTATAAAATTTGCATGCCTAAAGCGGTAGAACATGTGTGACTAACATCGTGTAACATCTTAGATGGCCTAAAATGTAACATGTTTTTGCAATAAATGAATTGAAATTGAAATTGAAATGGGAATGGATTTATTATATGTCATATCGCAGCCAATAATCCGCGACCCATAAGGCTGGTACCGGCTCGCGGTGAGGTGTATGCAACGCTGATACATTTGATGTCCCTCGGTAAGGAGTCAATGTACCCAATAATTGGGCTATAGTGACCTAAGTATGCATTCATGTGCATTGTGACATGTAAAAAAGGTACCGGCAATTCTCTTTGTGAGAATAACGATTATTTAATTTGTTTCAGATAAAGCAAGCAAGAACATCTCTGGACGTAAACAGCACAGTTATACGAATTTATCGGAATTAATACGAAATCAATAAAGAACCCATCCAATCATCCTTTTTTTTTTGTTTTTTGACATGGTGGAGATGCTGTTCCTTCACACCGGTTCAAGGGTTGAAATTGTTACATTCTAATAATTTTGAGAGCGAAGCAGCTGTTTACAGTCGCGATTGTGCCAAGTAGACGAATGGACGGTGTGTCGTTTTTTAAATAGTAACCGCGCGTGCTTTATTTACAAAAAATATTTAATATCCTATGCGGTGTGATGTGGCCCAACTTGGGCTAATGGCGGCTTGTCATACATCGTGTATGGCCCAGGCTGGGCCACGGCAGCGACGTCAGCGTCTCGCCGTTCATTCATACGCTGTATCTTCAAAACTATGCCTATCTTGCTCTAACTTGCATAAATTGTTCATAAGAAAGAGCAGGACAGATTTGTAGTACATAATGCGCGACTAGCTTCAATCTGTGGCGCCAATTGCGACTTTAAAAACGAACAATATAGTACAATATCCAAAAGAAACTAGTTCAGAACTCTAGTACGTGTAGGTAGTACATTTAGTTCCGTTGTCAGTTCGTAGTTATTTAATTAGAGCAATGATTTAGGTATGTTTCAAGAGTATTCATTTCTTTGTGGATGACCGATGTTACAGTACACTTAGCACCGTATGACTGCCTCTGTGGCGCGGTCGGTATTGATACAATATTGTAGCTGGAGGTCGTGGGTTCGATTCCCACCCGAGACAAATATTTGTGTGACCCATAAATGTTTGTCTCAAGAGTCTGGTTGTTTCTATGTATAATATGTATGTATTTAAAAAGTATATTAGTATTAATATCCGTGGTCTGATACCCATAACACAAGCAGGTTATTCCTAGCTTACTTTTGGATCAGATAGCGTTGTGTGAAATGTCCGTGAATATTTATTCATTTATAAAAAAAAAAATGACAGCATTTTTGTTACCTTTGATTTTTATAACACGCATAGAGACAAATATGAACTTCCAAAGTTTAACACTACTTGACAATGTAGGAAAAGTACTAGTGTACTAGAGACTGACTAGTACTTTCAAATCGAAAAATAGTTTTAATTTTGTAAATCAAAAATTTAACGCAACGATTATAAAGACTAGAATTCCGTGATTCTATTACTGACGAAACATGTGATGAGCCGATTATTATTGTCTACGCCGCTTACTCGTTTTCAAATTTCTACACCCGTCTCACTCAATCGTTAGTAGATAACGGGCGCTGCGCTGCCACGCCTCCACCCCGCGCCGCCAGCCGTTGCGGGGATATTATATTATTACTCACAAACTATTTTTTTTGTTTAAATAAAAAAGTAAGTACATATTTACTCGAAATGAAAGCCGGTTGTCAGTAAAACAACAATCCTTAATACAAATTGAAGGCCTTGTAGGCGGATTGAAAAAAATCAACTGCATTAGGCTCACTATCTATTACGCGTACGTAAAACTATAGGGTAAAATGTGGGCGTATACTATGCCTCTGCCTACACCTTCAGGGATAAAGGCGTGACTATATGAATGTATGTATGTACATATTTACAATCGCAATACTAAATAGAAAGTCAAAGTAGGCACATATTATTAAAATGCTGTAGGTAGGGCTGCCCCCTATCGCATGCTTACATACCGCGCGGCTGTAGGCATTTATTTCTAAAATCCGGCCGAGTCAAACTACAGTATACAGTGACTGGGTGGCTCACGATGTAATATCGCTGCGGCGGACCAGCTGGCAAGAAATGACTCTTCGCTGACAGCAATGGACCCTGAACCAATCCTACTCCTCCCATCTGGATGGGTACGTAATCTGCTCCAGGTCACTGCAGGAAGCCGTCCGCAATGTGAAGAGTCTGCTAGACTTCCCAGAGGAACCGGGATGGCAAAATAGCCATACTACAACCCCCCACGCAAAATAGGCACAATAAATGACGTTGCGGAAATCAGCCCGTGGAACCTAGTCCTCACTTATGTTTCAAAAAGTTACAAAAGTATCAAACTTCTTTGTTGCCAATGTTATGCACTATACGGCTGTGTGTGACGTGCGGTCTGATTTCTTACGATCGTATGTAATTTGAAAACAAAACAAGCGCTCGTAAGTCAATTTTAGTAAAACAAAACACATATCTATGTAGATTGAATTAAATAAATACTACCTAGAAACAACAAAGTATCTCCGGCGGATGTTATTGTTTCATTGCAGAACCGTAAATAAAGCGTTCACCAGCGCCAGTCCCAAAAATAACCATTTCAGATCATTTGAGATAGTGGTTCTACCCGCAATCCGTACGTGACAGCGAGCGGCACATGTGCGGTATGATAGATACTGCTACATGGAAAACAATACATAATAAGGGTTTGTGACTAAAATAATATATTCGTTTTGTCTCTTTCTAACTATTTAGTTATAAGTACGTAGATGTGTTTGTCCACAACCAACTTGACTGTTTTATGGATTTAAGAATATAGATAAGATTTCCAGAAATATTTTAAATGGCTCTATTTAGCTTGAATTAGTAAAAACTAAATGTAGGTATTTTCATTTTTTGATTAAATTCAACCTAAGTATGAATACATACCTATCAATCTTTTTTACACAGAGATAGATGTTACGGACATCGCAGAAGTTAGATAAATCAAACGAATCACAATATTTCAACAAAATTTATTTAATATTTACTACCTATTTACTCCTCAACTGAAATTACAAACAAAGTTTTACTGACCTTAGTGATCTAATCGCGTCCGCCCTCTGACTGGCGTTTCACTTGGAAGCCTGACACATACTCAGTTCGCTGAACAATACTTTGACGTTTGACGTGTCAACGTCAAATGTCAACTTGTCACTGTCAACTAATGGTAGTATCTTATGAAAATAATAAATATGCCAACAATTCTGTAACAGTCGCCCATCCTATGGGAACGAGTTTCTTCGTTCTAATTAACTAGAATTTATATTACCATTATACATTGTTTAACTACACTCGAGAGCAATGAATCCGGGTCACTTAAAGAATGTTAAAAATCTCGGAAACTAAAAATGATAGGTTAATGCAATAAATTGTATTTAATAGACAATGTAATACTCCTTAAATGAAAGTAAAAAAAATATGAGTCACCATACATTTTATTAACACAAAATTACATAAAGAAAAAACTGCTGATCTGTCCTTAAAACAAAAATAGGAAACATGAAATTTTTGAACTTTATTACGATTTTCTTGAATTTTAATACTTCGTATTGCCTCCTCGTGCTTCCATTACTGCGTTTACGTGGTTTGGCATGCTGTACACCAAGTTCCTTATACGATTTTGGGGAATATTCTCCCATTCCTCTGTGAGAGCAATTTTGAGCTCACGAAGTGTGATTGGGGGAGGGTTTCGTTGTTTTACGCATCTGCCTAGCTCGTCCCAAGCATGCTCGATCGGGTTGATATCCGGGCTGCGCGCTGGCCACTCCATACGAGTAATGTTCATCTCTTGAAGGTAGTCATTCACAATCCTACCTGTATGAGGTCGGGCATTGTCATGCATAAATATAGCATCCTCACCTAAATTGACCATAAATGGACCAACGTGATCATTGAGGATTTCTTCCACATATCTTACGCTAGTTAAAGAGCCGTTTTCTATGATCACCAGCTCTGTGCGACTTTCAGAAGAAATTCCGGCCCACACAAGTACAGACCCACCACCGTAGGCTACTTTTTCTTCGATGCATGCTTGCTTGAATCTTTCCCCTGGTCTTCGATACACTCTGTGTCTTCCATCGTGCTTGTAGAGCATAAATTTTGATTCGTCGGAGAACATAACTTTTGACCAATCTTCAATACTCCAATTTACGTGGCTCTGGGCATACCTTAGTCTCGAAATACGATGCCCACGCTCCAGTTTAGGGCCGTTTGCAGGTCTAAGGGGTTTTAAGTTAGATTCAGCAAGCCGACGTCTTACTGTCCATGCACTTGGGTTACTTCCTCCGAGGCGTCGAAACTGATTGGTGAGTTCAGTTCCTGTGAGAAAGCGATTTCGAAGCATGGTGTTCACCAAGTATCGGTCTTCTCGTGCTGTGGTACACCTGGTTCTGCCCGTTCCTGGTCTGCGTAGGTTAGAACCAGTTTCTTCGTAACGTCGGAGAACTCTTTGTACTGTTGACAGCGACACACCGACAGTCCTGGCTGTATCGCGCTGACTCCGGCCGGTTTCCAGCATTGTAAGTATTCTGGTGCATTCTTCAGGCGTAAGCGACATAATTTCAGCTTGATTAATGAATATAGAGCACTATCAACATGGTTTATGTACCCACATAAATGACAGATTACAAACAAAAGCAACACCAAATGCTGTAATTTCGTAGTTCCATCTTCGAAAGTGGCCCTTTTTCAAATTTGATTTTTTTATGATATAACTTTACAATAACTAAGAAGTTTTAATACCTTCATTTAAGGAGTATTACATTGTCTATTAAATACAATTTATTGCATTAACCTAGCATTTTTAGTTTCCGAGATTTTTAGGATTCTTTAAGTGACCCGGATTCATTGCTCTCGAGTGTATATAATAAAATTGAATGTATCACTCGCATCACTTTTATAATTACCTAAATTAAGATTTTTACTGTACGTATATAATTACATACACTTAAACTACTACAGAACCTTCTACTATGGTATAGCTGCGTGGCTTAAAGCTTCCTTCACCAGTAAGTCACACAACTGCGATGTCTCTTACCAATCGTGGGCGGCGAGGTCGTTACGCCAATCTTGCCCGGCTCTAGAACACCCCTCACTACTATGGTATAGCCGACCGCAAAGGTTACTTCTTTCACCAGAACGACACACAACTGCGATGTCTCTTACCAATCGTGGGCGGCGAGGTCGTTTACGCCAATCTTGCCCGGCTCGAGAACACCCGTCACTACTATGGTATAGCTGCATGCCGCAAAGGTTACTTCTTTCACCAGAACGACACACAACTGCGATGTCTCTTACCAATCGTGAGCGGCGAGGTCGTTTACGCCAATCTTGCCCGGCTCGAGAACACCCGTCACTACTATGGTATAGCTGCATGCCGCAAAGGTTACTTCTTTCACCAGAACGACACACAACTGCGATGTCTCTTACCAATCGTGGGCGGCGAGGTCGTTTACGCCAATCTTGCCCGGCTCGAGAGCACCCTCACTATAACTACCTATATTTCAATCACTCTAAAATTATGCGTTCACTCCGTTTTACAATCATTAATGTTTGTCGTCCTAAATCTGTAATTATTCAATCTCATATCATCAAATTACAATTACTCACTGACACTGTTTACAGTTGAAGAGCAAGTAGCAGTGTCTTCGCCAAAATTAGATGATAAGTACATTACTCAGGCTCAATTCAATTTTATGATTTAAATCCCTCAAGTAGTATATTATTGGGCATTCTACTCCACTTTCCGCTCCATCGACTCACTTTCGTTCGCCTCTGTCACTCCCAGTGGAGTAGAATAGCCCAATAATATTTTTGTCATCGAAATCAGCAGTGTGCATTTGCGCTTCCACACTAATAGCACAGTCGTCAGATATAGACTAAGGCATTCTGTCCCTCCTGTGGCTCTGCGATACACCTCGCTCCAGATGAGACAGAATTTACCATTTATAACCTACGACGTTTTCTGTAACCAGTTTGGCTCGACTACTTGTAGTTATAAATATTTATGTTATAAATTCATCTTTTCACTACGAATCCATCAGTATTGCATAGCAAACATGAAATTCGTTAAACAAACACAATCGTTGCAAGTCAATACAATCTGCGACGATTTGACAAAAAACAAGTTACGTCATGGAGAATTATTACCGAACTGTACGTTGCATCATTTGCGGACCATCAAATTGTGGAAAAACTAACTTATTGATTGGTCTTCTATTGCACGAAAATGGATTGACATTTCAGAATGTTTATGTGTATTCTAAAACTCTACATCAACCGAAGTACATCTTTTTAGAAAAGGTTTTACGAAGGGTACCTGGTATCACTCTCCAGAAATATCAAGCAAATGATGACGTTTTGAAGATTTCAGATGCAAAACCTAATTCTGTGATTATTTTTGACGATGTAGCATGTGAAAATCAAAGTAATATGCGTAATTATTTTGCCATGGGAAGACATAAATTGATTGATAGTTTTTATTTAAATCAAACTTATACCAAAATACCTAAACAACTTGTAAGAGATAATGCTAACCTAATTGTGCTTTTTAAGCAAGATGAAGTTAATTTGAAACATGTTTATGAAGAACATGTTAACACCGATATGACATGGTTGAAATTTCGAGAAATGTGTTCCTTAATATGGAAAGAACCTTTTGATTATGTGGTAATTAATAAAGATTGTTCTAAAAACAATGGTTGCTATAGAAAAACGTTTGACACATTTGTATTATTGGATGAAATTTGAATATTTAAGTAGACTGCAGTCTGTTTATTGTTATTCTTTAATTGATTCTTATTCGATTACCACCTATTTTACATAATGGATAAATCATTGAAAAAACAAATTGTTGATGCGACACAAGCTGTCAAGAAAAAAATACGTAAAATGAAGGATTTTGAAGATAATAATAAGCTTGCTCTTGATACAGTTTTTAAACCTGACACAGAATCTCTCAATTTAATAGCCAACACTAATAACCATCTAGCTCTAACAAAAAAGGAGGAAAAAGTAGAACCCCAAGAACCACAAGACCAAGATATGAAAGAAACAGATGATAGCAGTATTGCTAGTAACGAATCGGAACCCTCATCGGACTCTTCATTTCAGTCATTAGTCGGTACTAATCCAGATGCATTATCTTGGTCGTTATCTTCACAAGTACTATCAGATGTTCCATTTGGTATAAGAAATGAACGTGGAAAGCTAATGTTGGGTTCCTCTAACATAACTATTGGGGATAAAGTTATTACTGTAGCCGGACACAAATACGAAAGTACACCTGGGTTGCGAGAGTTACTGTTAAAAAAAGACATTGATCTGAGCTTGGTTAATGACTGTGACAAGCAAAATTATAAGACAATGTTACTTGTAACGAATGCACATCGTCGTGATTTCGATTCAAAAAAACCAATTAAAAGTAATAAAGGACAAAAATATTTGCAAGTTATTAAACCACTTTTCGATCAAGAAAGTAGAAGTCCAAGTTGTAGACAGAAAGTAGGAAAAGGATTACCTTTAACAAAAATGTGGAAAAAAAAACAGATTTTGTATATGGGGATGATCCCAATGAATTGGTTGATAGATTAAAGTTATTAATTGCTTCTCGAGATGCCGGTAACACAGGACTAGACAATGAAATAATATCTATCATTGAAGAACTACGTGAAAGCAAAATCATTAAATAAATAGATCTACTAATGTTATACTGGTTGAATTTATAGTCGTTTTGGAACGGAAAGGTTTAGGCCCAGTTTCGATAACAGAACCGATCGGCACTGTCAATTTGAAAATCAACAATAAAAAATTACGAAAATGTCAAAATCTACATCGTTTGCCAAAATCAAAACGAGAACACCTGGTTATTCCTTTAAATTTCACGAAATACGTTTACTACGATTTTCTACTACAATTTTTCATTCAATGTCTAACGTTCCAATCAGTGAGAAGAGTCACCGCGCCGGGAAAATTCGACCAATCACAACGCATGAACGCATCGGTCCACGTGGACTCGTTGCCAAGTAACGTCGGTAGGTACTCGACTAGTTACGTCTTGTAGGTAGGTACCTAAATACGCTCGGCCGACCGCGCCGCCGACCGGCGACCGCGGCGCGCAGTTCGACTATAACTCGCGCGCAGTATTGTCGTCGCGATCGACTTTTATTTGTGGTCGGAAATAAAACGATTAGTTTACACTCGAGAGTACGAATCTCGTGATGAATTACGCAGTGCGATAGTGGACGCCTTTGAAATAGTGAAAAGTGACAGAGACACATTGAATAAACTAAAAGACAATAGCCTAAAACGTGCCCGTTTGTGTATCGAACGTTCTGGACTCCATTTTGAGCAGTTGCTAAGGTACAGGGAAGTGTAAATAAACTGTGAATAGGTAGGTCTAGGTATTTAAGTTGATTATTTTGTAAATAGCTCCAATTTTTTAAATACGCCGGAAATACTCACTATTTGTTCGTGTTTATTTTCATTGTTATTACATAAACCTTATTAATTCACCGTAAAATAGAACAATATTAAAGTATTTCCGACGGTCCTAAGCCCGCGTAAAGTATGAAGGAGAAATTGGAGTCCTTTATTATTATCTAAGTACCTATTATTATCGAAACGATGCATTCGGCCAATGAACTGATCACATGGAGACACGCGCCGCGGCGTTAGGTACCTATGGGTTTCGGAGTTTCATTCATTGAAAAGTTCAATGAATAATCGAAGCGCTACTAATGTTTCAACTCGAACGAGTGATAAAGATTACATAGAAGTCATTTTTTTATTATAACCTGCACAGCTGTTTTGACACTCCGAAATGGTTCCATTATTGATTCCGAGTAACCCCCTCTCGGGTCCAGAACGACTATAAATTCAACCAGTATGTGTGTCATTTTACTATATACCGTTCAACATAATACACCTTTAATATGAATGTAGACAAATTTGGACATTATATTCATAAGCGAATGCGGATATCAGAAATACTTGATTTTAATGATAACGCATTAATAAAATCTGATTATGGAGATTATGACTTGAAGACATCGAGGCTAAAAGGTGTTAAACCTCCTCAAGACGCAGATGATGCAGTAAATAAAGCATATGTAGATGAATTGAAAGGTGTACTAATCCATGACTTACGAAAATTGCAAAGTTCTATTCCAAATAGTGTTCAAAACCACATAGAGAAAGCTTTAAAAACAATAATGTCTGAGATAGACACTCATTTGGAAAGCAAATTTTACACAAGAAAAGCAGTTGATAAACTAGTTCAAGACGCAATTCAATCTATATTAAAATATCGAAAAACATAGCCCTTAAAGTTTGTTAAAATGACGAAACAACAAATCGTCAATGAAATACATAAAGCAGCACGAAAAAATTTTCCTCGACGATCTGTAATTTTAAAAGGTATTGATGATTTGTGGCAAGCAGATTTAGCTGATATGCAAAACCTAAAAACCTTTAATAAAGGATATAACTATATTTTAATAGTTATTGACTGCTTCTCCAAGTACGTTTGGGTGGAACCATTAAAAACTAAATCCAAACATGATGTCTCTCTTGCATTTGAAAAAATACTTTCTTCTAATCACAGGATACCAAATCATCTGCAAACTGATATGGGTACTGAGTTCTATAATTCTACATTTCAAAAGCTTTTACAGAACTATAATATTAATCACTACTCTACATTTTCAACCAAAAAGGCTTCAATTGTAGAACGAGTTATTAAAACTATTAAAAATAAATTGTACAAATACTTTAGCTTGAACGGACACTATAAGTGGATAGATGGTGGCTTGAACGGTATTGTGAAGACATATAACAACACAAAACATCGTACTATTAAATTTGCACCTGTTAATGTCAATAAGTTTAATGAAACTAACATTAAAAATAATATTACGAATTCCATGATAAAGGTAGTCCAAAAATGTCGTCCAAAGTTTAAAATTGGTGACAAAGTTCGAATTAGTAAGTACAAACCTATATTTGAGAAAGGATACACTCCTAACTGGTCAACAGAATTATTTACTATAAAAAAGATAAATAACACTGTACCAATAACATATCGCATCGAAGATAATCAATTATCCCGAAAAAAAAAAAATATCCCGTAAAAAACTGGAGGCATTCTACCTTTAATCCCAATTTTTGCTGGTTTGTCTGCTTTAGGAGCATTAGCTGGTGGTGCAGCTGGTATTGCAAAAACTGTGAATGATTATAAACACGGTCAGAAAAAATTACAAGAAACTGAACGTCATAATAAAACTATGGAGGCTATAGCAATAGGTAAAGGTCTATCCATTAAACCGCATAAGCAAGGTCAGGGATTGTTAATAAATCCATCAAAAAACTAATTGATCAGCTACCTAATCGCGCTTTAACTAATATCGATATTCAGAAGTATGGCCATTGTATTCCACATTTTCGAGGAGTTTATATGAAGGATCAGTTACCAAAAACACCTAAACGAATTGAATGTGCTATAGTTAACGCATTGGGTAGCTTATGTTAAAATAAACAATTATTGTGAATATTTTGATAGCTATGGTGATTTAAAACCGCCAAGAGAATTAATGCTATATTTTAAGAACTGTGATGTTCATTATAACTATGATAGATATCAACAATTTAACACAATAGTTTGTGGACATATGTGTTTAAGTTATTTGCAAACTTTTTGGATTAAATACTATAAATCTTTATTATAATTATAATACTTTAAATAAAAATACTATAAATCTTATACCACTCTTTCATTTCAATCATTTGCAAGATGTCACTCACCTTATCGATAACTGGAAACTCATCGGTATTATCTACCTACTATCCAGACACGTTGCCATTAGCTGAGGAGTATAAATGTGCATTATTACATTTCTCTACATATAATTCTATTCCAAATTTTGATAGTAAAAACAATAAATTATACTATGGTTCTAAAAATGTTATTGAGATACCTGAAGGAACTTATGAATTACAAGATATTAGGGACTATTTAAAAACTGAGATAAAAGATGCATAAGCAAACTCCAATGTAATAACAACACCTTAAAAACGGTGTTATTTTGTACATCAACTATAGATTTTACTAAAGAAGATACATTTGGAAGTTTATTGGGATTTAAAAAGCAGATCTTAGAGGCAAATAAATATCATGTATCAGAGTTTCCAGTTAACATTTTGCCTACGACTGTCATAAGGATTGAATGTGACATAGTTAGCGGTTCCTGTACCAAAAGTCGTGGATCAAACGCAACTAGGGGTTAGATGGGGTCACCAGCTGCAAAAAGTTGTTCTACGGGAGGTTCTTAAGGTCAACCCCTGCAGAGTTATAATTTATTTTGTTTTTATGAGAAAATTGACTTTTTTTTTACTAATTCTTATTAAAATTAGAAAAAATCTACATCCTGTATCTTTTTTATAATTTTCACTAGATTGGTACTGATCAGTCCTTGCGTTAGACATGCTATTTATGGTTGTTTATTGGTTGTGTCGAAGATAACATTAAGTTTTACGATTTTTGTTTTTCTCAAATCATAACTTTTTATTTACTTCGGACCCCACTGTAAAAATAAAATACTCTACCGAAAAGTGACCCTGTATTACAAGTTTTGGCGCATTTAATAGGGATTCTGAAAAGGTATTACACATGGCCATAAGTGGCTCTAATATCTTTCTAGGACGAAAAAACAAAACAACGATTGTAAAATAATTGTTTTATTAAGCAAAACATTTTACAATAAATGCTCAAAATTCCTGCCTCTGACCATAATACATAATCTGCACCGTCTAATAAAATTCCTACGTAACCTACGGAATGCACCTCTGTTGTTAGTAACTTGTACCCTAGCAAATTCGAGCTTTTGTCGTAGTTCTTGTTCGCTATTGTTCTCTCCTTGGTAAACTATTTCTTTAAAATAGCCCCAAAGAAAAAAATCTAATGGATTTAAGTCGGGCGACCGGGGTGGCCACGCAATATGACCGCCTCGACCTATCCACCGGTTGGGGAAGCGCTCGTTCAAATGATCTCTAACTGCTCGAGCGTAGTGAGGCGGGGCGCCATCATGTTGCAGCCACATTTCTGCTATTCTTTCTTCTGGAACTTCAGCTTCGTTAAGAATATGGTTTAAATTATTTTGCAAAAAATTTAAATACTGAGCACCATTCAGCCTTGCTGGCATTTCATGCAGCACCAACTGCTGGCCAATTATACCAGCCCACATGTTAATACCAAACAGATGCTGGAATCGATCATTTCTTATGATATGGGGGTTCACTCTGGAGTAAAAATGTAGATTGTGGATATTGAATACTCCCATTCTTCTAAAAGTTGACTCATCCGTCCATAAAACCTTGTTGAAGAACTGCGGATCCTCTCTGTGGTATCTTAGCATCTCTCTGCAAAACCGCACTCTAGGTTCATAGTCACCGGGCAGCAAAGCTTGCACCCTTTGCACGTGGTAGGCGTGATATTTGTTTCTGTTAATGACACGTTGCACCGTCGATCTTGGAATCCCGTGATTACGGTGTATTTGGCGTTGACTTGTACTAGGATCCAATCTTAATTCTCTCAGCACTTCATCTTCATTTTCAAATTGCACCACAGGTCTGCCTGCTCTCGGAGCATGCTGACCGGGTAAGACTCCCTCCATGTACGAATTATGTACGCGCATAAAGACCCTGTAGTCCGGAAAACGATCACGGTTAGGGTAGCGTTGACGATATTCCCTGGCAGCAGCCCGGGCATTACCGTCACAAAAGCCATACAGGTAATGCATTTCTGCATACTCCCGTTGGGTGTATTCTCTCCTCGCAGCAGCCATCTGTCCACTTTTTTAGCCAATCCGTCCGATTCACACAGCACTGGTCACAGGTAGGCAATCTATCACAAGTCCGAAAAACAAAGCGTAGGTCAAAGGAAAGAAACTGATCACAAGTCGTCGTAAAACCGAGAAAAAGAACACGTGCGTACTCACAGGCAGGAAGCGAGTCACTAAAGAACACTAAACATTCTAAAAAAACATGCTCACGCGCATTCCCCCGGCCCCCGCCCCGGCCGCGCCGGCCCGGCCTTTGTTTCCTAGAAAAGATATCGCTACCTGATCTGACGGGTGAACCGGCCTTTTATTGACAAAGGATTAAATGGTTAGTGTAAAAGAGAGGCAGAGAGTCTTTGTCATTAATTGTATTAGTTCCAGTTTATTTTTAAATAAGCCTAATCGAGTTTTATGGTTGGGTTAACTTTGGCCTTGCTACGAATAATCGTACTAGAAAGATATTAGAGCCACTTGTAGCCATGTGTAATACCTTTTCAGAATCCCTATTAAATGCGCCAAAACTTGTAATACAGGGTCACTTTTCGGTAGAGTATTTTTTTTTCACAGTGGGGTCCGAAGTAAATAAAAAGTTATGATTTGAGAAAAACAAAAATCGTAAAACTTAATGTTATCTTCAACACAACCAATAAACAAACATAAATAGCATGTCTAACGCAAGGACTGATCAGTACCAATCTAGTGAAAATTATAAAAAAGATACAGGATGTAGATTTTTTCTAATTTTAATAAGAATTAGTAAAAAAAAAGTCAATTCTCTCATAAAAACAAAATAAATTATAACTCTGCAGGGGTTGACCTTAAGAACCTCCCGTAGAACAACTTTTTGCAGCTGGTGACCCCATCTAACCCCTAGTTGCGTTTGATCCACCACTTTTGGGCCACCCTGTATAAACGGTCAATCCAGTCACATCTTACACGAATTTGCACTTAATGTTCCACCTGGATACAGGATTATAGAAATTCCGAAAAACGCAATCTACTTTCCGATAAATCAAACCAATATAAGCTGCATACAGATAAGGCTGTTAGATATAAATAATAACTTAATAAATTTGCGAGGTGAAGAAGTGCAGTTGTATCTACATATCAGAAGAAAACAATGATAGATTATAATAAATATGTGGTTCGTCCAACTGAAACTAACAGTCCTACTAAAACTATCAAACCCATAAGAGCTCGCTCCAAAAAGGTCATAAAATTGAATAACAATAATAAAGCATTTCTTAAAGCGATCGGTTTATTAAAATGAATATACTAGATGTTTTATCCGCTCCTGCATACAACAACTCTGTGGAAGGAATTGAATTTCACTCTTACAAGCCTTACGTAACAAGTTTCAATAGAAGTGATGAAATCAGGATACCTATTAATCAACAAGACTTGTATATATTACCCTCAGCAAGCACTTTGTTTTTGGAAGGAACTGTTGTTGTAAACAAGGGTGGAAATTCGAAAGAGAGAGTCAGTAGCGTTCATTTCACAAACAATAGTTTACTTTACTTGTTTCAAGATATAAGGTATGAGATAAATGGAGTGGAAATAGATAAAATAAAAAACGCTGGTATAACTACCACAATGAAATCATTAATATCAATGAACGAAAACGAGGCTAAAGTATCTAATGCTTGGGGTTGGAATATCGATGGCATAAATAGTACAAATGGGGGTAGCTTTTCTGTTTCTATACCCCTCTGTAACATTCTTGGTTTTGCAGAAGATTTCAAGAAAGTAGTGATAACCAGCAAACATGAATTAATATTGTTGAGAAGTAATACTAATCTGAACGCCTTAAAACTTAACGAAGGTGAAACGGTAGAAGATATTATTATAAATAAAATAATATGGCGCGTACCACATGTCAAAGTATCCGATAGAGAAAAAATAAATATGTTAAAACTGTTAGAAAAAGATCGACCACTCCTGATGATATTCAGAAATTGGGATTTATATGAATATCCGGCTCTACCAAAAACTACTAAACATACTTGGTCCATAAAAACATCATCGCAAATAGAGAAACCAAGATTTGTTATTATTGGTCTGCAAACAAATAGAAAAAATAATTCAAAATTGGATATGTCTCGGTTTGATCACTGTGACGTTCGTGATGTTAGAGTATACCTAAATTCAACCTACTTCACTTACGAAAATCAAGTTTCTCGAATAGCAGAATTGCTTTAATATATGAACAATACACCAGATTCCAACACTCCTATTACGGAGGTCGTCGCGGTGAACCGTTATTAAGTGAGAAACAATTTAAAAATATTGCTCCGTTATTTGTCGTAGATTGTTCTAGACAACCAGAAAATCTTAAGTCGGGTCCTGTTGTCGATGTTAGAGTAGAAATTGAAAGTTATATTGATATACCAGATCAAACTTCAGCATATTGTCTTATTTTGAACGACTGTATAATCGAGTATAAACCGTTAAGTAGCACCGTGAGAAAGATATCATGAACAAAAATACTATGATAGTAGATGTTCAAGGTTTTAAAGATCTTTATAATAACTTTATAGTCAAGGAATTAGCTATAGCTACTTTGGAACATACTCATATATTCTTAATAAAACCTCCTTATACGTTCTCCTCGCTGACTGATGAAGAAAAAAGACGTACTAGGTGGATTGAAAGGAATAGAGGTTACCGCTGGAGCGAAGGATATATAGACTACAGAGAATTTTCTAGAATAATCAAACCCTATTTGAAGGAAAAAAAGGTTCTTGTTAAAGGTAGTGAGAAAATAAAGTGGGTTCAAGAGCTATGTGGTCATAATAATGTTTTTGACATATGTGAAAATAAAAGTGTTCCTAATTTAAAGACTCTTAGTGATCTTTACTCTAAAGATCTATTTTTGTATAATTGTTTGGCTCATAAGAACTATTGTGCTTTAAGGAATGTATTGTGTATTAAGCAATGGTGTTTAAAAAATAACTTTTGTGTTTTATAAATTGAATAAACTTAATAAATGTTTTACTAATATACTGTTGTTTTTCATACTATTTCCTACCCAAGGTTTCTCGAACTCTACCCCATATCGTCCCCAATAATATACTTATTCGTCGTCATGGTTCCCAATAATATACCATTTATTAAATGTCTAATATAATTTACATTGATCTTAAACCTTTTTTGATGTTGGTTTGAAAAAAACTGAGATGATTTAAGTATCAGCTAGACTATGTATTTTTAACGCCTGAATGATTTAAATAGCACTCTTCATAATATGAATTCATTAATATGATTCAAACAAATGCGACGCCTGGATGATTTTAAATAGCAGACTTCATAATGAAGTACCTTGATGACAGGTATTTCGAATGGTAGGTATATGTAATATAGTTTAATATAGTATTGGTAAATCGTATATTGAAAATTATATCCTACTATCCTACTTCCTACTAATATTATAAGTGTAAAAGTTTGTGAAGATGTTTGGATGTTTAGATGTTTGGATGTTTGTTACTCAATCACGCTCTAAAGACTGAATGGATCTGGCTTAAATTTGGTACAGGGATAGAGTATAGTCCGGAATAACACATAGGATACTTTTTATCCCGGGAAAATGTTCCCACGGGAAGCGGGAACGGGGACCAAATTTCACGCGGGCGAAGCCGCGCGCCTCAGCTAGTTATTTCATAAAAAAGAAGGTACGAAAAAAAAAATATCCATAAAGAGAAAAATATACTCAATTGGATTCGAACCATGGTCGTCAGATTTCGAGTTCGCCTGATATTTAACCAAGCTATTTGTAAGCTTGTCGATGATGCTGAAATTTACTTACGTATTGTAATGTAAAAAGTAATGGCAAACATCAATAACACGTCGTATTATAATTATTACAAATACTTATACCATGATAAAAATATACTTACGTCTCAATCCAAGATATCAGCTATCTACATATATAGACTCACGCCTCTTTCCTAGTAAGGTAGACAGAGGCATATCATAAACAATTTATTTTATTTTGATATAAAAACATTATGATAAGAATATCCGTTATACAGGGTGAATTTTTCAAAAGGGATTGGATGGCCAAATCCGAAACTATAAGGAATAACGAAAAATGCTCAAAGGAGTCACGAGCCCGATTTTGATGAAACTTAAAACCTCATCATTAGATTTTTGAAAAACCAATAATCCTAGCTGGGAATCGAATCTATTGATTTTGAAAAAAAAAACACACCCTTTATTATTACACCATACGATAGTGTTGCTATTAAGGATCATATTCTGGGAAGTAATGATATACGGCAAACTACAGGAAAGAGCTCATCTTTAACAAAATACATTTTATTTTTCTTACGTTAACTGATTAATTGTTCAAAATCTTTGCAATACATAGCTGGATTCCAAACCTCAAGGAATAATTAAGGAATATTATTGATTCCGTTGAGAATATTCTTTAAAAAATCATTCTGAGCATAATTTAAAACACGGAATAGTTACGATGTTTTCTGGGATTTCGAACGAAACAAATTATGATACAAAAATTAGGTACATGAAATATGCATTCTATTAAAATTCCAAATGTTCCTTAAATTTGGCGTATATCATTACTTTGCAAAATTTGATTCTTAACAGCGACTCTATCGTATGGTGTAATAATAAAGGGTGTGTTTTTTTTTTCAAAATCAACAAGTTCGATTCCCAGCTAGGATTATGAGCTTTTCAAAAATCTAATGATGAGGTTTTAAGTTTCATCAAAATCGGGCTCGTGACTCCTTTCAGCATTTTTCGCTATTCCTTATAGTTTCAGATTTGGCCATCCAATCCCTTTTCAAAAATTCACCCTGTATAATGTACTAGACGATTTCCCTCGGTTTTCGCACCCGTAGGAATACAGAAATAAAATATAGCATATGTCATTCAGGGACAGTGCAGCTTTCCAACTGTGAAAGAATTTTTGTAATCGGTGCAGTAGTTTTGGAGCATATTAGAGACAAAACAAACAATCAAACCTTTCCTCTTTATAATATTAAGATAACCTACGCTATTCGAAGCATTGTGCGCTTAGGAATGATGTACAAAAACTATTTAGAAACATTATATTGGGTAATGTGTAGGCATTATGTATTAATAAAATAACTTTTTTATGTAAATTATGTTTTTATTTTCATTCAATTACCTACTTTAACATCTTAATAAATCTAATTTAAAATATCAACAAACACTTTTTATGTACCTACTAAAAATCACAATCAACTAAAGTTTTTGATATTTTTTTAACTAAGGCCTCAGTATCGTCCATAACACTGTCGACACAATCCTTAACAATATATTGTGCGTTCAACAAAATGTTCTCACTTTCACTATAACTTGCTTGTGCATTGTTATTACTTAAATCAATTACTGAATTTTTTATTAATTTAATACCTCTTCTTGGTGATTCGCTGATAACAAAAGATTTCTTTACGTTACATTTTTTTATAGTTTCTCTGCAACGTTTCTTGTATTTCTTCTCATTTGGCATCACTTCTGGTTCCTTAGATAGATCGGTAGGCCTGTTTTCAATCAGCTCATAGAAATCTCTGGGGGTCCAAGGGTCTTGAGCATATTGGCTTAGGATAATCTCTGAATCCGTTATCTATAACAAATAAAAAACATACATAAGAATTATTTTTGTTTTAGAATATTTATATTAAATATATATTACCTATCATAACATATTAACTTCTTCAATTCGTATATGTAACAGGTACATAAATCAGTAATAGAGCGATATAAATTACTTACCGATGACATGACTGTAGATTATTTAGACGTCTTACTGTGACTAATAAATCGAAATTCTAATTAATTAGAAAAGCAACATATAAATCAGGTCACTGTCCTTTCAATATACAGGGTGTGGCGTAAATAGTGGTCCAACCGTCAGGGTGTTATAGACCAGGTGCCCCACTATAACATACTACAATATCATCCAAATTTACCCAAGGGTCTCAGAAAAAAATAACTTTTTTTGAAAAATCGTCCCTTTTTTGTAGAGTTGCCTGTAGATTATAGGAAAACAGCTATTTCTGATTTCTGTTTTTTCTCTCTTAAAGCTAAATACATCAGCTATCAAAAAATAATATCCATACTAATATTATAAAGCTGAAGAGTTTGTTTGTTTGTTTGTTTGTTTGTTTGTTTGTTTGTTTGTTTGTTTGTTTGAACGCTAGGATCTCAGGAACTACTGGTTGGATTTCAAAAATTCTTTTACAGTTTGATGGTCCATTTATCGAGGATGGCTATAGGCTATATAACATCACGCTAAGACGAATAGGAGCGGAGCAGCAATCAAGAATGTTTTGTAACGGGGAATATTTTTTACCGTCTGAGAGCTTCCGAGGCTTACGCTGCGTAAATGGTTACAGTTAGGTAAAAATTGTGTATTACAAAATTGTTTCTCTTAAAAAGTTCTAAAAAAAAGTCCGCGACAGCATATGTCTATCTTATAAGGTTCGCTCACAATAACCTAATTTGTCTATCTCTTAAGGTTCGCTCACGATATAATGAAACTGAAGAGTTTGTTTGTGCTAGGATCTCAGAAACTACTGGTTGCATTTCAAAAATCATTTTACAGTTTAATGGTCCATTTATTGAGGCTGGCTAATGGCGGTATAACATCACGCTAAGACGACTAGGAGCGGAGCAGCCATGAATAATGTTTCGAGAACGGGGATTATTTCTTTCTTTTGAGAGCTTCCATTGCTAACGCTGCATAAATAGTTAAAGTTACGTAAAAATTGTGTACAACAAAATTGTTTCTCTTAAAAAGTTATAAAAAAAGTCCTTAACAGCATATGCCTATCTTTTAAGGTTCACTTACAATAACCCTCTTATTAAGTTTTAAAGTATGAGCGACGTGACGGGAGTAAATTTGGTCTGCAGTGGCAGCCAGTCAACTGAACGATAAAAACCGGCCAAGTACGAGTCGGACTCGCACACGATGAGTTCCATAACGAAAAACGGATGGGTGGAAATAAAAGCGACGGGAAACATTATATCACTTTAACATCTCTTTCCTTCTCACTCTCATGTGACGCAAACGAAGATAAGCGGTTCAGCTCTAATGAATAAGCGCGACGGGGGTAAATGCAACGGGAAACATTACAATACTCGAAATATTAACTCACTCTCATGTGACGCAAACGAAGTTGCGCGGGTCAGCTAGTTGTTAATAAAATTCCACAACAAACGTTTGAAATAAATATAAGTTCATCTCAATTTTCTCTCTAATTTTCAGGTATCATGAAAATTGTTCAACGTTTTTTATAAAAAATATGTACTACACTGATGCTATCCAAACGTTTAAAAATATGCTTATGTAATATTGATTTCAAAATGATACCATGTAAGGATTTCGCATAAACAGAAACTAGTAATTTTTACTGTTAAAGTTCAAAACGGGTTAAGAAAAATGACCAAAATCAACTTACATACATCACACTTATAACGTTTTTTTCATAGTAATAGTTCATAGTCGACATTATTATTATTTATTTAAAATCTTATAACCTAGATAGCGCCCGCGGCTCCACCCGCGTGGGATTTTGCAACTATTCTCGCTTTTATGATCCCACCGGAAGTGGGAATAGTAACAAAATTCATCGCGGGTGAAACCGCAGGCAACATCAAGGTCGCGGTTGAACGCCCGAAACGTCGGTGAATGTAAGTAAATAGTATTTCGCGTGAAGTGTTAAAAACTGCGATAGTTTAAAAAAATCATAACCGTGATGGCGCCCGCAGTTCCACGCGCTAGGAATTTGTCATGGAATGGGAACAGAATTTCAGATAGAAAATAAATAAAAGCGAGAATAGTTACAAAATCCCACGCGGGTGGAGCCGCGGGCGCTATCTAGGTTATAAGATTTTAAATAAATAATAATAATGTCGACTATGAACTATTACTATGAAAAAAACATTATAAGTGTGATGTATGTAAGTTGATTTTGGTAATTTTTCTTAACCCGTTTTGAACTTTAACAGTAAAAATTACTAGTTTCTGTTTATGCGAAATCCTTACATGGTATCATTTTGAAATCAGTATTACATAAGCATATTTTTAAACGTTTGGGTAGCATCAGTGTAGTACATATTTTTTATAAAAAACGTTGAACAATTTTCATGATACCTGAAAATTAGAGAGAAAATTGAGATGAACTTATATTTATTTCAAACGTTTGTTGTGGAATTCTATTAACAATATTATTTTTTGATAGCTTATGTATTTAGCTTTAAGAGAGAAAAAACAGAAATCAGAAATAGCGGTTTTCCTATAATCTACAGGCAACTTTACAAAAAAGGGACGATTTTTCAAAAAAAGTTATTTTTTTCTGAGACCCTTGGGTAAATTTGGATGATATTGTAGTATGTTATAGTGGGGCACCTGGTCTATCACACCCTGACGGTTGGACCACTATTTACGCCACACCCTGTATATTGGAAGGGGCAATGATGTGATACGCATACGTATATGATCATGTTTCAACATGAAATTTAGACAAGTTTGCAAAATAAAATACATTATCTATAATAATTAATCAACAAAGGGTTGGAACTAAAATTTCATAGCCTAAGACAAGTAGTTGAATGGTTAGTATGGCTTGAGTATTGATAAGTCCTGGGTTCAAATCCTGAATACACACATTTTGACTACCTACGTCTATAACGCCTTGTCAAACTTTATATAGCATAGCAATAATAATTGCTATGCTTTATTGGACAGGCGCAGATCGTGTTTATTTGCGGTTGTTTTTTCAAGCCGCTCAGAAAAACATTCAACCTGGCATGGGTTCAAATCCTAGATTACGTTTAACAATCTATGTAGAAAGGAGTTGGAGACTTGAGTTAGGTATGTATACACATATTCGTATGGTATGGTATGGTGCACATATCCATATATGTCCACATTTTACCTTATCAAAATTTGTTTCACTTAGTGTGGGTGAGTATATTGCTATTTATTAATGGTTAGGAGCAGGTTGTGACTGTTTTGCTGTTAACATTTTTACAGCTTATTATTATTATTATACAAGACTCTGATAGGCATCCGAAAGTGTAAACTTTCATATATCAGGACAATAAACTATTGCTATGCATAATAAATACGTGATACAACATGAAGTAGTTTGCTCTACTAATCGTTTACCGATCGATGAGCACACCAAGTCATGAACACCTATTTATCAACTTCAATTAAAGGAATGAAAAATATTTGTCAAATAAGTAAAACAAGTAGATCGAATTTTATAAAAAAAAACATTTTATTCATAAAATTTACAATATTCGATTTACTAATGCTAAAACTTACTTAGATGTGTAGATGATAGCTCCTTTTTTGAGTTCGGTTTAATATAATTTATAATCAACCACATACATAACTCAGCGGATAATTTTTGTAACCTATGCATTTTAATAAGAGACAATGTTGTAAAATAATACCTAGGTGTAATGAACGCGAATCGCAAAACATTTTACCTACGTACTCGTAATTGATACGCTAAACATTCGTTCTATTGTCTGTTGTTAAATATCATGTTGATATGCCTATGTTGAAAACGGGCTAGGCAGAGACGAAAAAAGCACATACTTATATGTTATTCCTTATTTTATCTACGTTCTCGTAATAAGAAATTTATTTTATTTATTATTTTTAAAAACTATTTAAATTTATTATTTTTAAAAGTACACGAACGACCCCAAGCTCGCGTTGATATTTTATCTACGGAGAGTGAACGCTTGTCGTCATTATTGGACAAGGCTATTTTGTCAACACTTTGAGTAAAAATTTCGTGCTTAATCGATTTAAATATAATGTTCTTTTTACGAATAACAATATCCTTAAATAAAACATCTTTATACTCATTCATACTAATTTCTCTGACTACACAAGATTTCACACCTTTTGCCTTTTTAATAATTTGATCGGGAGTTTTTAAGCAGTAAAGTTTGGATCTCAAACCCACAAAATCACAAATGTATTGGCCTCCCATTTCGTCCTTAAACAGACCAGGAACTTTTTTGTTCTTCACTGGAATGTTGTATTGATTTTGCACATCATAATTACTGCTATCAAAATAGTGTAAAAATTGATATTTTAAATCTTGATAAAAGTCATTAGTGTAGATTTTATAGATAAAAGAATCTGTATCTGTATAACACAACTTTACTCGATCTTTGTAAAAAGGTTTCACCGTGTTGTAATGAAAGTCATACATATGAGACTTAGAAAGTTCTAATACAGTGAAACCAATATAAATAGGTTTATCTAATATAATTTGATCAGCTTTCATTTGTATTGTGACTAAGTTTTCAGTGAGAATAGATGCGCTATGGAAATATGGGCTAGCTACAAGTCTCTCAGCGGAGATATATTTTTTTGTACGATTAAAATTATCACACCATTTATTAACTAAATGAATATTTACTCTATTCTCAGTATTTTCTAGGGTCTTACCAAAGACGCTGTTGTTTAATAGCTTAAAAAAGTCTTGTTCAAAAGAACTTTTTGCCTTTTGTCTTAATTGTGTATTCAAATCTATATATTGTTTTAAATAGGGGCTTTGTCTGAATGTTATAACTCTATGAATTTTGCGTAATACTAAACCATGATCTAAACATTTTTTTAAATGAATATAATGAATGACGTATCCATACTTGTTATATAAATTAGCTACTAGTTTTTTTGTTTTACCTCCGGGGGGTAGGCATCTCTCGGGACAAAAGGGTAAATCGTTATGGAGAGAGTGCAAATGATCGGGATAAAAGAGATCAACTTCTAATATGAAACCCCACTCGGCGTCATCCTTAATGTTTCTAATGTATAAGTTATCTATTTCATTTTGGCTTAAAAATCAAAAACTAAGAATAAGGTAAATACTGACACATGCTGTACCCATAAAGATTATTACAGTCTAGATATACTATAAAGCAATCAGGTTTTGAAGAATCATATTCAGGCATATATTTATGATTGGCTTTTGCATATCGATGGGAACACATGCACAAACCACCCCGTATACCATTTTGAATCATTCGAATAATAGATAAATCCGATATTAGCTCTAATTGAACGTTTGTTTTAAGCAACATTGCGTCGAATGACAAACTAGGAGCAGTCACGTAAAACGCTGGGTCGAGACTATAATGTTGCTTACAAGTTTTTCTAAAATTTTGAAATATATCCGTTAATAATAGCACATCGGTTTTCAGGTACAGGTCGGTATACTCGCCTAAGTTGTTAATATTGAATTCTTTCCAAATAGTTTGAGCGTGAAAATAATCTTCGTGGCTGATGTCATCATTGGTCAAAGAATTATGAAAACAAGATTTAGGAGGTAACGACTTTTCCTCATAAAATTTCCAATCCGACATATAATCATACGGATATACTCCTTTTCTTGTGAGTAAACTGAATTGTCTTTCATCAGGATATTGAGAGCGGAGATTTATAAAATCTTCTACTCTCATTGTTTTAGCGAGTTTGTCCAAACTTGTTCCTAAAAAGTTAAAGAAGTCCAAAAATCTTAATTGTATATACTCATTTTTTGAAATAGGAATAAATTTTGTAAATGTAATATATTTTTCCTTAGTTTTAGCTATTATTTTAATTTGACCAGGTATTTCTCCTAATTTTTTAATAAATAAATGACAATCGTATCCAGACAAATTATGAAAAAATATGGGAATAAACTTAGGTATTTTATATTGCAGATTACAAATTGAATGAGCTGCGCCGCGATATTTTCCTGAAATATGACAGTGGTCCCTAACCTTATTATTCCATAACAAATTTTTGCATATGTGACATATTGTTGCATGTTTAAAGTCGAACGCATCTTTTTCTGTAAATATCATAGTTTCAGATTTAGTAAGAATTTTATGAATTGCGGTTACATCCCTTATTAAGAAATCGATAAATTTAGAAACACAGTTTTGACCCCGATAACTTCTATAGCCTTCTACTGTAGTAGGAAATGTTGACACTATGTTATATGCGAATGCTACTGGTACGTGTCGCTGTAAACATGATGTATTAGCACTTTCTAATTTTTCGTCGGAAATCGGGTTGAGTAATGTTTCAAATTCTGCATATATGACAAAGGGAATATCTTGTTTTCTCTCGTAATTTTTGAATTTTAAGACAGAACCTTCATCTGGCAGAACTGTAACCACCCCTCCACACAGATGATTTTCGAATTCTGTTAAAGTTCTAAAAAATAATAAGCATGTTTCACAGAAGTATATTTTTCCATGGTGTTTAGTCATTTGTTTTCGAACTAAACGTGGTAAATCTTTAATAAGACAAAAATGAGAATGGGTGCTGTTTTCTAAAAATAATAGGTGGACGCTTTTTGATTTCCTATTCCTTGTAGTATACAAAGGGCCAATGATTGTTTTGTTATTTCTTAACCCATAAACAAAAATATTTAAAGATGGGTTATTTGTTTCAAATATAGCTATATCGGATAACTGAATTGGAAATGATAAATCATTTATATTCAAAACATTTCGAAAATGAGGATACGAAGTAACTCTTTCAGAATGCTTCCTGGCTGGGTACAATGCCGCGACTATGCTCCATAAAAAACAATAATTATCTTTGTTCTTAATATTTAGACATGCTTTCTTATTTGCTATAATTTTTGGTAACGAGATAAATCTAGAACCGCCCAAAGGTTGATATTTATTAATGTTAATTTCTATATGAGAATTAGACAAAAATGCCCATCCACTATCTTTTTCTTGAAAACCTTCAATTTTGTTTTTGAGGAACTCCACTGCTGACTTATAAATCAAATCAAAATCGTGGTGCAAATGTATGATATAGTTTTTTGTAGCAAATGATTTCAACTCTTGTTGATCACTTTTGTATATAATAAAAAAAGAAAACTGTTCAAAATTAATCTTGATGGACGTGTGTTTCTTTAACGTTTGATCTATTAAATTTTTAACTTGATATCTAATGGCATAAAGAAAAATATCTGGGAAATTATGTATTTGTTCGTTAGTTGCAATGATCCGATAGCTTACGATTCTCTCTTTAAAAGAAGACTTAATCATCTGAACGTTATCAGTCATCGAGATCGTACTATTATTTTTATGAGCATTACTTCGTAAATGCCCAGCCCATTGACGATTAGCTACGAACATTTTACAACCCGTACAGTGAGGCATTATGAAGTAGGTATATTGTATATCGAGACCAAATTTTAAGATTAAAACTATCTACTTACAAACAGTCTCCGGCTGCTTGGCTCAAATCAACAATAGCTCGTAGAATAAATGCTAGTACCTACGACAATAAGCTTTAGGCACTTCTTTTTCGAAAATTTATGTAATTTTTGTTATAAATTAACCCTCTAAGTATACTAATACTTAACTATAATTATAAATTAATACAATGGTAAACAGATAAACGCCGATTGCTTTGAACGTTTGAGGTAGGTACTTGTTGCGGCTTGGTGCGGGCCTAAAAAAAAAAATATTTATAGCACATCCTAAAAACCCTTAGACCATATAACACGGGACTAGCCTTTGCGAACCACCGCATACAAAAATATTCTGCCAGTTTTCATACAAGTGAAGGGGGAAACACAAAGACATATAAAATTTCATTGCATTTAAAAATGTATTAATCGACAAACGCGTAATGGCTGTTGTGTGTTAATTGTTATTGTACAGTCAACTACAATGTAATGTACTAGTTTAATCATATAAAATGATGTACTGATGTACAGGCTTTTCATAAAGCCAAAAGACCAAATGGTCATGTGCAATGGCAGAAAACAATGCTTAAGTAAGGCGCATCCTGTGGTTGGATGATCTAAGTAAAAACCACACGCACTTTCACATTTATGATTCACAATGATTTCACATTATACTAAATCATTTTTCAAATATGGTTGAATGCAGAAAATTACCTACCCAGATGATTGGTGATGTCTTCAAGAGATGCGTTTGCTATTTTAAAAAACTTTTCGACCCTTCCTTCACAGCTTAGTACAATAACACACCTAAAATATTGAAAAAAATCATGACGTTTATGGTATCCTTAATATAGAAATAAAAATATATAAAATACTGTTATTAACTCTAAAAATAAAATAGTGACTTAAAACATAAAATTACCTGAAAATTTTAACTTTAGATGACCATAGATAATCCACGTTATTCAAAGATCTATTAATAGCGTTTGCTATTTAAAAAAATATTCGGTTCTTCCTTCGCAGCTTAGTACAATAACACTTCTAAAATATTGAAAAAAAATCATGACGTTATTGTATCCTTAATAAAGAAATAAAAATATTTTAGAAATAATGTGAAAAATTACCAGCATATGTTTTAAGTTGCAATTAAATGGAGTATTTTTTAAACTTAAACGATACGTTAATTTAATAGTCAATTATTTTGATTAAAATAAATGAAACTAAATATCAAATTTGTTTCTCGTGGGAACCTAGTGCTTATTCTGTGTAAATGAATACATGTAATTTGATTTATAATTTTGTTTCGAAATTGCATTTTTCACAATCAACAAGTCATCAATTTTCGTTAGGGTTGAGAGGCAATTGCATTATGGTACATAAAGTAATTAACATTGTATGTAAATTACGTGTTACTAGTGTGTCAGCCCTAAGTATTTTTGAAGCATAAACAAAATAGCATGCGTTCGATTATGTTGATTTAGAGCACGTGCAAATGAATGTGTGCGTTACAATGAATATAATACTTACCAAGAGATATGTCACTTTATCGTTATTTGCTACTGTTATATGGTTTCATTTTAATATATCCGCATAATACTCGTAATACGGTATATAATTTACTTGGTTTTTGTTAACGATTTATACATCACCCAGAAGTAATCAGTGCTGTTATACTCGTACAGTAACAGTAGTTACCTAGTGAGAAAACAGTCTTCGAGACTTTCGTATAAAATGTGAGTTTGACAAATGTATTTATTACTATTTTGTTCGATTTATTTCTTTGTTTTTGTTTGTGTGTGTGTGTGTTCTAGATAGCCATCCATCGAGCTCGGTCCGCACGACAGCGACATGAATCGACAGCAAATTCTCGGTGAAGTTAAAATCAGCGTATGTACGTAAAGCAGCAATTTACGTATAGACGTTGATTTTTAACATCGCCCACGAATTACTATCGATTCAAATCGCTCTCATAGGGGACCGAGCTTTAGATAACTTCCTTCCTTACACAAGTGGCAATTTGTTGATTGACGTATTGTAAAATAGTTTGATAAATATACGGGATTGGCTTGACGCGTATTTTCAACGCTTGTCAATCCCATACATTGATCAACGTATTCTACAATAGGTACGCTACAAAACGTATTGCCACTTGTCTAGAGAAGCTTACCTGTCAGCCATGATAATTTTTGTATTTTGCAGTATGCTATCGTGATTAAACTCATATGAGATGATTACCGTAACATAATTTCGAAATATACCTTTTTAATTTTTTTTTAAATGTTTCAGGTCCGACTCAGAATTCGATCATCAACATCTTAGCTTAACTACAGAAACTTCAAAGAATAAGAAACGCAAACAAGCTCCAGCGAAAAAATCTTATCCTACTACAAGGTAATTGGTTTGGTTTTTAACTAAATAATTAACTTTAATTGTGTATCATCTTAGCATTGCAACGTTGTTACCTTTGCGAGAGCGACTGTCGGGTGACGTTGTACTCTCAACTTCAAGAAGGGACCCTGCGGTTGGATGAAGGTATGATTAGGTGAAGGTTTTTGGTCGGCATTTTTCTAAGTCTTTTTTATTTTCATTGCGTTTCCGTTTGGTATCCACTGACCAACCCTGCACCACACCCTCGATTGTCAATCAACAGATGTATCGACTAGCAGATGAGTTTGACTTGCTCTCAAAAGGTCTTGACTTGGTCAGGATTCATATAGGGTATAGGCACAGGTATAGCTTAATATTACAACGTGTTGATGACGAACGAACCTCTATAATAACGTCAATGCGATTTAACAATCCACAAGGTAATTAAATATCTATTTTTTCAAAAGCAAAACCCCAAAGACTTCCGATGTGTTCGGAGTCAGTCGTCGGAACGCTGACTCCGATTCATCAACATCGACATCAGCCGTGCTATCGTACTTCGTGAACAGAGTGGCCAACGGGGCGGAGCGGCGAACAGCAAACACCGTTGGTCACTATCATGTAGACCTTAAAGTTTACGCCACCAGCGACGTCCGGACAACGGAGCCGACGGAGCTGTGGAAGAAAGCGCTGGTGCACATCAAGTTCCAGACCGACGACGACAGCACGCAGTGGCGTAAGCTTCAAAACTTAGTGGAGTCTCTTGACGAGGTGTTTGAAGGGGCTCCAACAAGGTTTAGCCCGTAATATATAAATAAAATATCGTATGCTTCAGTAATTGTCAGTCGTTTTATTTTTAATTTTTCTGTATTGTGTGGTGTTATGACACTGTATCGCTGGTTATTATGGTTCGATCCCATAAGCGCTGGGCGTATAGTACACGCACGATATGGCTCATGATACTTGGATTTTAATCGAATGTGTAGTATAGCGTACCACCGTATCTTGACACGGTTCGCAAGGCGATGGACAATCCAACGATCCATATCGTGCGTGTAGTATACGCCATGAACAGTGTTTCAGTATGTTTTCTGATAATTTACTTTGGGTATGACATGAGCCTATTGTGATTCGATTTGATCAAAAAACTTAGATATCGTTAAACGGACTGAAGCGTTGAATGTCGTAGCGTTCGTTTCATCTGTTGTAAATAATAAGTATATTATTGAGAACGATACCTTACAGAGCGTAGCGATGTGGGGTAGAGTTCTCAATAATATACTACTCCCTCATCAATCACTTATACACACGCATACGTATGTACTCGATAATTTACAATCATTTTTCACATCCTGCCTACATACATCACTATACTTAAATCACTAAAATTATGCATTCACTCCGTTTTACAATCATTAATGTTTGTCGTCCTAAATCTGTAACTATTCAATCTCATATCATTAAATTACAATTACTCATCGCCACTGTTTACAGTTGAAGAGCAAGTAGCAGTGTCTTCGCCGAAATTAGATGATAAGTAGGTACATTACTCAGGCTCAATTCAATTTTATGATTTGAATCCCTCATCAATCACTTATACACACGCATATGTATGTACTCGATAATTTACAATCATTTTCACATCCTGCCTACATACATCACTATACTTAAATCACTAAAATTAATGCATTCACTACGTTTTACAATCATAAATGTTTGCCGTCCTAAATCTGTAATCAATCTCTTATCATTAAAATACAAGTACTCATTAACACCATTTTCAGTTGAGGAGTAAGTAGCGGTGTCTTTGTTAAGGTTAGATGATACATTATTTAGACTTAATTAAGTTTATTGCAAGGTTTTTTTTCGCAACCCGTAATAATACCGTAGGTACATTTTAGGTATATTTCGCTATTAACTCGTTCACGTGTATTTTTATGCCGTATTCGACGCTTTAATTCTCTTATTTTAAATTTACATATTATAACGATCGCAATATCCTGGTATTTTTAAAATTTTTTTTTTTTGAGCATCTTCAGGCTCCTCTTTTTCTTGAAATTACACGCCGATTAAAATAAATTACTTTAATTAGTCTTTTGCAAACAGAATGCCCAAAACTATGGATGATCGTAAATTCCCTGATGGAGTTAAACTTTTCAACGCAAAAAGAAAGTCTATTATACTAAATTTACTAATGAAAGGTATCAATTATTTACCATTACATTTGACCCAATGTTAAAGTATCAGCTGGATGTTTTTTTTTTATGGGTATTTATGTATTTAATGATTTAAACTCTAGTCTTAATGACTTCAAATAGTATTTATTTCTTATTGTAATTGTTGAGATTTTTTTTTAAAAGATTCTTATTTACTATAACACTAATCTCTGTAGTCTCTAATAAATTAATTATCTAACGACATATGTACTTACTTCTGAAAATGTGACGGTTTATACACAAAATCTTGCATGCTATTTCAATGGCTGAATAGGCAAGGATTATCTTATTCATATGATGTAACACCATTGTGTACCCTATTTATCGCAGATAGAGAATCTGTATTTGAATAAAAATAAAATGAAATCAAATTTATTCCCTTTGAAGTTTTTTTTTTTATTATTATTATTTAGTGTTTAAATTTTTGTGACTCTACCGGGGGTTCGGAAATACTACAGACTGAGAAGAACACCCCAAGAAACTCAGTCCGGTCCCTATGAAAATTCATCTTAAAAAGTAATACAGGTTTATTTAATGTAGAACTAGCCGATGCCCGCAGCTTCGCCCGCGTAAAATGTGTTCCCGTTCCTTCCTTTCTTAGCGGATGCCTACGTCATAACATCTACCTGCATGCCAAATTTCAGCCCGATCCGTCGAGTGGTTTGGGCTGTGCGTTGATAGATCACTATGTCAGTCAGTCAGTCACCTTTGAGTTATATATATTTAGATATAGTAATGACCTGCGCTAATGTTTATGGCCACAAAATGTTTATGACCTGTGCTTAATGTTTCCGATGAGTCATGCAAGCATACTTAGTAGGTATCTATTCTTTTCGTCATTTTTTTATTATTCCGTGGTCAGAAGGAAGAAGGAAACAACCTGGTCTACTAACAAAAACTCCCTCCACTTAACCTGACATTTCTTGACGTTATTCCAAGTGAATGGTGACTTCTCTACAAGAACCTCATAAGTCTCATTCATGACCACACCCGCCTCTTCACAGGGAAGGTTCAGTACTTAGAGGGTAAATAATCTAACAAGGCTTTGACAGTGTGTTCAGAGATTCCATTCACTGCCAATAATTACGCTACCATTTGGAAGACACTTCTAGAAAATTAGTAGGATGCTAGGGTTCAAGTTTCGTACTACATCATATTAATGACACCAATGCAACCATATGACAGCTTTGCGGACGACACAGAATCTCTTAGATCTTTGTTGGATATTGATTAACTTCGCATACATTTATCGTTTGAGCTATTAACCGCCTACTGTCGCGAATGCAGTTTGAAAATTGTTGAGACGGAGGCGATTCTGTTTTCAAGGCAAAGTCGCTCCCTAGGTGAAATCTCAAATTTGACTGAAGTGGGATCGAATGGAGTCGTTCTGTTTGATGCTTGGGCACTATGCTAGATCATAAGCTCAATTGGAGTGATAACACAATAAGATTAAAATTTGAGGGCACTACAGCATTGAACGCTTTAACTCCCATTCTCAATTGAGGATTCCTGCCTATTAGTGAAACTAAATTGACTTTATATTGCACCATATGACCTGGTTTTACTTACGTTTGCCCAGCCCAGTATGGAGCAGTACTAGTCATCAACCTTAATAGTCTTCTAGTTGTCCAAAACAAGTTACTTAAGTGCGCACTCAACACTCCCTATCTAACAAATTTAATAGAACTACATATTAAAACAAATTTACCAAAAGTTTTATTTGAACAGTAAACCAAGTAGAACCTGTAGGAAAAGACTCTGTTTATCCACAACCACAACCTACACAAGTTACCTCACCACTTCTTTCTTGAGTGCGATAAATAGACTCGCATAGTGGCCCGCTCAGGACCGTACCCTACGCCTGTCGGAGCCTTGCGCGCGTTGAGCAGTTATACGGACTAGGAATATCTATACTTATAATAAAACTGTTGAGGGTCGAGAGTCTGTACATGGAAGATATTTTGAAAATTTTAAGTGTAGGGCGTTCTCTAATCGATACTGAAGCCGAAAACGTAATTTAAAATTTTCATGTCTGTCTGTGTGTCTGTCTGTCTGTCTGTCTGTATCCCGAATAAGTATCACGCCGAAACTACTGAACCGATTTGAATGATACTTGGTACGAGCTGAGCTTATAGTCCGAGGAAGGTTCTTGGATACTTTTGAGCCCCATATTTTGCGCGGTTGCTTTGGGAGAGGGGATGAGAGACAAAACGGTTTTTTTGTTGTAACTGCTCAACGCGTGGTCCGATTCCAAAAATTTTGTCAGTGTTATAAAGGGAATACTTTAGGGAATGTTTCACAGAAGTGCCAATGTTGAAGGTTTTGTAGTTCAGGAATTAGAAACATCTCAACTTTTGCAAAACCTAGAATTCAAGGATTCCTTTGAATGTGAGGGTAATTCTAAACGAGCGTGTTTGCTTAATTATAAAAGAGCTTAATGATTAAGGCTATTGTAAAATAATTCAGTCCGCGCCGAAGGCGGGGACTGAATTGTTTTAGAATAGACTTAATCTTTAAGCTCTTTTATGATTAAGCAAACAGGGTCGTTTCACACACGCTGCTTGATGAGTATGATGAAGAAGTACCTCTCCTTTCGCAAACCTTAAGTGACGTAAACGAAGTTGCGAGGGTCAGCTAGTAGATACATATGATCGGTGGCGCCGCCTTTGCTCAGGCTATTGATAAATGTGTTTGACTGCTAATAAACCAATCTTTTGTTTATGTTGCATTTTCAATAGAAAACTTTTTTACTATACCCGTTAATAGTGATCGATACTGATGCCAAAAATTCAATCAGTAAAATTTTTGTCTGTCTGTCTGTCTGTCTGTCTGTCTGTAAGTTCCTTATAGAAACAAAAACTACTCGACGGATTTTAACGAAAATTGATACATATATTCTTCATACTCCTGGGCAGGTTATAGTATACTTTTCATCACGCTAAATCAATAGGAGCAGAGTAGTGAAGGGAAATTTTGGGAAATTACTCCATTTTTTAAGCTTCCGTCGCGTGTGCAGCCTTAATGGTTAAAGTTACATAGAACTCATGTATGACGGAAATACATATTCGTATTCTACATAAAATTGTCTAAAAATATCCTATGTCTATCTTTTATGGTTGACGCACAATATCACGTGTAACTCCTGATAGCTTAGCAGTTCGGAGCATTCTGATTGTATTTGTTTACTCTTACGTTTATAATACTCTCACTCATCCCTAATTTAAAAAAGTTAACATTATTACCTATTTAATAAAAAAAAGAATCTTAGAAATCGGTATATAAACACCAAATGTGTGCCAATGTGTAAACATAAACTCCTGTTTGAGCTGCAATAAATATTAAGAAAACGACTATCAAATAACCGAGTGAAACAGTGTACAAAAACCTCAGAAATACTAAGTAAAACAACATAATACTAATATATAAACTCAAGTTATAGTGTCCTGAAGAAGTTACAAATAAATTACAAAGGATAAAAAACAGAATTTCGTCGTTATTTTACATAAACATTACTGTGTCCGTTGTGAAAAATTGTGAATTTAAATTTAGTGGGTGATTTGCAAAGTGCTGTCAATATTCTTATCTATGACGCATCTCAATCGGAGCATAGAAATTGTTTTCACATTAAGACCTCAAAATTCGACTAGAACTCTTAATTCAACTTTGGTCGAGTGGTAAAGACGCGGATCGGTACGCAGAAGGTGCAAGTTCGATTCTAGGTACGAGCATCACTTTTTGGATTATTTGACTGAATATATAACGACTGCAGAGTGCATATATATATTGACGTAAACAAAATAGTACTTAATAAAAATCCTCGATTCGTTGGTCTTTCTATAACTAGAATAAAATAATCCAAAGTAGGATTAGTCCGTTAATCCACACATGAAAATCCACCCCTTGGGTGGATTCCCGGAATTATATATTTTTAATCAAAATAGTCCGATAATCCACCCACGAAAATCCACCCAAGGGGTGGATTTCCGGAGTTATATATTACTAAGCCAATTAGTCCGTTAATCCACCCATGAAATGGGTGGATTTCGAAGATGGTCAAACCACATGGAGATCGACAAAAGAAATGAATAAAAAAAAACAAATGAAGATCGAAAAAACAAATGACGGTCGGATAAACAAATGAAGATTGACAAAACAAACGACGGTCGGATAAACAAATGAAGATCGACAAAACAAATGACGGTCGGATAAACAAATGACGATCGAAAAACAAATGAAGATCGGCAAAGCAAATGAAGATCGTCAAAAAAACGACGGTAGGATAAACAAATGACGATCGAAAAAACAAATGAAGATCGTTGGTTGGGCTATAAATAATGAACAGAAAGCAGCCAGATTTGCACAACACTTAGAGCAAGTTTTCCGACCAAACGCTACCTTTAGACGTGGCATCAAGCGATGGGTTAGAAATAAGATTAGTTACACCGAGAGAGATGTTCAATGAAATAAAACGCCTAAATACAAACAAAGCCCCTGGCTATGACCTAATTATGGCAGAAGTTTTATAATCATAATCATAATCATAATCATTTATTTGCATAAATATGGGTAGGTTACAGTAGATGAATACAAAAAAATTAAAGTATCGCCATATTTCGCCCTTAAGCATGCAAAGTACATTATACAATAAAAATATTATCCATAGATTTAGAATTTCTCGCTACTCTCAAATCTATCATTAGCATGCATTATCATTATCATGTACATTCTAAATCTATGATATTATCACAGTTATGACATATCAATTTATATTGATGTATTAATTCAAAAGAAAATGTCATGCATAAAGTATAAAAATTATTGAGTACTTATGTCATTACCAATTTTACAATGTCAAATGAAGAAAATTAAATATAATGTCACACAATAAATATTCCCTTTTCACAATTTATCTGTCAAGTACTCCTGTACACTATAATAACACTTCTCAACAAGCATGTTTTTTAACTTTCTTTTAAAAAGGTCAATAGGTTTAGTATCTAGTAAGTATTTTGGAAGGTGGTTATAAATTCGCGGTGCCATACACAGTACACTATTATTATACAGCATCGTTTTATGTGGCGGAAGGCATATTTTTAAACAGTTTCGCTTACTATAATAGTTAACAAATTTCTTTTCATTGTTTTTAACAAACATAACCATTTCAAATACATAAGTACAGGGCAATGTTAAAATACCGAGGTTCTTAAAATAAGGCTTACAACTGTCAAGCTGTTTAGTGTTACAAATCGCCCTGAGGCATCTCTTTTGCGCTATGAACGCCATTTCTTTGTGTGTAGAGTTGCCCCAGAATATAATGCCGTACCTAATCAGAGACGCTACATTTCCATGATATGCAATCAATAATGTTTGCATGTTGACTGTTCTAGCAAGCATATAGAGAGCGTATGACTGTTGATATAATTTCTGACTTAGGCCTTCTACATGTGTCTTCCAATTTAATGCACAATCAACATTTAGACCCAAGAATTTAGTCATTTCTACTTCCTTAATATTGTTGCCAAGATAGTCGATGTTGATATTTTGTACTTGGGACTTTCTATTTTGAAAAATCATTAAGTTAGTTTTATTTACATTCAATTTTAAATTATTAGATTCTAACCATTTAATTATGTCACTTAGAGTATCATTAATGTGAGATTCCATCAGAGACCTATTCTTGTTCGCAAAAACTATGGTACAATCATCAGCGAACAGGAATGTAGGATGATTTATTATTCTAGGGAGATCATTTATATAAATATTAAATAATAAAGGGCCCATGACACTACCCTGAGGAACTCCCATATTTGCATCACGGAATCCTGATGTAAAAATTATTTCTTTACCAGATTTTGTGCACATGTGTTTAATCTGAGTGGATTGTTTTCGGCCTTCTAAGAATGACTGGATAAGTTTTAAGACAGTACCGCGTATCCCGTAGCAGTTCAGTTTTTTGAGTAGGATTGAATGGTCTACATGGTCAAAAGCTTTGCTAAGATCCATATATAAAGCACATACAGGAATTCTGCTATCTACATTAGGTATAACCTTTTGCAGAAAGTTATAGACGGTTAAGTTTATGCTTTTATTTTTCCTAAATCCAGTCTGCTCTTCAGCAAACAAGTTAAAGCTTTCAAAAAAGTTGTAAACTCTGTCATAGATAACTCTTTCGAAGACCTTAGACAGTACCGGTACCAGTGCAATTGGACGATAGCAGCTAATACATTGCCTATTATCTTTCTTAAATAATGGTTTTATTATTGTGACTTTCAATTCATCTGGAAAATAACCATGCTCCATTGATAAGTTAATAATATAGCTCAAGACATCAGATACTCTAAAGGAAACTTTTTTCAATATTTTTGTTGAAACATGATCATATCCTGTACTATTTGTATCTTTTAAATTTAATATAATTTTGCAGATCTCATTTGGAGAGGTAGGTCTCATAAATAATGAATGCAAGCTATTAGGAACATTAGCAAAATTTGTGTTTGTAACGTTTCCATTTGCCTGTTGTATGAAAAACTGATTGAAACAATTAGCTATGGTCTGTGGATCGTAAGTAATGGTTTTATCGTCAATGCTAATGGCAGTAATTTCTTGTTTAGGAATATTCGACCCTGAATTGTTAATGACTGACCACGCTGCTTTGGACTTATTTTTGGCAGTTTTGATAATATGTTCATTTTGAGTCTTTTTTGTCAGTTTTATTATTTGTCTTAATCTGTAGGATAGTTCCATAAAATTCTTTTTATTATTATCTGTACGGTTTCTACGGTACTTCCACAGTAACTGCCGTTTCCGTTTACAGCATAATTTAATTCCTTTTGTTATCCATTTCGGCTTCTTCACCATATTAACCTTTTTAAATATTACTGGAAAGCATAAATTATAAAACAACGTGAAAAGTTCGTAAAATGATTGGAATGCTCTTCTAGGGTCACTTATTTCATAGCTTTCCGAAAACGTAAGGGAGTTCATGCACTCTACAAATCTGTCAACATTCTCTTGACTTAGGTCGCGTCTTTCTATATACCAGTGTCTACGAGAAGAGCTGGGCTGTATGGGACATGTAAGTATTTGTGCTTTGTGATCAGACAAAGCCAATTCGATATTTACACATAAGCAGCCACGGGAATTGAAAATAAAATTATCCAAACATTTCCCACTTATGGGCCGAGTGGGTTCATGTACACCTAATTTTAGATTATAAGAGGACAGGATATTCAAAAAATCCCGACTAATTCTATCTTTCTCTAAAATATTAATATTGAAGTCACCACATATTACAAGTTTTTTCCTCTTGTGACAATATTGACTGAGCAAAGAACTTAAAGTATTCAGAAAAACATCAATGTCCTCAACACTAGATCTTGGTGGCCGATATATGCATACAATAATCATATTATGTTGTACAAGTTCAACACCTGAGCACTCTGTAATACAATTAGTGTTATAATTTTTTATATCATTAATTGATCTAAACTGGTGTGAGCTTCGCACCAGAATGCATGAGCCACCACGCCGACTCTTTCTTGCATGAAAAGACCCAAGGCAGAAATCAGGAATTCCTAAAAAATTTGTATCAGTAGCTAACATGTTGTGCTCGGTTATACATAACACATCAATCATTTTATTTTCATTCAAAAGTGAATCTAATGACACCACAAGTTGGTCAGATTTCATTGCAATACCGTCTATATTTTGGTGAAGAATATTTATATGATTATAAACGAAAAAACTTTTTATTGGACTTTAACACATTAAAACCATTTGGGTGCTCGAAGTCAGTTTGGGTACATTTATCATTTTGAATGGTACAGTCAGACTGCCTAGAAGTTAATGTTGCAGTTTTATAGCAATCATAATTCAATCTATAACCAATATGTAAAATTTCCTTAAGAATACGTTGACACTTATATAGAGTCAAATAAGGATGCCATAGGCCATGAATTTTACGCAACTTACCACGTAAAGCGATTATTAAACTTACCACCATTATTAATGCCTCATGTAGACTAAACCATGTACCTGATGTGTGGAAAGTGGCCGAAGTTATTATGATACTTAAACCTGGCAAACCAACCCATGAAACTACTTCATATAGACCTATTTCCTTACTACCAAATAATGTCAAAATTATTTGAAAAGCTGTTCCTGAAACGGTTAAAGCCCATCATAGAAGAACGTCAACTGATCCCAAACTATCAATTTGGATTTAGACAAAATCACTCTACAATCGATCAAGTACACCGTATCACTAATATCATTGAAAAAGCTTTAGAAGACAAGAAAGTGTGTGCTACAGTCTTCCTAGACGTAGCTCAAGCTACAGGCCACAGGTGTTACTCATGCAGAAGCCGTGGAAAAGGTTCAAAATGCAGTCAACATCGTATATGACTGGACGAAAAAGTGGAAAATAAAATTGAACGAAGCCAAATCAGTTCACATAGACTTCACTAATAAAAGATCCAACTATCATGCAGTGTATATAAATAATACGATTATTCCCTACGAGAATACAGCCAAGTATCTAGGCATGACACTAGATGCTAAGCTTCGTTGGAAGGCTCACGTTAAGAATAAACGCAGCGAGCTACAGCTTCACTACAAAAATATGTACTGGCTTCTAGGCAAACATTCTTCGCTGTCAGTACAAAACAAATTACTACTGTATAAACAAGTCCTTATGCCATTATACAAAAATTCCAAAATAAAGTACTGAGGGGGATCGTAAATGCGCCTTGGTACATTAGAAACGACGACCTCCATAGGGACCTAAAAGTGGACCTCGTAGCTAATGTAGTGCAAAAGTACGTCGAAGCTCATCAAAAAAGACTTCATCATCATGTGAATGTCGAGGCTATCCAACTCCTTGACCACACAGATTTAGTGAGAAGACTAAAAAGGACAAAACCCTTAGAATTAGTTTAGTGAAGTGTCAGTGTGACATAGTGTAATAAGTGCAACTTGAAATAAAGAACACAATATGAACTAAGTGACTTCCCCTTAATAGAGACATTAAGAAAAGTGTTAATGGACACATTCTTACAATTTACTCTATATTAGCAGTTTCGGTTAAATGTTAATTACTTATTAGTCTTATGGCTAGATTGTAATTTATATGATATGCTATTATTGTGGGTTTACCACTGGTGACCGAAATTAATTTGATCATTTGACATGTGACCGAAAAAACATTAGGCCATTCTACTACTGATCGAATGAACAATTGACAAAAAGAGTTTTTATCGAACAAACATTTGGTATTTTTACTACTGATCGAATGAACGTTTGGTCGAAAAACAGTTGACCGAAGAATATTTTAACGAATAAAAGCGAAATAAGTAGAATTCGGTTCTGGCACTCGCCGGCCGCTGCCGCGGCACGCTCGCTTCGCTCACTCGCCTCATGCGTTGTGGTCGCAGTTTAAACCTAACCTAACCTAGCCATTTTGATTCGGCCCCTGTTAAAATATTCTTTAGTCAACTGTTTTTCGGCCAAACGTTCATTCCATCAGTAGTAAAAATACCAAATGTTTGTTCGATAAAAACTCTTTTGGTCAATTGTTCATTCGATCAGTAGTAGAATGACCTAATGTTTTTTCGGTTATACGTCAAACGATCAAATGAATTTCGGTCAACAGTGGTAAACCGTATTATTGTAGCACGTCATTACATAAATAAAAAAAAATTAATATTGTTATCTATATGCGATTGCCATTCAAAAAAAAAGGTGCAAGCAAATGTCGACCTTAACGACACTTCTCTAAAAATGTTATTCTAGGCGATAACAGACATTACTGATCACGACTATGTAAAAAATAAATAAATATTGTGCATGTTAATAAGATCGAGAATTGCTTGCACCTTTTTTTTAGGATGGTTATCGCATCGACATTATGAGCATTCATAATATCCCCCCCCCCCCCCCCCATCTATTTACTTTTCAACAACAAACAAGAGTAACAACGAGTTCTCATTTTGATTTCGGAAAACGATGTAGATTTGACATTTTCGTTTTTTTTGTTGATTTTCAAATTGACACTTCCGATCGGTTCTGTTATCGAAACTGTACCTTTCCGTTCCAGAACGACTATAAATTCAACCAGTATATTCGTGATCAGTGATGTCTACAAGCACATTTTTAGAGAAGCGTCATTAAGGTCTAGATTTGCTTGCACCTATTTTTGCAATGGCAATCGCAGCTAGATTATTTTCTTCTATTTTATATATTTATTTATTTATTTTATTATATTTTCTTTTTTTTGATCTTCATTTGTTCTGCCGATCTTCATTTGTTTTTTCGATCGTCATTTGTTTATTCGACCGTCGTTTGTTTAGACGATCTTCATTTATTTTGCCGATATTCATTTGTTTTTTCGATCGTCATTTGTTTATTCGACCGTCATTTGTTTATTCGACCGTTATTTGTTTTGACGATCTTCATTTGTTCTGCCGATCTTCATTTGTTTTTTCGATCGTCATTTGTTTATCCTACCGTCGTTAGTTTGGACGATCTTCATTTGTTTTGCCGATCTTCATTTGTTTTTCGATCGTCATTTGTTTATCCGACAGTCATTTGTTTTGACTTTCTTCATTTGTTTTGCCGATCTTATTTTTGTTTTTTCGATCTTCATTTGTTTTTTTTAATTTTTTTGATTTATCATGAATAGATCCGGAAATCCACCCAAGGGGTGGAATTCCGGACATACCATAACATGTAATTCCGGTTATCCACCCCATGGGGTGGATTTTTTGGGGTGGATTAACGGAATAATCCATAAAGGTGGATTCACCTAATAATGTGACATTGAGGAAGCCACTATCAAGATATAAGTCCTTAGAAGCCATAGATATGAGTGTTTCACTCACCTCATCGCACTCCAGTGAACTAATAGGTAAAAGTCTGAATATATCTACTCATATTTTGCCATTTTGCTGTGAGGGAATGAAAGAAGAAATGAGTAGACTAAAATCAGCTTTGCAGAGTACGCAAAATGAACTTGAAAATGTAATTCTTGAGAATACCGAGTTTAAAAACCAAATCTCTAAACTTCAACAAGAACTTAATAGTTTAAAACAGATCTGCCGAAGTCCCTTGTCATCTCTCCGCAAGCAACAGCACTCGGCTAGAAAACTTAAGGCTAAACGTCGACTTACAGACGTATTTAAAAGCACTCCATGTGAAGGGCAAATTGCTGTTAACTCCACTAGCACTTGGGTCCCGGAAGAACAAAATATTACTACAGGAAAAGTTCAGACCATAGAGAACACAAGCTCGGACTTCGCATCCACTAAACGTATGAAAAACCCTGGAAAAAAGCTCTTTATTTTCGGCGGACAACAATGTTCTGGTATTACCAAATATCTAATGAAATCTAGAGAGCATACTCACTACTGTAAATACCAATTCACGTCTTTTGTGAAACCTTATGCCAATACAGAAGAAATCTTAAAATGTTGCAAGCTGTATGATATTTCGGTACATGACAGAGTTGTATTATTTATAGGTCAACATGATTCAAACCCTTTTCAGATCGAGTCAGAATTATGTTCATATCTTAAATCTGTCAAATGTCATGTTCGCAAAATAAATGATTGATTGATTGATTGATTGGTCATGTGTTCATTATAAAGGTGCATAGTAATAAATACTTAAATGAATTTAAATTAAATACAATGTTAAACCATATATCTAAGCAGTATGCAAATTGTACGTATGTCGATATTGACTATTATAGTAGACGGTATACAATGTATCTATTATGTAAGGCCATCAATTTTATGATAGATCAAGTTGATTATAATGAACAATTTCTTGTAAAATATGATTCTGAGAAATTCAGACTGGGAGCGGGCAGACAACTGTCTCGCCAAAAGAACTTATTTAAAAACGTAAATTATTGTAAAACAAGCATATCTACCAAGGATCAATATACTCAGACGGAAGTAGATTTGCAGACGGAAGTAAGTGAGGGTATACAAGGTCCTAATTCTGCTAACAAGCTTTTTCGTGAACCATAGTATAATTAATTCGGATGAGCTTATAATATTGCATCAAAATATTGCGAGCCTACGCAAGAAACGTAGAATATTGGAAATTCATGTCAATGAACTCTCGAATAATAATAAAACAGTTGATGTAATTTGTCTGTCAGAAACCTTTATTAAAAGTGGACATGAAGCGACAATAAGTTTACCTGGTTTTCATCTGGCAGCATATTACTCCAGAACGGTAAAATCACGTGGCGGTGTCTGTGTTTTTGTTAGGCAAGGCATGCGTTACAGAATTCTAAGTTTCTGCAATGACTATAGCATGGATAACCACTTTGAATGCTGTGGAATTGAAATCCTTTCACAAAGCATGTATGTCATTTGTTTGTATCGAACTCCGGATTCAGATTGTGATGTGTTTCTGGGCAGACTTCAAATACTTTTGCATAAATTAACTTATAGACTTAGGAAAAAAATTGTGTTGGCTGGCGACCTAAATATTGACACATTAAAACCGAACGAAAAGGAATGTAGACACTTTTTAGATCTTGTTAAGAACTTTAATCTAGTGTTACACATAAGCCAACCAACCCGGCAAAAAACATGTATTGATCACATTCTCAGCAATATGCCTCACGCTAACGGAAAATTGTTGCATTTCGACTTATCCGATCATAATACGGCGCAACTACTAACAATTCCTATATTGTACAAGGAAACACCATTAGCAGAATATTTTATGTATAAAAGAGCGTATAACGGGGAGTATATGAAAAAGTTTAGAGACTGTTTAGGTTGTCTTACGTTTCAGGAAATATATGAACAAGACAATTTCAAACTTGCATTTAAAAAATTTCATGAACTTTCTCCCTGTTTTACAAACTGTGTTTTCCAAAAATTAGGGTTAAAATTACAAATAAAACGGGTAGACTAAAATGGATCACTAAAGGATTGAGAACCAGCTGTAAAACAAAACGAAACCTGCGTTATAAATATTATAAAAATAAATGTGTAACAACTTTAAATAATTATAAAAAATATTCTAAATTATTAAATAATTGCATAATCAATCAAAAACAAAGCATAGTCAATAAAAAATCAATATTGTCATGAAATTAAAAATTCAAAAAATGTATGTAAAACTTCATGGAAGTTAATAAAACAGGAATCTGAATCTCGAATGCCATTAGAAATTATAACTGGTATTCAGAAAAAAGACGCATTGGTATGTCAACCATACCAGATAGCAAAAACGTTTAATGAACACTTCACTAAGATGTCGAATAGTGTCGCCAGCACGTCACAGAACACTTGTAGGATATCAGTAAGTGATAGTATGTTTCTCAGTCCGTTTATATGTCAAGAGATTCATTCTATAATTACCAATTTAAATAACACCAATGCAGAGGGTTACGATGAAATATCGACTAGGGTACTTAAATATTGTATATTAGAACTTACCCCAATTCTTACTCATTTAGTAAATTTATCATTTAGAGACGGCTGTTTTCCTAGCGAATTAAAATTATCTATTGTAAAACCTTTATATAAGAAGGGTGAAAGGACGTGTCTGGACAATTATAGGCCAATATCGTTAATACCAATTTTGTCAAAGGTCTTTGAAGCAGCCATGCATAAACGTTTGACAAGTTTTATTCAAAAGCATAGCATTTTACATAACGAACAGTATGGTTTCCAAAAGGGTAAATCGACAACATTAGCCTGTTTCGACTTAATTAGTAAAGTAATTGAAAACATTGACAATAAAAGAACGGTAGTTGTAATATTTTTTGACATGACCAAAGCATTTGATCTGGTATCTCATAAGATATTACTGACAAAGCTTGACAGATATGGCATTAGAGGACCAGCACAGGATTGGATTGCTACATATTTAAAGGGTAGGAGACAATGTGTAGAAGTACAAAACATTGACGATAAACGTAACCTTAAGTTATATAAATCTGACCTTTTGGAAAATGGACTTGGTGTTCCACAAGGTAGTGTGTTAGGACCGTTTCTTTTGTATGTTAATGACATCACTGAAATCACTTCCAATTATTGCATTTTATATGCGGACGATATTTCTTTAATTATGACCTGTGATAGAAATACTGACGTCGATAAATTCGTAAACGACATAAATGTTACAATTAACGATATTGTTACATGGCTCAAAGAAAATAATTTGCAGGTGAATCTGAGCAAGACCTGTTATATCCGATTCACTATTAGTCATGGACCTTGCCCAAATTTAAATATCAGCCACGAAGGAAATACTACAAAACAAGTTAAAACAGTCTCTTTCTTAGGAATAACTATAGATGGTAACATAAATTGGAAGCTGCTGAGTCTTCCTCAAAGCGACCACAATACACCCGTCTGTTGCCATGACATACCTACCTCAAGGAGGCGTATCATATTGATAATGGTTATGGAACCACAAGTCGGAAATCGCTTAACGACACACTTTAAAGGTTCAAATTAACGAATCAATGTTCTTTATCTCTTAAATCGATCGATTAAACTCACGCATGTACTCAGTCACCGTGATCGCTGTTATAGAAAAGGTGTATTTTCAATTACAGAAAGCTCGTTCCCGCTCATCACTCTTTTCAACGCATACTTACTACAAATAAGATCGTAGTCTTGAAGGAGTGTAAACCTGGCGACGGGTGCCACTCCAACTTCGTCGCAAATGTACCCGGTGTTCAGGAGAGTTCGTTGCAGAACCTTGGTCGCTCATTCTCTGAAAGCTCGAAAATTAACAAAGTATTAGATTTTATCCCGTATGCGTCACTATAATCTGATAACTGTTTTATCACAAGCTACGAAAAACCGTATTATGAAATCGAGAAGAAAAAAATAGGGTAGACTAAAAGTATAAATCCATTTGCATCTTGACTAATTCGGGCAAAAATTATAATTTATTTTTATATTCCTGACTTGTTAAATATGTAAATATTAAAATTATGCATATTTTTCATATAACTCAACATCACAAAAGTTTTATTTATTAGATTCTACTGAGGTCAAGTAGGTGAATCCGAATAAAATCCTTTTCCATCCATCAAACCGCGATAAAAATCTTCACAAGAAATGTGTTTTACTATGTCAATGAGGCTACTTTATCTATAGAACACTGTATTTTTTTTAAAAAATAGTTTCTTTCACTTCATTTATCAATGATGGCCACCGTGCTCGTGGGGTGGATTATAACGAAATATTGTTTTATTTCGAGATATCCCACTTCTGAGATGTTACGGACATCGCAGAAGTTAGATAAATCAAACGAATCACAATATTTCAACAAAATTTATTTAATATTTACTACCTATTTACTCCTCAACTGAAATTACAAACAAAGTTTTACTGACCTTAGTGATCTAATCGCGTCCGCCCTCTGACTGGCGTTTCACTCGGAAGCCTGACACATACTCAGTTCGCTCCACAATACTTTTACGTTTGACGTGTCAACGTCAAATGTCAACTTGTCAATGTCAAACTTCAAACTAATGGCAGTATCTTATGAAAATAATAAATATGCCAACAATTCTGTAACATAAAAGAATTGATCCTAATAGGTGTGGACCGCATAAACACTTTCCAAATCCACACTGAGTCATTGGCGGAAAATAGTATCACCATAAAGAAAAAAAAAACATAAAAGAAAGAAATGCAATTTGCTTCAAATGCAATAGATAGGTACCATTGAATTAAGATATACGATTTCGAAATCAGATACATAGGCTCTTTTTATCGCGAGCATAAGTTTCCATGGGGGCCGCGGGCATCGTGTAGTACTACAACTTGACTAAAACTTATGCTTTATGTTAATTGCTCACATCAGCAGTTTAAAGTCGACACAAAGTCACACTCATTATTGAAAACAAAAACTTTTAAGGTCAATAAAAAAAAATATAATTACATACTACGGTTGCTGCTTCCGCCCTGAATTCTACCTTCAATCCTACTTTTATTGAACTAAACGTTGTGTATTTAGGCCTTGGGGCTATTTACCGTTGAATAACAATGCTCGTAACATACACATTGGGCCGTAGAGCAAATACGGTTGAACTTTATTCTGATGTTATCTATTTAATGTATATTTGTAATTTGTCAAAACTACGTCTTCCCGATCGTCGTAGCTACCAGAGCCAACATATCTACACCTTCGAAGTCTTTTTATCGGTTTTTACGTCGGTACAATATACCCAATACATTGTGTGGGTTCTTTACGGTCCCAAAGCAAATCTAGAAACGCTCGCCGCAATGCAATGTGGTGAATGGCTGTTCCGTGCCCCGCGGGAGGCGTACATCAGGTCACGCCTCACTGAATAGCTGTTTTACTGACATTGTTCCAGCTGATAGTACGTCTACGTGCAACATTTAACTACGAACTGCGAGGCAGCCACCCCGCTGTAAGCTCTTAGAATCGTGATGCAGACTTATAATACATCCATGTTTGCCTATAGTCAGGTAACGTGTTCAGGTCATCTATTGGGACGTGAAGAGATTACGTTTAGTTGATAAACATTACCTGTTCCTGTTTCACATGAGGTAGGTATAGGTATAGCTACACAATAAATTAGAGGGTAGTACTACGAACATAGTTTTCCATCTGTACTATTAGTCCATTGAAATGTTACAATTTAAGGACCGAATATTGCATTTCTTAGAGGACGCAATTTTATTTTTGGGACATGTGTGGGGGGTCAATAGAAGCTTAACCTCAAGTTTTTTCGCCACCCTCGTCCCCCGGCAGCAATCTTAAAAAGGGGTGAAAACACTTTTTTCCCAATATCTCGGAAACTATGAGTCTTACAAAAAATTTGTGAAATCATAATTTGTAGCAAATTATTTTGCCTACAAATATGTAAAACTTATTTTTGCGCTAAATTAAAAATTAGAGAAGTTATAAACAAAAAATTTAAAATAAAATTTAAAAAAAATATTTATTGCTCTGTAGCGTTTTTTTTTAATTTTTCTAAAAAGATCATCTACAAGATTAGTCTGAGGTATTTTTTTTTGTAAAATGTATAAAAAAAGTTATAGAGCAAAAAAAAAATTTTTATAAAAAAAATCTAAAAATTTTGTAAAATTTTTTGTTAATTTATATACACATTTGTAGGCAAAACAATATGCTACAAATTATGCCTCAACAATTTTTTTGTAAGACTCATAGTTTCCGAAATATTGCGAAAAAAGTGTTTTTTTCCCCCTCTTTTCAAGATGGCGGCCGGGGGACCAGGGTGGCGACCCCACAAACTTGAGGTTAAGCTTCTATTGACCCCCCACACATGTCCCGAAAATAAAATTGCGTCCTCTAATAAATGCAAAGCTCATGTAACATTTCAATGGACTATATCTCTAATTAGTGGTATAACTTTAGTCCATTTATAATAACCGAATGAGGCACCCTTATTTGTTCACAAAATATCGAATGTTAGGTAAAAACGGAAAGGGTCAATAGAAAAACTATCATTAAATGGTGACTCAGCACTGTCTATTACATCCGCTACATAAGGATAAGGCCCATTTCTTTACAGAATTATTTCAGTATTTTGATACAGCGATAGGTTTGCCAGAGCCTTACATAACTGGGTCAACATTGGGAGGGTTTTTTATTTTATTTTTTTATACCACTAAGGTGGCAGACAAGCATACGGCCCACCAGAAGGACCGGTGGTCACCGCAGCCTATGAACGTATGCAATGCAACACCAGAGGCGCCACACTCGCGCTGCAGACCCTGAAGAGGGTTCGGCGCACTGATTGGCACGGGCTTAGCCGAGATGAAGGAGCAAACAATTCGCTAACGAGGGGAGGAGTGCGGGGGGGGGGGGGTCGTGAGCGCGAATTGTCGCCGCGTTTTGTTCGATTCTTAGACCTTGTTTTTATAAATAAATAAATAAATAAATGAATAAATTTTTGTTATGTTAATTTTCAGCTAATGTTCCGTTTGGTAAGCCTGGCCCGATATTTTATTCACAGAGGAAAAGCGGTGCTTTGTACTAAATAATGAAAGAAAGAAAAAAAGATAAATAAATTTATTTTGTTCTCAGCAAGGACACAATAAAAGTAATACATTATATATTAGGTACTTAGGTGTAGCGAACAGATAACATTGATATCCCCGCATGAGACAAATATGGTCCCTAGCTCAGCTTTGATGCTACTTCGCGTTATAAGCGAGTCTGCCCGCGGCTCCGCCCGCGTGGAATGTTGTTCCCGATCACTTAGGGGTATGAAAAATAGATGTTGGCCGATTCTCAGACCTACTCAATATGCTCACAAAATTTCATGAGAATTGGTCAAGCCGTTTCGGAGGAGTATGGCAACGAAAACTGTGACACGAGAATTTTATATATTAGATGACATTTACGCAGGTACAAGGTTATACCTGACTCTAAGAAACTGATAGGGATTGAGCTATCGATAAACATAACACGATAACAGATTCGATATTTTTTTACAAAATGTAAGAAACTAAACTACTTACCTACTGCCGGATACTTTTGTACAAATTTATTAACTAGTAGATATTATATTTCAGTAGATTTCAGTACAAGACGTTACACGTGTTAATTTTTGATTGATAATGCCAACTTCTCTAATATTTTTGAAGCGTTTGTAAAATAAGAAGGTATAGGTAGGTAGGTACTTGACCATGCAACAAAATAAGTATAATGACAGGTAATCTTTATTTATTTATTTTAATCGAAATCTGACGAATCCTCACTGTCACTCGATGAGCTCTCTCCAACATTTATTATAAGTTCCTGTACATCTACATTACCGAATGCCACATGATTATTTCCCAATCCGTAGCTATAATGTTTTGGCTTCTTCTCACGATTTTTTCCCAGTTTTCGCCAGTAACATCCGCACATGCATTTTTAGGGTTTCGTAGCCAAATGGCCAAAACGGAACCCTTATAGATTCGTCATGTCTGTCTGTCTGTCTGTCCGTCCGTGTGTCACAGCCACTTTTCTCCGAAACTATAAGGCATATGCTATTGAAACTTGGTAACTTGATGTATTCTGTGAACCGCATTAAGATTCTTATATAAAACTAGAAAAAAAGCAGTAAGTTTTGGGGGTCCCCATACTCAGAACTGAAACTCAAAATTTTTTTTTCATCTAAACCACACGTGTGGGGTATTTATAGATAGGTCTTCAAAAATGTTATTAAGGGTTTCTAACATCATTTTTTTCTAAAGTGAATAGTTTGCGCAAGAGACACTTCCAAAGTGGAAAAATGTGTGTCCCCCCCCCCCCCCCCCCTGTAACTTCTAAACTAAGAGAATGATAAATCTAAAAAGAATATATGATGTACATTGCCATAAAACCTACCAACGAAAATTGGGTTGAACGAGATAGAGCTGGTAGTTTATTATTTATAGTATATTTATTAGTATATAGGTTTTTTCTTATAAACCGCAATTTTCGGTTAGAAAAATCACTACCACTGCGAACGTGTTAAAACATCAATCAAAGTTACAACGAACTATAAGAACTTTTATATTATGTTACTTGCTGCTACGAAACCCTTCATGGGCGAGTCCAACTCGCACTTGGCCGGTTTTTTAATAAATCTAACATCTTGTTTGCCGTAAAAGGGGGATGGTTATTGTTTCGAGCGGCATCCTATGATTTGTGCCCATATTTGTTCCATATAATTGTACTGGCAATGATATGATATTCGATCAATTTACGATATTCGATCGATATCATTACTTATTTGGTCACAACACTAAAACTATCAAATAAGAACTGTCATCGAGAAAATAAAGAAATGGAAAGAGTATAAGTATAACCATTATATTTATGCTTAACTACATATTATGATACTACCTGCAAATCATAACACCATGATTCATCATATTATGATAAATCATACCACAATACTAATTAGGTAACTAACAATATTTTCTGCGCCACAAAGTGTAGCAAACAAGAACCAACATAATATAATGTTAGCTCCTATCCCCCACACCCCACAGCACAAACGCCATGTATTTAGCAACGACGTATTATCATCATCAACAGCAGATCATTTATACATTTTAATAAAAGAAATAAATGAAATTACATATATGAAAAATGAAAAGTAAGGTAATTGCCTGACTCTTTGTTGCCATTTTTCTCCATGTCCATAATGCGATGATTTACTTCCAAATTATCGTGTAAAGTCAATGCTTAGTTAAGCCCCTCTAACTTACATTCTGCAGAAGTTCACTGCGTTACATCTAACACAACACAATCCGGTCCTCAGGTGGGTTGCATTTCCATTTACGAGCTTTACGCGAAGTCGTTGGTCCTGGTTGTCAGTAATAGGTATGGCAGTCGTTAAGCCAAGTTAAAAGGCCTTATGGGCGGCATTAAAAATTTCAACTGCGGGTAATATGGTTCTGTACAGTATAATAAATAATTTTGCCATCTTATATCTTTTGTAAAATAGGTGACGTGTAGACATCTACAAAACATATAACGTAAACCATGGTTGTACAAGTTACGATGGAAAACATCATAATTAGTTTGGGATTAAGGCATTCACGACAAATGACCCAAGTGGCCCTAAATGCTGCAATATAATCACAATGTTAGCAATGAATAATGTATGAGAGCTGGTGGTTAACTAACGTCCAACAACAGTTCGGCGCCAACCGCAAGGTGCTCGCCGGCTGTGTAACTCGTATTCAGTGCGGGTTGTGCGGGTGCAACTCACCGTACTCAAACTCACCGCCCGCCCGCGCTGGTTACTTGGAGTAAATACAGTGTAACTTTGTAATGTTTGTACCTAGGTAGTGTTGATACTTATATATGATTAGAATTGTGAATAGTTTTGTTTGAAGGCAAGTAATATCTTACATAATTACTGTAAATGATCATTTTTCTATCTAAATCTTATAAATACAAGTTCACGAGGATAAAAATTGCGGCTCTGTCACGAAAAACTGTTTCTTTATACATAACGAGCAGACGTCACGTGGTTTCACCCGCGTAGCTCGCGTTCCCATGGATATACGGCAATAGAATACAGCCTATGTCACTCAAGGAGAATGTAGCTTTACAATGGTGAAAGATTTTTATAGATTTATAGGTTATGCATATGTTACAAAAAGTAACAAAATTTTAAACATACTTTATTTGCTCTTGTAAAAGTATGTGCCTGCAATAAATATGATGATGTAATATTTCTTGTAACCATCGCCTTATCTCTGGACATGGCACAGCTCAACGGCAACAGATAAAATATCGTCCTAGTGATCCATCAATATGCCGACGGTGATGTATAGGCGTACAGCGGACCAACGCTTCATACTCATGATATGACATCAATACAAACTTGCAGAGGAACATTTGTGTTGTGTCGTTTCCTTTTTGTAGAGGTTTTCACACACAAGAATGATCTTCAATGCAGCTTATACCCACGTGTTTGGTCCTCTGTGAATGTACATATCTACATAATGCCTGGTTTTGATCGATGTAGACAGCTTTTTCGGTCTTAAACTTGAAATCGACGTCAGGCACAGAATCGTGCTGAACACACAACTAAACTTTTTTTTTGTGCGTTTAAGATGTTATGTCTTTTTGGTTTACACTCACTCCTAGTGGATTACTAGGAACCATCTTTTACAACAATATTTATCTTCCTTTAACTCTGACAGTGTGAAGTCTGTTGACGGGATGCACCAATAATGACCTTAAAGATCGACACCATGCTATGATTAGTATTGAGTAAGATGATGGAATAAACTTACTTTTAAAGATGGTAAGTAATTTTCAGAAATTTTATCTTAAACTCCACAAATACAAATGGACAAACGTATAGTGCTATATTAACTGTAACGTGAATCTCGCTTATTGCTTCAGATTCATCTCGAGCACAGTCTGGTCGTAAAAGTAGTCGTTACAGTAACTCGTCCAAACGAATTGGCACCGCGGGAGTATTGTCCTGATTGAATAGGTATGGAATTGTATTGAAAAACTATCAATAACGTAAGTTTTATGAAACTTACGTTGATGATGGTTTATTTTCAGCAAATATCGTGTCGCCGTCTATACACGTATGGAGGCTCACTGCAGAACGTAGGTGCTGAAACAAGTTGTAATAAGCTCGGGTTGTAGAACAGCATGGAGCCGTTTCGCACTCCTGTGTTACTGCCATTAGCGGATGTTTATCAATTTACTCTCACTTTCAGTTGACCCAGCTCAAGCGGAAGTCGCTAAGAACGTTCCTTAGACATGTCCCAACAATAATATGATAATTTATATATTTTTTAAGCACAGATCCTCCAAGCCGACGCACGCACGAACACACGCACGTAGGTACACACACATACACACACACACACACACACACACACACACACACACCCGCACGCACGCACACACACACACACACACACACACACACACACACACACACACACACACACACACACACCAGACTTTATGTTGGACGCCCTTGCAAAGTTGCATGGCTAATACATATATTTATGAAATTTAAGTATTAGGTTTTACTTTTTACGTATAAAATTTAGTTTTTCTGAACAACGTTTAGTATTAAAACTAATTATGTATCTTGCTTGAGCCACCCTGGGCGCGGCGCATCGGCGTCTAAGTTACACCGATAGCTCAACTCGGTTTCTTCATCAAGTTTGTGCTGAATTTCAATCTAATAAATTGGCACGAATTTGCATATTATCCTGAGAATGTAATCTATTATGGTAATAAATTAAATCTTTTGTATGTCTTTGTCTGTAATGTCGGGGTTGAATTTTCCTAAAAGTCCGCCTGCCTGTCTGTATTTATGTCGTGTCTAAATGTTACTTACAATTTACGAATGATTATAATGGATATGGAAATCGTTTTGTATCTAGAAATTTCAATTAATAAAAGTAATTGCTCTCGAAATTATTACAGTCTACGTTGAATTTGTACAAAGAACTTAATGCAGAAGACGACGTTAACCTATTAAAAGTATCGCATTTCAATGTCATCGTCAATGGTTTGTATGTATAACGATAATGGATTATTTTCTTTAAAGCCCTATCTTTTTATATTTGATGCCATTAACATTTAATAACTCTCAAGTCACAGATATTATATTGGCATTATCCCTTATTATTGTCTCAATCAATTCTCTGTTCTTTTTACTTTATTTAACTAATAATATCGATACCTTGTATTCAATTTTATGTGAACTAAGTATGTGTGATGTGATCCAAAATTAACATTTTTTTTTATTTCTTTCTTTCTTTTTGTAAAAGAATCTATCACGAGAAAGTATTTTCCCAATCGAGCCATGTACATAGCTATACAAAAGCTCGCAGTTACTCACGTGATTTCAACGAAGGAAAGCTCGCGGAAGATGTCACCAAACAAGCGCTTAAGAGTCCATATGACGCCAAATAGGCTATTACTTTGATCTAGATCTCAGGACTCATAAGGTCTGCTGAATTAAAATTTGAACACAGACAACTTCAGTTCATGAACTAAAAACGCTCTAGGCTCGAAACACGATTACTGATAAAATCCTCGATAGATTTTTGTGTTCAAAATACCTCGATTTCGTGAAATTTTAAGCTAGATCTCGTATATTATAAGTTGTTTTGATAATATAAAATATTTATAAGAAAGACAAAAGTAAAATCTTCATTTGCACTAGAGCATTTTTTTAATATTGGTTATAGTTTTTTTATAATTAATTTATTTCGTTAAAAGCGCACAAAAACCGATCGCATCTCTCTCTTTCTTGCACGCCAAAATGTATATCTTCTATCTTCTTTTAAAAATTTGGCGTCTGGTAGGCTCTCAAATAAATGTCACCACTAAAGGACTAATATCTATTTATATGCCTCACCCGGGAGGAATTCTGCCAACCCCGCCGGCGATAGCGCACCTGCATTATGTTGCTGTGCTGTGAAACCTTATGGAGCTAGATTCTTGTGCTTTAACAAAATTTGAAAAATATTCTTCGTTTTCTCATCGTGGTAGCATTCCAAGCATCCATTTGGTAGCACAAGAGCTGCTTTGATTGGCTGCTTTAAGCAGTGACATTTGTATAGAGTTGAGATTTAATATATTTTCGTAAGTATATAAAATCCCTTCATAATCACCACTCACGGATTATCTTCAAAATTTGTAACTAGTTACCACCTAGCTCCCATCAACCTCAACTTTCAAACTAAAAAACACATCAAAATTGGTCCATCAGTCGGACCTCTACGATGACAGACACAGATACTCATTTTAAATGTCCTTCGTTTTTGTTCGGTCTTAAAAGCTATCATTTTCTAAAATAAGTCGCTTTACTAATACTCCATAAGAAAATGGTTGGTCACTACTCCATACTAAGAAATACATGTAACCATATGAGTGACAATTCCCTCCAGAGCCTCACCGAATGAGAACACGAAATGGTTCCGTATCTAATTTCACGCGTGTGCCAACAATACCGCCTGCGCCTCTAAGAGCAGGCTGAGCAAACAATGAGCACACGCGGCGCGGTGGGAATTCGCAGCTGATGGCTTCCCTGCTCACAATACCGTCATTTTGATGTACCCAAATCGTTTAGGGCAAACAATAGGTGCTTAAGAAAGTATAGGTAGGTATGTCTATAAAAATTATCGTATATTTTATCCTGTCGCAAAACAACGGTGTTTGATATCAAATCACTAATAAAATATGTAACGTACACTCAAAACAAAGTAGCACGCTAATGAGCCTCATCCCTTACCTTTCGCATATTGCTGCCACATTGAGTGGCATGCATTGTGCCAGAGCGCAAAAAATGTCCATCAAAGCTTCTTCACACAGATTATTAGAATCATTGAAAATGTGTAACAGTTTATTTCTCATGTTTAATAACGGAACATTATATAACATTAACAAAACATTAAGATATATCATCACAAGTGGAGCACAATGACCAGGTACGTGGTGATACTGCCCACCATCTGCAACAAAACACTTTATTTAATGTATTTGACGCTGGTGGGTGCATTACGTGCGACTGTGCATATATATATTGTACCTCTGCCTACCACTTCAGGGATAAAAGCGTGACTTTATTGAATACTATGATCTTAATGAAACATTTATATATTACTGCCATGATTTTAATGAAGCAATATAAGTACCATCATCACACAATATGTATAACTTAATGGGAAAATAAATTGACCACAAAACTCGTGACAACTTCTTTCTAAGAAGAAATTACGTTACTCTATAAACAAAGTAATTTTATAAAAAGAAATATTTACCGTGACTATAAAAGTCCTGTCAAGAGTGAACATCTGCATCGGAGAGTACCTCCCTTGGAAGAGCGCGAGGTGTCGCAAGAACGTTTTGATCTCTGATATAATGGCGAAGTCGTCGTGGCGAATGTAGCGCGTCATGTGGACGATCAAGGTCTTGGTGTACTTCAGCTAAACAGAGCATTACTAAATTAGATTTTAGAGTGAGAGAGGCTGAACGTGATTGATCATAAATTTCCGCCCCAAGGGAATGCCCATTTTTAACCCCCGATATAAAAAGAAGGGTATTATAAGGTTTCCTGTGTATCTTTGTGTCTGTCTGTCTGTGGCATCGTAGCAGTTTAACCAGAGGGACCTATTCTGAAGCACACTTTTTTGTTTGAAAGCCAATAATGAGTTAAAGCGTGTCTGTCTTTGGATCGTGAACTAGAAGCGTCATTGCCCTTTAAAATATGCATAAGTTTTGTATTGATTATACATAAAAAATTAGATAGGTATGTGACGAGTAGGAGGCTCACATTGCAGTGAATGGTGGCCTTTTTTAACAAATTTCTCTGTGTACGCGCCACGAGATTGAAATAAAACAATCTGAGAGAGTACTTGAATTATTTAATTAAATTGCTGACTTATATACTATACATAAAATATTCCATATCGCGATTCACACAGTATAGTATACTGAAAATAAACAACATCGCGATTCAGGCAATATTGTCGTGTAAATAAACAATATCGCGATTCAGACAATATTGTCGTGTAAACAAACAATATCGCGATTCAGACAATATTGTAATGTGATAAACAATATTGTCATGTACATAACAATATCGCGATTCAGACAATATTGTCGTGTAAACAAACAATATCGCGATGCAGACAATACTGTCGTGTAAACAAACAATATCGCGATGCAGACAATAATTGTAGTGGGATTAACTACATTGTCATGTAAATAAGAATATCGCGATTCAGACAATACTGTCGTGTACACAAACAATATCGCGACTCAGACAATACTGTAATAGGATTAACAATATTGTCGTGTAACCAAACACTATCGCGATGCAGACAATATTGTACTGTGATTAACAATAGCGCGATGCAGACAATACTGTTGAGTAAATAAACGATATCGTGATTTAGAGCTCAACTGCCTTTAACTAAGTTTGGGCTTGAACATACCGCCCACCATGGACAGAATGTCCAGAACCAGTGCTTATAAAATAAAAAATAACAGACATTAAAGGCATAACTAAACATGATAACAATAACAATAATATTAAAACAATTAAAAGGTAACAATCAATATGATTAATGTTGATACAGATTCAATAATTACATATTTCATAAAACGTAGGGAAACAACTCTGGTGACCTTGTCCGAGCCAGCATGTTTGTCTACTATGAGACCGTAGAGCTACTGTGCGAGAAGTAAATCGTACTTCACTGTTAAACCCACGTCACCTAGGGTTAATTCTACGGATTGATTTGCCTACTTGTTATGTGATAGAATTCAACAAGATATTCATGAGACCACTTGCTCCAAAAGCTCTAACCATGCATTGTGTTGAGTCAATTGCTAGCGTCTTTAAATTGCTAAGACAGATGGTTCACCATTCACTTCCAGTGCAACAAAGCTTTGTCTATCAATAAAATTATCGAGTATCAAAAAATATGTAGGTATGGATCGTCGGATTAGTCGGAGGTTAAGCAGGCTTCTTTCTGACGTAATGCTTGACAACGCTCTGTGCATTTCGTAGCTTATACCTGTGTTTCAAGAACTGAGTACTAATAGTAATTGAGATCCACCATGCAAGGTACGCTCATGTGTATCAGCTACCAGATAATTGGTCAAGTTAAATTTGCTAGGAAGTGTGACAGGATGTTGAGTGTTATCTTCTGGGTCATCGGGGTTTTCCCTGGACTGGACGTGCGACCATTGCTTGATTTCCTTGGTGGAAATCGCTTCTGTTATTGGATTGTCTACAAACATTTTCCAGCGACTGCGATGACAGCTCAACCAGACGAGAGCTACTGTTGAGTCAGTCCAGGCATGAGTAAGTTTCTTACAGACGTCTAAGAGGCCCGAAACTTCACGAAGAAGTTTTGAGAAAAGTACAGGGGCCACCTTAGCTTTAGATGCGGCTGGACTGATGTGAACTACTCCTGTGAAATCCATGCACCAACTGTAAACAACAGCGTCGTGGGCACCGTTAGAGGTGCCGCTGAATCCATGGAGTTCCAGTAGAACGTCTTGTTGAGTGCTTATATCTTCAGGCACTACTGCGTGATGCAGTAGATAGAAGATATCATTATTCAATTCTATCCGTGGAACAATTTCAGCGTAACACAGCTGAATTTCCTCCTTCACAACATTAGTGGACTGTATTTTGAGTTGTGGCTTCTTCATCAATCGTTTTTTTTGGTTTGAAAAACGCCTACGAGCAATGATCTTTGAGCCGCCAGTGATACAACGGGGTTGATGATGATGATGAGTTTTAAATGGAAGGTTTACTACATAGCTCCCTGTTGCATCACCATTGGTTGTGCTAGAGTCTAAGTCTTCACATTGTTGTTCATTTGTCAAGAGGGCTGTATTGACTCTAACTTTTGACGGAGATCGTTGACATCCGGTGCTATCACCGTGTAATAACACTTAGGAACACTAGAAACGGCAAACGATTGAATCTTACCAGATACGATCCATCCCAGTTTGGTGTTTTGAGCTATTAGTGTTCCAGGTGGACCTTTAACCAAGCCCTCTAATAACACCTCGCTGACTACACTGGTGCCTAATAACAGTTCTACATTTGCAGGCGTGTGGAATGATGGATCAGCGAGTTGTAGACTGGAAATGGATGGTGAAACCCTAATAATCTTTTTATCGGGAAGATGATTTGTGAGCTTTTTTAACACGTAGGCATCAACGACCAAACTAAACTTGGGGTCTAGGCGAGACTGTAAATTGAATGTCACAAGTGACCTAGAGGGTACAGCGCTACCCTCGTCATCACCTAACCTGTGTATGCCTGTGTGAGTATGTCTCTTGCGAAGACCCAAGAACCGAACTGCAGCCTCAGTGATAAATGAGACTTGAGAGCCCTGATCTAACACAGCTCTTAAAACCTTAGCAGTTCCCGTTCTTGACGCAACGTGGACCAGAGCTGTGGCTAGCAGCCCGTGATTATAGCAAACGGGGTGAGTGAGTACTCACCCCGTTCCCGTTAAGGGAGAGTTCCCTTTGCGTAGATGAAATGGATGCGGAGGCAACAACAACATTATTTTCTGCTGAGTTTTTAACAGAATGACTAGAAGTGGCTATCGATTTGGGGTGAAGTAATGAGTGGTGTTTCTTTTTACAAACACGACATGTTGTAAATTGGCGACATTCATGAACAAAGTGATTTTTTGCCAAACAGTTAAAACATAACTTGCTGACTCGGACAAACTCACGACGCTCGTCGCAAGATTTCCCTGCAAACTGTTTACAGTGACATAACTTATGGTCACCTGCACATAACACACAAGATTGTTGAGTGACATGAAATGAATTGACAGTCTTGGCACGACTACTGTTGCTGCTATTACTTGATCTATCAGATTTTGTGTCCAAATACTCCAATGATCGAAATCTAGACTCAAGAAATAGTTTGAAATCTTCAAATGTGGGCAATAAGTCACTTGAACCAATGTTGCTTTCCCATAATTTTCGCGACTCATTATCTAATTTGCCACTAACTAAATAAACAACAATAGCGTCCCAAGAGCTGACATCAATATCTAAAGTCCGCAAGCCATGCAAGCAATCTACAGTAGTATCTAATACATTCTTAATACTATGCGAGGATTCTCGAGTGATACTGGGTTGGTTTATGAAGCGTTTAAGCATACAATTTGCAAGAAACCGTTTGTTGTCGTATCTCTTTGTTAGAGTAGACCAGCATTCCTCAAAATTTGATGCAGTTACAGGAGTGTGGCGAAGCAACTGTTCCGCTTCCCCAGAAAGATGACTTTTTAAATAATACAATTTCTGAACTGTATCCAATGAGTGATTATTGTGGATTAACGATAAGAATAGATCGCGGAATGAGATCCATTCTGAATACAGTCCCGAAAATGTAGGCAAAGAAATCTTTGGCAATCTTACGCTTGACTGTTTGCTATCGCTCTTTTCACTACTACTGCAATTTGAAGTTCTTTTAACGTTAATAAGTTCTTTCAGTTCAGATTTATAAGTGAAATAAATTTCTTCTGTTTCATTATACAAGTCATTTGTGAAATAACTACAACTCTTTACGTCTGAGTCCGTTGCCCGTTCAATGATACCCCTATGTGTTATACAGAATTCCTTCCATTGTTCTTCTAAAGATTCTAATCTAGTGGTTGCATATGTTAAAGTTAATCTTTCCTTAGGCGATTTTTTGAAGTTAATATAACCCCTTTCAATAATTAGTTTGTTATTAACTTGAACTTTAATTAAACCTTCCATTTTGAGAATATGCAACACAAGTCAATTAAAATAAGCAATGTTGAATCTTTAAATATAATGTAAATGAGCTTGTCTACAGGCCACAGTTAAGCCGTCAAGAGTCAAGGAATCGAAGAATAATTCAAAACTATTAAATGATCTAACTTAAACTTCAAATTATAGAACTCTAATAAACCAATATAACAGAAATTCAAAAATACAAATCAAGAATCGCAAATGTCAAAGTAAATAAAAATAATCTAATAAAACACAATGGGAATACACTGAAAGAAAGTACTACAGTTCTACTTACAGTTTGTCCTTGCTCACCAGTCACCGAAATCCAAATCACTGCAATCCAATAAACACCCATGCACTAAGATATTTTCGCCGCACTCACTGCATTCCGATAAGACCAACGCACTGAACTAAGACAAGTATCTATGCACACGCACTATTTTCAACAAGGGCCTGGTAGCGCCCCTTTTTGGGAAACCTCAAAGTCACGGTGTATCCGGTCAGAGCCAGCCTCAGCATCAGCTCCAGCACCAGTGCACGACGACCACGGCAGCAGAAACCAGCACTTGCGTGCCAGCCGCAGCACCTGTGCGCCAGCAGTTGTGCCTCAGCAGCTGTTCTCCAGCAGCAGCACCTTGTCTTCAGCAGCGGCACCTGTGCGCCAGCACCTGTGCGCCAGCAGTTGCGCTCCAGTTGCAGCACCACCTGTGCGCCAACAGTTCTGCTCCAGCACCTCTTTTCCACCAGGTCTTCTTGGCAGGTGTTCTTCACCGGGTCTTCTCCAGCAGGACTTCTTCAGCAGGTCTTCTTCAGCAGCTGTGCGCTAGCACTTGTTTGCCAGCACCACGTCTCCAGAAGCACTATACTTAACTTCACTACTGAACTGTTCTTTCAAACTGCACTACTATATTGTTCGTAAACTGCACTACTATACTGTTCGTAATCTACACTACTATACTGTTCGTAGGTACACTGCACTACTTCACTTTTGAACGGCACTGAATTTCTTCAGGTCGTTCCCCAACCACCACGCAGGGCGTTGGTTATGCGGCATTACGGAGCGATCCACTCTAATTTCTATGCCTCCTGTCCATCCGACTCGTCAGGACCAAATGTACGCGCCACGAGATTGAAATAAAACAATCTGAGAGAGTACTTGAATTATTTAATTAAATTGCTGACTTATATACTATACATAAAATATTCCATATCGCGATTCACACAGTATAGTATACTGAAAATAAACAACATCGCGATTCAGGCAATATTGTCGTGTAAATAAACAATATCGCGACCCAGACAATACTGTAATAGGATTAACAATATTGTCGTGTAACCAAACACTATCGCGATGCAGACAATATTGTACTGTGATTAACAATAGCGCGATGCAGACAATACTGTTGAGTAAATAAACGATATCGTGATTTAGAGCTCAACTGCCTTTAACTAAGTATGGGCTTGAACACTCTGTGAGCATTAATGTTATGGACTACATTGTGATCAGCATTCTATATTAGTATAAGTTTGTGTATAATACCTGATCGTGAGTTCGATGACAGGGTTCGATAACCATTACGAGTTTGCTGAGCTGATGCAGAGCCCACGGCAGCTGGAGCGACGCTTGCATAACCGCCATAGATTCATAGTGGGCTGAAACACATTTAACTTGATCAACTTGCTGTTCGTGGGGAATTATGTGTAGTGCTTGAGATATTACATCTCTAGCAGTATTAAAAAGAATAGGTATGTATCGAATAACACCACTTGTACTGTTCCACAACTTACACAACTTGGCTTAGCACAACTTGTGGAACAAAGTTGTGGAACAGTACAAGTGGTGCTATTCAATATGTGCAGCAGGTTCCACCAAGTGCCATCAACCAACATTATAAATAATCTAAGTATGAGTTTGCTTTAGTGAACAGAAGTAAGAGGACATATTACGTTGGTCATAAACTTTAGTAATATGTTAGTATTAAAGTTAGCGGTATATTTACCATGTATTGTTGTGAGTTTCCGACATTTCGGCGCTGTTAAAAGCACCATGATCACGGAGGAACTGAAGTACTGGCGGTTGAACATATTCATATCATTCATCAAAGAACATATTAGAGCAGTCAAAAACAACGAACCACAGAAGTCTGCAGTCGCTGAACACCTGTTGGAGTCCGGCACAGACCACTGGATTGAGTTACATAACCCTAAGATGCTCTCAACTTAACGTCACTATATACCGAGAATGGTTAGAGAAGCTATTGAAATTAAAAAGTTCAAGAATTTCAATCGTGAGGATGGGTTTCAGTTATCGAGCGTCTGGCATCCAGAGGTCCGTTTGTGTTTAAATAACCAGAAACAGTTCCAAACAAAACCACGAGTAGAGTTAGTGAAATCGAAAGTGAGACCAGTGGTAGTGGTGTAACGCGTAATAAACGACTGCGAAGGAGGGTAGATCGATATATGTGCTAAGACTTTCGCTTTCAACCGCCAGTACTTCAGTTCCTCCGTGATCATGGTGCTTGTAACAGCGCCGAAATATCGGAAACTCACAACAATACATGGTAAATATCCCGCTAACTTTAATACTACTGTCAGTGACCATGAAAGTTTAAATACCTATATTTAGTAACTAGCTGACCCTCGCAACTTCGTTTACGCCACATAAGGTGTATCAAAGGAGAGGTAATTCTTCATCAGACTCGTCAAGCACCGTGTGAAACGGCCCTGTTTGCTTAATCATAAAAGAGCTTAAAGATTAAGGCTATTCTAAAACCATTCAGTCCGCGCCGACGGCATTTTACAACAGCCTTAATAATTAAGCTCTTTTATGATTAAGCCAACACGCCCGTTTAGATTTACCCTCTCATTCAAAGGAACCCTTGAATTCTAGGTTTGGTGAAAGTTGAGATATCTCTAATTTCTTAACTACGAACCCCTCAATCTTGAAACTTGGGTCGAAAAATCCTTAAAGTACTCCCTTTCCAAAACTAAAAAAAATATTTGAAATCGCATGACGCGTTGAGAAATTAAAACTGAAAAACTGTTTTATCTTTCATCCCCTCTCCTGAAGGAACCGCGCAAAATATCGGGATCAGAAGTATCCTAGAACCTTCCTCGGATCATGAGCTCAGATTGTACCAAGTTTCATTCAAATCTATACAGTAGTTTCGGCGTGATACTTATTCGGGATACAGACAGACAGACAGACAGACATGAAAAGTTTAAATTACATTTTCGGCTTCAGTATCGATTAGAGAATGCCTTACAATTAAAATTTTCAAAATATCTTCCATGTACAGACTCTCGACCCTCAACAGTTTTATTATATGTATAGATATGGGATATACTCATGACATGGAAAGCGTAATAGAGCGTGATGACCAGGTGTAACAGCACGGACAGCAGTAGCGTCACCAGCAGAGGCCCGTGCGCCCGCTCCACGAGCTGTATGACGTCCGACATCGTTCCGTACAGCTGCACTAGGTAGTTTAACCTTCTAGGTGCAGATTGTATTCCTGACAGATAGAAAACATAAGTGTAACTATTATGGTTCATTATATCTTTATGTATTTTACTAGGTATGTTCTATTAGAAAAGCTGCGTATAGAAAAAAGTTTGCCAATTTTATTAATATGCAAAATGTAAATTCGAAAAAACTTCTCCTTAACAACCTTCCAAGATTTTCATCGAAGCATCATTAAATGGTTCCTGAGCGACCCGATTCCTGTGAGGAGCTGCCGCGTCTTTTTGGTGTACCGCCTCACGGTATAACGCCGTAAATGTTGATAACACTGCTGTAAAATAGTATTAAGAATATTTGTAAGTATATGTTTGTACAATATGATCACGCCTTTATCCCCGAAGGGGTAGGCAGAGGCATATTATATGCCCACATTTCACCTTTTTTTAGAATTTGTCCCACGTATTATGTGGTGAACCGTATTGCCGTGTTGAGATGGACAGGTGCAGGTTATGACTGCCTTCTGTTGAAAATATTCAAGCCGCCTAAAAAGGCCTTCAAGTTAACGATTGCCATTTTACTGGCAACCGGGACGGTTGACTGTGACCAGACCGGCAACGGCTTAACGTGCCTTCCAACTTCACGGAAACGCTCAAATAAATATCACAAAGTGGTCACATGAATGGTCACCCATCCAAGGACTGGCCATAGTGAAAGTTGCTTTCTACAGTGAATGTTTACAGAACACTGAGTCCACGGGGCCACGAGCGTCGTTTTTGTTTCACTAAATACATGTGAGAGGCCACCCTCATACGAGTGCTGTACCAAATTATTCCATACAATCTATTTTTTGGAGTAAAATAGAAACTTGCACACGTGTCTCCTTTTACAAAAACCCGGGTCCTTATGGCTGGAGAGGAGACACGGTGCTCTCTCTTACCGGTTGACACAGATACTTGCCGGGCACGGTAGCTTCGGTAGGTATCTGTGGCGAAAACTACGGAAAATCACGGCCGAGTTTCAGCACTGCGAGGACCGCAGCGATGACACGGCGCTCCACTCGCTGGTGAAGTGCACGGCGTGGGCGCAACAGGGCCAGGTCCTCGTGGTGGGTCTGGACGTGGACACTCTCTCGCTCGAGACCATGGTGCGAGCCATGCTCTCCAGCAGGAGTAAGTGGGACTGCGCCGCCTCTTTCTGTGAGCAGGTCATGCTTGTGAAGGAGACGGCGGGGCGGGAACGGGAGAGAACTCTCCCACCCGAGATCCGCAGTCGGCGACCTGGGCGCCGTCGACTTGTCTTCGCCGAAGACTATCGGCCTCCATGACCGGGGGGGCTGAGGATGGTGAGAGGACGGCTTACCGACCTTACAGAAGCAGGCCCATGACGGCAGCGTGACATGAGGAACTCACGGACGCCCCCCTTAGGAGCGGGATCACACCCGAAATCCCCCCAAAGACGAGGGATAGCACCCGAACCACCCCCAGGGTGAGGCCGCAGTGGCGGCCGTGGGTCTGTTGGGAGTCCTGGGACATCCTTCCGAGGGCTTACCCGGGGCTTCCAACCATAGGCTGCTGGGCGTTACGTGAGGTTTTTTAGTCGATAGGAGTCCGGCAACATCCTTAATACTGAGCATACAAGGTATCATAGAATGGTCAAACCTGAAGGCCACGCATAAGCGCGCCTGAAATAAGCGCTCAATTCATGAATGTCGTCCAGGCAATAAAACGGAGGGCGTGGCGGTACTTTTTAAATGAGATAAAAAAAACTCACTTTTATTTTTTTGCAAATCCTTAAGAACTGTTTTGAAGCCATAATTCAGTGCCCTCTGAGTCGTTAAAATTGTCAACGTTATCAAAAAAAATTGTAGCACCAGTAAATACAATATTAGAGCACACACATAGTACAATATGTACAGTATGTACACACTTGTGACGATCACTAGAAACAAAATACGCTAAATTAGTACAGAGAGTAACAATGAGAAGGAAACGTTCACGAGCTATACACGTCCCAGCACAGACTACAGAGTAATGTCGCTCATTGGCTGCTGTCGACGAGCATTATCCCCAAAGTATAGCAGAGTTATATGAGTGTTATACACTCACCATTGCTATTGTTGACTGTAGCATTGCGCAAATAGAAAACATAGTCTACACCCATTAAAATAATCCCAAATGTTAGTGCGGGCATGACGATCAACTCTATCCTTTCATTACTAAATGTTGGTTGACAGAAGTCTTGTAATTCTTTGTTTATCTGGAATACAATAACAAGAACAATTATTGAAACTGACTGCCTCTCCTGTGCTCATCGTAACACAGTTATCAACTCCGGCGCGCCAGCAAGTTGTTTTGTAATTAATCGCCAATATCACATTATACAAGGTGCTTCAGTGGTGCATTTCAGCACTTACGTCAACATAGACCAGGGACTTTTTTTTTTTTTTTTTTTATACCACTAAGGTGGCAGACTAGCATACGGCCCACCAGAAGGACCGGTGGTCACCGCAGCCTATGAACGTTTGCAACACCAGAGGTGCCACACTCGCGCTGCCAATCAAACTTTAAAGTATTAACGTGGACAACGCAATCTTGACGAAGTAAACAATGCCCTCTCTAGGGTAGTCCACTGGTTTAACGCAAATAATTTATTGTTAAATGAAACTAAAACAAAATGTATTAGATTCACCTTGCCAAATGTTAGGCTCGTTAACTCCAGTATTAGGATTAGGGATGATCAAGTAGAATTGGTCGATGAAACTGTCTTTCTGGGCATAAAGTTAGACTCCAACTTGCAGTGGGGGCCTCATATCGAGAAAGTCTCGGGCAGACTGAGCTCTGCAGCCTATGCCGTTAAAAAGATCCGACAACTGACAGACATTAAAACAGCGCGTCTTGTCTACTTTAGCTATTTCCACAGTGTCATGACCTATGGCATACTATTATGGGGTAACGCTGCCGACATCGAATGTATCTTTGTGTTGCAGAAAAGGGCTGTCCGGGCTATCTATGGTATGGGGTTTCGGGAGTCATTAAGAGAAAAGTTTAAGGATATCAACATCCTTACTGTGTATTCACAGTACATATATGAAAAATTATTATATACTCATAAAAATAATAGTAAATTTATTAAAAATAGTGATATCCATAATCTAAACTTAAGAAATAAGAATAAATTGGCTGTACCTAGATTTAGGCTTAATAAAATAAGCAATTCTTTTGCGGGCAATTGTATTCGAATGTACAATACATTGCCGACAGCCGTAACAGGTTTGTCAGTTAATAAATTTAAAAAACTAATAAAACTTAAATTGTGCCAGAAAGCTTATTATAGCATTAAAGACTTTCTAGAAGACAAGGCTGCCTGGCAGTGACACGAATTGCTCCTTTCTACATTTAAAAAAAAACTGTATTAGATACTAAGATGAATTAAGAGGGACCGGACTGAGTTTCTTGGGGTGTTCTTCTCAGTCTGTAGCATTTCCGAACCCCCGGTAGAGTCACAAAAATTTTGACAAACCTAAATAATTTTTTAAAAATTTCAAAGGGAATAAATTTTATTAAGCTATTGCATAGCTTCTATCGCGGGCCTTGCGTGGAGACCGAATCCAGAAATTGTGTCACGAAAACGAGTCACACTCTCGGCTACCTTCGGCCACGTTCGTGTATCTCGTCTCGCACTTCATAAATTTTTTTTTTACGTCAATTATGAACTCTGCAGTCGTTATATATTATTATATTGTGTCAAATAATCCAAAAATTGATGCTTGTACCCAGAATCGATCTTGCGCCTTCTGCGTACCGATCCGCGTCTTAACCACTCGACCAAAGTTGAATTAACAGTGCTGGTCGAATTTAGAGTTCATAATGTGAAATGACAATTTCGATGCTGTCAATTACATTAGTTGCTGTCAATTTACTTCGTCTAAATAAAAATTCGACTATAGGTGTATAGGTATTCATCATCTATGTACAACAGTGAACTGTACTCGTATAATTTGTGTAAAAAGTGTTTTAAATATGAATAAACAAAGTGCAGTTATTAATGAAGAAAGTCACGAAAAATAGTGAAAGAAAATGAGTGAGTACCATGGAGCGAATATAAGAGGTGAGTACTCTATATACATACATTTTATTATTATTATCACCAATGCAGTATTATTTTTTGTTTTGTTAATTTATATATAATACTGCTATAAAGATAACCAAACCCGGGAGTACGTTCCCATGGGAAGCGGGAAGAAAATTTCACGCTGACGTAGCCGCGAGCGCCATCTATCTCATACCTATGTACTTTAAACGTGTCATAAAAGTCACAACAATACCATACATGCATATTTCAAAGAATGTCTATTATTACCATAAAATTTGTAAAAATAGTTTTTAAGAAGAAACCTATTGTTTTATCTTTTAACTAGCTGACCCTCGCAACTTTGTTTACGTCACACAAGGTCTATGAAATTAGAGGTATTTATTAATCATACTTATCAAGTAGCGTGTGAATCTGCCCTGTTTGCTTAATCAAAATAGAGCTTAATGGTTAAAGCTATTCCTCAGTATAGAATTTTCCTCAGTATAAACAATTTACATACAAACACCGGCGTGTTAGAATTTTATTACATGTATCAATGTAGTAGACGTAACGTGTATAAAATGACATCAATCAAATGTCATCAATATTCTGAAAAAGAAATTAAAAATAGAGTTCACAAACTCTTCTGAAAATACGTACTGTGCCTACCTTAGAGGATCGTTATGAAGATTACAGGATAGTTAACAACCATCCATAGAAAATAGATGGTATAATGCTGAATACCGCAAAGAACAATCGGCGCGGCATAGAATGGGGCCTATACTGATATCCTGGAGGATTTAAATGATGCCGATGTCCTGTGCCTGCTGAGGCACACACACGCCGTCATGCATGTCTGCAGGACAACGTGCAGGACAACGAGCAGGATGAGGCAGCGAATGGCTGGACTGAAATTAAAATCGACAGACGCAAGAGATGTGGTGGAGGCACTAATTCACGTACCTCGGGAGTGTCGTGTCAGAAACTGATGGGATAGAAGAGTACCTTACATCATTTCGAGTCTCGCCAAGGCCAGAACAACCTTTACACAGCCGCGCCCGGTGGGCAGTTGCGAAAATGGACACGAAGAGTGAAACTCAAAACAAAGTAAACGTTAAAACTGTACTGCTAACTGCTATACGGATGCGAGACATGGAAGGTCACTAAAGACATTTCGCACCAGCTACCAGCTATAAGTCTTCGTCAAACGCTGCCTCCAATGAATCCTCGGTACATACGAGCCCGAGAACATCACGAACGTAAGACTATTGGAACGCTGCAGTGAGACCAACAGATCAAACGTCGGAAGTGTAGCTGCTGCGCTAGATTGGACACACGCTGCAAAGGGACCACGATCACATCATACCAAGGCAAGTCTTACTGAAACTACTGGTAGGGTTTCAAAAACTGTTCGATAGTAAGTAGGTACATTAATTGATAGTGGCTATAGGCTACATAACATAATGCTAAGATTCCTGCCTTTTGGCCTTTTGGACTTTAGTCCAAAAGTCCAAAAGTCCAAAAGACACGAAGAGTGAAACTCAAAACAAAGTAAACGTTAAAACTGTACTGCTAACTGCTATACGGATGCGAGACATGGAAGGTCACTAAAGACATTTCGCACCAGCTACCAGCTATAAGTCTTCGTCAAACGCTGCCTCCAATGGATCCTCGGTACATACGGGCCCGAGAACATCACGAACGTAAGACTATTGGAACGCTGCAGTGAGACCCCTATCCACCAACGGATCAAACGTCGGAAGTGTAGCTGCTGCGCTAGATTGGACACACGCTGCAAAGGGACCACGATCACATCATACCAAGGCAAGTCTTACTGAAACTACTGGTAGGGTTTCAAAAACTGTTCGATAGTAAGTAGGTACATTAATTGATAGTGGCTATAGGCTACATAACATAATGCTAAGATTCCTGCCTTTTGGCCTTTTGGACTTTAGTCCAAAAGTCCAAAAGTCCAAAAGTCCAAAAGTCCAAAAGTCCAAAAGTCCAAAAGTCCAAAAGTCCAAAAGTCCAAAAGTCCAAAATTCCAAAAGTCCAAAAGTCCAAAAGTCCAAAAGTCCAAAAGTCCAAAAGTCCAAAAGTCCAAAAGTCCAAAAGTCCAAAAGTCCAAAAGTCCAAAAGTCCAAAAGTCCAATAGTACAAAAGTCCAATAGTACAAAAGTCCAAAAGTCCAAAAGGCCAAAAGTCCAAAAGCCCAAAAGTCCAAAAGTCCAAAAGGCCAATAGGCCAAAAGTCCAAAAGCCCAAATGTCCACAGTCAAGTAGGTACTTGGTACTTTACTTTGTTGAACATAGGCCTTAAAATCTTACTGATATTATAAATGCGAATGTTTGTGAGTGTGGATGTTTGTTACTCTTTCACGCTCAAACCGCTGAACGGATCGGGCTGAAATTTGGTAACAGAGATACATTATAGTCTGGAATAACACATAGGCTACCTTTTATCCCGGGAATAACTTCCCGCGGTAACAAATTTTACGCGGGCGAAGCTGCGGGCATCAGCTAGTATTCTTATATAGAAATAATTATACTAGCATAGTCGGTAAAAAATGCTATGTAATAGCTTTACCGCGGCAGTCCCCGAGTGCCACACGTCTTTTTTTTTATTTTATTTTATTGCGACTCGGTAAAGGGACTCTAAAAATCTTCTATAGGGTCATCAGATGAACAACCTTCGAGCCACTCTGGAAGTAGCTAGAGCGGAGACTGAGCAGGCGAGCACTAGGTGGCTTCGCATAAATCTTATTTTAACTTGCAGATTTGACGCTCACGATTGGGCAGTCAAGGTTCGTATTCGTAGCCAGATTGATTGGAACTTACCATACTTAGGGAATAGTTTAACAAACTATAATGATTACCCGTTTCAGCTCTGACAAGCAAGCGATGAGGTTGTGCATTCTGTGTGTGGCGGAGTGCGCGCCGATGAGCGCCACGACGCACACGGCAAACACGTCCCACGTCCACGTCACTACCTCCGCGTGCGACAACTCGTACGGCCTGCGCTGCACCACGTCCGCCGCTGACGTTATTAGCAATATCGTCACTGGAAACATCAACGTCTATGTATGTGTCACATATCACGGCTCATATCACTGAAAATTTGAGAGTTCGCAGGAAACGAAGAGCGCATGTGCGTGTACAGCGGTGATTCGGACACAGTTCACCTCTTCGGCCACTTGCAACAATCGACTGACAACGTGATTAAATTTCCAAGGTTTGACTTTGCGGGGAGAGCTGCTTACGAATTCGCCCTGATCTGACCTGACATGGACTCTCCCAACTGGTTAAATCCCACACAGAAGATACTAGACAGGAACATCGAGCAGAGTGCCGGGACGTCTATGCCGTTGCAATGGATTCTCCGCTCGCAACTTCACTTACCAAAGAATGCAACCATGGAGCTCCCGTACAGGCTGCAGCTACGTGAGACGCGGATGCGCCAGCCGCTGCGCGTTCTTCTGAACGTGAGCGGCGCCACCCCGAGCAGGCGCGACAGTCGCAGGACTACGTATAGGATCCCCGCGACTGTGCACTGACGATGTTGCGGTGTGTCCAGGCTCATGGCTATCCTGCATATAATTTAAACATGCTAATATTTTAATTATATGAATAACTAGCTGACCCCGCAACTTCGTTTACGTCATATGAGGTGTATGAAAGGAGAGGTATTTCTTCATCAAACTCATCAAGCAGCGTGTGAAACTGCCCTGTTTGCCTAATCATAAAAGAGCTTAATGATTAAGTCTATTCTAAAACAATTCATGCCTTCGGCGTGGACTGAATTACGCCAGTTTAGAGTTACTCATTTTAAGATTCATAAGTCTATGTAGGTATGGTTCTTAAAAGTGATATGACTTTTTATTTATAAACCGATTGACATGAAATAAAAACTAAATATTAAGGCTGCAATGTTCGACCTTGACAAACCCTAAGGCAATTCGAAAGATTGCAGCGTACGCTTTTGCCATATTTCATTCGATTCTAATCATAGAGTTAACATAGCTATAGAGAGCGAGCATCACACATTGTCCATTATGCCAAGCGTAAGCAACGTTCTATAGATACTTACTTATAGATGTAGCGTTGAATAGTGATGCGCTGTGCGCGATCAACGCATCTGTGTGGTAATCTAATTAATTGATAATTACAGTGAGATGCAAGTATTTACTAACTATTAGATAGATAGGCTTAGTATATGGTAGGTTTTAACAAATCAATAAAATAAATATATGAATTTATGACAAGATGTTTTTAACCAAATACGGATATTGGGCTCCCGGTTGGGCCTATTAAATGCTGTCACGCACTTATATGCCAATTCAAGGCTTTTCGAAAATCTGCAATTAAATATTTTAACAGTAATATCTGTTTTTAAAGTAATGTCGTAATTCAATTCAAATATTTTGCTGTATACATTGATACGTTGATACTTAAAATACAAATGATCTTAATTTGTGATACTTTAATGTATTTATTTATTATTACGAAAGAAATCTAACAATAACAAATATTTGAGTATGTAACGAGTACAGCACTAGCTTTAAAAAGGGGAAGTGTGAAGCGGGAGGCGAGGCAGCGCGTGCCGTGTCGACCCACCCGCGCGCCTCTCGCAACACCATTTCACACCTTGGAAAATTTTATTAAAATCTGTGTTTTGCTGTCATAACATTACTTACCGATGAAAAGAAATATCATTATTATGTTTAGTTTGCTTGTTAGAATCATATTTACAACTTGGTACTGCACATTGCACCATGATAAACCAAAAATTTAATTAAATACGATGGCAGAAACTATCGGCGCGCGTGCCCATCATACCGGTGCTTACGGTTCAGGCTCGCTCGCCCGCACTCTATTACTTGTTTTTTACTCTAAGATTCTAATACATTATATAACTGTTATAAAATCTGAGGGGGTTTTAAGTAAAATCTAGCCGTAAAATATTGTTCTAAAGACTTATATCTATTTTATGACAAGTTTTTATGAAAATTAAACTCATTTATATATTATACAGGATGAATTTTTGAAAAGGGATTGGATGGCCAAATCCGAAACTATAAGGAATAGCGAAAAATGCTGAAAGGAGTCACGAGCCCGATTTTGATGAAACTTAAAACCTCATCATTAGATTTTTGAAAAACCCATGATCCTAGCTGGGAATCGAACTTGTTGATTTTGAAAAAAAAAACACATCCTTTATTATTACACCATACGATAGAGTCGCTGTTAAGGATCAAATTTTGCAAAGTAATGATATACGCCAAATTTTAGGAACAATTGGAATTTTAATAGAATGCATATTTCATGTACCTAAATTTTGTATCATAATTTGTTTCGTTCGAAATCCCAGAATAGATCGTAACTATTCCGTGTTTTAAATTATGCTCAGAATGATTTTTTAGAGAATATTCTCAACGGAATCAATAATATTCCTTAATTATTCCTTGAGGTTTCGAATCCAGCTATGTATTGCAAAGATTTCGAACAATTAATCAGTTAACGTAAGAAAAATAAAATGTATTTTGTTAAAGATGAGCTCTTTCCTGTAGTTTGCCGTATATCATTACTTCCCATAATATGATCCTTAATAGCAACACTATCGTATGATGTAATAATAAAGGGTGTGTTTTTTTTTTCAAAATCAACAAGTTCGATTCCCAGCTAGGATCATGGGTTTTTCAAAAATCTAATGATGAGGTTTTAAGTTTCATCAAAATCGGGCTCTTGACTCCTTTGAGCATTTTTCGCTATTCCTTATAGTTTCGGATTTGGCCATCCAATCCCTTTTGAAAAATTCACCCTGTATATAAAAAAAGTACATTACTTGTTAAGATTTTGGTAATATTTCTCATTTTTAGGAGCGATTTCGATCGAACAAAGTATTCCTAATCGTGTTTTGATACGTTAAAAAACAAGAGTATCTAATAAATTACAATAATATAGTTTTATCAGATCGAATCGAAGAATATTTCCTAGCATAAAGTTCACCCCAAGATGAGTCTCTTTCAAACATACAAGCCTTAAGTGGAGCAAACCTTAACCCATTAAAGAAAACCGCTTTGCAATCGGTTAAGCGGTTACGAGCGAGATTAGCATGCACAAACGTACAGACAAAAATTCTAAAAATAATTGCTTTGGGTTCTATTGCGTTCATAAAGCCCCCCTATAATATTTTTTCTTTTTTATCTTCCATGTACAGACAGCGACCTGTTACGATTTTATTATATGTATTGATATTGATTGATTGATGATTGATTGATTGATGTATCATATAAAACAAACAAACTCCAAAACAAATACGAGTGCCACACAACATTTTTGTTTCCACCTGCGATTCGAACCCGAAACGTTAACAAACATCCTCAGAAGGGATGTAAATTTTTAGTAAAACAAAACACATATCTATGTAGATTGAATTAAAGAATACTACCTAGAAACAACAAAGTATCTCCGGATGTTATTGTTTCATTGCAGAACCGCAAGTAAAGCGTTCACCAGCGCCAGTCCCAAAAATGACCATTTCAGATCATTTGAGATAGTGGTCCTACCCGCAATCCGTACGTGACAGCGAGCGGCACGTGTGCGGTATGATAGATACTGCTACATGGAAAACAATACATAATAAGGGTTTGTGACCAAAATAATAAATTCGTTTCGGCCCTTTCCTACCTATGTATTTAGCTATAAGTATGTAGATGTGTTTGTCAACAACTAACTTGACTGTTACAGGGATTTAAGAATATAGATAAGATTTTCAGAAATATTTACATGGTTCTATTTAGCTTGAATTAGTAGAAACTTGATGTAGGTATTTTCAATTTATGATTAAAATCAACCTAAGTATGAATACATACCTATCAATCTTTTCTAAACAAAGATAAAAGAAAGAAATGCAATTTGCTTCAAATGCAATAGATAGGTACCATTGAATTAAGATATACGATTTCGAAATCAGATACATAGGCTCTTTTTTATCGCGAGCATAAGTTTCCATGGGAGCCGCGGGCATCATGTACTACAACTTACGCTTTACGCGAATAGCTCGCATCAGCAGTTTAAAGTCGACACAAAGTCACACTCATTATTGAAAACAAAAACATTTTTAAACTCTATAAGAAAAATAGCATTTTATAATTACATACTACGGTTGCTGCTTCCGCCCTGAATTCTACCGTCAATCCTACTTTTATTGAACTAAACGTTGTGTATTTAGGCCTTGGGGCTATTTACCGTTGAATAACAATGCTCGTAACATACACATTGGGCCGTAGCGCAAATACGGTTGAACTTTATTCTGATGTTATCTCTAATCAAATCTATTTAATGTATATTTGTAATTTGTCAATACTACGTCTTCCCGATCGTCGTAGCTACCAGAGCTAACATACCTACACCTTCGAGGTCTTTTTATCGGTTTTTACGTCGGTACAATAAGCCCAATACATTGTGTGGGTTCTTTACGGTCCCAAAGCAAATCTAGAAACGCTCGCCGCAATGCAATGTGGTGAATGGCTGTTCCGTGCCCCGCGGGAGGCGTACATCAGGTCACGCCTCACTGAATAGCTGTTTTACTGACATTGTTCCAGCTGATTGTACGTCTACGTGCAACATTAAACTACGAACTGCGAGGCAGCCACTCAGCTGTAAGCTCTTAGTCTTTGATTATAGTGTGTATAATCAAAGCTCTTAGCATCGTGATGCAGACGTATAATCATCCATGTTTGTCTATAGTCAGGTAACGTGCTCTGCTCAGGTCATCTATTGGGACGTGATGAGATTACGTGCAGTTGTCAAACACTACCTGTTTCTGTTTCACATGAAGTAGGTATAAGTATACCTACACAGTCTACACACTAAATTAGAGGGCAATAAAAAAAACTCTATTGATTCTTAGACAATGTGAATACCTACCTCTATGTTGAATGTTCTGATGAGGTTTCTCAAACAGAGGATTCACTAAGAATGTTTTATAGCTTTTTGTAATAAGCTCGGCTGTACATTAGCTAGATATTGGAAACGTGCTACTCGAGTTGCACCTGAGGCGGCCACCTCCACTCCGCTCCAGCGACGGCGTGCAGCGTGATGTATGTGTCCCTGGCGCCGTGCAAGACATACATCAGTGTAGTGCAGGTGTAGCCGCGCGCCGACAGGAACTAATGACAGCTATCGTCATCTATCTGTGTGGAGCGCCACGCTTTCATCTCATACACAGAGCGTGGATAAATACTATCTTACATTCTATATCCGTTTTCCTCCAGCAAATGAAAATTGAAACTCAGTGCGGCGTAAAACGTATCTCAATAGTGAACTTCTATTGAGTAGAATGAAATAATGCAGTAGTCCATTGATGGACGCTAAAGCGTCACAAGTTTGATCAATAGGACTGTTAATAAACCCAATATTGAGAATAGAGAGTATCTACTTACCTACTTGTCAATCTACTAAAGTTAAACCCAAAAGTTTTGTTAAGTACCAAGCATTGCAAGTTACAGATTAGACATTTATTGACACGGAAACAATACTCAGTTTACCTCTTACAAGAGCTCAGTATCTAAGCTCGCCGTACCGTGAGGAACTATCTCGAAGGCTTTCATTCACAACAGACTCACATTAGATTGTCTGGAATCAGGGGATCATTACACTAACGAGAGTGGACGAGAAATTGCTACGAGTAGTCTCACTCACTACACAACTATCTTTTGTTTTGTATTGTAGGTCTGCAAGTTTAGAAGTTCATGGCTGTGTTGTGTGTTAAATGTTTCGAGAATAATAATGGCAAATTTGTTCATTCGTTAATAATATATGACGTAGCATGTCCTTTTATAGAACAGGAAGGAATAAACAGAATTATGAAAAATATGCGCTTTACGAGTTCGCGCTGGTCTCGTACTATAGGTGGTTGACAAGTTCAACGTATTATTTTGGTATAACGTGACGACAGGGGTGATGCGAAACTGTGAACACATTTGAAAGCAAAGCAACTGACGATTGAATATAGGTAACGTAAATGTAGCAATAGCAAAAGACATTTCAGAACGGGACAGTTTGAGATTGTCCGGTGAAAACGAGTGAAGATTCCATGTACCACAGTCTCATTAAAAGAGTAAGAGTGACAAGAGCGAGTGCGCCCGGCACATCTTCGTCCCCCGCACAGCTGGGCAACTCGCCCTAACCTCGCCAAGTTAGCGCGACGTGACTGCAATAACTCCACTAAATTACTCATACACCATGAATATAGAACAGTAGGTTAAGTTGTTGAGTCTGTTTGTAGAAATAGCACTTGTACCTATAATTAGACATTATTTTGTAATACATTATATACTGTTTTATATGAATGTTGTGTATCAAATGCGAGCTGAGCCTCTTTTTCATTTTGTGGATCACCTCCACTAGAAAATAACGTGGGCAATAAAAACTTTTTTCACAGGCAGTGCACCAAATCCCTCGGTTTGTTGTGCGTCATAACTAACTCACTTGGTTTTTTGTCAATCCCATGTACTTAGGTCATAAATATGGTGTACATTAAATAATAATGGTAGGTATATTGTTCATACATTTTTTTTCTTACCTTAATGGATGAAACACAATAACAAGTAATCTTTTCTTTTTGTATCAATACAAAAATAAAAGGACTTTTGTTAAATATTACAAATACTCAAGATGATAGGCTCATTATTTCCCTACGTTCATTACGGGAATTCCCTTTCAGTGCGCTCCATCCCAAAGTGATATTTCAAATATCAATGATGTAAGCAGCTGTCGAACCATAATGACATTTGGTTGATTAAGTAAAAAGTTATCAAATAAAAGCTTTTGTGACCAACACGAGTATTAGCTGATTACAGGCCTGCAAAATGAGGGTCATAACTTCCTCTCTCGAATTTGATAGCTGATTCTAGGGTATCATGGTGCGCTGATTACGAATATGTACTTGGTTTTTCTCCATCACCTCCAGATTTCTCAGAAAAGGGTACAGATAGAAAATAGAAAAAAATACCTAAGTTTTCTCATAAAAAAATTGTATTACCTTTAACTTTTTTAACTTTAATTATATATTACCTTTAACTTAAAAAATGACTAAAATATAATAATAACTGGTTACCAGTCTAAATTACATGTAAATTTTATTTGTAGAACCTGGTCCTTTTTCCTGGAACCTTCGGTTATGCGATTTTACGCTTAAATTTCAGGTTTGGTTCGTCGCCCTTCAATAAACAGCAATAGTCCGCCATCATGCATTCCATCTTTCTCGATATCAGACTTCAAGCTCTTTCAAATCTTGGTAAAATCTTTAGCCTTGTTCTTCGCTAACGGCTCCAAGATTTTCTGGGAAGTAATCAATGTGCGAATTTAGGAAATGAAGTTTAGTGCTCGTTTATGTCCCTTTTATTTTTAGAATTGTATCCAGTTATGTCACAACAACAGAAGTAGCAATCTTTATCATGATCGTTAGCCTCTCTTGATAGCATAGGTGAAACGATTTTGGAGCTATTTTTCTGGCATTTTGACCACTTGCGAAATTCTAATAAACAAGTCGAACAAAGTTTAGGTGAGGTGTCGAAGTTTTGTCTTGGTTACTTAATACGTGTCCAAAATAACTTTTGTAAATATTTTTCGCAAACTCGGTAATGCTGTTTTGTTGTTATATCACCATAAAATTCCCGGAAATATTACAAAAACAATTCGGAGAATTTAAACAACTTCGCGATGACATTTTAAAGTTCATGTTGCAAGATGCGCACTTCAACTGTTAATTTTCTAAATCAGTGCGGGTACTTATACAAAACCCCTTTGGTTTATCGTTATCCCTTTTCTAATATTATTTACAACAACTAGGTATCTAATATTATCTACTAAGGTAAACGCAGCTATTAACGACCCATCGAAAATTCGCAGGTATTACCGATCCATTTCATTAACCTGCAATTTTTACGTTACTGGAACAGTTTATGCTAGAGACATTTGACGAAATACGCACATTTGTTCATTGAGTGTCGCAAATACATACGTTAGTGTGCGTGGCATTCCGGGAAAGAGACGAAATTCGTTTGTTTCTATGACGATAGTAAACTTGCCGATCGTGTGGTACAAATCCTTAATCTTACAGATAAGCACACCAAAACTTCGTTTAACAGTTTTTAAAGAATTGTATGAAACCTATGATTGTTCTGTATTATTGAATGTGTACATTTAGATGTGAGGTCTTAATTTCTTAGAGTATTTCATAAAGTTTGATTAATTAAATATTATAAAACTTCACATTTAATTAAAGCGGTAATACCTTCAATTATTTTAATAGTAGCAGCTATTGCCGACTCATGGGCCGGTGATTGCGATGCATATTAAATTTTGTTTTACCTCTTTCTCGTCGATATGTGACAATAAAGCAATTATTTTAATATGACATCTTAATCTAATACAGTCAGCCTTTGTAACACACAATTACTGATCTATACTATTTGGTCTAGTTTTCTTATTTAATTGTTTTTTGTTTACTAAAAATACAACTTTAATCATTCATTGTCATTATAAAGGAGCATTGTAAAATTACTTTTTATGGCATTACAATGTTTGTATTAATTAATATTATTTGCAACACTATTTATTTAAAATCTCTGCTATGGCTACAAAAATGAAATAAATACATATAATCTACTTTTTATGAGTCAAAAAAAAATACAATTTCGTAATTATGTATTATATCGACTATTACCGACCTATATGAGTCGGTGATAGCAAGTACGGGAAGCTATTGCCGATTCTATACAAATCCTGGTCGTTTATGTAACATAACACTAGTTTAATGAAATATTAGCTTAATATCCAAACAATATTTTGAAGATAAAAAAACCATAAAAGCTCTTTTACAACATAATGTCTTAGTCAAATAGCATGGACCAGAGTATCTAAGTGACTTTTCCTATGAAGTATAATATGAAAGTGTATGAAAGGACTTAGAGCAAACCTACATGATTTTCTGCAAAAACACCATAATGTGTTTCTTCTTAATTAAATAAAATACCTGCCTATACATTCTTCTTGTTTTTAACAGTCGGTAATAGGTTCATAAAAATCGGTAAATAGCTTCATAGCCTTTCGTATGGGTTGTTAATACAAACAATGGACTTGATCACTTAATTATTTTTTTATTTTATTAGTATTGTGTTTAAGGGCAATTTAGGGCTTTAAACATAAACTAGACAAACTAAAGTTTCATATAAAATCAAAACATTGGGTGTGAACTCAATCACCATTCTTAATAACTATCATCAATTTTAAAATTGTCTTAACAGGGTCGGTAATACCTGCATTTACCTTATTAGGTAATTTTTTTAATTTTATTACAAAATTAAGTCAAAATTACCCGTTTTCAACATGGTTAATGCGAATTACTTAAACTTTTTATGTAGTTATTACCAAATTATTGATTTACATTAATTTCTATATCCCCTTAGGCCCTTCGTACACTAGGCTACGCAAATCTTCGATACTAATGTTGTAAACTTAAGTCGCGAATATTTGGTAGCGCACAAACCGTACACACGAGATATCTCAAGACGCGATTTTGTCCATTCTTCTACTGTAGACATAGCGACAACACGTCTCACACTAATTTAATTTACAAAATGTCTGACACAAGTGACGAAGAAACTATGATTTTGGCTTACTATCTTTACCGAAAGCGAAGAAATCGTCGTAAAAGGAAATACTGGGTTCATCCATATATGTATAGAAAAAAATAAATAAAGTGTAGACTGTTTGTAGCTGCAAAAGAATTACAACACGAAACAGATACTAAATTCAAATTGAATATTCAACAATTGCTCTGCCATCTTGGAAATCGCAGCGACTTTAGTAGCGACGATCTCGACCGGCAGGTAGCGCGCGACTGGCGTCGGCGACGAATGAACAAAATGTCGGCGACGCATGTCTGTGTACGAACCTCTTTGAATTTGTATTGCGGTAGTCGCTTAGAGACCAAAATCGTTGGGTATCGAAGATTTGCGTAGCCTTGTGTACGAAGGGCCTTACACTAATCAAATGCAATAAAAAAGCTGAAGCAATTTAATGACGTTTTATAAATTCCAAAAGGTAGGCCCTCAGACGTTTTGAAGCAAAATCTTAAATATTCAATATCAAAAAACCCGTGTTGGATTTTTTTTATTATTTTTCTCGTAATCAGCACATCAGAAACTATAAAAAATGTTACTCAGATTTCAAAGAGGAAAACCATTGCAGACCTGATTGTTTGAAATTGAGTGGATGCAAATTTAATGAGTAGCGTGAACATCGAACCTTTTCAGGAACATCGTCGTAATCTATATCTACCTACTTCCCTCCTAATATTATTAATGCGAAAGTAACTCTGTCTATCTGTTCGTCTGTCTGTCGGTTACGCTTTCACGCATAAACCGCTAAAGCGATTTAGATGAAATTTCATTTAGGTAGAGATAGTTTGAGCCCCCGGAAAGTACTTAAGCTACTTTTTAACTGACTACGCAAAAAGAGAAGCCGCGGGGAACAGCTATTTAAAATAAGGTCTTAACTTATCTAATTAAAATCCATTTTCACTAGTTTTTCAAAACTAGCTGATGCTCTCAGCTTCGCCCACGTAAAATTTGTTCCTGTTACCGCTTCCCGTGGGAACTTATTCCCGGGATAAAAAGTAGCCTGTGTTATTCTCGACTACAATGTATTCCTGTACAAAATTTCAGACAGATCCGTTCAGCCGTTCGAGCGACTTCCACACATCCACACTCACAAACTTTCGTGTTTTTATTATTAGTAAGATATTAATAGGCAGTCTCTCAAATGTATCTGCATGTATGTTATAGACATGTAGTACTGCATTATCAATACCATACGGTCTACGTGCGTGTTGGTGTGACATGTTTTAGATAAATTTTATAAATAATTTTATAGTTGATAAATGCTTTTCTGACATTCATTGTGCAATAATCGATATAAATACACTAATGGACTAAGTAGAGCCGTACCTTTCATCCACATTCGTAATTGAAGTTTCGTAGCCAGCTTTACAGGAAGCATCTCCGTTTGCAACATTTAAAAAAATGCGGTCAAAAGTAACGCATTATTAAAATTCGTATTATAAAGCAACTTCGTTATTTTTCTATGAGATTATAACTACTTTTAAAATGCATTTGTATTTCTGTAATGTCCTTGTGGAGTGGGGCGCTACCTCCCACAGCGGGACCTTACTTCATCACACACAGACGAGATTTATCTATTCGGACAGTGTAATATAGAAAAATATGGAATGAAAAACTATTCCACAAGGTGAACGACCCACATCTTGTCCGGTTCACTCCCTGTGACCATTATGTACCTACGATCTTTTTATGTGACACTAGTTTACACGTATGACACTAATGATGCTTGCGGCGTCACCCGCGTAGCACTCGTTCCCGTGGGAACACCGGAGCTACGGAAGCTTTGTTACCCGGGGATAGCGTAGCTCCCAACAGTGAAAGAAATGTTCAAATCGGATCCATAGTTTCGGAGTTTCGAAGCCTATTCGATGCAAACAAACAAACAATCAAATCGTTCCTCTAGGATATAATATAAGTATAGACTAGATGATGGGAACATAATTACCGGGATCAAAATTCCCCCATATACGAGTAGGTGTTATTTAGAAAGAGTAATCTTTATTGACTTAAACAGTTATACTGTTATCCTTATATCCATTACTAGCGGACGTCACGCGGTTTCACCCGCGTAGTTCCCGTTCCCGTGGGAATATGGGAATAAAATATAACCTATGTTCACCGCAAAGAGTGTAGCCTCCCAACAGTGAAAGAATTCTTCAAATCGGTCCAGTAGTTCCGGAGTCTATTCGTTACAAACAAACAAACAAAAAAACAAATCCTTCCTCTTTATAATATTAGTATAGATGATATTCTACATCTAACCGCAAAGTCGTCCGGGTTCACCCCTGCCATTCCCACGCTAGTTGAAACTATGCGACCATCGCATACAATACCAAACAGTGTATGTCTGTCTGTATGTTTGTCTGTCTGTTCGCTTTTACGCCTAAACCGCTGAAGCGAGTTAGATGAAATTTTGTATAGAAATAGTGTAAGTCTTTGGGTAAGAAGTAGGCGTCTTTTAAACCGACTACGCAAAAAGAGGTAATGATTTTACGCGAAAACGACTTCTCCGTGAACGAAGACACAAGAAACAGATAGTACTTCCAAATATCGATGTGATTTTTCAACAAAATCTTTTCACTCAAAGAATTCACCGCCATATAGTATCATATAGTAATAAGCTCCGCTGTACATTAGCAAGATATCGAAATGTTAGTAATTGTATTTTATAAACATCTCCCTTAATATAAGACGGGATCCGCGCCGGTACTGACAATGACTGTAAAACTTTAATACGCACGGTAAGTGTGGCAAGCGCCGTGCGTGCCACAGTGCGTCTACTACCAACGTATCTCCCGAGATAGGTATCTGCCGCACTTAACTGGGCTGGATGGAATATTCACAGGACAAACCGACGTCGACAGAACACTTGCCAAGAACGACTGCGTTTCATCGACGCGACACGGCACCTACCTTCATCTTGACGAGTGCACGCCCGCGCCCCCTACACGGACTCCTATTAGTTTCGGTTTTATTTTGTGTCAGTACCTTGCTACATACCTATGCATTTTATGAAACCTAATATCATTGGTGAAGTTACTTTTACTTGTGCAAGAGTGCTAGGTTTACATTTTCAGTGTGATTTTCATGAGGCGGGCTCATTGCGACATTTAAATTCGATTCCCTAAATTTTATTGAGATGCAAGCGCACGATCTCGCAATTTTTTTTAAATGATAATGTTGCGGAGCTTGTATTTGAGTGCTATATGGATCGTTGTATGTCAGAGGCCGTATGCAATCCCAGTAATAGTTAGTACAGTAATCAAGACTTTCACTCTCTCCCGTAACGTTATCGCACTAAATATGCGTAAGTATTAGCAAAAAAATACTTACTTGCAGGAAGTCGGCACATAACGTAGTAGATTTGTATATTATCTAAGAGAATATTTGTTTTGGAAGTGGATCGTCGGGTTTGGGTACCACAAGTACGCAATCAATAACTCGCTGAAGGGGATCTGATCTCTCCGCTCTTGTTTTATTATTTCCCTCCCGTACTCCCGCTCGCGCTCCCGTACGACGACACTCCAGACGTAACGTCGAGCACTTCCGTTCTTAATGAGACGTTACCTTTCTACTTACCTTTACTGTATAATATCTAGGAAAAGCTTCACAAATTATTTCATAACCGAAATTATTTATAGGTTTAAAAAAAATCCTTTTTATTGTATGAGATAAAAATGATCTTTATAAGATTGGCGAACTAACTTAAGAAATTGATGATCGTCTTCATTTCAACATTTTCCGGCTTAGGTCCTACCTGAAGAAGCGATGCACGATGTTGACTTCGAAACCAATATGCCAAAAAATTGTGTTAAGTCTACATCAGGGGTAAGCGGAGCCGCAGCCCACCATTCACTACAGTTGTAACACAGGTCACGTGCTTCGTCTATTATCATTCATTATTTCATAAAACCCTAGGTCTTGCTTCATCTGGCGTTTTGTTCAAAAATCCTCAATGGTGCCCCACAAATAGATAAGTATGAAATTTTAGTATGGCGAAATATATTTGTAGTGTACTCGTATGAATAGGTATGTGGAAATGATAATTTATAGATGACATAAACTACATAAAATAAATGAAATCAGACAGAGCGGTCAAGTGACTTGATTAATATGACCTACCTTAAATGTAAATGTACCTACTCAAAAGTTGTAACATCAGGTAGGTATGAACCTACATTACTTAAACCTAAGCCATAGGTTGTAATTGAAGTCTAGGTCTGGGACTTCTTCAATCTCATTTCAATACTTACCTACATATCTAGAAGATTAGAATACATACACCTGTCTTCTCGTCAATGTCAGAAACATACTGTTATACATACATTATACATAAAATATTATGTAGGTACGTACCCGAAGATAAAATATAAATCTCAAAACTCGTGCTTAACCATCTGACATAAAATATAAATGTGTCATTTGGAGAAAAACTCGCGATAAACAGAAAAACAATATTAAAGAATGTCCTTAATCGCCCCTCCGTCGACCGTCCGCCAACTCCGCCAAGTTCGCGTTGTTGAGATATGACAGCGGGGTTTATTGCTTCCCTCGGTGTTTTGTAGTGTCATTGTGTGGCGAATGACACAACACAACAATTTATATCTCTTGTTATTTTGGCAACCTTGACATGGTTAAGGCGCACTAAGTATATTATGACAAATTTAATATCTTGACGAAATGTATATTATGAAAAGCCGAGAGGGTGTTAGTTTGTTAATCGTTCTTTCACGTTACAGGGAATCAATTGATTGACACGTTTTGACGGCTCAGCAGTAAACAAGGAACCGTAATATAGTAACCTAGTCGGTCAACAGAGATAATATATAGTAGGTACGTTTCATAGTAAAAAGTTTTGGTATGTATTCGCTAGAACTCTCGTCAAAACTTTTCTCCTGTCTGCAGATTCTGTTATGGTCAAAAATATAGTTGTAGGTAAACATACCGCAATTTTAATAAGGTCTTGGCGACGATTTAAATACAGATTCTTAAAAAGCTTGAACCTTAGGCGATTCGAACGGAAACAGGCATGCAAGAGGACGTAGGTTACAGAACAGAGTTTTCAGTAATAGTAGATTACGAAACCCTTAAGTATCGCCAGGCGCGCAAATACCAATATTACCTGTCGTATCCAGAAATCGAATTCACAAAATGAAATATTAAATTCCGAGAAGATCGCTGCAGGGTTGAATTGTATCGATGACACACTTGGCATTCGTTTTCCGGAATCAATATGGAAACATAATCTCCTTGAGCGTGCGGCGCGGCGGGGCTCGTGCCAACTTACTGTGTGTGAGAGATTTACCGCACTGTTTGTTACTTGTTGTCGGCCATGACACATGACGTATGACGCGTAGAGCTCCTTCCACGCAACTCCACGATATTACTATGACGAGGTTACATTCGGCGCTGGTTTTGACGTGCTGTAGTCTATAATGGTTAGGGCGATAGAGGAAAGCACCGAAGTATTTTTTGAGAGCAAAATAGAACGAGTTAACCTCTGCCTCCAACAGGACCACTAAAGGTCCACTGTGTATGACTTTTCCATTAGTGACGCGCGCCAGGACGCACGCTGGTGCCGAGCTATGCCGTTTTGTTTTTCTTTGTAGCTGCCACGTTCCCACACATTTGTGCTGATATTTTAGTACAATACTGTGATATGTAGGTACTACGTTATGTCTTGATTTTAAAAAGTTACAAATTGAAGACGTGTTCAACAGATAGCTTAAAGCACGTGGTCCCGCGAACCCAGTTGTGTGTGAACAATAACTGCCTGGGTGATCACGGCTGGGTTACCACATTGTGACATTTCCATCTGTGAGCGTTTCCGCGCTTCGGAATGCACTTTAAGTCGTTGTTTCCCTGTTGCCAGTATAAGCACAGTCGTCTAAACAAGTTGAAGGCCTTATCGGCGGGCGACGTGTAACATTTCGCAAGCAGGCAGTCCCAACCTGCGCCCATCTATTGCAACACTTCAATAGGCTCATCAGGTGGGACAAAAAACTATAGGGCAATATATAGTATGCTTACCCCGTCGGAGATAAAGCTAGTGCTCCAAAATACTGATGAATGAAATGATAATATGGTTCACTGTCTATTTGCATAAAAATAATAACCATAAAATATTTTGGCATACCTATGGTAATTTAGACTAATGATATTTATGCATAATTTTGTTAACCATAACAAATTTAGCATAATTGTCTTAATCATAAATAAAATTTGCATAACCATATTAAGGCATAAAATTTTTAAGCATAGCTTTATAAAGGCATAAAAGTATCAAACTATAATGAAAAGTATCAAACTATAAAGAAAAACTTATGTACCTACTTTGACACTATCTAATCTTACTAATATTATAAATGCGAAAGTTTGTGAGTGTGGATGTTTGTTACTCTTTCACGCTCAAACCGCTGAACAGATCGAGCTGAAATTTGGTACAGAGATACATTATAGTCTGGAATAACACATAGGCTACCTTTTATCCCGGGAATAACTTCCCGTGGGAACAAATTTTACGCGGGCGAAGCTGCGGGCATCAGCTAGTATCTATATAAAATTCTCGTGTCACAGTTTTCGTTGCCATACTCCTCCGAAACGGCTTGACCGATTCTCATGAAATTTTGTGAGCATATTGAGTAGGTCTGAGAATTGGCCAACATCTATTTTTCATACCCCTAAGTGACCGGGAAGCGGGAATAACATTCCACGCGGGCGGACCCGCGGGCATCAGCTAGTATAATATAGGAAATACTAGTATATACTATTAGGCGACTGTGCACTATGCCTAAAAACATTGTGCAAATTATAACTATGCATAAATATATTAGACCTAAATATAATTATTCCACAGTACAATGCTGCTAAAAATTATGACCAAGTATAATTATGCCAAATTAATTGTGCCAAATCATTTTAGGAATAAACTAGCTGACCCGCGCAACTTCGTTTGCGTCACATAAGAGAGAGTAGGATATTACTTACTAGCTGATGCGCGCGGCTTCGCCCGCATGAAATTTGGTTCCCGGTCCCGCTTCCTGTGGGAACATTTTCCCGGGATATAAAGTAGCCTATGTGTTATTCCGGACTATACTCTATCCCTGTACCAAATTTCAGCCAGATCTATTCAGCCGTTATGGCGTGATTGAGTAACAAACATTCAAACATCTTCACAAACTTTCACATTTATAATATTAGTAGGATAGTAGGATTTATTTCGTTAAAATATAAAATACTAGCGGACGTCACCCGGTTTCACCCGCGTAGTACCCGTTTCCGTGGGAACACGGGAATAAAATATAGCCTATGTTCACCGCAAAGAGTGTAGCTTTCCAACAGTGAAAGAATTTTTCAAATTGGTCCAGTAGTTCCGGAGCCTATTCGTTACAAACAAACAAACAAACAAGAAAACAAATCTTTCCTCTTTATAATATTAGTATAGATGATTGAACCGTCATTATTCTTTCGTCTTTGCAGTCCTTGCAGTGCTGCGGCTCTACGTGGTTCTGGCAATCACTCGGAAATACTGTCAATAGCTCAGTAGGAAATAAAATCCTTTTTACAACAAAGTAGTACAGTATATTTCTTAACAATTATTAACCCTAGTCATAGTCTCATTCGTGAAACTTAGAAAAACATACATCACTGCTAGTGAAATACTTTTTATAAAAAGTAAAAATGCACAGTGAACGAACGGTCAAGGGGCGCAACGTAACCTCTGCTGAAACTCCGGCGCAATGTGCCGTGCTGGTGTGCACGCTCAAACACTCCACGCGTACTGTTGTAGCATAGTGCCATTACACATCTGGAACTTTTCACACAGCATGTTTATCTGGTTGGACCTTATCTGCTTGATCTCTGTACTCAAAAGATTATTCACTTTTTTACCTAACGCCGAGTCGGGAGCAATAGACTGCTCTTTGAGGTACTCCGTCATGGACCTCCGTATGGCCTGTCTCAGCGCCAACAACGAATACTCTAGGACTTCCCAGAGCTGCCGGCTCACCACGTTGTGACATTCGCTTTGAGCAGTCCGGAACACTCTGTTTGAGTAATTGAAGGCGTTACTGAAAACGAAAATATGTTTTTATTAAGCTAGCTAGTGAGTGCAACGTGGAGGCATGAGCCCCCTCGGGGTTTAGGGGATACGCGTTACTTCTCATGGAGCTAACGTAATACCCTGAGGGCACAGTGTTTGGCTTCTTGGCAATACGGTTTCCGTCACGGTCGCTCGACGGGCGATCTTCTCGTGTACCTCACACACCGCTGGGCGGCGGCTATCGAGAGTAAGGGTAAGGCTCTAGCAGTAAGCCTCGACATCTCGAAAGCCTTTGACCGGGTCTGGCACCGTGGTCTTCTTACGAAATTGCCCTCCTATGGACTGCCCGAGAGTTTATGCGGATGGGTGTCCAGCTTTTTGGCCGGCAGAAGCATTAGGGCCGTCGTTGACGGCAGCTGTTCTGACTGCATGGCCATAAACGCTGGAGTACCACAAGGCTCAGTGTTGTCCCCTACTTTGTTTCTGCTGCATATCAATGACATGTTGTCTATTGACGGCATTCATTGTTATGCGGACGACAGTACGGGTGACACTTATTACGCGGGCCGTCCTGGTATCTCTCGGGTTGCAGTGGAAGAAAGCCGTGAACAACTTGTATCTGAAATCGAGGCTACTCTCACTAGAGTGTCCGATTGGGGTGGACAAAATCTTGTCCAATTCAACCCTACCAAGACACAAGTTTGTGTGTTCACCGCAAAAAAAACCCCATTCACTATGGGCGCCGCAATTTCAGGGCACATCTCTCACCATCTCTGAAAGTATATGGATACTTGGTGTTGACATCTCCAGTGTGCAGTTCCGCAGTCACTTGGAGGGCAAGGCTAAGCTGGCGTCCAGGAAGCTCGGAGTGCTCAGTGCGCGGCGGTACTTTACTGCAGCGCAAACACTGCTTCTTTATAAGTCGCAAGTGCGGCCGCACATGGAGTATTGCTGTCACCTCTGGGCGGGGGCACCTGAATACCAGCTTCGTCCATTTGACTCGGCGCCAAGGCGAGCTACGAGAGTTGTCAACGATCCCATACTTGCAGGTCGTGTGGAACCTCTTAGTGACAGGAGAGACTTTGCCTCTTTGTGTGTGTTCTACCGCCTGTACAACGGTTTGTGCTCTGAAGAATTGTTTGATATGATGCCTACGGCTACATTCTATCATCGCACCGCTCGCCACAGACAGGATATTCATCCTCACACGTTGCGTCCTGAGCGCTCGAGCACGGTGAGATCCAATAGAGGCTTTCTTCCGCGCACGCTTAGGTTGTGGAATGATCTCCCTGCTTCGGTTTTCCCAAACGCCTACAGTATGGGGTTCTTCAAAAGGGGACTTAGAAGGTTTTTACAGGGTCGGCAGCGCGATTGTGGCGCCTCAGGTGTTGCAAACGTCCATAGGCTGCGGTGACCACCGGTACATCTGGTGGTGCAGTATGCTTGTCTCGTCAGACTGCCTCGGTGGCGCAGTCGGTAGTGATACCGCCTGCGGCGCTGGAGGTCGTGGGTTTGATTCCCACCGGAAGACAATAATATTTGTGTGACCCATAAATGTTTGTCTCAAGAGTCTGGGTGTTTCTATGTATAATATGTATGTATTTAAAAGTATTCAAGAATTAATATCCGTGGTCTGATACCCATAACACAAGCAGGTTATTCCTAGCTTACTTTGGGATCAGATAGCGTTGTGTGAGATGTCCGTGAATATTTTTTTATTTTATTGTCTGCCACTCTAGTGGTATAAAAAAAAATGACCCAAATTAAACAGATAACGGAATGACCTCGATCCTGATAATAAAAACATTTTTTTTATTCTAATCCACCACGAATTTAGGTACCATTTTCTATTAAAAGAATAGTCATTATTGGTACCATACAGGGGCGTAGACTCCATAGAAGCCGATTCCCGCTGGCTTCCCCTTCAGAACTGACAGCAAGGTGAAGTTACATCATTACTAAATCTCGGTCAGTAGATAAGATGATAAAATTTTCTTCTCAACGAAAAACCCCTGCTGCAAAATACATAGCAATGTGCAATATTGTGCATCGCTCAGTTCAGTCAAAGTTCAGTGAACTCCAAAAACACGATCATGGAATATGAGAAATAAGCCGGATTGCTGAATATTTGCGTCCCTTTCGTTAATAATACACAAATGTCGGTTTCTCTCTCTACGTTCCGAGTGTTTCGAAAGATTATACTTGCGAATCTCCATCGTTCGGCCAGCGATCGGGCCTCGTTCTAAATCCACTCGGAAATAGCTTAATACGAGACGGAGAAAAATCGTCAATAATAAAGTAAAGTCAATAAACGTACTAAAATTTACTGTTGACGAAATAAAATCACTCATAGAGTCTAATTATATGTATTTTTATACAACGTAATTATATAATGATATTTACGACGCAATCATTTGGAATTTTCAATAACTAAATAAAATTAATGAATTAAGTACGCTCGTCGAACATTCTTTATGCACACTAGCGCCGCTTTCGAATATTTTGAACTTTTATTTACTACTTTATATTTTCTCTAAACAATGCAGCAGTGCACTCCCAGAATTATTGAATAATTAGTTTGTTGGTCGTTTTTTTGCTGTTTATTGGTTAATTATAATTAGTTAGTGATAAATAGCATGGTGTATTGGTGAGTGGAATAGTGCGTGCAGTACTGTATAAGTATATAAGCTGTAAATAGATAAGTAATTACGTATAGTTTACATTTTGCTTTGTTTTAATACCTACTAAGAATCTAGGTTGTTCGTATGCGTAATGGCGACGTTAATACATATAGATTGTTGTTTAATAGATTTTTTGTTATCTAAGGAAACATCTTTTACTAAATTAAGTTTTGAGAATAAAAAATATGTAATTCAATTGTGACTATAGATTATAAAAGAAAAGACTGCTCCTATAAACATTTTCATAGTTCGTTTTATGATAAATATACTTGGATGGCAGGTTCTTGTAAACTCAATAAACTTTACTGTTTCCACTGTTAATTATTTTCCGATTCTAGTAGCGTTTGGAGTCGTACAGGGTTTACGGACATCAATAATATAGGAAATTCGACGAAAAAACATGTTCTGACTGAAAAACACATTCGTAGTTGTTTAAGCTTTCATGACTTTGGCAATAGCAGAATTGAGACATTTTTGAATAATAATTTTGAAGTACACAATAGGAAGGTTGATCGCAATCATCATCTATTAAGACGTTTCATAGATACTGTAGTTTTGTTAGGTAAACAGGAATTAGCGTTCCGCGGCCACGATGAGAGCTCCGGGTCGAATAACCGCGGTAATTATATTGAAATATTGCAAAATTTAAGTGCGTATGATGCTGTATTGGAGTCACATATGGAACAATGTTCTTCAATGCATAACCCCGTGTTTTCTGGACATCTACATGTACCTAGGTAAGATTTTTTTTACTAGCTTCCGGTTCAGGTATACCCGAAGGGGTAGGCAGAGGCATATTATATGCCCACATTTCACCTTTTTATAATTTGTCCCACGTAATACGTTGTGAGCCGTATTGCCGTGTTTAAATGGACAGGCGCAGGTTGTGACTGCCTGCTGTTGAAATAAAGCCTTCAACTTGGCTTAACGACTGCCATTTTACTGGCAACCGGGACCAACGGCTTAACGTGCCTTCCGAAGCACGGAAACGCTCAAATAAATGTCACAAAGTGATCACATGGATGGTCACCCATCCATGGACCGGCCATAGTGAAAGTTGCTTACTGCAGTGATCGTTTACAGAACACTGAGTCCGCGGGGCCACGAGCGCTACTAGCTTCCCTTTTGAAAATAACCAGCCCTCGCCACTGGTACCATATAAACACAATATTTGTATTAATGATTAATAACTAGATGATGCTCGCGGCTTCGCTCGCGTGAAATTCAGTACCCGTTCCCGCTTCCCGTGGGAACATTTTCCCGGGATGAAAAGTTATTCCAGATTATAATCTATCTCTATACTAAATTTCAGCCCAATCCATTCAGCCGTTAGAGCGTGATTGAGTAACAAACATCTTCACAAACTTTCACATTTATAATATTTTAGTAGGATAGGATTCTGCCGTCTGTTGTGTGGTGTTTGAGGTGTCAAGTTTGACAGCTTAGGCTAGCCTAAGCTCTGTGCGTACCTACTCGTATGACTTGCCTACCTTACCTGTAACTAGTGCTCATGTTATGGAAGACCTCGTCGAAGACCAGCCTCCGCTTCCTGTGCGACACCCTGAAGCGCGTCTCCAGCGCGCGGCGGATGAGCGCCGCGTCCAGGAACTTGCGGGAGACGCGCGTCACCTCCGCGCTTATGAACTGATTCACTTTCACGAACACCTGCCATTTACGATTAAACCTTGTACAAGCAGTAGAGTCTTTGGATATGAAAAACGGACCAAAATATGACGTCTCAGTGCTCGAAGTACCTACCTACCTACCGACCTACTAGTGGTAGACGGAAAAAATATTAGTGAGTACAATTTTGTGAATTGTGTAGGTAAACAAAATTTATCAAAAATATGAAGCGCTCGTTTCCGCGCCCCCGTCCCATACTACAATCGTGATTATTTAGGTATAGGTAGTTTTTTGGTAGGTTAAATGAGGGTTCCGTACACACGGAACCCTCATTTTAACCGGTTTTCACTTTTCTCCCTAAACTTCGCAGTCCAGATCTTCTTCAGTAAACCTGAACCAGGTATAAGTTAGTTCACGTAAGTAAAATTTTAGTTACATTACCAGAGTAAGTTGGTTCCTCATATCGCTCAGGATGGCATCGACATGTTTCTTGTCGGGCACCTGCGACCGGCACTGGGCGTCGACAACCTTGACCCCTTCCGCGTCGCTCCTGAACGTCTGCTGCGTCCGCGTCGTCAAGTTCGTTGCGTCTACGTCTGTCTGAGCTCTCTTGTTGAACAAACCGAGGTCGGTCTGCTTGTTGTTAGTGAACAGCTGTATGTCAAAGGATTTGATGTGGACATTGATGTCTACACATCGGACCGTGTGTATCAAGAACGCTATGTGTAATAGGTTCATTCTATGTAGGGCTAGATCAATCATGAAAGCTATTAAACATTACTCTCGGATTCATTGTAGTACTTAACTGAAAGTGAAAAGGAAATAAAATTTAAAGTTACATTAGGCTGGTAATGTTCTAATACTTGGGCTTAGTACTCCTTATAATAGAGAGCCCACAGGTGGTAAATGACCCCAATTCAGGCAGAGAGGGTCCAAACCAGATGACACTTTCTTTACCACGAACCCGCTCTACTGGACCTACTAACGACAAGTCGGTAGGAACCGACTGTACTGGGCTTCTTTTTTTTTTTTTAACGTGAGGGAAAATCCGCAAAGGATGTCATGCTGGACTCTTACCGACTAAAAAACCGCACGTAACGCCAACAGCCTATGGTTGGGAGCCCCGGGTAAGCCCTCAGGAAGGATGTCCCGTGACTCCCAACAGACCCACGGCCGCCACTGCGGCCTCGCTCAGGGTGGTTCGGGTGCTATCCCGCGTCTATGGGGAGTTTCGGGTGTGATCCCGCTTCTAAGGGGGGGCGTGCGTGAGTTGCTCACGTCACGCTGCCGTCATGGGCCTGCTTCTGTAAGGACGGTGAACCGCCCTCTCACCGTCCTCAGGCCCCCGGTCATGGTGGCCGATAGTCCTCGGCGAAGACACGTCGGCGGCGCCCAGGCCTCCGACTGCGGAACTCGGGTGGGAGAGTTCTCTCCCGTACCCGTCCCGCCACCTCCTTCACAAGCATGACCTGCTCGCAGAAGGAGGCGGCGCAGTCCCACTTACTCCCGCTGGAGAGCATGGCTCGCACCATAGTCTCGAGCGAGAGAGTGTCCACGCCCAGACCCACTACGAGGACCTGGCGCTATTGCGCCCATGCTGTGCACTCCACCAGCGTGCGGAGCGCCGTGTCATCGCTGCGGTCCTCGCAGTGCTGACACTCGGCCGTGGTTTCCCGGTGTTTTCGCCACAGATACCTACCGATACTACCGTGCCCGGCAAGCATCTGTGTCAGTAGTCAATAATTGGTGTACCTGGCTCAAGAAAAAGCCAGGTACACCATTTATTGACTTGAATTGTGGTCAGTATTCATTCTAATCACATATTCATTCATTCCTTCATAAATCCAGAAACGTCATTTATTGAATTGAATTGTGGTCAGTATTTATTCTTATCACGAATTCATTACTTCATAAATCCATGAACACCATTTATTGACTTGAATTGTGATCAGTATCAGTCAGTCATTCATTCTAATCACACCGCATTCTATTCATAATTCCATCATTCAGTATATTTTACACTTCATCATTATGATGTTATTAAAGCTGATACGGAATGACCTTGTGTGAAAATGAAACGATTTTTACTTATTCATAAGCTTCTTTAAACTGTCATGATTGTTCACAGAACGATAATAACTAGAGGCCCTGTTAGAGGTCGAATTTCAACCACATAAGATTTTCAAAAAAGTAGTTTTGTGCACTTCTTCTCCATATAAACTTTACCTGTGTCAAATTCCAAGTTTATCCGTTCACACAGTTTTCTTAAAAAGGGGTAGAAAGTTTTCGCTTCATGTGTATCGATGATTATCGGGAAAGATAGATATTGATGACTATCGGGATATTTACGAGTACCATGTCCATTTTCACTCGTGAGTATATTTCGGTACTTGTTTAAGTACCATGATCACGCAGTGGCTGGAAAATGAACTAATCAATGTTGTTCAGTGTACCAGTCCATAATTTTGATTTGAATCAATCAATATGGGTATAGGAATCGGGTAATATCAATAAATTCATCAGTCAATAAAACTATAAAGTTCTTGTTACAAAATTTTATTTTCTTGACACCACTTATTTAAACATATAACATTTTTCAAAGCACATATAGCATTATGATAAACACAACTATACATATCAGAAGAATTTTCATATTTTTTATACAATCTTATAAAACTAGGACAACCTTTGTCTTCTAAATTAAATACATTGTCATGATTTATAATATATTTTAACCACATCATTTTTTCGGATCCTTTTACAAAAACAGATTTATCTCCTAAAATATTTATAATTAATCTCTGATAATCTGAATAAGGTACAACTCCTTCATTCCAAAATATCTTTCGGTTACGCTCAATCCAACTCACTGATCGTCTTTCTTGCTTAGTTAAGTTATAAAACGGAAATGGTTGCTTGATTTGAAACATTTGTATTTTCTTATCATACATTATAGCGATTTCTTTAATTATGAATTCATTTGCTTCTGTTTTGAAACCTTGAATGTCTACTATAGCAGTCATGATAACCGGCGTATAATATTACTTAAAGGTTTGTATTCCACCAATCGATCGTTTATAATTAAACAATATGCGGCTGTATCATCCGGTATTAAAGTAGAACATTCAAATTCGAGACGTACATCAACCGGCCCAGTTTTAAGACAGTCGTTTTGCCTTGAACAATCTAAGATAAAGAGGGGAGCCCTTTTTTTAAAATCTATTAGATCAAGCAACGGGTCCACCGGAGAGTTGTAATACGACTGACGAAATTTTACATACATGTCGTATAATATACTGTATTTATCCTCAGAAAATTTTAAGCATAAGGGTTCATATGGATAGTACTGCGAGTTCAAATATAGGGTTACGTTTGTTACATCACAATGATCAAAGAGTGAACTATCTTTACTTCTATTATTTTTTCTATTAGTCTGTAAGCAGAAAATAACATATCGGGGCTTTTCCAATTGTGATGCAGTCTTAACTGACCATGAATGCTTGGTAGTTTTAGGTAGCAATGGATACTCATATAAATCCCAATTCCTAAATGCCATTTGGATGGGTTTGTCTTTTTCTAAATGCTTTAATAGTACCAATCTTTCCCTATCTGACACTTTTATATGAGGGACTCTCCATTGTACTCTATGTATTTCTATTTGGAAATAGGCAATATCTTCTGTTAGTATAACACTATTTAGGTTAGAATTGCTTCTATTTAGTACTAGCTCATGTTTACAATTAATTACGATTTTATTATAGTCTTCTGCAAACCCTAAGACTTTATTTAACGGTATAACTGCACTAAAATGACCATCGCGTTTAAAACCATCCAAATTCCATCCCCACAAAGCTGCAACTTTGTTTTCTCCTTGATTTAATGAAATGTATGACTTTATTGTAGAGGTTATGCCTGAATTTTTGATTCGATCTATTTCAATACCATTTATTTCATATCTGATATCTTGAAATAAAGACATTACAGAGTTATTAGTAAACGTAACAATCTTCTTAACAGATTTGCCATCTTTATCGAAGGTTTTAGCTTGTCCTTCAATGTATATTGAGCTGGCTGATGGTAATACGTATATATCTTGCTGGTGTATAGGAATTCTGATTTCATCATTTTCTCTGAAGCTATTGTTATAAGGATTATAAGTATGTATTTCATAACTTTCAATCGAAGTATCGAAATGTGGTAATTCAGTTATCTGTAGCATATTCATAGTTTAAAACCAAGAGATTTGAGGAAATTTTTATTTAATTTCGTTAATTTTTTTAATTTTTTTGGACGTCTTTGCTGTTTAGCGATCTTAAAAGAATTAAGATGCTTTATATTACTCATGGAGTTTTTATTAAACAATATCATTTTAGTTTTCTTAAATGTAGGCGCACCTCAATTTTCTGTTCTTCTCCAAAATTAATTCCGTAGCCAAATTGATCAACAATTTTAACAGTTATGGATGAAATTACTGTTTTATTCACAGGGAAATAAATAATTTTTTGTGGTGATTCTATGCACCATTTACGTACTTCTGTTTTAGACACAAATTCATGAATAATATGAGTTGGTAGTCCATTGGAGTAAGAACCAGAAACTAGATCACATTCGATTCTGATTGTAGGCAAACTGTTATTTTTATCATAAGCTCGTGGTATCGTGTTTAATACGAAACAGTTTAGCAAAGCGCACTCGTATTCTCCCGATAAACTTAAAGGTGGTTGAAAATAAGAAACTAATTCTGATTTACACCCAGATATGTTGACCGTTATAGACATGCTTTCGTACTGAAGAGGTTTCAACAACGTTGCTTATTTTATTCCTTGACTACACCAAAACATATTTAAAAACTTTAGACAAAGGTGACCGCAATTATATGGGTGATCACGCTGAATATTATCATAGTTGTAACGAACATTGGAACCTAAATATTGAATTAGTTCTTTTGGAGGCTTGAGGTTACCGTAACTATCAAAGTATTCTATATAATCATTATATTTCGCATAGGCTACCCAGTGAGATCCAGAATTTTTAGATGTATCTAAATTAATAACTCCACATTCTTTTTTGGATGGTCGTTGTGGCAGTTCATCTCTCATAAAAACACCTCGAAAATAAGGAATACTATTTCCATATTTCAAAATGTCCAAATTTGTTAAGGCTCGTTTGGGTAGCCGATACTTTAGTTTTTTGCTTTCGACATAAAAATTCCAAGCCCGTTTTTGTGAGGTTTAAGATGTAATCCCTTTCCGATGCAAAGAGCTTCCATCTTTTCATTGTGCCGTTTCAATTCATCAAACTGTTTCTTAGCGACTTTAAATTCGTTTATAGTTTTCGCTATACCAGATGCCCCACCAGCCAAGGCTCCTACAGCTGATAATCCCGCAAATATGGGAATCAAGGGTAGCACACCACCAGTTTTTGGTACAGGAATAACGCGAGGTAATTTAATGGATGTATCATTTGCTATATCTCTAGCAACTGCCATAGCCAATTCTATCGCCATTTTTTTACATTTTGGTTTTAGTTTCTGTAGATGCCTTTTTGTTTTACTTATGACATTTTTAAATTTATCTTTTAAGCCATGTGTGGCTTTATTTTGTTTCAGTGGCTTATCATTCACGGCTTTCAAACCAGAACCAGTTTTAATTTTGGCTTTCATTGTTTTGCTTACAAGATGCGCAGCAAGCTTTTCACCTGTACTAGCATCAGAGGCAACAGTGCGCTGTTTTGCCATTTTTAATAAAATTAAATCTGCTTTATGTCGATCAACTAAGTTTGAAGACTTGTGATAGGCAATATCGTGTTCTTTACAGTAATCGTCTAACTTATTTATTCCTTTGTCACCACGTAAAAGCCTTTTAATTAATTTCGTACCAGGACCGCAATAATTGTATCCTGGTAAGTGAAATTCAAATGGTAAGTGATTAATAAGCCAATTAAGAACACTACTATCTCCAACTAAACACATCATAAGACTGATCAATGTTGAATAAAATACTTAATAAATACTTGAGTATTATAAAGTATAAACATTTCTAAATTCTATAACATTTTAAAGTTATAATATATTCGATTTAGAAATCCAACTATTTTCACTTGAGGGCAGACCTAGCCACTTTACGAATACATTGGTTCCTTTCTTTCTGAGTACCTTTTCAACTAGATTTACGTTTGGATGTTTGGTTTTTAGGAGTTCTTGCGCATAAAATGCTCCTAATATAGGCTGTCCTCGGATAGCATCTTCAATTAAGTAGGTGATGGGGGTGGTATTCTGTATTTTTCTAATTCTAAATTATTTCTGTTGACCAGTTAGGTGTATATCCTTTTTCAAATGTTCCTTTGTACTTACTTATTCTCACATTATCGTTTAATTTAAATTTACTTTTTGATTTGTTTCTTATATTCAATTCTAAATATCTTTCCAATATTTGACTTTTATTATTTTTATTTATGTTCGCGGGAATCTCATTTATAGTTCTATGATAAGTGTGATTATAATTATAAATCACATCGTCTAGGGTATTATTTATCCAGTTGTAGTTACCTCTTAAACTGAATTCTCTGTATAGTTTAGATTTCAAGGTTCTGATAAATCTTTCGACTATTGACGCCTTTTTTGTAGAATATGTTGAGTAATGATTAATATGATAAATGTTCATAAGATTTTTAAATTTATTATTATAGAATTCTGTTACATTATCAGTCTGCAGATTTTTAGGAACACGACCTTTATCCAGCAAAAGCTTAAACGCTTCACATACAACCTCTTTAGTCTTATTTTTCAATGGAAATACCCAAGCATATTTGGAAAATGTATCAATAACAGTAAGAATAAAACAATTATTTTTATTTTCTTTTGAAATTGAATGCATGTCCACCAAGTCTGCTTGCCATAGGTCATCAATATCTTTTATAATAACTTTTCTTCGAGTAAAGTTTACTCTTGCATTTTTATGAATTTCGTTTACAACATCAGTCTTGCTCATTTTAGTTTATATATTTATTTGATTTTATAATTTGTAATATTATATTTTCTTTCAGGATATTTAAGCAATTCATACATTATATTCGGTAAGACTGATTCGCTTAAACTGAATTAAACTCTATTTATTTCTAGTATTTATTCTTTGATTATATGAGCTTCTTTTAGCTCTTCTATAATCGATAAAATTTCATTGTCATGATTTGTATTGCCAGCATCTCTTGACGCTATTAATAATTTCAATCTTTCCACTAGCTCATTAGGATCATCCCAATATATCAAATCGGTATTGGTTTTATACTTCTTCAGATTTGGTAAGCTGCCCCCGAGTTTTGTTGATAATTTTTCGTTTAAAGTGACACAAAATAAGGGTTTGATTATTTCCCGATATTTTATTCCTTTGTCGCCTTTTATTTGCCCTTTGGGATTGAAATCTCTCTTATGAGCGCTCGTATATTGTAATATATCTTTATAGACAAGTTTATCTCTATTTGTTATTGATTCTAGATCAGGATTCTTTCTAAATAAGAGTTCTTTCAAGCCAGGGGTGAACTCATAAGTATTGGCTCCAACTTTGATGAATAATACCTCATCATTATTTAAACTGCCTACTTTAGAAAATGATACTGTTGAATTGCCGATCATTAAAGTTTTATTTTCTTTTCTTATTCCAAATGGTACATTTAAACAGTCATATATACCATGAACATCTTTTCCTTTTAGCGAAATTTCTAAATTTTCTATATTTTTATTTATCGGAGTGCTTGTAGAATTGAAATCTGCATTGGTATCAGCTTCGTAATATTTCTCATCCTTAGTAGATGAATTAACAGAATCATCGTCCGGCATAATTAATTCGGATTTTATAGGTATATTTTCCTCATCAGAATTATTTTCTGATAATCTTTTAGAATTTACTAGTGTTTTAAGTGGCTCCGAAACGGGTTTTAATATTTTGTCAAGAGATAAATTCATTTCATGTTCTTGATTTTTCATTTCTTTTAATTTACTTTTAATTGAGGCAACCGATTTCATTAATTCCATTTTGATATTTTGCTCCATGATCATCAATTATACCATATTCTCCGACGGGGGCTGTGATACTAAATAAATTCTATTCGACAGCTATTTATATTTTATGATATGAAGCCGTGTCATATTTTATAAAAAAAACATAAATTTCTCTTTGGATCACATATTATTCGATTACTTGCTTTTATGACCAAGTATACACATTTAGAGAATATTATTAATGGTTATTCAAGGTTCTTCTATCAAATCTATTAGATTTCCATTGATTCTGATTATTCGTGCCCATAATCTAAGCCCTTCATAGTGAAATTTAAAAAATCTATAATTTTCGTTGTAACAAGGTATTAAAATAGCACTGTAATTATCATAGTTAACAATTTTTGCAATATGAAGTCCACACAATCGCTTTTCCGTTATCATAATATATACTCTATCACCAACATTCAAAGACATTGTTAACTGAGTTCTGGAAAAAATATTATACTTGACAGCTATTTATATTTGCAAAATACTTTGTGAGATTTATTAACTATTTATCTACAGAATCTCGATAGCCCAAACTATAATCATCATCTATTCGAAATAGAGGAAGTTATCAAATGATTTTCTATATCTGCCTTTATTAAGTTCACAATCTTTATTTATAGTTAAAAAGTCATATGGACGTACCCACACTTTTGTACACAGATGTTTGAATTTAGCCCATTCCATATCACTATTTACATGCTCATCGTATATATGTTTTAAATTTAAATCGTCTTGTTTGAAGATAACCAAAAAGTTTACATTGTCACGTAACAGCTGTTTAGGTACTTTTGAGTAAGTCTGAGATAAATAAAAACAATCTATTGATCTATGTCTTCCCATCGTGTAATAGTTTCGAATGTTTATTTGTTTTTCACCAACCACATCATCAAATATTATAATAGAATTAGGTAATGCGTCATTGGGATGAATGACATCTTCATCGGATGTAAAAGTCAATAGTTTCACTGTCGGGACCCTTTCTAGAACTTTTTTGAGAAAGCAATATTTTGGTTGCGAGCTTGTTTTCGAATACAAATAAACATTTTTAAACTTCAAACCATTTTCATGTATTAACAAACTTAGCATAACGTTAGTTTTACCACAATTTGAGGGACCACATATTATACATCTGATATTATTCGGTAGCAGTACGCTATGTTTCGGGCGCAACGTATTTCCTTTACTCAGTTCAATATTTTTAACTAATAGGGATACTGGATGCTTAATCCACTTCATGTTTGGTTCTGACAGAAATTTTATATAATGTATATGTATTTATACCATGCTCACATTGTTTATTTCAAAGCATTGTGGCATTTTCATGCATCCCTTTATCAATCTTTCTTAATCTTGATCATAATACAAGAAAACACTTGCACAGTGAGCAAAAGTTCTAACGAACCTGGCTGCTCAGAATGCGTTGGATGTATTTACAAACATCACGTCATACGAGGAGACTATTTTCTCAAATATCTACAACATTTTTTAAATAAAACTCATATCATAGCTTTTTTGTATGTATTTCAAGTGATTTTATATATACAGACTTAACTAAGTACGACTTAAGTTTAAGAAAACAAACTATCTTTAAACTAGAACTGTCAACATATGTAATTACAATGCCCCCAAGGTACCGTCTCAATTTGGTTGTTCTTAACATTCCTCGTATCATCTATTCTGTTTAGTACAATTTTATTTACTTCTTGCGAAAATAGTACATGTTTCAGTGATTTGATCATATTCATCTTACGTTTTAATGTCAAGTTTCTAAATAATACATCTTTATAGTTATGCAATTTTAAACACCTTGTAACTGGTTTTGATACTCCCTTAGCTTTATTGATCTGTTTACTTAATGATTTAATGCAGTACAACTTTGCCCTTAAACCTATAAATTCAATCAATGGGTCTCCACCAAACTCGTCTTTAAATAAACCTGGAACTTTTTCATTTATCTTAGGCATACCGTAACAATTATTAGTTTCAAAATTGCTTGTATCAAAAATTGATAAATTATCTCGCATATCTTTGTAAAAATCTTTAGTTTGTATTAAATACAGTAAACTGTCTGTATCTGTGTAACACAATTTAGCTTTGTTACTATATGTATTCTTTATGAAATTGTAATGAAAATTATATACGTGTACTTTAGAGTATTCTAGTACCGCAAATCCAATATAGATTGGTCTATCTAAAATAAGTTTTTCAGGACTTAATTGTATGGCTATAAAATTTTCATTAAAAATGGAAATGCTCTTTAAATTAGGCTTTGAAATTAATTTCTCAGCTCCAATTACTTTATTGGTTTTATTTGAATCATCATTCCATTTAGTTACTAATTTAACATCCACATGTTTTCGTTTGTTTTCTATGGTTTTGCCAAATATTGAGTTATTTAAAAGTTTAAAAAAATCTCTTTCAAATGATGTTGAGGCTTCTTGTCGTAGCTTAGTATTTAATTTGATATATTTTTTCAGAAAACTTTCTTGTCTAAAACAAAGAATTCTATGTATTTTTTTTAAAATAAGACCATTTCTAAGGCATGCTTTTAAATGGATATAATGAATAATATAATGATACTTATCATATAGATTCGCAATTAATTTTGGTGTTTTACCGCCGACTGGTATGAATTTTTCAGGAGCAAAAGGTAAGTCACTGTGTAAATCATGCAAATGATCTGGATACGTTAAATCGACTTCCAAGATATAGCCGTGCTCGGAATTGTCAGGAATATTAAATAAATCAAATTTTTTCATTTCATTACAAGTCATGAATTTAAATTCTGATATAGGTAATTTTTTCATCATAGCATACCCATATAGATTATTACAGTCTAAGTCTATTAAAAATGTGGATGGTTTTGTTACATCAAAATTAGGTAAATAAATATTATTGGCCTTGGCATATCGGTAAGAACATTGTGCTAATCCACCACGTATTCCTTTTTCTAACATGTTATATACTTCTAAATCATGTATTAATTCTAACTGAACGCCTGTGTAAAGAAGCATAGCATCCCAACTCAACCCGGGTGATGAGACATAATACGCAGGGTCGAGTTTGTAATGCTGCATACAAATGTTTCTAAAATTTTCGAATATATCACATAATAATAATACATCACACTTCAAGTACAAGTCAGTATATTCACCAAGAGAACTTATATTAAAATATTGCCATACATTTTGAGCATGTTGATATTCACTATCAGTAATATGCCGCATTTGTAGACTGTTGTAAAATTTATCTTTCTCAGGAAGTCGTATTTCACTGTATTTTAACCACGAGGACATGTATTCATACGGATATATACCTTTCTTTTGGATTAAACTGAATTGATTTTTATCCGGAAAATGTGACGATAAATGAATAAAATCATTGTCCGTCAAACTTTTACAGAGATTGTCAAGGCTAGAACTAAGAAATTGAAAGGAGTCTATAAATTTAATCTTAATCGGTTTCGAATCTTTGCCAGTGTGGATTATTTTCGTTATAGTTAAATATTTTTCTTTAGTTTTTGCTATTATTTTTATCTCACCGTTATATTTAGATAATTCAGATATAAATATATGAGCATCATAACCAGATAAGTTGTGAAATATAACAGGTATAAATTGACATACTGTATAAATTAAATTACAATGTGAATGCGCTGCACCTCTGTACTCGGATGTAATATGATCATGATCACAGACTTTGTCATCGAATAATAAATTGTTACAGATGTGACAAGTAGTAGCATTACGATAACTATCAATTTGCTCTCCAGTCATACAACGCATAGGTTTATTTTGTATTAATATTTTATGAATCAAAATAACGTCTTCAATTAATCGTTTAATAAATACTTTAACGCAGTCAAATCCTCTGTACGTTACAAATTTATTCAAGCTACTGTCATGCGAGCAACATATATAATATGCAAAACATGATGGTACGTGCATTTTGTTTTTTATCGTATTTTTAGTGTTCTGTTTTATTTTATAATCTGTGAGTATACTTTCAAAGTCTGCGTATATTACAAAATTTATTCTTTGCTTTCGCTCATAATTCTTAAACTGCAAAATACTATTCCTGTCCGGCAGTACAGTTAAAATTTTCGAGCAAGTGTGTGAATTATACTTAACTTCAGATTTAAAAAATTGTAAGCACGTCTCGCATAAATACATTTGACCTTTATGACTAGAAACTTGGCGTCTTACCAGCCGTAAAAGGTTTTTTATCAAACAATAATGACCTTTGTTGCCTTTTTCAATATATAACAGATTAATATGTTTATTCGTCTTACAATCAGACCTGTAGAGAGGGCCAGTTACAGTATTATTTTTATCCAATCCATATACATTAATACTCAATTCAGAATTTTTTTTTTCAAATATTTTTATATCTTTTGACGAAGGAGGAAATGACATCCCTTCTACATTTAATATCGTATTAAAATGTGGATAGGAGCTCGTCCTGCAGACATTAGCTTTAGCTGGATGCAATGCTGCGACAATACTCCATAAAAAACAGTAATCATCAGTATTACGTATATTTAAACAACTTTTGGTATTTCTTATAATATTCGGCAATGCCATATAAGTGCCACCCCGCATGGGGCAATATTTATTTATATTTAATTCCAAATGACTAATCGAAACAAATGACCATCCAGATTCAAAATGCTCAAATTCTGTTAGTTTTCTTTTCATTATTTGTATTATATTTGAATACATTTCACTAAAATCAGTACTATTATACATAATTTCATATTTCGTATTAAATGATTTGAGTTGTTGTTGTTGTTCACTTCTCTGAGGCAGTAAAAAGTAAGCAAACAACTCAAAATTAACTTTAATACAAGTATTTTTCATTAATAACATTTTAATTATTTTCGATATATCTTTTCGCTTATCATCCAAGAACGCCTCGGGTATGAGGTACTCGTCTTCTATAGATGGGTTTAAGCGATAAGTCATAATTCGATTTCTAAAGGCAGTGGCTATAACATCAATATTTTCAAACTGTGATCTAATTATGCAATTCGATTTATGAATATTCGTTCGCATATGGTATCTATATTTATATTCAGGGATCTCAACTTTACATTTTTCGCAATAAATATTCATTGATAAATAATTATTAGCATCATAAATATTTCTGTCATTCTCATATTCTGGGATATCAATAATACTTTCATCGTTATAATAATTGTCAATAATATTATCAGAGCTTGTTGATGTGCCACCGCTTGGTTGTATGGCTGGAAACAAAAAGAAACACAAGTTGGCTATATAATTTATTAATTTACATAATGCAAACACTTAAAAATAGGTAAATGAAATATAAAATTAATAATAAGTAATATAATATAGTAGGTATGTAGGTAGTAAAGTACAGGTCCACATCGAATACACACTTCATAATACGAATCAGTTAATAGTCCTTATTATCATGTTTCATTTCTCATTAATCAACAGTAAGATCATTAAATGTTTTTATAAGTATGATAAGTATGATACAAAACTCATAGAATATAATCTTTACGAGTGTAAAATGTAATTTATAATGAAATAGACAATATTACTAACGCAAATAGATGATTATTGATATGAATTTATAAAAGTAGGGGTACAGTTTTTAAACTCCTTCCTCGCACTAGAAATGTATGCGTTAAGGTGTCTCCAAGACTCCGAATTTTCATCGCTCTGGTTTTTCACAGTTATCACAGAATGACGCCAGCGATTTACGGGTTGAACTCGTTCTATTTCGTCTGTTTTGTATACTTTAAGTTCGATATAGTATGTGCCTGATTTTTGCTCATGCATTTGACGAGCAAACCCATTCGCCAGTCTCCTCGTAATATATGAATATATCACTGGGGGTTTTTTATCTGGCGCTACCTCCATAGCATCTTCATCACTGTCACTCCCGAATAAGTCACGAGCTGTGGTCTTGGTGACTGAGGGGATTGCGTGAAATTGCTTACTTTTCTTTGACGATGACGGCAGCGGTTGCTGCGAGCTGCCTGTTGACGTCAGCTTTCGCTTTTTAGTTTCTTTCGGTTTCTGTTTGCTCTGCACCTGCACTTCATCCGATGACTCGTCCTCCGAAGGGAAGAGCTGATCAGCCGTGTGCTTAGACCTATGAAAATAATAAAAAAAAATCAATAAATAGATAGTCTTTACAAAATTGTTTTGAATGCTTTGAATATTTGAATGATTGAATACTGAAATGTTGAATAGTGGGATAGTGAAATTATGTGATTAGAAAGACATTTGATTTAGAAGTTTGGTAATTATCCATCATCTATTCTCAGGGCTTTGTACTAAGTTGATTAACTGCTAAGAAAACCATAGCCTTGAGCAATCTTCTAGAGAAATTAATAAAATTTATTAGAAAAAATACTTACATTGTCCAAAGTATATGGTGCTTAGTAAAAGGTGCGACTGCTTCTATCTGAAGAATTTTATTAATGTGATCCAGCTTCTGAAGATGCTCTCTTTTATAGCAGCAAATCAACGTCATACAATTCCATATAAGGATTAGGGCCCATGTATCAAAAATGCATTGTCAGATTTAGGAATCAAATACATAAAACAACATTTATGTTACCAAGGAGGAACTCGATGACATATCGATATCAACCTTATTTACACCTCGTTAAGATACAACATGTATCTCGATGACTAAGTGGCTAGTACTCGAGTAATTGGCTAGTAACAATTAATAAGTAAACTAATATATACCTGGGTTTATCTGCTGCACATTAAGTTGATGATTATTAGATACTAGCGGATACCCCGCGGTTGCACTCGCAAAGCTCCCGTTCTCGTGAGAATACGGGATAAATTATAACCTATGCGTTATTCTGATGTGTAATCTATATTATTGTAAAGTTTCATCAAAATCCATTCAGTAGTTTTTGCATGAAAGAGTAACAAACATACATTCTTTCTTACAAACTTCCGTGTTTATCTTTAGATAAGTATGATGTATTACTAAAATAAAACATAAAACACAAATAATCACATAGGTAATACATATTATAAAGGTGAAGAAGCCAAGTGAGATGTGTAGGGACCGTGCCGTGTGGCGCTCGGTTCTCTTTGCCTACCTCGCAAGGGAATTGGCGTGAAGATGTATAGATAGAGAGATAGATAGGCATGCAGTACTTACACATCACAGATCTAAAAATGAATTACAGTAAATGTGTATATTCGGGTGGTACGGTTTTGGTATCTGTGCGAGTGCAGTTCTTGTAAGACAAATGAAATTGACACAGTTAAAAATCTACGTTATAATAGTATGATCCGTACTTCTTTAAGGTCAGTGGTAGTTATTAAAGCACCTGAATACATCAGGTATAGATATTTTGGTGCTCTTTATCTGGAGCTGACTCTAATATATTAAAATCCCTTGTCATAGTGTTTATTAGCGAACGCCCGAAGCGGCTCGACTGATTTTTATGAAACTTGTGTATGTTTGGTAGGTCTGAGAATAGGCCATTTTTATATCCCTAGGTGATAAGGATGGGTCTGAATATAGCAAAACAATGTTTGCTGGGATCAGCATATACTCCATGCTTGGTTTTTACCAAAGGCTTCCTTCGGAGCCCGGTTCACTAAGTTTGTATAAATTCTTCCATAGTGATATGTATGCAATCCGAAACGGTACAGCGCCGCATTGTCTCGAGTATAGAATTACATCGGCACGCGTTCCTTAAATACTTATGTACTCATAATTTCGTAGCGAATTTCAACTTTATTAACTCTCAAATATAGTTTCCAAATCTTATATAAAGGATAATAATATCACTAAAATTTATTTAGTTGAATTTCGGGAGCGAGTGAGAGCAATCGATGATATTATTATGTCGGTAAGTGTTTATAAAATGGTCCTAATTATAGTATTATATTATTTGTATTTTATTAATATTGTAATGTTAAATTGATTGAATAAACACTCGTACAAAGTAACATTCCCATTGGAATTTGTAATAAAAACTTGTGTGTGAACTTGTGATTTTTAGACATTCTAAACCATTATATTTATTAAATATTTTTTATTTTCAGGACACCGAGAACGACCTCTTCAACTTCATTCCTATGAATGGGGTAGCACAAAAAAATGAAAGACTGCTGAATCTGGAAGGTCCAAGTAGCAAGCAATTGAAAAGGTCTTCAACGGCTGCATTTAGGACGTGCATAAAAAAACTTACTCGCGGATCTAAAGTAATACGGATTGAAATTTACGACACCGAAAATTTTCCTGATCATTTAGGGACTCTATGTAATTGTGATGCTGAATTATGTCTACAGCACGTAGTTAAAAATGTATTTTTGGACGAAATTTATAAATCTGTTAAAGAAATTGCTGTAAAACTTTCAGATATGTTGTAAATAAATTCTGATAAAACGATTTGTCTTATTATTTCAAACATTAATACAAGTAGTAGCTAAGTATACCTCCCTATATTACATAAGGTGACTAAGTAAAGTATACCTCCCTATAATACATTTAATGATTACCAGCAACCAATTCGAATTAATCGATCATTCATTCACTCGTAATTATTGCAGAGAACCAGTTACCTCTATGAGTGAGTAATGTAATCATTCTAATATCTACTTACCTATATAATAACCAAAGAACGTGAATCATTTAATTGTATCTACTTGCATACACTACTCTAAACACCACGATCATACTACAATGTTGATATGTGATAGGTACGTTGATATCTATAATTCTATTGAACAGCACATTCTTGTTGCCGCAACTTTCGTACTAAGGTGCATAGAAACATTAATGTTAGTAATCATATTCAATGTTTCTGGATTTATGAATGAATGAATATGTGATTAGAATGAATACTGACCACAATTCATGTCAATAAATGGTGTACCTGGCTTTTCCTTGAGCCAGGTACACCAATTATTGACTACTTGTGTCAACCGGTAGGAGAGAGCACCGTGTCACCTCTCCAGCCACTCGTCCATGACCGGTCTGACGGCCGCGAATGTGGCGAATCCCCCCTTTGGTTGCTCAAGTCGCACCTTTCATGTCTCCACGGTTTCCTGGTGGAGCAGGGACCGCTGGGCCTCGATTTCTCGAGACGCAGGCCTTTGGCCCCGCTCCAGCGCCTCCTTGCGCCATCTGAATAGTGACGCAAGGGCTTTCGCTTCCAGGTCCCATGGAGGGGTCCCGGCTAGGAGACATGCCGCCTCACCGGAGATCGTGCGGTATCCTCTTATCACCCTGACGGCACTTATCACCCTGACGGCACTGTACTGGGCTTGTTGTTACCTCGAACCCACAACGACTCTTCTTAGAACAATCATGCACACAGCCAACTTTGCCACGGGCAAGAAGCCTGATCTCATACTTCACAAACACAATTCATTAGGTCCCAACACTAATCTCAAAATTTTTAAGCTTCAAAACATACTTCCCCCAGTGCAAAACCATTTCGGAGTACCTTTGAAATCGCATTATTTTGTACCTTTCTTTCACGGTAATATTAGGTATGTAACACATGCCAACACCTCTTATGTGAACACAGGCACGTAGATAGGTAGGTACAATAGAGCAGAGGTGGCGCGGCGCGTCGATTTTGGGGCTACTCGGAAGAGTGGAGCCCACTTAAGTAGAAATATCTAAATTCCTACTTATGGAGAGTTCGATACGGCAACTACACTTACAATACAATGAAGGGCCGCGTCGGCTAACCGCTATCTATTTATATATCTATCTCTGTACTTCCACTCCGACCAACTAAACGGACCAACTCAAACGGATCAACTATTTTTATTCCCAACGGTACAACTTATTTAGTTGGTCCGATAGGAATAAAACGGATCAACTATTTTCTTCTCAACTGAACAACTTGCTAGTTGGTTCGATAGGAATATTTTAATTATTAAAAATTTGTTACCAACTACACAACTTTAAAAAAATCATCTTGTTTTCTTTCTTAACTGAACAAATTTTAGGAAGATCGGCAAAAATATGAAGAACGGTAAAACAAATGAAGATCTAGAAAATAAATGAAGATCGAGAAAACTAATGAAGATTGAGAAAACAAATGAAGATCAATAAAACAAATGAAGATCAATAAAACAAACAAATGAAGATCAATAAAACAAACAAATGAAGATCGACAAAATAAAATTTATGAAGATTGACAAAACAAATGAAGATCGACAAAACAAATGAAGATCGACATAACCAATGAAGATCGACAAAACAAATGAAGATCGACAAAACAAGTGAAGACCGATCTTTAAAAGATCAATAAAACAAAAGACTATCGGCAAGTTGATACAGTCGAACGCGCGCAACCGCTAAGACAGTATATCCGCGTAGTATAGGCGCGTAGTCAGCAGAAGGTCCAGCAACGAACTCTTCTCGTTCTCCCGGTTTGGCATCCTCGTGTGCGACTTGACCAGTGTTCGTGAGCAGTTCTCCCCGCAACGTCAGTTTTCCGAGAACCTAACCAGTCAGCGTGGTGATTGAAGTCACGCACAATCACTATCTCTACGGAGAGATACTGCTCAATGACTTTGTCGGTCAATTTTGGTCAAAGAGGCGGACAGTGTCCGCGTCACCGCTATGAGACCTGTAAATGCACGCGTTGATCCGGGTGTGACCCCCGTGATCCACGCGCTCCCATAATGTTGACAGGTCCCTATCTTTCAGGCCTTTGAGACGGCGACAGCAGATATCGTCCCGTACGAACATGCATACCTTGGCTTGAGCCTTGAAGTTAGCCTCAAGCTTATAGCCGGGCGCCATCAAGTAGGATGTATCGTCCGGGCATGAAAAATCTTCGTCTCCGTCAGGAAAAACTAATTTGGCTTTTTAAGTGCTTGTGGATTTCGTTTATGTTGGAGTGCATTCCTCTGACGTTGCATAAGTCCACAAGAAGCGTGGACGTCGACGAAGCCGCTCTGGATACCTTTTATTTTCCTTGCCATGATTTTGTTAAATAAAAGGGGATATAAGAAGGTAAGGGGTGCCTAGGTACCGGTGGCGCAAGAGACTAAGCGAGACTCATGTTTTCCAAAGGCAGGTACAGGTAGTGCGGTGTATTGGCACGGCGTACGGAAGGGCCCGTGGTCCCCCCCTGATGCAATGGTCGCGTCCACTCCGGTAACCTCCTCCGGCACGACCAGAGGGACTTTTCACAGGCTGCTGCCTCAGATCAGCCTCCTGGGGCGGAGATTAAGTAATCCCCAGGTTCGGGTCCCGTACAGCCCATTGAGCTCTAGAACCCTGCTTACCGACGGAGAACATAACCCAGCACAGAGCCAGGTAACTATTACCACGGTCTTCTGCAGGGCTGAGGTAGGTACTGCCCCAGGCGGGTTGCTCAAAGAACGGGATGCCGTTATACCCTTCCTTCTAATGTAGGCTCTTTTGTCCGAAGACCCCTAAGATATTGGATCTTAGGAGTCATATTGAATAGGCCAGATTCATTGTGTAATTTATTTTAAATAGGTGCCTACGTTAATTAACTTGAATATAATAATGAAGACAATTTTTTGTCCTTTACACCCTGCAAATTAAATGAATTTGTGATCACCATGTGATAAAGCAAAATCACAAAATCAAAATAATGCGTGGCACCCAAGTGTCGCCATGTGAACCGGGTTGCCACTTGCCTGTATTAACTTTGGTTGGTTTAACGTAACTAGTTGATATTAATAGATAAACTAAGTATGGAAATAATATGCTTACTTATTATTAACGCATCATCTAGAAAGTAAATACCCTTCCTACTCCTACTTCCATGAACCCGCAAAAAAAAGACAAATTTTATGTCATAAGTAGGTATTTGCACGTACTAAATATTTTTTCTACTTTCATCGTCAATATATTTCTTTAAAAAGTGAACGACGCTTACAGTTATAGATTACTATATAAAAGGGAGGTGTACCTAATATTTCATAAAATGGAATTTTTTTTTCAAATAAAAAAAGTAAGAGTTCTTATTTATGATTATTCTTCAATTTAAGAAATTTACGTACAAACACCGGCGCGTTACGATTTTATTACCTACATGTTTGTATACGTAACGTTTATAAATGACATCATTCAAATGTCATCAAAATGTTGAAAAAAAAATGGTGAACAAAGAGTTCATAAGCTCTTTTGAAAATTCGTACTGTACCTTACAGGATCGTTAGGAGGATAACTGGATAGTAAACAACCACTACAGAGCGATACGTGAACTACTGCAACTAGAGGGTTCCGTCCGCGTGTAGACGTGTTGCTCTGTGACAACTACCACATTTACTATTCACGGGCACGACAAACACGTTCAGCTGGAGCTAGAGATCCCGAGATAGTACGGCGAAGTAGCCTGTAAATCGTGCCGTATCCCTAAACTGGGAAATGAACGCAAAGAAGGCAAGGCCGCTCCAGAATGGGGAGAGGGCGAGGAGAGCGCACCGGACAGATAACACGCAAGTACGGCGCGTAAATCAGCCGAAAGGCTGGTAAGACCATGGGTTGGTGAAGGGGACTATACCACATTAATGCTAAATACCATCACAAAGAACTAGCGGCGCTGCATAGAAACTAACATAATCTACGCCCTATCTCCTCCGCAAAACGCTTCGCCTTTAAACTCCTGCAACCAGAAGTCCATCCCGAAATGTCCCACATTCTAGCAGCTTTCCACTGCCGTGCTGCTGACAAGGCCGTATGTATGACTGAGGTGCCAGCTTCCTGCCCGGTTGATGAGTCCGCACGTCCAGCATCATCTAGGTACCATAAATAGGTATACCGTAAAAGACAAAGTGCCAAATCAGGTTTACGTTATGTAAAACTATCAGTGTCAGTTATACTGACAGTCCCAAACATTGTTTGTTTATGTAGTCTTGTCTGACGATATGTAATAATGTAATGCATTTATTGTAAATTTCCTACAAATTAACGAAAATTGTTACATTTATTACGATGTTAGCAAACCATTTTAGATATCAGGATGAAAGATGGAAGCGGTGAATATCTCCAGGTGCTACAATGGATTTCAAGTGCTCGTGTAGTTCTTTGATCAGCACAATCGTCGTGATTTCCTTCTGCATTTGAGGTAGGTATAGCATGAAAAGCAATATTTTACGGCCTGATCTCGCGGATTCTGCTAAGACTATTATTTTTGGTCTACTATGACCTGCAGTGAGGCCCGCTTATAAAAATATTTTCAGTTAAATAAATTCTGCTGCATATGCAGTTAAAACAATTAAACGGATTACTGATGTTGAAATGGCTAGAATAGACTACTTCAGTGATTTCCATAACGTTATATCATTCTTCAGAAGATACCCACAGAACATAATTATTTTTACCACAAAAGAAAGCTTCAAGAACTTTATACCATCCTGGTCCCAGAGTAAGAGCCACAACCATCGAAGTTTATTGGCCATGTCATGACTCTTCTAATTTTATAACCTAGCAATACCAAAATGTAATAACTTGTATTAGCTAATATATAGTTTTCACAAGTCACCTGAATACTGTACCTACTTAAAGCGTGAAATAAAGATCAACAATTATCTTAACTTGTCCTTCTTATTTACACACTACCACCTTATTTACTAAAACAGCCAAGGAATGTACATCTCATCATCAGTTTACGGTTTGCAGTTTGCAGCTACAACAAAAGGACCACAATAAAATACAATTCAAGCTTGGACAGACAATATCCTTTTATTATAAACTAGCTGACGCGTACAACTACATTTGCCTTACGTGGGAGAAAGAAAGAGAGAGCTGTGTTACTCATATTTAAGTAATATAATATTTCCCGTCGAATTGACTTCCGTCGCGTTCAACTGTATCTCGAATATTATACTGGTTTTTTCGTTTGTTTGACATCTTGCATATATGTTTCGATATAAACCTTCGGTAATATTTAATAATCGTAGTAATATTACGTTCTTATTTAAACATTTATTAAGTGCAGAATGGAAAGACTCTAGATTTCTAGAACATTATTCGTTCGATGGCGGAGGCCGAAAACGCTGCTTTTTTACCTTTGGGCGATCCCAATTTCCGCCAAAGACTCAGTGTGTATTGGTAAGTGTTTATGCGGTCCACACATAAATAGGATCAAGTGTGAGTGAGGGGACAAGGTAAAAGAGAAATAGGTAAAATTTAATCTGATGTTATTGTGAAACTTTTAAAATAAATGTCCTACAATACGCCTTAAATTTGCAATTTTTTGATCAATGCTGTCATGTTCCGGTTCCAATTGAATGTTTTGCCAACCTGCCACTATTAATTCTTTAGGTAAAAGCGTGCTCGTAGCCTCGGTGTTCTGTAACGATATCACTGCATTAAGCAACTTTCGCTATGGCCAGTCCTCGGATGGGTGACCACCCATCTGACCACTTTATGACATTTGTTGTGACAAATGTTGTGGAATAGTACAAGTGCCGTTATTCAATATGTGCAGCAGGTCCCACCAAGTGCTCTCAATCAACAGTTTGAATAATTTGTGACATTTATTTGAGCGTTTTCGTGCTTCGGAAGGCACGTTAAGAACGTCCAGGTTGCCAGTAAATTGGCAGTCGTTAAGCGACGTTGAAGACTTTTAGACGGCTTGAAAAAATTCAACAGCAAGCAGTCACAACCTGCGCCTGTCCATCTCAACACGGCAATACGGGTACGCCACCTATTACGTGAGACAAATTCTAAAAAGGTGAAATATGGACATATGTATGCCTCTGCCTACCCTTTGGGAATAAAGTTGCACTGACTCCCATAATTCTTATTCAAATATATACCTAATCAAATCACAATCAATTTCGGAGCCTGTTCGATGCAAACAAAAAATCAAGTGTTCTATTTAAACCACAGAGATCAGAAAAAAGATCTTTTCTGATACTCGTATCTGTGATCTAAACACTTGATTGTTTGTTTGCATCGCATAGACTCCGAAACTAGAATCTATTCCATACAAACAATTAAGTATGAAGATATGTAGAGGGGGAGAACCTAATTCTCGCCCCTCTAGTTTTAACAGAAAGACGGACAGGAAAGTCCTCGCCATCACCACTAATGAAACAAATTGTCAGACCACAAGGAAACAGGCACATTTGAATCCCACAATAACCCTCTCTTTACACGGAACCATACTTTAATGAAAAAGGTCCAATACCTACTCACGCTTTGATAGGTAGGTACATTAGGTACCAAAGTGACAACTTTGGTTGCGGATAAGTATAAAATAATAGGTCTTTACCTTATGTAATTGCCGTTTTGCAGTACTGGCCATTTCAAATCAATTTTTTTTTTTTAATCAGAATTCTAATTTGAAGTTAATTTTATTTTAAACAAGAAGTCACCTGACTGCCCCTCTCTAAAACGTTACTGTGAAAGTTCAATCCAATTGACGTTGTAATTTTTGTTTTATTTTAAACTTTGAACAGATGATCCACGTGACCCAGTGACGTTGTTTAATGCAACAGAGTCACAGACTACAGACAAAGTCTCGCCATAAGCCCCTCTGCACTCTATTTTATAGAGAGGCGCTAAAACATGGAATTCATTTTCCAAAAGTAGACATTTGTTTATTGATTAATGTAACGTTTTCATCGCATTTCAATCTTTACCGTCATCATGGATACGTTAAAAATTCGAATAATTATGGAATATGAGTACCTACCTATCGTCGTGGCAGCAACGCGGCACAAGCGGCACGCAACATCAACGGCGACGTTTACGGTGCCAACACTACAAACCAACGCACCGCCTGTAGTTGGATTGGTCGCTTCCGTTCTGGAAATTTTACCTGAAACATAAACCTCGCGGTCGTCCGAAGACTTTGGTCGACAATGACGAATTAAAGGCGATTGTGGAAGCCGATGATACACAATCTACGGTTGAATTAGCAGCAGCTTTCGACGTTAGCGTCAAAACAATATTGGTCCATTTGCGTAAAATTGGCAAGGTAAAAAAGCTTGACAAATGAGTGCTCCATTGCTCAACAGACACACAAATGAAGGAATTCTCAACCGCATTGTTACTTGTGATGAAAAATGGATTCTGTTTGATAACTGCAAGCGCTCAGCAAGTTGGTTGGATCCTGGTTCAGCACCTAAACAATGCCCTAAAAGAAAACTTACCCCTAGAAAAGTGATGGTCACTGTTTGGTGGTCTAGCGCCGGTGTGAGGTATCACAGCTTTTTACGAAACGGGGTGAGCATTGCTACAAATGTGTACCTACTGTGAAGAACTGCACACAACGATGGAGAAGCTGGCACATCTCCAACCAGTATTGGTCAATTGCTCGTCTCCACTGCTCCTGCACCCCTTCTTACCCACCACACTACCAAGCCACACTACCGGTAGTGTCGCTAGTGTCGGTAGTGCCGCTGTGTCGAAGGGCTCCTGCAATGCGCGACCTCATACTGCATAGCAGACGGTCTCCAAGTTGCAAGAACTGGGGTTGGAAGCTCTCCGTCAACCGCGATACCTGGTGAGTATCGCCGACCTTGCGCCTACAGACTACTACTTTTCCAGAATTTGTATAACTTCTTGGCGGCAAAGAAATTCAATACCCGAGAGGCAGTACAAAGTGCCTTTGAAGAATTTGTTGCCTCCCGTGCAGCTGATGTCTTTAAGAAGGGCATCAATAAACTGTCGCTGCTTTGGCAAAGATGCATTGATTGCATGGGTGATTACTCACTAAAATCGTTTAATTTTTTTTCATAGATAACTGTAATTTCATAGGTAAAGACCTAATATAAATCAATACAATATTCCTATGAAACAACTATAAGAAGTATGTATAGGTGAAAAAGAAAATCGTTGATCCGTTTCAGTTGGTATTGCAGTTGGTCGGAGTGGAACATTTTTTCATAAATTAACATCTGTCATCAACCAGTTGGTCCGATAGGAATAAAGTCCCTTATTGAGTTCCATTCCGAACAACGGTTGGTCGGTTTAGTTGGTCGGAGTGGAAACACAGATCTGAACATTTTCTTAATAGATAGAAACCCTATTTGCCATTCTTACCTGTGCACTTGTCTCACACAGAATTTTGTAAATATTTGAAAATAACCAGCGCCTAAATGTTTCACTAAGTCATTGATTTTGAAACAATAATTCTGGCAGTTTTATTTGATCGTTTCGTGTAGAACACAATGCCAGCAACAAAGCTCCAAATTACAGCTATAAAGGCAATCGATAAATCCAGTCTTAAAACGTCGGCGATAATGGTTTATTGCGAAATAAACATTTATAGCAATGTTGCGAGCCAGTCTATCGGAGAGACTTAGTCGCGGGGAGTAAGCGCCGCCGCGCCGCCGGGAGGGCCCCTTGTAAGGGAACTGAGGAAATTAGAAGTAATTCTGTTCCACGACACGATTCCTACTTAATAATAGGTTTAAGTAGGTAAATGTGAAATTTTTTGAAGATGCTTTGATGTTTAAATATTCGGATGTTTGTTACTCAATCACGCTCGAACGACTACACCGATTTGGCTGAAACTTGGTACACGCTACTTTTGCCTCTGGAACATATTCCCATGGGAAGCGGGAACGGGAATAAATTCCACGCGGACAAGGTTGCAAGCATCGCAATAATAGACATTTACATAAATTGACTTTCGCAGAAATAGTGGTAGTACAGGGAGCAGGCGGCGGCGGTGCTCGCTTCCGTGGCGGGTCCTCCGTACCACCACGCCACCACCGCGCCACTGCCACACCACCGCGCCACAACCACACCAGGAACCCTAAGCAGTCACCTCGTCACCGCAAAATGCAATGTTAATCGACGATCTCCCTAAATGATTTCTGACGCCTCACGATGTCACAGAAACGGAAATAACTCGTAGTTTTTCATTTGCTGCCAAGACACTTCCAAGACTGGCCGGCTGCATACTACGGAAAGCCCTCCTGATCGCTAATTCAGTATTCAGTAAACGATCGGTGCGGTAGCATGTCACGTTGTGGGCGGTCCGAAGATGGAACCTCGTTGTAACATTTCCAGTACCAAGCGCATCCGTGCTTCGGATACACATCAGTGGTTGGTCCCGGTTGCCGGTAACATGACAGCCTTTAAGCCAAAGCCAAGTGGAAAGTCTTATTTAAAGGCTACTCGTCGGAGCCATGTCAACCCAATCGTACCATCAAAGTAGGTAGTTGTTTAATTTCTAAAAATAAACATTTATAACGTCTATTATTGTTTATTCACCCTACACTTGGACATTGTAGTTTAGTTTGTCTACCTCTGTAGCGTAGTCGGTAGTGACCCTTGATACCGCCTGCGGCGCTGGAGGTCCTGGGTTCGATTTCTGGGTCTGTCCAAATATTTGTGTGATCCACCAATGTTAGTTTCGTGGTTTGGGTGTTTTCTATCCATACTTAATATTATAAAGCTGAAGAGTTTGTTTGTTTGAACGCTAGGATCTCAGGAACTACTGGTTGGATTTCGGAAATTATTTTACAGTTTGATAGTCCATCTATTGAGGATGGCTATAGGCTATATAACATCACGCTAAGGCGAATAGGAGCGGAGCAGCAATCAAGAATGTTTAGAAAACGGGTATTATTTTTACCGTCTGAGAGATTCCGAGGCGTACGCTGCCTAATTGGTAAAGTTACGTAAAAATTGTGTATTACAAAATTGTTTCTCTTAAAAACTTCCATAAAAAAGTCCGCGACAGCATATATGTCTATCTTTTAAGGTTCGCTCACAATAACCTAATTTGTCTTTCTTTTAAGGTTAGCTCACAATAATATCAAACTGAAGAGTTTGTTTGTGCTAGGATCTCAGAAACTACTGGTTGCATTTCAAAAATTATTTTACAGTTTTATAGTCAATTTATTGAGGACTAGCTGATGCCCGCAGCTTCGCCTGCGTGAATGTTAGTTCCTGCACTGTCTCTAACTTATCTCTGTAGGTACCCAATTTCAGCCAGATCCGTTCAGCCGTTACAGCGTGAAAGAGTTACAAACATCCACACTGACAAACATTCGTATTCGTAATAGTAGTTAGATACATAGATTTCTGATTAACAAATTCATAATACATATTATATGAGTTATGTAAATTTATTTATTAAATACATTTCTTAATTCATTGGCTAGACTACTACTTGACTCAACTTCTCTTCTAAGCAATTGACATCGTAACTTAGTTCCTTCTTCAGGTAGTCCCAGTCATACTGTAAGTCTACGACGTATGGGAAAACCGAACTACGGTAGACTTTGTCCTCATAATACAGATGGTCCAACCAAGACCCGTTAACTTAATAACCATGTAAATTTCATCTGCTAGGCGTTCATGTTCATTTTAATGGCTCTTTTTACTTGTCAAATGTGATCTTCGTCGAGGCCATTCCCGTATTTTACAAAGACTTAGTGAGTCTGTGTCCTGCACCGAATGCAGCCAGCAAGAATAAAGTTCATACCTTCCATGACCAGTCGCTTAGGGCTGCTGATAATCCTTCATTCTAATGCACAGTGGACACTTCCTGAAGCGTTGTCTTTCATTATTCCTGGCTAGCCATCTTCGAATTTTCTTCTTCTTTCACATATTTATTTTTTGTTATACAAAATTTAAAAACATTAACAACTATATTTATAATATTACTTTAAAGCAAAATCATGAAAATGACAATGTCATTCAGATTGAACTTCCACAAATGTGTCAAAATAAAAAGTAATTTAAATCAAAAATAAGAGTATTTAAGGAGTGTTGATATCAACTCCGGAGAAAATCAGCCCCAAAATAATTTACATTCCCTTTTTAGGTCGTTATTGTATAAATTTCAATAAAATAAGGAACACGTCTTCCATCAATTATGTTAATAATGCTATATGCCAAATTTTAAGCAAATCGGACCAAGGAGTCACGCTGTCCCATACAAACTTTACCCCTTCTTTTTTATACCTTTGGAAGTGGAATTAGCAAAAATGGTAAAATTACTTTTTTCAAATTGTAACAAACAACGCTCATGCTGAATTTCATTACCGTACCATTAACCGTTTAAGCAATAATTGATAATAACTTTGGGTCTAGGGATCGAACCGCAAAATTAAGTTTGGTTTGAATTCTATATACTTTTCCGGGATAAAAAGTACCCAGTGTGGTGCCCAGGCTATAAAAGAATAATTATACCAAGTTTCATCGTAATCTAACCGGTAGTTTTTGCGTGATGCCTGAACAAACAGACAGACAGACAGACAGACAGACAAAAAATTTTTTAATCACATTTTTGGGTTCGGTGTCGGTCTAGTAACACCCCCTGCTATTTATTTTTTTGATATTTTGAATGTACAGAACTTTCACTTCTACAGATTTATTATAAGTATAGATGGTTATTGACACTATAACATTACGCTAAGACGAATAGGTGCGGAGCAACCATGAATGTTTTGAGAACGGGGAAGATTTCTTACTTTTCAGAGCTTCCATTGCGTACACTGCGTAAATGGTTAAAGTTACGTAAAAATAGTGTATTATAAAACTGTTCCTCTTAAAAAGTTATTTAAAAAAAGTCCTGAGCAGCATATGCCTATCTTTTACGGTTCGCTTACAACAAGCCTCTTAATAAGTTTTAAAATATGAGCGAGGCGACAACGGCAGTTATCTTGGTCTGCAGTGGTAGCCAGTCAAGTGAACGATAAAAACCGGTCAAGTGCGTGCCGGATCCGTACCAAAAAAGGACGGGTGGAAGTAAATGCGACGGGAAACATTATATCACTTTACACATTAATACCACGCCTCTCTCCTTCTCACTCTCATGTGACGCAAACGAAGTTGTGCGGGTCAGCTCTAATGAACATAAGCGACGGAGTTAATGCGACGGGAAACATTATATCACTAAATATTTATACCACACTTCTCTCTTTCTCACTCCCATGTGACGCAAACGAAGTTGCGCGGGTCAGCTAGTGTATAATATGTATGTATTTAGAAATATATAAATATGTATGTATATCAGTCGATTAGATCCCATAGCACAAGCTATATTAGCTTAATTTGGACTAGATGATGTTGTGTGAATGTCCACAAATATTTATTAAGCTATTGCATAGCTTCTATCGCGGGCCTTGAGCGTGGAGACCGAATCAAGAAATTCCGTAACGAAAATAACCTAACACTTGGCTACCTTCGGCTACGCTCGGCCACGTTCGTGTATCTCGCACTTCATATACCTACGTGTACACGTGAGCGTTTGCATAACGTGTACCTATGTATATGAAGTGAAGTAGGGTGAGGTGGGGTGGGCTGAGGTGTGTAGAGTGGGGTGAGGTGAGGTGGCGTGTGGTGAGGTGAATTGGTGTGAGGTGGGGTGGGGTGAGGTTAGGTGGTGTGGGATGGGGTGAAGTAAGGTGAGGTGGGGTCCAAAAGTCTAAAAGCCCAAAAGTCCAAAATTCCAAAAGTCCAAAAGTCCAAAGTCCAAAGTCCAAAGTCCAAAAGCCCAAAAGTCGAAAAGCCCAAAGGTCCACAGTCAAGTAGGTACTTGGTACTTTACTTTGTTGAACATAGGCCTTCAAATATTCCTTTGTAGAAATAAGTAATAATTATACTAGCATAGTTGATAAAAATGCTATGCAATAGCTTTACCGCGACAGTCATCGAGTGTTTATTTAGTTTCTGTCTTCATACATCTGTAACTAAAACGCCGGTAGTGTTCGCATTATTCTTTATTTAACAATTTTAACAACTTATTGCACCACAACAATTAAACAGTGTACACATTTCAACGTTTAATAATTACGGAGTATGTATATAACTTTAAGCAAACAATAAAATAATAATCTAGCAATGCTGCGAAAAGCATATTTTATACAAACAAAACGCGTCGACGAGACGAGCGGCCATGGACGACCTACTGCCTACCGCTCGGGGGCCAGTGGCTGGTGGATACCATACTGTATTTACATACATGCCACTGCCGTCAACTACCAGTTACATTATTTTTACTTTTTATGTCTTTTTTCATTTTTTATACATTTATAAATTACTTTGCCCTATCACAAATATCAATGATTTCCATTATTGCGGGGCGGTGTCCATCTCCGGTTAATGTTTTAGTTGCAAGCGAGGCAACACAGTGGTTCGCCGACACACGGACGCTCCAAATGTTATACAAAATAAATTTCATCCAAAAAAATCTCAACGTAAATGCAAATTTGATTACAATATTATTACTACAAGTAATACAGTTGGAGCCCTAACGTCGTTCCGACCTACGGGTTACTCTCATATAAGTACATATTTGTTGCACGTCGCGACACGACCAACGTGACGTCACTACACTAATGAGTTCCTCGATACAGGGCGTCGGCAACACGAGGGCTGGTTGTGATGATGGATTTCCTCCAAATGTACCTTCACTTCTTTTATAATGTTGTGGGTGACATTGGAAGAGTGAGCAATCCTGTCTACTCTACATCAGAGGTATAATTGTTGTTTACAGCAGCCAGTGGATACTCTACGTACCGCGGGTACTGTCGCTATGCGACCATATTAGAGTGTATGTGTGTTAGTTTTATACACTAAAAGACCAGATTACAGGCTGTCGTGTATAAGTGTTCAGGGTTTCCCAACTGCGTGTGTAAAAATATTTCAACCGATAGATGCCAATCTTTAAACATCAAAACATAATAAAAAACATTTAAAAATTATATCAACAAATGCTTTTAAAACTAAAGGTCCCAATAAGGTGATGTAAAAATATATTCAATATAAAACATGAGCTTCCAAATTAACAAAATAGCGTAAAATAAACATTTACATAATATTTTATTCGACTTATCCTTCGATCAGACAACTGAGCGCAATTTGATCAGCTAACAAAATACACTAGCATAGAAACGTTAAATTTAACAATACCAAAAGGTATTTCGCTGAAACTGTGATTTCGTGTGACGCGTTCAAAATATACAATACAAAATATCACCAAGAATTATTTTCACATTTACTTACATAAAATATAAATAATGAACAATTCCACCGAAACAACTCGGATAAAGCGCAACCTCGCGCTCGATACAGTGGGAGTGTTGCGTCTGCGCCGCTCTAGATAGTGCTAATCGTCCCGTAGAACTTTCTATATAAATCTAGGTACTGGTTACAATTTAGAATTTACAAGGCTAAAATATAGGTAAAATCAACGGACTCCAGTATGTAAATGCGAGTAGTGAAGTATTGCCAGCGCGCGATGAGAATGAGAGGCGACCTTCTGCAGGAGACGAGGGCGCGCGCGGTCCGCCGGCGCCGGCCTGGTCCGGTTGTGGATTTGCTTGGAGGAGATGCCATCCCATTCTCAGCGCGCGTAGCTCTGTGCGAGGAGCGGTGGAGCTGCTTACGAGTACTCCTGCGTGAACTTGGCGTGGAACTTCTGGAACACCTGCAGCATGTCCTGGAGCAGCGCGGGCTGCGGCAGGAGCGTGGTGCGGAAGTGCCACGTGCCCGGCTTCTGGCCGAACCCGGACCCCGGGATGATGCACACGCCTGCACACACAGAACAGACGATTTAGGGGAAAACTTTGCAAGTTAAAAAAAATTATATATCGGGCGCCTACGGAAATCAATTCTTAAAAAAGAATGACACAAGAATAGGCTTTTTTGTATTTTTGCCCATGCCCATATTCGCTTAACTTAACAAACTCTTCAGTCGTCACAAAACGCACGTCGTTGTCATAGTTTAAGTATATGCTCATGTACATACTTTAACTATAACAACTACGTGCAACTCAAATAACTAAACTTATAAAGATTCAAGAAATAAACGTTATTTAACCGGTTTTTTTTAATAACTTTTCAACAATCCCAACATTGTTTTGATCATTCGATCCGGTTTTCTCAACGCCCCCAATATCGTTTTGGACCTGGTTTCATCAACGATTCGAACATCGTTTTGGTCCTTTAATCCGGTTTCATCAACGATCCCAACATCGTATTGGTCCTTTGAGCTGGTTTCATCAACGATCCCAAACATCGTTTTGGTCCTTTGAGCTGGTTTCATCAGCGATCCCAACATCGTTTTGATCCTTTGACCTGGTTTCATCAACGATCCCAAACATCGTTTTGGTCCTTTGAGCAGGTTTCATCAACGATTCCAACATCATGTGAGAGCAATATACCAGCTAGGTCCTAGAGTTTCTCTAAGATGAATAGTCTAACTGTTATATCACAATACATATATGAAAATTTAATTTATGTGCATAAAAATAAGAACAAATTTCTAAAAAATGTGATATACACAATGTAAATACCAGGCATAAAGATAATCTTGTTTTACATGCTACTCGTCTACACAGTACAAGCAGTTCTTTTGTCGGACAATGTATAAAGTTTTATTATAAGCTTCCCAAAGAAACTAGATTATTGTCAATAAACAAATTCAAAGCTACTCTTAAAGCCAAATTATGTAGCAAGGCATATTATACAATTTCAGACTATATAGATGATAAAAATGCGTGGGTTTAAGGCGCTCCAAGTCAACACACAAAAAAAAATTATGTACCTACCTAGACGAACTTTGTTTAAAAAAGGATGTTGCTTAATGAAAACTCGCGTGTACAAATCTCATCACACAAATCATTCAACAACTACACCTTTGTAGTTGTTGAATAATTTGTAATTACCTACTGGATGTTAAAAGAGTGGCCGGAGTTTTATTGCCAGGTTCTTTTTTCTCCAGCTCTACCTATTGCTTTGCGAATCTGGCAGTAAATGTAAATGTAGAAGCAATCATTTGGACGTTCATAAGCGTTACATTGTGACCTATATTAATAAAAAATTTTCATTTTAATTTTTTTTCATCGTTTTGGTCCTTCGAGCTGGTTTCTTCAACGATCCCAACATCGTTTTGGTCCTTTGATCCGGTTTCATCAAAGGTCCCAACATCGTTTTGGCACTTCGAGCTGGTTTCCTCAACGATCCCAACATCATTTTCGTCCTTTGAGCTGGTTTCATCAACGATTCCAACATCGTTTTCGTCCTAGGATCCGGTTTTATCAACGATCCCAACATCGTTTTGGTCCTTCGAGCCGACTTAAATAACTAAACATGTAACGGTTAATTCAAACAACTAAACCATCAAGGTGTTGCAATTGACTTTTACAGTTGTTGTTAAAAGTATGTACATGGGCACGTTACGTCTGTTCTGTGACGACTGAAGAGTTTAATAAGTTTATACTCGTAGGTATATTCGTATAAATTTGTTGTACGAGCATTTTTGCGTAATAATTAACGACGACAAATACGAGCATAATTAACTGACATAAGAGATGTTTTAGAAAATGTCGCCGTGCAAAATTTGAGTTCCGTATGTAGACTTTTGTGCCGAGCTGTAGATGTATGTGTGTGTGTGGCGGGGTGCGTCGCGGTGTGTCGGTGTGTGTCGGTGTGTTACACTCACCGGTCTCCTCGAGCAGACAGGAGGCGTAGAAGAAGTCGGGCTTCACCTTGCGCTTCTCCGCCTCCTCAATGGCGCGCGGGGGCAACTTGAACTGCGGGAACGCGTACATGGCGCCCTGGCAAACACATGGAATACATTCTAGTTATACTCTCACTCGAGGTTTTAACAGGTGTAATTTACAAACTGGAATATCCCCGAGTTAGTTGGTAACCCGTAGGTTGTCAATATGGAGTGTATATCAGTCCGCACCTGCACCACCTGGCAGGAGAAGCCCTCCATCTTGTTGAAGGTGTGGTGCACCATGGCAGCGCGCTCGGCCAGCGAGGCCAGCACGCCGCTCTTCTCTTTCTGGAACAGCTCGTACGACGCGTCACCCTGCTTCGGCTCGCGGACCTGTACCGACAGAGCACGGGTCAGTATGTAGCCAACGGTTTTCTAATGTTTCCCAAAAAACGTTCCCCAGAGTGACACATGCCAAAGTATGTTTCCCAAATTTTCATTTGGCAAAAAAACATTTAGCAAAACAACTTCTCACAATTTACACTAACGTATGGTGTAATAATATAGGGTGTGTTTTTTTTTTCAATATCTATGGGTACGATTACTAGCTAGGATTACTTATTGGTTTTTCAAAAATCTAATGATGAGGTATTAAGTTTTATCAAAATCGGGCTCGTGACTCCTTTGAGCATTTTTAGCTATTCCTTATAGTTTCGGATTTGGCCATCCAATCCCCTTTCAAAAATTCACCCTGTATATTAATTTGGATTTTGAATTTAATTTTGATTTCGATTTTAATGTTAATCTTCATTTTTATGTTGATTTTATTTTTGATTATGATTGTGATTCTAATTTTAATTTTGATTTTAATTTTGGTTTTGATTTTGATTTTGATTTTAATTTTAATGTTTATTTTATTTTATTTTGATTTTTATGAGAATGGAAGTATTTATTGTATTGTGTGGTTGGTGTGGTTTGTAGAAATTGTTATGAGTCCTTGTTACTTGAAATAAACGAATTTGAAATTTGGACTTTGGACTTTGAACTTTGTACTTTGGACTTTTGGACTTTTGGACTTTTGGAGTTTTGGAGTTTTGGAGTTTTGGAGTTTTGGAGTTTTGGACTTTGAACTTTTGGACTTTTGGAGTTTTGACTTCTAGAATTTTAGAATTTGTAGTTTTGGACTTTTGGACTATTGAACTTTTGAACTTTTGGACTTTTGGACTACTAACTCCTATATATATTTCATGATATTTGTTTCGAAAAATAAGGTCATGAAGAAGTTTCACTTCTTAAGTGTGTACAATAGTACACGCACACATTTTTTTAAAATGAACCCATCATTTAGTGTGTTACTCATTTCTCATAGGTACATAAAACCACCATAAAAAAGTCACAGCTAAGCGTGGCAGGGTACCGCTAGTTTGACTATATAAAAATTGAGCAAGTAAAAAGTTGCCAAATGAATATTTGACGAAGTTATTAAAACGCGAAATATAAATTTGCTAAAGATTCTTTAGGGAAATGAAACTATGCGAAAAGTTTTTTGGGAAGTTAAATTTGACGAAACATATTTTGGGAAACGGCAGGATCCCGTAGACAGCTCCATGTGGAGTGTGTGTGTGTGTGTGTGTGTGTGTGTGTGTGTGTGTGTGTGTGTGTGTGTGTGTGTGTGTGTGTGTGTGTGTGTGTGTGTGTGTGTGTGTGTGTGTGTATGTACTCACGACGCAGTCGATGACGACCTGTCCCAGCGAGGTGGGGCACAGGTTGGCGGAGAGCCCCTTGTAGAGGTGCGCCTGCACGGCGGGGTCCATGTTGGCCAGCTCCATCCAGCCGCCGCGGATGCCGCACTCGCCCATGTACCCCTTGGACGCCGACATGAAGGACGCCACCTCGTGCCCGCTGTACGGCGCGCCCATGTCCGACATCACCTGCGCCACACACCATACACCGTACACCATACAGCATACACCACTCAGGCGTTAGAGGAAAGGCATTGCCAGCTACTATGTAGACGCACTATCACATCCACGCAAACCCCATCGGTAGAGTTTTAATGTTTCGCTGCGCTCGCCATCCGACGCGAGCCTGGAGGCGTGCCAACGGACATGATCTTTTGAAGCAGGTTGCAGTAGGTTTAGGGTCCGTTCACACAGACCGGCTCGGAGAGCAGAGCAGATTCTTATCACGTTGAAAACAGAGTTTTTAGTATTTGAAGTAAGGTTTATTTTTGCATGTGCACTGCTTTTGTCATTAAGAATGCTTGAACGCGCTTGGTGTGAAAAGAGGAGCTGACCGGCTCCGATCGCGTACTTTTTCTGGTTCGCGCAGCCGTTCGGCTCCGATTTCATGCTCTTTCTTGCTCGCGCAGCCGATCGACTCCAATTGCATGCTCTTTATCGCTCGCGCAGCGGATCGGCTCCGATTGCGTGCTCTTTCCCGCTCACGCAGCGGATCGGCTCCGATTGCGTGCTCTTTCCCGCTCACGCAGCGGATCGGCTCCGATTGCGTGCTCTTTCCCGCTCACGCAGCGGATCGGCTCCGATTGCGTGCTCTTTCCCGCTCACGCAGCGGATCGGCTCCGATTGCGTGCTCTTTCCCGCTCACGCAGCGGATCGGCTCCGATTGCGTGCTCTTTCCCGCTCACGCAGCGGATCGGCTCCGATTGCGTGCTCTTTCCCGCTCACGCAGCGGATCGGCTCCGATTGCGTGCTCTTTCCCGCTCACGCAGCGGATCGGCTCCGATTGCGTGCTCTTTCCCGCTCACGCAGCGGATCGGCTCCGATTGCGTGCTCTTTCCCGCTCACGCAGCGGATCGGCTCCGATTGCGTGCTCTTTCCCGCTCACGCAGCGGATCGGCTCCGATTGCGTGCTCTTTCCCGCTCACGCAGCGGATCGGCTCCGATTGCGTGCTCTTTCCCGCTCACGCAGCGGATCGGCTCCGATTGCGTGCGCGCCGCCCCACGTCGACCGCCATTTTGATGGCACAATTTAAACAGAACAGTTGTGTGTACTTATACGAAAACATCACTGATGAAAACTTAATATATTTCTTCATCGGGGCTATCTAAAAGCATGTTCCGAAAAGCACACGTTAACACCGAAAACAAAACTTGGACTGCGTGGATACTGGTACTGCCTTTGTAGTGAATCCACCCGGCTACGAGCGCATCCGACCGGCTGCGAGGGCATCCGACCGGCTCCGAGCGCATCCGCTTCCAGCCGGTCTATGTGAAATAGTTGGCGGCTCCGCTCCGACCAGCTCCGAGCGTATACGATCCGGTCTGTGTGAAAAGAAAAGTGCGCACCGATGCTCTCCGAGCCGGTCTGTGTGAACGGACCCTTAAACAAAAGGTTATAATTATATTGATTTTTTTTAATGTATCCTAAATGTGATTACGCAGAATGTGCAATTCGCAAAATTTGCACTCACAGAATGGGCACTACTCGGAATGAGTACTTCTGAGATATTATTCAGCTTATGCGAAATAATATGGAACATGTTTTAGCGTTTTGATTTTAATAAAAATCTGAACCTTTTGTGTAGAAAACAAAATAAAAGTGAACACTTAAAGTGGGGTTAGTCCATGCCCTCAAAGTTGTGCAGCGAGTTATGCTTGGAGTATCTCTAAGGGAAAGACTCCGAAATGAGGTTATTCGGTAGAGAACTATAAAGTAGTCGACATAGCTCGCAGAAAAAGCACATTAAAGTGGCAGTGGGCTGGCCACGTCAGCACAAGAACCGACAGCGGATGGAGTGGACTCCAAAACTTGGCAAACGTAGCGTGGGGTAGGACGTCCACAAGCCAGATGGACCGACGACCGGGTAAAGGTCGCAGGGTGGGACGGATGCGTTTGACGCAGGACCGTGTGTTTATTTTTAATTTTGTAAATTGAGCGTAAATTGGGAGAGGCATACGTCTAGTAGTGGACTGCCATAGGCTCATTTGATTGATTCAAGAGGATTAATCACACTCATTAAATAGGATGATAACAAAAATTATAATAAACGATGTGGCATTAGACCGTTTGCTTACGGCCAGCAATGTGGCTAGATTGCTGAGCCCGCAGAAGGCGATGGCCGTCAGGGTGATAAGGGGATACCGCACGATCTCAGGTGAGGAGCTCTTGCGTCACTATTTAAATGGCGCAAGGAGGCGCTAGGGTTAAAGGCTTGAGTCTCGAGAAATCGAGTCCCAGCGGTCCCAGATGCACCAGGAAACTGTGGAGACATGGAAGGTGCGAATTGAGCAACCAAAGGGAGGATCCGCCACAATTGCGGCCGGTCAGACCGGTCATGGACAAGTGGCTGGAGAGGAGACACGGTGCTCTCTCCTACCGGTTGACACAGATGCTTGCCGGGCACGGTAGCTTCGGTAGGTATCTGTGGCTCTACACCGGGAAACCACGGCCGAGTGTCAGCACTGCGAGGACCGCAGCGCTGACACTGCGCTCCACACGCTGGTGGAGTGCACGGCGTGGGCAGGTCGAGTGGTGGGGCTGGACGTGGACACTCTCTCGCTCGAGACCGTGGTGCTAGCCATGCTCTGTTTTTTAATTATTTATCTTTAATTCCTTTATAACTTAAGTTTTTTTGGTATCGTCATCGGTTTTTGACAATGTTTAAATTGAATCCGGTCGCATAAAGTAGGGCAAAAACGACCCCAAAGGAGTTGATTATAAAGTAACAAACATACAGGTGAAATGAAACTAATAAAAACTTCTTCAAAAATCAAAGTGTTCATTTCGCGAAGTGCCTATTCTGCAAAGTCTCCATTCTGCAAACTGCCCATTCTGCAAAGTACACATTTTGCGATGTGCCTGTTCTGCCAAAGACCCCTTTTGAGAAGTGCATTAAATACGAAATGCACGTTTTTTGTCGATAACACATTCTGCATCAAACCCTATACTGTCGGGACTCCCGGAATGTTACTGGTATTTTTTCTATTTTAGCCATGTTATTAACATACCTAACAGGCTATCAATACTTAACTCATATATGCCCAGTGATTCGAAAACGAAACAGGAGTTACTACCGTCGTTAAAGCATCGCAGAACATTGGTTTTTGTATTAAAATGTACTAAAAGGCCTTCTACCGCAAGTTTATGAAACTATCTATTAATTGTAAGAAGAACTCCGGTTACTGTTGACATTTGATTGAAATAATAGGTAGTGCAAGTTGCAACGTGTAGTTCTTAGTAAAAAAATTATGTCGTTTTCCAAGTAATTATTTATTTTGGTAATACTAGGTACTTTTGACTGTGGTTTAGTAAATATAGATTAATTATCAATATATTGATGTATTTCGCTTGAATATGTTATAATTTCTAAATACCTAAATCGACCGCTCAACTTTTGTGTTTCGAAAACGATACAACGGGCAAATATACTGGCGAGTCTTGTACTAAATAAGTTTTATTTGTTTTAGACGGAGTAATCAGCTTACTACGAATGAAATCTTTTATTTCCTCATTAATTTAGATTCGGACGATGAGACGACAGGTGCTGACTTCTAGATCGACCCTCAAAGGCATCTCCTGGAGGGTCGATTACACTTGGCCATCGCCAAGTGTGATGACACTTGGCCATCGCCAAGTGTCAGATTCGGACTCGGAGGATGAAACAAACATAAATTTTCATAATTTACGGCGTTGACAACTTTTGGCACCAGCTGAGCTGATGCCAAAAGTAATGGATATGGGATGGAGCCATGGTGGCCATGGGTGAAGGAACCGAGAGGTTACCATGATAGACGACTTGACCTAACCAGCGGATTTCGCGCTGTGCGCTGGAATGATAACAGTGTGGTGACTGGTGACTCTATTGCCTAGTGAATTTGCCGTGGAACCTATGCGAACTGCAAGAAGATTTTCAGCTGCCCAAAAACAAAGGGTGAATGTACCACAAGCCAAATTTGTATTACAATATAATCGTTTTATGGGAGGTGTAGATAGATTGGAAGCCAATGTTGGAGCCTATCGTATAACAATTACGGGTAAAAAGTGGTGTATGCCTATACTCTTCTGGTTGTTATATGTTGCAATCAATAATGCTACCCTTCTGGTTCGAAATTATTCAAGCAATGTAGATATGCTGAAATTTCGGCGTAGCAGTTGCCAGAACATTACTTCAGAAGTACGGCAACGATAAGCAGCGTCCAGGACCTAACAAAGGAGTCACGACAACCGTACCTACTTCAGTGCGAAAACATAATGCCGAGCACATGATTTGCCGTGCACCAAGTAGACTGCGATGTGCCTACTGTGAAAATCTTACAGTTACTTTTTGTCAAAAATGTAAAGTCAACTTACATTCAAAATGTTTTACTGCTTTTCATTTTCATTTATTTTATAATACACTAGCGGACGTCACGCGGTTTCACCCGCGTAGTTCCCGTTCCCGAGGGAATACGGGAATAAAATATAGCCTATGTTCACCGCAAAGAGTGTAGCTTCCCAACAATGAAAAAATTTTTCAAATCGGTCCAGTAGTTCCGTAGCCTATTCGTTACAAACAAACAAACAAAAAAACAAATCTTTCCTCTATAAAATACTAGTATAGATAGATACATACATTTAATAATCAAATAACATTGCTGTTTTATTTACCTATGTCGAATGTAGCATATTTGCCCATTGTTTCGTTTTCGAACACCTCCAAAATACCTACTTAACGAATTATAAAAAAATAAAATCTTGTCAGAACCTTCATAGGAACTTATTAAGAATAACATTACCGAAAATAACAAAAATCGGAGTAAAAAATAGTTCTGGGCATATATGGGTTAAGAGTAAACAAATGAAAGCTATACAAGTATGTCGTTCACCTTCTTGAAGGAGTGGAATTGGCTGCCCTTGGCGTACACGTTGTGCTGGTACACCTCGTCCGCGAAGATGAACAGCTTCTTCTCGTGTGCGAACTTCACGATGCTCTGGATGTTCTCTTTCGTCAGCACCTGCACCACAACTCACTGTTCTATGTCACTGTGTAAGGGAACTACACACTGGATATTTTTCGAAGAAATGTCCCACAAATTGTATGAAATTGAGGTGGATGGCGCCACATGGTATCAGGGTAAAACCAAAAAACCATTTTAGTCACATATAATAATATTGTAATGTCAGTTAATGAATCCTTAAATGGCGGTTACAATAAGGTGCAGAATTTCCACTTGATTCATTACGGTCCCATTAGCTCAAGTGCAGAGCATTGCCCCGGTTTAGGCAAAGGTTGTGGATTGAAATCCCGTGTGGGCCAGGCACCGACTACGTACCCACTAGACGCCTAATTACAGGCGACGCATTTCTGTCAATGGTTCCGACGAGAAAGTCATTTATAAGCTTGCACTAGAAGTCTATCAACCAGTGCTGACCACGTACGTGATCCGTGAACACGTCCAGGTTTATGTGTCAAATATTTATAAAACAAATATGAAAATGCCTACTTGCTCAATAAAATGGCGTGGTATTAATACGCAGACATCAAACTTTCGCAAAGACGGATTTCATTTCATCGGTTAGTTAAATAAAAACATAATCTTTAATTAAATTTTGTTCCGTAAAAGAATTGACGGAGTTCATTTTATACTGGTTGCCGGTGAGTAGATGCAACGAATCGCAATATTCATCTCTTTTTTACACACGTTCATTTGACACGTATCTCTTTAGCAGCAGGAGCAAATATGAAAATGCTGCTATCGATAATTAAGTTGCAGATTCAAAAATTTTATAAAAAAATGTCCGTTTCATTACAAATAGGTACTGATAAAATTGGAATGTGCAAATTTTGTTAATCCTGAATATTAAAACAAGTAAGGTTTATATCTTCCTTCTACGACTAAGGTAAATTCGGAGATGTAGGTACATATATAACTTTTGATACATTATTATTGAATCAAATTATAATAGATGCATACAAGGAGAACAAGGATACCCTTTCTATGTACATAATTTTTTTTATAATTATATTTATAATTTAATTTCTTTTTGTATTAACATTGTTCTTACTTTTAATTTTATTTTGCCTGTAGTTGTTGAAAGATATATACGTATATTATATTTAATTAATAAAACATAAGCCTTGTTTCATTGCGTACAAACAATGTCGATAAAATAGATCGTGCTAATTGAACTCGTCCCATCCCTAGCACTGATCTTCTACGATCGTGCGTTATCGGAATGACCTTGGTAAGACCAATCAGAAAGCAGGTTCCTCGCCTCTTCCCTGCTAGTCCTACCTCAGCTAGCTGACAGAATTGTTTGTTTGTAAAATATGAAGCAATAGCTGTCTAGTGGGTACGTAGTCGGTGGGGCCAGGTTGTCTTTTTTTTACTTCATATTAAATATTATGAAACAGTCAGCGAGATTGCTTTAAATATTAAATCTACAGTTAATGAATGACGTGATACAATTTATTAATTTTTATTTGGGCGTTTATTGGTTAGGTACTGATTAGAAGTTCTTTCTAACGGGTTACCAAATGAACTGCACAGTGGCGCCTCTAATTACACGATTTCTCATAACAATAATTTTCAAAATATACTAAATTAGTTTGTACTACGCAAGATATCGGTACGATTCACCCTGCTACGCACTACGCACCTGCCCCGTGGGGTTCCCGGGGTTGATGACGACGATGGCGCGCACGTCGCTCGTCTTGGCGCCCTCGTCGTAGGCGCGCTGCAGCTCGTCCTCGCTGAGCGCCCAGTTGCGCTCCTCGTCCAGGTAGTAGTTGACGGGCGCGAGACCGAACTCCGACAGCGACGCGCTGTACAGCGGGTACTGCGGGATCGGGATCATCACGCCTGGAAAACGGGGGCGACGCCACTTTGTACAACTGGGCTCAACTCTCTCAATTCTAAGGGAAACTCTACAACACCGATTCGGCCCTTCCGGCCGCACTACTGCTAGTAACATCAGAAAGGAGATGTCCAGAAATGGTTTTTTATTCTTGAAAAAATCCAACACCGTTGAACCAAATGTTTTTGAATAGTGTTACATAGAACTAATATTATAATTTATAAAATGGAATTTTAAGTTCCAGCAATTTTGAGAAAACATATTTTTTATTTTCGTCTATTATTAGGCTGAATACGAACAAAACTTACATTGCTTTAGCCTAACAAACATATTAAAAGTTTGACATATTGTCACGCGTGACAAGTGGATGACAGTTGTTTCAATGACAGTTCTTGTTTTTGTAAACAGTTATAATTTTTGTTTACTTTGGTATGATAGAGGGTGAGATTTTTGCAAATATAAAAATAAATTGATTTATTATGTCATGTTCAGACAAAAATTGTTACCTGCTATTGATTTATCTATATGAATAGAGTGCAATATCCAACTAAGTAACAATATTGTTCACATGTAGTGTTTTGAAACCATGAGACTTAAACCGCATCATTGTACCTATTACTCAATTATGAAGCCGCTTAACGTAACAACAAATATATGCCGAGTGGTTGTCCTATCTAGTTATTTTGTAATATTAAAGATTGATTGTAAGTCTAGTAAAATAAAACAAATTGTCTAAGGTTAATATAATTATTATTTATTCAACAACTTGATTTTCAATATCTTCTCAAATTAATATATGGTCTAAAACTATGCAGATGGAGAAATGTCATTTTGATCCAAGCCCATCCAAGATACGAAACAATAGTCATCGCATCATGCGAAAAAAATACCGACGTAAACGCGGGCAGAGCCGCGGGCATCAGCTAATTTAATAATATATTTCACCTCCAGAGTAATCCACTCTTTTAGTATTGAGATAAACTCCGGACTCGTGCTAATAGCTTCATACTGAAACTGTTGCCTGGCCCGGATAGCTAAATTGCAATTTATGCATTAAGCCATGATACTCTTGATCTAAAAAAATAGGAAGTTTATTTGTAGTTACTTTAATACAGGTAAGCATTTAAAGTACTCCATAAGAAAGGTAAGCAAAGTAGTAATATGCTTACAGTCAGTGTTTTAAAATCGAAATTTCAAGTCCGAATCGCAAGTGTTAACAAATAACAGTTGTGAAAAAGCCAAGTAGTTTTATATACTTAAGTCCAAACACTATCAACATCCAATTCATGTACACAGTCAAAGAATTCGTTGCGATAAGCCAAGTAGTCAAAATAAGTGGAAAAATAACGAAACCAGTGAATATAAACGATATTGACGAAACGCGATATTGACATAATTGACAATTGACATTGACTTTATGTGACAGTTCACAGTGATGACAGTCATAATTGCTATTACAAAAAATATGTTTGTATTGCCATTCATTTAATTAAAATATCTGCTAACATGAAATAACTTGTGGGTTTTCTCTTAAATACAGGTTTTAAAAATTATTATGTAACTAATTCTTGATTCCTAATTTTAGCTACTATTTATCAGTGTAATTTCAGCCATGTTGGATTTTACTTGGAATAAAAAACCAACGTCCATACAAAAAGTGGACATCTCCTTTGTTGTCAACCGGTTTCAATTCAACATGATATTGAATGTTTGAGGATATCGTGCTCCAAGGGTAAACACAGAACTCTTTAACTGAGATGCCGCTGTCTATCTGTTTGTCAACAGGCTGTACCTCATGAACCGTGATGGCTAGCCAGTTTAAATTTTCTGTTGTCGCAGTAACAACATATAATATGTGGTTCTAAAATCAGAAAAAAAATTGAAAGAGAGCGTCTTAACAAGCGTGATTTTTTTACGTTTTCTGGTACGGAACCATCCATGCCTCCAGTTGTTTTCAATCAAAAAGTTACATTAGAGATTGTGTGTTAGTGTAAGTAGAAATTTGTGTAGGTATCCAGCCGTATCGAAATTACCGCTCAAAACTATTTCCGCCAGAGAAGAGTCTTAAATGTCGGACTAGCGAACTTTTACTTTTTAAAAAGAAAAATAGGTTCATAAACGTGTTTAACAGGGCGTACTCGTAATGTGATTTATGTAGGATCATAAAACTACAAAGATATTTAAGTTGCCGCTGCGATGCGATGCGAACACAGTAAAGTTATACCACTGTTCAAGGCTGGCAGTGCTTCAGATCCGATAATTTCAGACCTATCTCGGTGTTGCCGACCCTGAGCAAGATATTTGAAAAACTAATACTAGAGCAGATGCTGATCTATTTTAATAGTCACAAATTGTTTCATGAGAAACAATTTGGCTTCACTAAAGGACGCTCGACTACCGATGCTGGTGTAGAGTTATTGAAATGTATTTACGAGGCCTGGGAGAATAAACAAGATGCAATTGGTGTGTTTTGCGATTTGTCTAAGGCATTTGATTGCGTCCAACATGAAACATTAATCAGGAAATTACACCATTATGGCATAAGAAACAAGGCTCTCGATCTTCTGACTTCATATTTGAACAATAGAATTCAGAGGGTTGATGTTAATGGTACACGCTCAGAGGGCTCTGTAGTTACTATGGGCGTCCCACAGGGTTCAATTCTCGGACCATTTTTATTCCTTATATATTTTAATGACCTACCCTTTTACGTGGGGGACAACAACAGGATTGTTTTGTTTGCAGATGATACTTCTTTGATTTTCAAAGTTAAAAGACAAATAGATAACTATGACGATGTGAACAACGCAATCTTGAAAGTTGTTCATTGGTTTAACACTAACAATCTTAGACTGAATAATAATAAAACTAAATGCATAAAATTTACCTTGCCTAAATGTAATACAGTCAGAAACCAATGTTCAACTTAATGGTCGGGTGTTGGAACTTGTGGAATCAACGACGTTCCTAGGGTTAACGGTCGATGCTGGTTTACAATGGGGTCCACATATTGTCAAATTAACGGTCGATGCTGGTTTACAATGGGGTCCACATATTGTCAAACTAGCAAATAGATTAAGTTCAGCAGCATTTGCTGTACAAAAGATAAGGCACTTGATGGATGTAGATACGGCTAGAATAGTCTATTTCAGTTACTTTCATAGCATAATGTCTTACGGTATTCTACTGTGGGGCAATGCTGCCGATATAGATAAAATTTTTATTTTACAAAAGCGGGCCATAAGAGCTATATATAGATTAGGTCCAAGGGTCTCTCTGCGCGAAAAATTCAAAGAGGTTAAAATTCTTACAGTAGCATCACAATACATTTTTGAGAATCTGATGTACGTGCAAAGAAATTTACATAGTTTCGCTAAGTTAAGTGATAGACACAATGTCAACACTAGAAATAAAAGTAACCTCGCTGTTTATCATAGCAGATTGCACAAAATCAGCAATTCTTTCATGGGTAACTGTATACGTTTTTACAACAGGCTACCAGACGAAATTAAAAGTATGTCCCTTAATAAATTTAAAAAGGTTGTAAAAAGTAAATTGTACTGCAGGGGCTACTATACAATTGGTGATTATTTGTTGGATGGAGAAGCCTGGAAATGACCTGCTCTACTGGGTTCTCAAAAAATTGTTGAAAAGCATAGTTTTAAGATTCATTTTGTAAATAGAGCTCTAAAAAGAATAACCCGCTGAGTTTCTTGCCAGTTCTTCTCAGGTGGGTCGCGTTGTGAACTGGTGGTAGATTTTGATTTATATTCTGGACGTTTTACAAGAGCATCTGTATATGCCTATGTGAAATAAATTTCTTTTTCTTTCTTTCTTTCTTTCTTTCGATGACGTTTGGCGATCTGGTGATTATTACGAGTATAATTTATGATGTGATGAAATATATATCTAAATATATATAACTCAAAGGTGACTGACTGACATAGTGATCTATCAACGCACAGCCCAAACCACTGGACGCATCGGGCTGAAATTTTGAATGCAGGTAGATGTTATAACGTAGGCATCCGCTAAGAAAGGATTTTGATAAATTCTACCCCCAAGGGGGTAAAATACGGGAAGCGGGAACGGGAGCAAATTCTACGCGGGCGAAGCTGCGGGCATCAGCTAGTTGTTTATAAAAATAGAACTGACTAAATACCAATAAGAACCGTACACCATTCATAAATCGACATACATTGCAAAAAGCGGCCGCAAAGTATGACAAAGCTACATCCCAAAATTGACAGTCAAATACCAATATTAATTTAGTACGTTTAATACAATTCACAAGCATAAAGCGCTAAATCTATGAGTCTTATCTTGAAATAATTGCAATATTTATTAGATTGGAGATCCCCTCTGGATTTGAATGACAGTTTAATTTGTATTATCAATACTTTTAATGATGAGGGTTTAGAAATTATGATATAGAATTATCTGTGAATGTTTTTCAAAATATACAGAACAGAACCTAAAGCGTAGTGCGCCTGTAGGAACGGTAAATGTACATTAGAATGTATAGTGATCCAAGTGACCTTGAATACAATAAGTTTAATTCGCGCCGCGTTCTAACGCGCGAAAGGTTTAGTAGACAAAATTAGTGTTTATTTTTAACATAAAACGAACGCGAGCTGTCTAGTTTTTTTTAACGTCTATTTTGAACTCTTTTCCTATGTTTCAAGCTATCACGTTCTATAGTTTTGATTGGATCAGCTTGCGCCAGATTTGCCACCTGGTCCGAACATAAAGTATGGAGCCTTAAAATAATCGCATTTACTCTGATACTGATAGTTTGTCCATGGTCCTAGATAAACACCTATTCCAATGGAGTGAAACGTCTGACACAATGCACAATAACGAATAACTTATAGGTAGGTAGTTAAATCGTCACCGTAACGGAATAGTCAATAGGCGCTAAGTTTATCGCTGTGTGGCAAAGTTTATGCAAATAAACGTTGATCATAACTAGCAATTGTTTACAAGCCCGTTAAATACCGCTGTTGAATGTTCGCCTTCTTACAATCTCACTTATAGCACAGTATAAAGAGGAAACTTCTTTAGGCTGTGCTTATAGGCTCCGGTCCTTCCATCGGTCTATTTACACAATATTAATAAATAAATAAATATTCACGGACATTTCACACAACGCTATCTAATCCCAAAGTAAGCTAGGAATAACCTGCTTGTGTTATGGATATCAGACCACGGATATTAATACTTATACTTATACTTTTAAATACATACTTATTATACACAGAAACACCCAGACTCTTGAGACAAACATTTATGGGTCACACAAATATTTGTCTCCGGTGGGAATCGAACCCAAACAATGATCAAAACAAAGCGACAGTGTTCTATATGCCGGCCAGCGCCGGGTGCTAAAGGAGGCGACAGTTATATAATACTGGATGGCGCCTGCGTGGGGTTCCCGTTCCGGTGTAATGCAGTACCGGGAACAAAAAATCCACACGACATTATTTCGGGGATAAAAGTAGTCTTTATGTTATTTTAATCAAATCAATCAAATCAGCTTACAGCAATCTACTGCTGGGCATAGGCCTCTCCCAAATTTCGCCACAACCCACGGTCCTACGCTTTGCGCATCCAGTCAATCCCTGCAACCTTCTTTAGGTCGTCGCTCCATCTGGCAGGGGGTCGTACTATTCCACGTTTACCAAGTCGCGGTCTCTACTCCAGATCTCGCTTGCTCCAACGGTTCTCCTACAAATGTGGCCAGCCCACATATATGTTATTTTAAATTTCAGTCAGATCCGTTCAACCGTTAGAACGTGAGAGAGTACCAAACGTCCATCCACACACACAAAAGATCGCATGTACAACACTCACAAGGAGCGAGGACTCACCAGCCTTCTTGCCGCCCGTGTTGTTGACGAACAGCTGCAGCACGTTCTTGATGCCGACGGAGGCGCCGTTGACGAGGCAGATGTTCTGCCAGTCGCACGCGTGTCCGTCGCGCGCCGCTATGTACGCCGCCACGGACTTGCGGATGCTCTCGATGCCGTACGACGCCGTGTATGCGCCCACTGACCTGCCACTGGAGTAACGCGTATCCTTTGAACATGTCTCTCATAGTGTATGTTATCTTTACTTATGTTTTTATTTATTTAACAGTTTATGTACACGCATTATAATACACAGAGATATAATTAGAAGAAAAAGAGTAAAATAGCGTTGCTTATTTCTATTAGAAATCTCTTCCAGCAGACCGGCGAGAGTGTTATCATGGCAACGGACTTAAATAGCTCGCTATAATGATACCGCCCGCCTGATGGAAAGACATGATTGGGGCCACTGTAACAGTCTACATTTCTACAAGACTATTGACGGGGGTCCTCGAGTTGACGGCCTTATGATGTGCCTCTTAACGCTCCGTTTGGAGAACCCGGGGTTGTAAGAGAAACAGAAACACGTGCGCCGTTTGTGCGTTTTATGATTTATAGTTCAACCAGAACGATTTACGACCTTCATTAAGTACCTATATTTAAATATGAGAATAGCTCTAGTCTAACCCATTCATTACAATACGACAATTTATCAAACTCAGTTTATAAACGACGAGAGGTCTGGCATGTATATTGATCACTAGTTTTGGATATTCCACAGACGTACCGACCGTATTGTAAACAGTGACTATATCGTTGCGTGTGGATTACTGCTACACGATGGACAAAAAATGTTCTCTAGTGACGCTTTTGCTTTCTTATGTAGGTATATCATTAGTAATAGTAATTACACCATTAGTTGTCACCATAATCTCCAGGAGGAAAGGAGACTTGATGAACAAGGGAAGGTAAAGAATTCTAATACTTACATCATAGTGGAGGGTCAGAGTCGGCAGACAGGTGCAGCTAGGTGATGATCCTCAATGGACGGTGTGTAAAGCAGAAAAAAGTATTTTATTACAACAGTTGGGCAGTAGAACCGACCATGCACCTTTAGTACCCGTATCTCAGCCTCGAGTAGCAACAGCTAGACATAGCGACAGTATTAAACAGCTAAATGAAGCGCATGCCAAAGCTTTTATACAAAACTAATTTTCGCATGCAAATTTTGAAGCAGTATTATTAGGCGGCTTAATCGTTTAGCACGATTTTCGACAGGCAATTTTTATAACATTGCTAAAGACATAGTTTTAAACTTACCCACATACAGATAAAATGTCGCAGGCCCTGGCTTTTACGTCGTCTGGAAAGCCTCCGGTCTCGATGAGAGAAGGGCATGTCACGCAGGCAAGCACCTGTACGATGGTGGACACAAAATTATAATCTTGAATAAAAACACATTATTCCACTATTGTAGTCAATAGCATATGTGATCTGGTTTAGCCTTACGGCAGGTAAAAAGGTAAAGAATGTGCAAAATTATGTGTTTTCTTTCACATACTACTCGACCAAGCGTCTTAGACCAACGCGTGGAACGGCCCTTAGGATAGGCAGCGCGAGTGTGACGCCTCTGTTGTTGCAAACGTCCATAGGCTGCGGTGACCACCGGTACATCTGGTGGTGCCGTATGCTTGTCTGCCACTTTAATGGTATAAAAAAAATGGCCTGTACCGCCTGCATCCTACCTCAGGTACAGTAATCGCCTCAGTACCGTGCGCAAGTTTCATCAGTTTTCGTAAATTTTGTTGGGGACAAAAAAAAAGCCCGATCGATCGTAGAGATTTTTCGACATAATTGAGTCGCCTAGTTCACTTAGTCGAATAACAGTGCCATCAATCAACCTAATTACATGTAGGGATTCTAACCATGTGCTTGAGACTTACTTGTCTGATGAATGTGATCGGGTACTGGTTCATGGCGTGTGCATCTCCGATGTTGGCTTTGATTACGGTCTTGAAAGGTTTCTGAGCCCCCTGTGGACAAAACATAAAAGGCTATTTATTACTTGTTCGATGTTATAATTGCGATGCCTAAAATTGAATGCTGGCAAACCATAGAAATAGTATAACGTAAGGAACTAGGTATACCGGAGCACACAAAACTGTGTGAATTGAGGATTGAAGTCTTTTGAAGATTTAAGATTAACATGTTTTGCTCGCTTGCTTACGTGGGTTCACTAATTTCGTGGTAATTAGTACTATGACGATAGATAAATGTGACAAAACAAACTCCTCTCTAATTAACGTTATTACTGCAACAATATCGCACAGATGTTGAGGACGTACTCTCCACGGATATTTGCCTCGGTAAATTACATAAATGCATTTATCCCCGAAGAGGTAGGCAGAGGCATATTATGCGCCCACAGTTCACGTTATTGTTTCGTTTTCGACAAATTATCTACATAAAGTTAATGTTAAATATTAGCTCTGTGACCTCTCTCATTGAATTGCTTCCATTATCTGTCTTAGAGAATTTCGTGCGTAATCACAGGAGAGGTGCAACGGCACTCTCCTGTGGCTGTATATCAACCGGAAGTCACAGGGGGCCGTGACGTCACGTGATTTTTACTGTGTTCGTACAACATACAATGCTTAGCTAGTTGTCATTTATTTCCTGCTCTATGGCTGTAGCGTTCTTTGGACGAAACAATTTACGCGTAATTAATTAAGTAATCAGCTACAATTGACATAATATTATGATTACTACATTATTTATTGGGTAAATACATTGTGTTATCAGCAAAGCGGTATTTTCACATACGAGTACCTATCCGTCACACAATCTGCTGCGTCGACCACAGAGTCACACACTGGGAAATGTCTCGCTAAAAAGCAATTGGCTTCGCATTCAACTTGGCTTGTAAACGATCTCTTCAGGATGATTTTTTTTCGCGTAACATCCATCTCATCTTTCATCGAAATTCTTACTTTACTACACAGTAAAAATACTGCCGAAACTAGATAGATTATTTATTAGACTAGCTAAAGGCTTGCAGACTGAGGTTTTCTCGTACTTGTTTCTAAATTCAAATAATATTACCATAGTTTCACAAAAAATGTGTGAAAAAGTAACAAACATACATCTAAATCAAACTAAAACATCGAGTTATTATTAAGTAATACGAAAAGAAATGTAGATGTTATTGTGCTAACCGAGGTGGGTATATCTGAACGTATCAGCTGTTTATACAACATACCAAACTATAATTTGCACACAGAACTACGGAACAAGCGGAAAGGTGGTGGTATAATTGTTTATGTACACAAAAATCACCAATTTACGAAGTATAAAATCACCACTTTTCATACAGAATGCATTACAGGCAAAATAATTACACAATCCAACATGACCTTCATTCTGTGTGCACTTTATAGACCACCAGCACAGAGTAAAACACGATTCCTCGTTGAATTGGGTAATATTCTCAGGAACTTTCATACTCAGAATATCATACTTGTTGGAGATGTAAACATAGATCTTAAATCCAAAACGTCCATGGCACAACAGTATCTTGACTTAATGTACGAACACGGTCTTGTGTGCGGGATCAGAGACTATACAAGAATTGAATTTAAAAATAATATTTTGACAAAAACGTGCATTGATCACATATTTGTAAGATCCCGCGCGCAGGACGTGTATTGTGCGGCGCTTGGAACAGTACTGGCGGACCACCGCGTCACTGTTGCCTCGTTCTTATGTACTGCACGTATCCTGTATACGTGCAGTACATAAGAACGAGATGATGCGACATGATTGCAAAATTGTGCCTCGATATGACAAATCCTTGCTCGAGAAAGAGCTAAACAATATCGTTTGGGACAACATAGAAAATATCACATGTCCACACAAAATATATAGTATCATAAAAACGAATATAGATAACTGTTATGAAAAATCGAAATATACCACAAAGTTACGCTCATCTGATAGAAACACAAAGAAATGGGTGAATAATACAGTAATTAAGATGTGTAAATTAAAAGATGAAAAACTAATTGAATTAAAAAAAGATACAACAAATAAAATATTGAAATTAGAATATTCGAAACTACGCAATCGATGTAACAAAATTGTTGAAAAAACCAGAAACCAATATTATAAAAAGGAAATCAATACTAACAGGGGAAATCCGAATAAACTGTGGGAAATATTGAATAGAATGACAGGCCGACTGAAGTTGTCATGAGACAGTATAATTTTAAAAGCATTTAGCCCGCAAAACTTGTGTAGTAAAACTATCGCTAATAACTTTGCTAAAGAATTCGAAAAATCAGTAAAAGACCTAGTACCAAAATGTAAAATTCCACTACTCGACCCTAGCACTTATGTCAAAGACGCAAACGTCTCCCTATTGTTTAAACAACCTACTCCAAAAGACATCATTAAAATTATTAAAAATATTAAAACCAATAAATCTCCAGGACTAGACAGAATTAAACCAATGGACATTAAAACTATCTCAGAAAAACTGTCCTTTGCAATCTCAAAATTAATTAAGGTAAGCTTAAATAAGGGCTCATATCCAAACGAACTTAAAGCAGGCATTATAAGACCAATCTATAAAAAAGGACCAATGAATGAATACAGTAACTATAGGCCTATTACAATATTACCTATAATTGATAAAGTAGTAGAAAAATATATTTGTAATGAAATTCATAACTTTTATAGACAACACCAAATAATATCAGAAAATCAGTTTGGTTTCCAGCCTAAAAAGAGTACAACACAACTGCTCTCCAGCTTCACAGACTATGTAAATAGTAGACTGGATAAAAAAGAACATGTTCTTGTGGTCTTTATAGACTATAGCAAAGCGTTTGATACTTTGAGGCATGACATACTAATAAAAAAACTGGAAGTCAGTGGAATACGTGGTCCTCTTTTGGCCTGGTGTGTAGACTATTTAAAAAATCGATCCTTCCACGTTAAGATAGATAGCGAATTGAGTGATCAAGTGCAAGTAGTGGAGGGAACAGCTCAGGGATCCGTGGTAGGCCCTCTTCATTACCTTGCCTATGTGAATGACCTGAACAACATCATAAAACAGTGCGTCGTCTACCAGTATGCTGATGATACATGTCTCATTTCGGTCGATCGTGATATTTTAGTAGCAATTAATCGACTTCAAACAGACTTCACACTTTTATCCAAGTGGTCGCACGATGTAGGGCTAGTCATAAATGTGCAGAAAACTAAAGTGCTGCATGTGTCATCCGCCTATAATAAAAAGAACAGTGATGTTGACATACAATTGATTGCCCATGATCATGATTGTTTGCATGGTAGAAAAACACAATGCAACTGTAAGCCTATCGACAAGGTTACTCAAATCACATACTTAGGATTAACCATGGACGAACGATTTAATTGGTCAGTCCATATAGACGCTGTATGTGACAAACTTCGGGCTATTTTGGCCAAATTTTGTATACTTAAGTATAAAATACCGTTCACAATTTTACTTGACATGTATACCGCCCTAGCGGAGAGTATTATAGTATATGGGCTCAGTAGTTACGGACGCACATTTCCGTCTTATTTGCATAAAATATACTCCTTACAACTTCGTTTACTGAAATCTATTGTACCTGAAAATGTTCGAATTCAATTTAAAAATGATGAAAAAATATTTGAATTTTGCAAAATAATACCAATTCAGAAGAAATTAAATATGGTGCTTCTTATAGAAAACTATTTCAAATACAATAAACATCTAGTAAAACACCCAATTATGACACGTCAAATAGTAAATAAAAAGATAGTTACTAAAACAACCAACAACTTCTACGGTACGCGAACTACTGACTACTTACTACCTAGAATTATTAATGAGCTTCCATTAGAAACTAAAAGTAAAATAAATCCACTAAACATAAAACAATTAGTTAAAAAAATATACCTTCCTGCCTCAAATAAATAATTATAAAAAAAAGTATAGTAGCATGGAAAAAAAAAATCAAAAAGAAGAAAAAGAAATTAATTTAATGCAATTCCGAATATTTATAATAGTAATCATTGTATTCTTATCGTTTAATCTCTATGAAATATTGCTTAACTGTCCAATGACTGTTTACCCTAATTTAGTTAATATTAATACTAGTATTGATACTAAAGACTGCATAATAGAAATTCAATTACGAAATACTCAATTTTAATTTCAATTTCAATTTAAATTCTATTAAGCAAAAAGAAAAGAGATTATAAATAAAATAATAAAAAGTTTTAGTATAATTTAAGAAGAACTAAAGATACTCTGCTAATACTTAATCATCCTGTATAGCGAACTTTCACTTTCATTCAAAGTAGGTGTGTACTGCCCGTCGAACAATGTCGTATCGACCGGTTTGCGCTCGAAATATTGTGCCACCTACCCACTATTAACACTTTCGGACCGGCGCATAAACTAAAAAGAATTTTTTAATTTTGAACTTGAATCTTAAATAATTTGGGACCTCAGATTACGAATCTGCAATAATTTTCCTAATTTTCCGCCGCCATCTTGGAAAATTCATATACCAACAATTGTATCAAACCGGGCCTACCATTTCCCACGTACAATTGTGACCTGTATTTTTCACTCCAAATCATCATCAGTCTTGGAAATTTTATACCTTCAATAACATATAGATTTCATTTGAATACCGGTATTGGCCATGTAATATTGGTTTGTGGTCAAAGCCATCTGTTCCATGAGCTTGTCAGTAAAATAGCGCTCAAAGTATTCGTATGGAGTATCACCTGGGTCATGAACGGCATCTACTGGAAGATGTTTGCCATTGAAGGGCTTCTTTTGCCATCCTGCTAGCATACTCAGAGGTATATTATCGTCAACACTTCCTTCACCATCATCAGAAGAAGAGGAACTGGAATATCCAGAGTTTTCTTCAGTAATGTTGTTAAAATCGATTTCCTCATTGTCATCGCCCTCGTCCCCAAAGTCAATAAGCATACCTGCTATATCGGCGTCGTTTTAAACGGGAAACATGATGCAGAAACTGTGAAAAACTAATAGTCATCAGAAACTTAAAATGCGCATGAGGTAAAGTGGGGCCCACGTTGATACAATGGTGTCGGTAAAGTTCGTTAAGTCATTACGCCAAAGCGTTTGCTTGCCAATCGCCACTGTTATCATAAAAACATCAGATACTTAACTAATATTATAATCAATAACTCGTATATTACTAGGCTAATAAAATAACACAATAGTAGGTACTTACTTACGCCAACTCGGAGAGCGCAACCAGTAGCAAACCGTACAGGTTGAAACCTGCTCACCGACAACGCGACGGAAAAAATTTGCGCGGGAGCTGAAAGTTCGCTTCCCGTACAATCGTACGCTAAAGGGCCCGTCCACTGCTAACGTAGAAATAATGAGCTATTCTCGATTTTGTAACCCGCACAATTGTATTGGCGCGGTCCGAAAGGGTTATTGTTATCAGAGAATTTTGTACAACTCATTGTTAATACTTATTATCTATCGTAATTCTGAATTTTTGTTTAGAACATAAGTGAATGAAGCATGATAACTGAAATGTACACTCACACTCAGGATAAACCCTTGTGGGTTTTATGGGTGTAACTTGTTATGTTATATTGTGTATATATCTTAATAAATAAATAAAAAATGGAAGTTTATAATATTAGTGTGCTGTGATTGGCGTTAGTACGAGTAGGAGATTGCAATCAGTTCAATCAAGAGGCAATCAATTGAAGCCCACAACGCTACAGGCATGACGTCAAACGTTTGTTTGTTTCTGCCACTAACAACGTAATAGTGATCCACAACTAGTTTGTACAATTAATCTGAATATATCAATCAATACATCATCATCAATACATATCATAAAATCGTAACAGGTCGCTGTCTGTATATGTAACATAAATAAGAAAAAATATTATAGGCGGGCTTTATGAACGCAATAGAACCCTAAACAATGATATTTAGAATTTTTTGCTGTATGTCTGTATATCTGTTTGTCTGTACGTTTGTGCACGCTAATCTCAGTAACCGCTTAACCGATTGTAATGCGGTTTTCTTCATTGTGTTGAGGTTTGCTCCACTTAACATTTAGTGTTTATTTCATGTCAATCGGTTTATAAATAAAAAAAATATATCAGTTTCTAGAATCATACATAGACATATGAATCTGTAAATGGGTAAATCTAAACAGGCGTGGTAGCTTAAGTAAGAGCTTAATGATTAAGACTATTTTAAAATAATTGACGCCGAATGCGTCGACTGAATTGTTTTAGAATAGTATATTTAAGCTCTTTTATGATTAAGCAAACAGGGCAGTTTCGCACGCTGCTTGATGAGTCTGATGAAGAAATGCTTCTCCTTTCATACACCTTATGTGACGTTAACGAAGTTGCGGGTTCAGCTAGTATGAAGTATATTTTGCGTTAAAACGTGTTACATAAGAGACTGCAGAGTGTGTAAACGAGACCTGCCAGACAACTCTAGCCTATAACTTAGAACCGGTAGGGCTACTTATTATGAGTATGGAGAGTATTGATTCGGTAAACAATGACCTATGACGACCTCTGCAATAATAGGACCACTTCATGCGCAACTTTCATTAAAGGATTGTTGCAGCAAATCAGAACATGAGTTAAAGCTCAGGGCCAAAATTTAGTTCACTGCAGAGCGCACACTGCTTCTGTATAAGTCGAGAGTCGCCATTTATGTAATACGGCTGACACCTTTTGGCTGTTCCGCCCGGTTCAAAGAAGAACTAAAGGTGATCAATATTTCTCTACTTGCAAGCGAGACCTTGTAATTTTCTATTTGCGTGATGGTGGAAACAGAGCGAAATTGGCGACTAATTCCTGCCATTATTGCAACATTTTTCTCATTAAGGTCATAAAACAGTAGCGGATAAAGCGTGCAACTGGTTATTTGTTTAAAATAAGTTATCATCTTGACCTATTCGAGTAATTGCCATACGTCAGTTACGATTAAATCATAGTTACAAATACAAACAAATATACAACACTGACGACATCATATCGTCATACGATATCAGAATGGTATCGTGAGACCTGTCACAAGCTACATAGAACTACCAAAGAACTTCATAAGGTATACAAATCTATACATCTATACATATATAATAAAATAAAACATATATTGTTGGTTCCACTACCTAAATGGGTCCATTAATATTTGAAAATCCTGTTGGACCCCTTAGTGGAACTTAGCAGTGGAACCAACAGTCCGAAAGGAAACTGTAGAGAATCGAGAGTCTGTACATGGAAGATATTTTGAAAATTTTAATTGGAGGGCGTTCTCTAATCGATACTGAAGCCGAAAATGTAATTTTAACTTTTCATGTCTGTCTGTCTGTATCCCGAATAAGTATCACGCCGAAACTACTGAACCGATTTGAATGATACTTGGTACATTCCGAGCTTATAGTCCGAGGAAGGTTCTAGGATACTTTTGATCCCGAAGTTTTGCGCGGTTCCTGCGGGAGAGGTGATGAAAGATAAAATAGTTTTTCAGTTGTAATTTCTCAACGCGTGATGCGATTTCAAATATTTTTTTAGTATTGAAAAGAGAGTACTTTAAGAATTTTTCGACCCAAGTTTCAAGATTGAGGGGTTTGTAGTTCAGAAATTAGAGGCATCTCAACTTTCGCCAAACCTAGAATTCAAGGGTTCCTTTGAATGAGAGGGTAAATCTAAACGGGCGTGTTGGCTTAATCATAAAAGAGCTTAATTCTTTTAAAATAATAACTGACTTGTTTTAGAATAGCCTTAATCTTTAAGCTCCTTTATGATTAAGCAAACAGGGCCGTTTCACACACTGCTTGACGAGTCTGATTAAGAGTTACCTCTCCTTTCGTGCACATTATGTGACGTAAACGAAGTTGCGAGGGTCAGTTAGTCTATACATATAATAAAACTGTTGAGGGTCGAGAGTCTGTACAAGGAAGATATAATGAAAATTTTAATTGCAGGGCATTGTCTAATCGATACTGAAGCCGAAAATGTAATTTAAATTTTTCATGTCTCTCTGTCTGTCTGTATCCCGAATAAGTATCACGCCGAAACTACTGAATCGGTTTAAATAAAACTAGGTACAATCAGAGCTTATAATTCGAGGAAGGTTTTAGGATACTTTTGATCCCGATATTTTGCGCGGTTCCTTTGCGAGAGGGGATGAAAGACAAACGGTTTTTTAGTTATAACTTCTCAATGCGTAATCCGATTCTAAAAAAAAATTCAGTGTTATAAAGGGAGTATTTTAAAGATTGTTTCACACAAGTTTCAATGTTGAGGGTTATGTAGTTCAGGAATGAGAGACATCTCAACTTTCGCAAAACCTAGAATTCAAGGATTCCTTTTAATGTGAGGGTAAATCTAAATTGGCGTGTTGACTTAATCATAAAAGAGCTTAATGATTAAGGCTATTGTAAAATAAGTCAGTCCTCGCCGAAGGCGTGGTCTGAATTGTTTTAGAATGGACTTAATCCATTAAGCAAACAGGGCAGTTTCATACGCTCCCATGAGTCTGTTGAAAAAATACCTGTCCTTTCATGCACCTTATGTAGCGTAAACGAAGTTGCGAGGGTCAGCTAGTCTATACCGACATATAATAAAACTGTTGAGGGTCGAGAGTCTGTACATGAAAAATATTTTAAAAATTTTAATTTTAGGGTGTTCTCTAATCGATACTAAAGCCGAAAACTGTCTGTCTGTATCCCGAATAAGTTTCACGCCGAAACTACTGAATAGATTTGAATAATACTTGGCGCAATCAGAGCTTATAATCCTAGGAAAGTTCTAGGATACTTTTGATCCAGATATTTTGCGTGGTTCCTTCAGGATAGGGGATGAAAGAAAAAATGTTTTTCAGCTGTAATTTCCGACCGCATGGTCCGATTTCAAAAATTTTTTTTTTGGTGTTAGAATGGGAATATTTTAAGCATTGTTCCACGCAAGTTTCAATATTGAGGGTTTTGTAGTTCAGAAATTAGAGACATCTCAACGTTCGCCAAACCTAGGGTTCAAGGGTGCCTTTGAATGTGATTGTAAATCTAAACTGGCGTGTTGGCTTAATCATAAAAGAGCTTAATGATTAAGGCTATTGTAAATTAATTCAGTCCGCGCCGAAGGCGTGGACTAAATTAATACGGAGTCTGATGAAAAAATACCTCTTCTTTTATCACCACCTTATGTGACGAAAACGAAGTTGCGAGGGTCAGCTAGTACAGTACTAATCTATACTAATATTATAAAGAGGATGGGATGCGGGGTCCTACTAACATCTTAAGGACCCCAATGGGTCGGATCCTCCTCGTGGTGCATCCTGGGCAACGGAGTAGCGACCACTCCCCTTCCTCTGTGGGGGAGTTGTGCTACTCTGGCTAATTCCGGCCGAGGCGGGAGTAACCCACCTGTGGGTTGCTCGGTGGTGTGTGTTGCTGCCGGCCGTGCCGTTATTCACGGCCGGCAGCAGCAATGATGGGTCGCCGTCGCTTCGCCTCCTTTGCTGGCGAGACGAATGGCGGCAAAGTGGGAGAGGCACTGCGTGGGGGCGGGAGTTTGGGTAGATGCTCCCGCCCTGCCATGCAGTTCGGGCTGCCGGCCGTGAATAACGGCGCGACCGGCGGCCACAGTGCTGGGCCGCTGTCACCTCGCCAGTTGACGAGGTGATGGCGGCAAAGCGGGAGGTGCACTGTGCGGGGGAGCGGGAGTAACCGATAATGCTCCCGCTCTGCCGTGCAGTTCGGGGGCGCCGCGGTGAGGAGTCACTGCGCGCCCCCGAATGTTTCTTGACCGTGGGCGTAAGGTCGGGGGACCCCGCCCACCAACGGTCACATGGCGGTGGGCACCTTTTCCGTGTTCAGGGGGTGCCCATTAGCGCACGCCTGCGCCAGCCGCTCTCTGTCTCCTCTATTACAGAGGGGCGCTCGAGAGCGGTGCAGGCGTGGACTTCAGCTCCTTAGGGAGCTTTGGGGAGCCGCCCATCTGGCTCCCCCGAGGAGAGCCCCGAATAAACGGGGCGCCCCTAGCCGGGTCGACGTGAATAATCTTTTGATATCCCTCGGCCCGGCTAAAGGGTGAGCAGGAACACCGCGGGGTTTAGTGGGTAGGACGGTCCATTCCGGACCGGGCCGGGAGTCCCACACACCATCCCAGCTGCCCCCGCAGTTGGGATGAAGGCGCGTAAAGGCGTTCCCCGCGTCAACAAAAAAAAAAAATATTATAAAGAGGAAAGATTTGTTTTTTTGTTTGTTTGTAACGAATAGGCTCCGGAACTACAGGACCGATTTGAAAAATTCTTTCACTGTTGGAAAGCTACACTCTTTGCGGTGAACATAGGCTATATTTTATCATCTATTATATAAAATTAAGTCGGGTTTTCCTTCCTGACGCTATAACTCCAGAACGCACGAACCGATTTCCACGGTTTTGCATTCGTTGGAAAGGTCTCGGGCTCCGTGAGGTTTATAGCAAAGAAAATTCAGGAAAAATTTCAACAGAAAAGCGGGAAAATCATTTTCACATACAGCGCCATCGCGGGCGAAGCTGCGGGCATCAGCTAGTAAAGTATAATAATACTTGGGGCTTGACTATATTTTACGACGCACAACTCCAAAATAGATGCATTGGTCACTGAAATGTTTCTTGTAGATAATGAATATGAGAATAGGTACAGTCACCTCCAATATTGCATGGCCCACTTAAGATCTATAATCCCATGCGCGTTTTAGTCCAAACTACAAAAACTCCGCTAGATGGCGCAAATTTACTCGAATATAATATTGCATAGACACCTTAGAATCACAAAAAATGTACTAGATGGCATATTTACATTACTCAAAAGATTAATGAGTTGCTATTTTGACAATAATCGCGTTCCTGTGTGAGGTATTAAAAAAATCGGCAACGCTAGATACTTGACTTCCAATGTTATCCGATAGAGGGCGTCAATTCCCAGTGCAAAGCAATTTCGTTTCGGATTGACCATGCATTCTCAAATTCGTCTGTACATAGCATTGAATGGTTATTGATACAACATCCAGAAAGCTAAATGTATATAGTCCCATAGCCATATATGCACATGTCAAAAGACATTGCACCGAAGACAATTATATTACAGCTGACACCTTTTGGCTTAGATCATCTAACCACAGGATGCGCCTTACTTAAGCATTGTTTTCTGCCAAGCCAATAGACCATTTGGTCTTTTGGCTTTATAAAAAGCACTGTACATCACTACATCATTTTATATGATTAAACTAGTACATTTCATTGTAGTTGACTGTACAATAAAAATTAACACACAACAGCCATTACGCGTTTGTCGATTAATACATTTTTAAATATAATGAAATTTTATACGTCTTTGTGTTTCCCCCTTCACCCGCTATGAAAACTAGCAGAATATTTTTGTATGCGGTGGTTCGCAAAGGCTAGTCCTGTGATATATGGTCTAAGCCTTTTGGCTGTTCGGCCCGGCACAAAAAAGGGCTGAGGGTGATCAATATTTCTCTACTTGCAAGCGGTGTCGCTCTACTTTAAATGGAGCAAGATAGTACTGCCTACTGTCATAGTCTCACTATTGTAACCTAGTCATCAGCATACTGGGCCTCAATCACAGGTGCCATTTTCTGCTTTTCCTCTCCAGCCTAGCCGTGTTATAGTCAAGACCTTTAAATAAAATTATGGTTCAATATAAGGAAATAAATGCAAAGATATTACAATCTGAGTGTTAAACAAGCATACAATATTTGTTATTGTGTTGACATACTTATGTATTGTGAACATTATATAATTATGTAGATAGGCAAATACTATCAAGAGTAACAACGCAACTGAACAAACATTTCGACATCCATTTTCTTCGATGTATGTATAATATATAGCAATTTTCTATAATTATAGCGTCACATCAAGAGCGAGAGTTGAGAAGGGCGACCACCGGAAAACGTCCGAGATTTTTAAGTTATAAATAAAGATATCCACGTGATTCAAACTATTAATATCACCGATATGGGGCGATCATGATGGCATAATTATTTGAACGCTTCACTATCTTGATTAGAAAAGTGACGGCATATTGGATTACATTTTTTTTTGTACAAGTTTTAGGGATGTCTTAATTTTACATGTTGAATTTTTATATGCGTTTCTACGTCTACGATGCAAAAAAATCCAGCCGAATAACAGATTCTACTGATCGATTCTCCTTCCAAAGTTGGCAATTGATATTAACCTTCACGACTCCTCGTTCAATATCATTGTTTCATCAATGTCAAGGTTACCAGCACATACGTAACACATCCGACACTGCGCGAATAGAGACTGCAAACATGTTCACTCCTCATTAAACGCACGCGTACATTCAAGTACCGTATAATGTTCGTCATTTGGAGCATTTAAGCCATTATAAAGTGTTTCAATTTTATGTGGTAATAATGTAACTGGCGTCGGGCCGTGGCTTATTTCAGTGTACACAATCGTGATATTCAGGATTGATTGGCCTTTAAATAGCAATTATGGCCTATTCGGTTCGGCAATCTTAGTGGTAGCTTTGGCATAAACTGAAATATCAGATAGACGGCAATGTTCTTGTATCTCATAAAACTAGGCAACGGCATTAAAATTAAGCCCTCGACAATCGTGGCGGCAAGCTGATATCAGTTATAATTATCAGAAGCAGATGATACGAAAGATCTCAGCGTTTTCATTGTGCGGTACATCCAAAAACCGATTTGGAGTCAGATTTGGTATAAGCCACTGCTATGCTGTCTAACCTGAAACTGATATCTGCGCCGGAGGGTCAAGCAATGGTCCGCAACTGTACCAACTTATATAGTTATCTTGGACCTTGAAGATCTAAACGAAATACCACATTTACGCATGAAAAGGGTAAGGCTACTTCCGCCATTGAGGAAGACAAATCAAAAGACGTAACCTTACTTACATAATAAGTGTGCGACATTGATCGTCACATTAACATCATTATTGACCGAAGGAAAATCGTTTGGTACTTGAGTGTAGTAATAAAAAAACATGACTACATTCTTATCAAACAAGCCTTTCCTCTCTCGGGATAAAAATAAAATTTTCGAGCACCTACGACTATCCCCGTAATTTTAAATCTATGTAGAAAGTGCAGGACCTCGTGTTGTGGCGCAAATGGGAGAGGCCTGTCCACCAGTGGATTGCTATTAAGGTGATTTGGTTGGTTGGTAATAACAATAATGCTAAGAGAGTCTTTCAATACATTCGGGAACGATGATTTTTTTATAATATCAGACTTCCGATGTTAATTGGCACCAGTCAAGTGGAAGTTGCGTTTTAGATTAGTTAGGTATGATGATCTATCATAGTTATTGCAACCGTTGCCAAATAATCAAGTAGAGGCTGACGTTATCACACTTACACAGATAAAAAATCCATGTATACTATGACGTTGCCTCTGCTAAGTTAACGCTGCAGCGCTGGATTAAAAAAGTGTTGCGTAAATCGATATCGCCATGCAGTTCTATACTGCAGGCACTGCAGCCCATGGTATGCGATCTCTAACCCCCTGGCCACAGCTTTCCGCGGTGCGGATTGCGGCGCGTCTTGAGGCGCGGCTAGCGGTGCGCGGCGAAAACAAATGGTTGACAACCTATTGGCTTACTACAATAATGTACTGGCGAGTACCGAGGTGGCCACAGCTCATATCGGCGCGCGCGGCGGCATCGGCGGACGCATTTAGGCATCGCGCGTCCAGAACAAATTATTTTGTTTTTAACGCGCGTTGCTATAAAAATAATGAATACGGAAAGGTTCATAAGTGAAATATAGAGTAGACCAGCAGTATGGATGTCAAAACATCCACATCATAAATACAGACACATTATAAAAAAAATGTGGGAAGAAATAAAAGAACAATTTCCTGGTATTAGTGGTAAGTATTTCCTCCTCCTCCACCAGGAAACCGTGGAGACATGGAAGGTGCGACTTAAGCAATCAAGCAGCGTGATGTGAGAGATTCACGCATGCCCCCCCCCCCCCTCCTAAGAAGCGTGATGACACCCGAAAAACCCCCATAGACCCGAACCACCCCGTAGGTAGACAATACCGTGCCGCTTTTGATAGGGACATTTTAATAATTTAGCCGTTCTCTAAATACGTCTACTGTTGACGCCGTCGCAGTCGCCATAGTCGAGCTGTGGCATACCACCGCAAATCGCACCGCCCGCCGCACCTCCCGCCGCACCGCACGCCGCACCGCCAGAAGCTGTGGCCAGGCCGTAATTACTGCTAGCGCGTCAAACTATTTTATGGTTTCATGAATATCATCACATATTAAATCGCTGTCGTTAAAAACCCCAAATCTATCCAGATTAGTGTATTCATTATTAACGTATAGAGCTGTTATAAAATATAAGCATGTCAAACCAGTATATATTTGATCTGTCACGTGTTACGTAACCTTCGTCTTGTGTAGTATGTCGCTAAGCATGTACCTACATCAGAACGTATGAGTTACGGCTATTAACCTCCTTAGTGTTGGTTATTGTACAGAAAACTGGTTCCAGCAACATCGAAACATTTAAATAGAAATACAAAGATGCTTTTAAATATTTGGATATTTAGTTTCGCAATGTCACCATAATACATCAAGACGCAGGGCGTTTTCTTGTGTTATCCGGCTTCTTAGGGGGAGGGGGGGGAGATTCGTGCGTGATTCCCTCACGGCACACTGTCATCTAGAGCTTGCTTCTGTAAGGACGGTGGGCAGCCCTCTCATCGTCCTCCGGCCCCCGGTCATGGAGGCTGTTAGTCTTGGGCGAAGACACGTCGGCGGCGCCCCCGCCCCGACTGCGGAACTCGGGTTCTATCCGGCTCCCTACCGGCCGCCTTTTTCACGACCATAACCTGCTCGCAGAAAAGGGCAGTGCAGTCCCACTTACTCCCACTGGAGATCATGGCTACCATACCATAGTCTCCAGCGAGAGATAGTGTCCACGTCCAGACCTGCCACGAGAATCTGGCGCTGTTGCGCCCACGCCGTGCACTCCACCAATTTGTGGAGCGCAGTGTCCTCGCTGCGCTCCCCGCAGTGCTGGCCACTCGGCCGTGGTTTCCTGGTGTATTCGCCACAGAAACTCAGCAAAGCTCCCGTGCCCGGCAAGTATCTGTGACAACCGGTATAGGAGAGCACCGTGTTTCCTCTCCAGTCTTTAGCTGCTCTAGGACAAAACGCTAAATAGTGCGTACATCACACATCTTTAGGGTTAGGCTTTAGGTAAAGCAAGTTATCGCCAAAGTGTTCGATAGTCTGGCATTAATTACTCACTTAGAAACTGCCGATATAATCAAGCATTAACTTTGCCTGAATGTCGCACTCAGGTATTCTGACACAGTAGAGCCTCTGATTTTATACAATTCTGGCAGAATGGTCATAATTTGAAGAGTAAAGAATGCAAGGCAATGTCCATTGCATATGCCTAGTTGGGACATGTTGCTAACGTAACACGATAAATTCAATAACGGCTCGTTATCTGTGTGGAGTAGATAACTCGTGGCGATGTTTGAAAAATAAATCTCACCCTTCGAGACTCTTGAGAAAGAAACACTGATTGTATATTATACCTACTTCTGTGATAAGATCTCTCGAACGCTACAGAACCAGAGAGATAAAAGCGTCATATCAATTGCTTATAGTAACTTTACATTACGATAAATACCTATTTCGAATTTTCCGTATATTCCCAACGGACCCCTGGTATCTGTCCCCTCACGGGGTCCGTTGGGAACTGAAGATAATTTCATTTCCAAGGGACCCCTTGCCCAATACGTGGGGTCCATTGGGAAAAAGAATTCCCTACGGACCCCTACTCTCTTCCCCCGTTAATAAAAAACGAGTAGGTACAAGCAGTGCTATATGTACCTACAACCACCATGTAGCGCAGTATACCTTATACACCTCGCGCAATCGGATTTCGATAGATTAGGTTAGAAGGCTAAGGCGGGAGCAGAGCTACCGCATTAGCTTTCGTGGTTATTGATTATAATTAATTACATATTTACCCTCGTGCGGCGACAGGGTTCCGTGTTACGACGGGAAAGAGTACAAAATGTCGCCACCCCAATACTTACATCCCGAAGGTGTCGTAAGAGGCGACTAAGGGTACACTTTCGCATAAAGATCCATTGCGTAGAGAAGATAAACTTGAAAGGAAACCTGATTGTCAGTAAAATGACAACCAGGTCTCACCAAGTTGAAGGCCTTATTGGCGGCTTGTAATGTTTCAACTGCGGGTAGCGGAGACCTGCGCCTGTCCATTTCCAGGCAATAGGCTCACCACCTATTCTGTGGGGCCTAAAACTATGAGGTGAAATGTGGGTGTATACTATGTCTTTGCCTACCCTTTCAAGGATAAAGGCGTGACGTATGTATCATTAAATAAAGAACTTGGATAGCATAGTGCAATGAATAATATTCCTCAGAGATTTCTCATAACATTGTACAAGTCCATAATATATTATTATGTAACTATATACCTATATGTTTATGACTAAACAACGCTACAATCATCCAGTTAGGCAGTTACCTATGAACCCAACCAAATTACACATGCGGCTGTCTGTCCAATTTAAATATGATAAGGACGAGGCGGGGCACACAGCAATCAATTTGTTTGCTATGCAATGTTCAGTGGACAACGATTTTAGACGAAATTGTGCTGTACAAGCTAGTTTATGTTTTATTTCATAACAGTGAGTGTTGATACTTATGTGTAACTCGTGTGTCGGAGTGTCGAAACTGTGAAAGGTTGCACCACATAGCGATAAAGATAATAATGGTTGACATCCTCTTCAAATTACATTTTAGCAACATTTTTGTTTTACAGCAGTAGTGAGTCCTCTCATTTGTTTATTGTTGGCAGCTTACTGACTCGTGATAAATCCCACAATAATTGGTAGTGTAGTGAGATTGTTTGGTGATAATTGCAAAGATAAGCTATGTGTGGAACACAATGGGGACAGCTAAGGACACAAATGCCTAGTGATTACAAGGCTACAACGTTTTGCCAGAGAGAGAGAGAATACAACAATGATTTCAAGTATAGTTAGAGGAAAACCTATGATAGGTCAAAGTTATATGAGGAAGGAAGTGGCCAAGCAAATATTATACCTAATCTTCTCTTTCAGGGAACTTGGAACAATTCTACTTGTGTAAGCTGAGATTTGATATACAAAAAGAAGTGTAGAAAATTATGCATTAATATACCTAATTATCTACATAATGTTTTTTTATAAGCATTGGTTCACTATAAAAAGTTGGTTGCAAACATTCAAAACCATGACTGTAAATACTTTTTACCAGGCGGGCTGGCTTGTAAGCTTGTTTTGCCATCTCAATGGAATAAAAAAAAATTCAAAATGAAAACTTAAGATAACAACAGCAATTATTTAAAATTTAAAAATATATATATTGCTAGTATTACTTTGAGGAACCCTTACAGTACAGTTTTTTGAATTGATATAGTGATGGTTGATGCAGAGCAATTTAGAAGACATTCTACACATTGTACAATACAACAAACAATTATAATAATTGGAATTGTGATTATAACGGTCACGGGTTAATGGAAATGTGAGCCATGACCTGTGTACTTGTCACAATTCTACAATAAATGCTCATTATTATATATATTTTAAAGTCACTGATTGTAACTGATTATGTACCTACCAATAGAAATAGTAGTTTATAAAAGTAATAAATTAGATACAAAATAAAAGATATACTTAAGTACATACCTTCTCAATTTCTTTCTCAATTTCCAGGGCACGAATGACGAGAGGGCCGCGGACAGCATATTCCACGGCAATTACGTTAGGATTTAAGTTATCTAGGTTCAAAGCCTTGCCGCTGCCGCCACCGCTGCCACCCCCACACTTAGCAACACACGCGACCTTCGACATTGTGCGAATGTTTTCACACGGCAATTTCGATTTATTTTTATGGAACGTATCTGTTCCGCAACTAATCGACCGCACCAACTCGACACTACACCTGCGACTAGCGTGGCTCAACAACTTGAAGTGTAATTTAGACAGAGGCATGATCTGTAAACAAACGAAATAGGAACGGCATATCACTGACGATTCATAGGAGATACAGTGTATTAAACAAGAATTTATAAATCAATAGATTTAGATTAAGGTTATTTTATACACAAAAATAATTAAAATTGCCTGAATTTAGACTGAATTTCGCGGGTGACTGACAGCTCGCTGTCGGAAACGCTAATGTCACGTCCACTTGTCGAATCGATCAATAACATGCTCGTATTGATTGTAAACAAACTTTTGCAAGTGTGTGAACTCGTCAAAGTTATAATTTTTGTCGCATACATTTGGTGCGCAGTGTACACGATATCATAATACCATAAAACATTTTCCAAGTGAAGGTCATTATTATTATTATTACAAGTTATTACACTATAAAAAGAAACACCTGTCGGCGATATTTTAATAATTTATATATTCATAAACCAGATGGAAGAGCAGAAAAAACGTACAACAACACTAAAAAATTACATTTATACATACGCAAATGGGTAAATTAATAAATTCTAAGTAATGTTACGTAAAAATTTAATTTAAAACCACATCACTGGTTGAAGTTGAAAGTGAAGTTATTTTTCTTAAAATTGGCAGTCCTGACATTCATTAATTTATTTACTCTACATGAAACAAACTAAGTTCACAGACCATGCTGCCTAGTTATTGATAAACACACAGACATATTAAGACAGACTTATTCTTATATGTCTGTGGATAAAATCATAATTCATAATCAGTAGGTACATAGTTTAACAAAAAAGAGTAGAAATAATGATGGACACCCATTAAAAAGAGCCACTAATTAATCAATATCCTGATATATCTGACTGCCTCTGTGGCGTAGTCGGTAGTGATACGCCTGTGCGTTATAGAAGCCGATTTGCGGTCATGCATGTCTATTTGATGGGCACCATCATGATGAAGAATTGACAGAAATCCTGATTCAATAATCTTCTCTAGTTTTAGAGATATTAATTTTTCTATGAGAGGTCAATGACCTTAAGAAAATCTTTATCTATTTTTATTGCGAAAAGTATGACCCTATTACACTTTATAAGCACTCAGAGTAGTGTAACTGTTTTTATATTTATATTAAAAACTTTAATATTTATATTAAAAACTAGAAGACAGTAGCTTAAGTAGTCTGAGAAATATTAAATATTTTCAGTTTTTTACAATTATATTTTTATAATTATAGATTAGCGTTGTAGCATTTTATTTTTGGTTATTACCATGCACGATATAGTCGTCTACAATATCCTAAAATTTCGCAAACTACAAACGCAGGGTAAAGGAGTAAAAGCGTTTCTAAGGTTTTGAGATACTTCTATGGAAATAGGGTTGTCAACATTTAATTAATTACAAATATTAAAACCAAAATTTATTACGAAATTTAAATTGAGAAGAGATTAAGGAAGAAGAGAGGTTTATCTAGATAGTCGCGTCAACCCCATGTTGATGCATTAAATAATCCCAAAACAAAATAAAGACTAAAATAAGTAGGTACACATTTATATCATTAGGACTCTTCATCAGAGTGGGGCTCCATGACGCCTCACCCCCGCTTCTCCAGTCGTTGTGTACCTGATATTGGGTTTTAGCATATGCTTAAGGGCGGACTCCTTCTCAATACCACACGATGACCTTCATAGAAGAAAAATAGTCAAGTAGCATATCTTTTGCCATGAGAATAGTTTATTTACAATAGGCATGATGACACTAACTAAAAATTTAATTTTAGTAGTAAAATACAAAACACTCATTTATCTAGATAAATTTTTGAAATTAATAATTATTTTGATGAAATAAAACTATAAAATACGGCAATCCGCCATGATTTCGAACACCAGCCAGAGCGAATGACGTCACTTTACACTAATAAAGGCTTCCGCACACTGACACGTTATTATCGGCCGTAATATTGCTTGCTTTTTCGCACATAAGTGCGTTTCTACATACATACATACATATACTCACGCCTTTATCCCCGAAGGGGTAGGCAGAGGCCTATACTGGCCCACATTTCACCGTGTACAATTCGGTCCCACGTAACAGGTGGTGAGCCCATCGCCGTGTTGAAATGGACCGCCGCCGTCAGAGCCTCGTCCGTTGTTCAGCAGGTGCACGAGCTTGCACGTGAGGTTGACTTGGGCCCGATGGTGTTGGTAGGGCCCCACTACACCCATCGTTTCTATCATCCAATAATTAAAATAATTATATGGTTATATATTAAAATACCAGAAATCAAAATGCCTTTACTTAAAATGCATTAGACCAAAATACCCGAATTCGAAATACCTTAACATTCAAAATACCTTATTTCAGTACACCTTACCGTAAAATGTCTAAATTTAAAATACAAATAATTATTATATCAGAATTCAAAATACAAATTTTCAAATATCCTTAATTTAAAATACCGAAAATAGAATACAATGTGTCACTGTCACTCACACGTTTTGTTATTTGGCTTTAACTTATTTACCCCTCCCCCCCACCTAAGTGAAGCCGCAGTTGTAGCCGTAGGTCTGTTGGTCCTTGGGTATCCTTCTGAGGGCTTATCCGGGACTCCCAACTGTAGGCTGTTATGTAGAATACGTGTGGTTTTTAGTCGGTAGGAGTCCGAGTTACAAAAGTACTACAGTGGGCTAAAGAAAAAAAAAAATAACCACGAAGGCTAAGACGGGAGCTCCGCTTCGCTTCGCTCCCGCCTTAGTCTTCTAACCTAACCTATCCAAGTCGGGATACTCTGAGTCGGGGTGTTAACCATTCACAGATATATAGCATCCATGTAGGATTTAAATCATGTTAAAAAAAAGGTATTTTGTGTTTGAACATTTTAGGATAAGGTATTTCATAAATTTATATTTTGGGTTTCGGTTATTCGACCGTAAGGCATTTTAAATTATTTATATTATAAATATTTGCCTTTTGAATATTGATATTTCGATTTCGGGTATTTTGGGCTACGATATTTTGAGTAAAGGCATTATAATTTCTGGTATTATGACGGTATACCAATTATATTCGCGACACTAGTGCAACGTCTTATTCTAACAAGTACATGAAACACGCCATGTTATCTGAAACCGGCGTCCAGTAGAACCTGTGGGCTATAGATTAGGCTGAATGATGACGTCACTTCTGCGATCGTCACTGAGTATCGTTTTGGCGCGAATTTTAAATCTAATCTAAGTAAATAATTTTTTTTCCTAATAAATCTCTAACTTCTACAAAAATATGTTATTCTCAGTAAATAATTGTAATCAAGAGCATTTTAGGAAGTGTTTTCAAAAATTGTCATCATGCCTATTAGTACAAAAATACAAAATAAAAAATAGTAAATGGTACATTTTACAAAATAACTTAATTTTTGACAACCCTAAGCAAGATTTTAAAAAGAATCATATCTTACGAACCCTTTGTTTGTCGCGTCTGGTATTTTTTGTGACAATACATATTAACATCATACATATAAATCAATTTCAAACAAATGCTACAATGCAAGAGTTTTTGAATAAAAAATATTTAGGTTATTATAGAAAATTGTTTTTTCTTTTTTAGGACTCCAGTCATCAATTTCTTATGTGGACATTTATTCTTTAGGTTAACCTTCATCGTGTTTAAATACATTTTATAGTTAAAAATCATAAGGAAAACAGCTACCTATAAGGTTTTTCTGGTTTCTATGGATTTTTCTCAATTTTTTTAATTTCTCAAAAAGTACGAGACATACAGTAACGAAAGTTTTTTTAAGAAGTTTGTCTTGAAAATCTCTCTACTAATCTATTATAATATATAAAAATAAGTCGGGTTTTCCTTCCTGACGCTATAACTCAAGAACGCATGAACCGATTTCCACGGTTTTGCATTCGTTGGAAAGGTCTCGGGCTCCGTGAGGTTTATAGCAAAGAAAATTCAGCAAAATTTCACATACAGCGCCATCGCGGGCGAAGCTGCGGGCATCAGCTAGTAGTTTATAAAACGGACGTGACCGCAAATCGACTTCTATAGCACACTGGCGCCTGCGGCACTGTAGGTTCTGGGTTCAATTCCTGGGTCGGTCCAAATACTAATGCTTCCTCCACATTACTCGCAAAGTTGAACGAAGTTGGACGAGTACGATAGTGTAGCTTACTGTTTTACTTTGTCTTGAACATTTGCAGGCGGGAACAAGCTAAGTCAAGCGAGTGGTGGTTTACAAAATAGGTACATGTTCCCATAGCTTGTTGTAGCGACATGTAGCGAGAGCTCCGCTTCGCTCTGCTCCCGCATTAGCCTCCTAACCTAACTTATCCAAATCGGAGCAGTGCAGTATTCGAATTGGAACCGTTTCGGGGTAACACCATCGAAATTGTTGGCATAGCAAATCATTTGACCAAACGTTTATTGTCTTAAGATTGTGCGCTATAATAAATAATTTGCATCATTTGATCAATAGGCAAATATTATCCTTGGTAATTTATGCTTGACGGCACACTTCAAATGTGATCCTAATGACAAGTGACATTGACAGGTGACATAACACCGAGCGCTGGAGGGGCGGCCACGCACGACATATCAGGACGTCGTGAGTCGAGTCTCGGTCATTATTGGTGCAACGATCGACCGGTGCGCACGCGCCCACGTGCTCTGGTGGAATGTTAAACAGTGTAGATTTAGTTAGTCCTAGGAGGTTCTTTGTGTTTAGTGTTAGTTATACGATTGACTAAATGAGTGTTAACTAAACCACGCATTATTTCTTTATACCACGATTCCTGGTTTCCTCGCCGAACTACCTACAAAGTGATGGTTACATCGGAATGTAGCAACGTGCCACTTTCTTCGATCGTCGTGAGTGATAAAACTAACTTAGTACGCGCCAAGGACTAACAGGAGACGTCTGTGTCGCCTTGGTAAGTATCGCCATTTTGTACTTATCGTAATGATGTAGGTCAATTTTACCTATGTTTGGTCTTTGTGTAAGTTTTATCCACGTGGTAAATTTTAAGGTAAGCAGTTTTAATTGGATTGAACGTTGTATTTTCTATTGTTTCTAATAACAAATATTATTTTTTAGGTAATATAACAAAATGGCGTCCTGTAGATGGCTGAAGGTCCAATAAGAAGGAAATTCCAGAAGCTCTCAAGAACACCCGCTCTCACCCAGTGGGATCATCTATATTTTGTTTCGATGGTCCACTAACTCTTGTGTCTTATAAACTGAAGATTCTACGATGATTTATATATTATCCTCTTGTGATGAAGACGCTGTAATCAGTGGAAAGCCAGACATGATTTTATTTTATAACTAGACGAAAGGAGGCATTGATTATTTTGATCAAATGTGTTCTTCTATGTCTACTAATAGGAAGACAAATAGGTGGCCCATGGCTGTATTTTACGGGAAGCTCAACATGACTTTTGTGAATTACTACATTATTTACTGCCATAACAAGCTAAATAATAAGATTTTATAAAAATATTGAGCACTGATTTGACCTCGCCATGGATGGAAAAGCGGCTGGAAGCTCTGACTTGGAAGCGTTCGGTGCGTGACAATATCATGAAAATACTTCAAACTGGGCAACTATCATCGTCGGCTGATCTCACAGATGAACCAGAGCCTAAAAAGCGACGCTTCGGTGGATATTTTTCATTTTAAAAACAGCGATAGACAAATTCAGTGTGCATCAAGTGCAAAAAGGCAATATGCCGTGAAGACAATATTGACGTTTGTGAAAACTGTGTGTAAAATGAGATTATTGTTATAAAACTGTTAGTTTGTAATGAAAAAAATATTAGTTAATTGTAAGAAAGTCAATTTGTTATATTTTTTTGTTTATTTTTTTGTTTATAAGAATTAAACCGAGAAGATCTCATTTTGTACCAAATATTTCGATTCTCACTTATCACTTGTTATCACTAAGGTGTAATAAATCAATATGAATATTATTTTCTTTTATTTTAGCTCGCAATTTGTTAAAAAAAGAATAAATTTATAAACATTTGCAAATTTAACAAAGTAAACAGATTTACAGGTACATTCACTTGTGTAGGTAATTGGGCTTTATAGCTAGTAAAATATGATTGGGCTTCTAGGGCTAACTTATTTACATAACCTAAGTGAAGCCGCAGTTGTAGCGTAGCCGTAGGTCTGTTGGTCCTTGGGTATCCTTCTGAGGGCTTACCCGTGGCTCCCAACTGTAGGCTGTTATGTAGGATACGTGTGGTTTCTAGTCGGTAGGAGTCCGGCATAGTATCCATGTAGGATTTACCTCATGTTAAAACACTTTGATTCAGAGTTACAAAAGTACTACAGTGGGCTAACGAAAAATAAAAAAAAAATAACCACGAAGGCTAAGGCGGGAGCTCCGCTTCGCTTCGCTCCCGCCTTAGTCTTCTAACCTAACCCATCCGAGTCGGGATACTCTGAGTCGGGGTGTTAACCATTCACAGATATATAGCATCCATGTAGGATTTAAATCATGTTAAAAAAAAAGGTATTTTGTGTTTGAACATTTTAGGATAAGGTATTTGATAAATTTATTTTTTGGGTTTCGGTTATTCGATCTTATGGCATTTTAAATTATTTATATTATAAATATTTGCCTTTTGAATATTGATATTTCGATTTCGGGTATTTTGGGCTCGGGCATTTTAAGTAAAGGTATTATGATTTCTGGTATTGTGACGGTATACCATGCAAGCTATAAAATCGATTCATAGCGAACGTAAAATATATTGTAGTGAGAGCCAAGATATACCTATATAGTCCGCGGAGATTTAAAATCGGTAGGTTTGGCAAGAAAGCCCTTAGCCCTACTCAAACCGTGGCCGTGTCGGGTGGTCGGGTCTTTGATAGTGGCCCATCTGAGGTTACAAATTTTAAAAACCATTTAAAATTTTGCTTTTATTGGAGAATTCGAACCGTTTGTGCGACGAGAGTTATCAGCGATATTGGTATGAATTGGTACGCCGCACAGTGGGTCGAAACGGCTATTTGAGGGACATAGGATTTTTTATTCGTATTTCAATAAAACAATAATGACATCCGATAGATCTCGTCATTCTGATGAATAATTACTAAGAGCGGTTTTCTCTAAAAGTGATACTTGGCCTGGAAAAAAGTATTTTCTATTTTAATGTATGGAATGAAACACAAACTTCTAATAGACCTAGTCTTAAGTGATCCCGCTTTAAAACAACTTTAGTTTTAGTTGTTGGCTTATTAGCTATAATTGTATACCTTGCCTACCTTAAATTACCTATCTCTGCATCATCCTAAGGTTGACTGGAAGAAAATGCCTACGGCATTAAGTCCAACTTTGTACTTTTTTTTTGCATAAAGTTTTTAAATAATTAAATAAATTGTACGCTATTAGCTCGCATCCATACTTGTCCGTTCTATAGTTATGAGGTTCAGTAAAATGTAAAGAAAAGGTAGTTTTTATCAGTAATTTAAGTGAAAAATTAATTGTGTTACATTAAAATGCTTGTAATTAATGTTTATCAATAATTTCAAAACTTATCAATCTTATTCCATTGAAAAAATTACGTGTTTCAAGTTTAAATAAACCTCGATATTTCGATCTATAATAGTTATTGGTGTTTTACACTGAAACCTGGATAGTTTGCCTGAAAATATTTTTTCTAGTTTTTGTATGGAGTAAAACAAAATCGGCTAAAATGCGGTCAGCCTTGAGAGTTCGAGAGCTAAAACCACTTTAGCAAAAAATGTTGACTTATTTACTATGCTTTAACTTTATTCGCGTGCATCGGTAGTTGCCCGTTCAAGAGTTATGAGGTCCAGTAAGTTAAAAAAAGGTTTAATGAAAAAGTATCTACTTTTCAACAATAATAACATAGATGAAGAAATTTAATTACATTAAAATGCTTATTATTAACGTAAACGTGGACAAAAACAGCAATAAATTAAAAAATCTCAAAATAAAGCAATATTATAGTATGTTATAAATGCATATACCATCTGCTTCCACAAACTACAGACAAAATTCATATGTTTTGCGAGCAAGCCGTAATTTCAATAGACTAGCTAAGCAGCATGATCTCGACGTCTTCTCCACCAAAGGGGCCAATATTAAACAGACGCTGGCCTTGAGGTTTTTTGGGCAAATTGAATCTAACCGTAACATAAGTGGTGAATGATTCTGTAATTTGTGTTTTTGTTTTCTATATTGTATTTTATTTTTTATTGTTTTTTAAGTTGATGAGTGTTGCGCGCTTTTCTGTACGTATACCTAAAAAATAGCAAAATGTGAAAACTTGTTATTGGCTCTCTGTTGTTAACCTGTTGAATTGTAAGACATAATAGCTGTAAGTTTTCCAAACCATAAATAAATAAATAAATAAATAAATAAATAAATGTTTGATATTTCTACCGATAAAACTAGTTTTTTTTTTTAATTTTGAAATAACGGTCGCTTGATGTTAGTGTTGTTTAAGACTATCATTTTTTACAGCAAACAATTTTTTTTTAGAAAAGTTTTTTACACATTTTTCTAAGAATAATGTCTTGAAATTATTGATAAACATTAATTACAAGCATTTTAATGTAACACAATTAATTTTTCCTTCAAATTGCTGATAAAAACTACCATGTACTTCATAACTATAGAACGGGCAAGTATGGACGCGAGCTAACAGAGTACAATTATAGCTAATAAGCCAACAACTAAAATTAAAGTAGTTTTAAAGCGGGATCTCTTAAGACTAGGCCAAATTTTAGAAGTTTGTGTTTCATTCCATACATTAAAAATAGAAAATATTTTATTCCAGGCTAACTATCACTTTCAGAGAAAAACGCTCATAGTAATTATTCATCAGAATGACGAGATCTATCGGATGTCATTATTGTTTTATTGAAATTCGAATAAAAAATCCTATGTCCCTCAAATAGCCGTTTCAACCCACTGTGCGCCGCATCTAACGACTATTAAATGCAGAGGACTTATGCGCAGAATGCCTTTATAGTTGTACATCTTCTGTGATGGCTGGGTCTGGAGGTTGCCCTTTACTTATTCGGTCCCTTTCGAGTTCCGTGACAGTAGACAGCCTCGGAATTGTAAAGGGCACGGGATACCGCACGATCTGGGTTGAGGCGTCATATCTCCAAGCCGGGATCCCTTCATGGGACCTGGAAGCGAGGGCTCATTGTTTTAATGGCGCAAGAAGGCGCTGGAGCGGGGCCATAAGCCTGTGACACGAGAAATAGAGGCTCCCAGCTCTATCAGGTGGGGAAACGTCACAATCGAAGCGATCCGACCGATCATGGACGAGTGCCTGGAGAGGAGTCACTACAACCACTCCTACCGGTTGTCACAGATGATTACCCTGCGAGCATGTTTCATGAAAGAGTCTGCGGGCAGGGAGTGGGAGACATCTCTTCCACTCAATCTTTACTGTCTGCGGCAAGGGCGCCGTAGACTCGTTTTCGTCCAAGTCTATGCGGCTCCATTACCGAGGGCCTAAGGACGGCGAGGGGGCTGCTCACCGTCCTTACAGAAGCAGGCCCAATACGGCAGCATGCCGTGAATATTTCACGCACGCCACGCGCCCCAAGAAGCGAGATAGCACCCGAAAAACCCTCAAATACGGGGGAAATTACTTCAACCCCAAGGAGAGGTCGCAGTAGCCAAGGTCTAACGGGAAGCCTGGAAAGTTCTTCCGAAAACTTACCCCAGGGTTCTCGACCGTGCAGTAGTAAGGCACGCGTGGTTTTAGTAGGTAAGAGTCCGATGTAGCATCCATGAGCGTTATCCACACGTAAAAAAGTATTCAAAGGATGAAAAATCGCATAAAACGTAATAATCTTGTGTCCATTTCGATTGCTCGGCCAATATGTCGTAGAAAAAAGAAACTTATGTCAGCATTTCGAAGGAATTCGTAGAAAACGAACAGTGAAAACCGCAAATTCGAAGAGTCAATATTTAGAAAGTTATAAGGGTTTAACCGTGGCCGCGCAGTCCGCATGAATTCAACTGCGCGGCCACCAGTTCTCTTGAACGGAGCTACGTACAAGTCTAATTCTTTTTGCTAATCACTGACACGATTTCGAAGAAAATGTAGATTATAAAAATAAAGCCCTACTATTTGAACTTCACAACATACGGCACTCCAAAGTTATGGCCGCGCAGTCCGCACAATGCGAACCGCGCGGCCACGGTTTTTCTTAAATGGAGCTTAAACGGAGCTTAGTAGAAGTCCCATTCTTTTTGCTAATTACAGATACCATTTCGAAGAAAATGTAGACAGTATGAATAAAGCCTCAAATTAAGAACTAAATGACGTATAGAACTTAAAACCTATAATCGAAGGAAAAAATAGGGTGACCAAGATTTATAGTGTGTAAATCCAGGCTTTTTACTATTTTAATATCATAGTGTAAATATATTTATATAGCAAGTAGCTTTTCTTGTAAAAAGAGCTACTGATTGTTTCAATTGAATTCCAATTCAATTCAATTGAGAATTAGTGATTCGAATTAGTCTTACGAAAATGTGCTTGTAAGCTTTTAAGTAAAATAGGTTTATTAAAAAGAAAACATATTTGCTGGCGATTGGCAATCATTCATTCTACATGGCGCTGTGTGAAATAGATATTCCACTACATTTAATATTGGTTTTTGGTGCAGGACCTCCTCACTCCCACAGTTCAACAATCCCAACCACAGCAACCACCAAAAGGAAACAAACCTTAGCAAATCACCACGACGATAACGAACTGCCCAACCCAAAGAAGACAAATGGACGGGACGATAATTCGCCTGATGGCATTTGTAACTTTTTCTAAGATGAAGCGGTCCACAACTATTCTGAGCATTTTCCGTACTTATTTATATAAGGTGTTATTTACTAACTAGAAGTATTCTTCTATAAATGTAGGTATTAAAATGTCGTTTATAAAAAAAGTAAAGTAAGTAGGTACATATAAGTAAAGTATTGACTTTCGATTACATTACATTAATTAAGTACTATACGTAAAAACACCATACAGTACCTCATTACCTACCAACTTAAATATTGGGTAAAAAATATTAGTATTGCGGAAATACCTTACTTGATATTGTTATTGTCCAGACTACCATCGTTATAGGTTAAACGCAAAGTTTATATTACTTGAATAGTGGTATTTAGATTCAATTTACGTAAAACTAAAGCATTTGAAATTAAATCAGCAATTAAAAATGGTCGAAAACAAGGACGTATCATAGCTATAGACATCGACATCGCGACTTTAAAAAACAAATAAACTTTTATAAATTTGAAAAAAGAATTCTATAAATTATCTGTAGTAGCATGCATGAAGTAAACATATTTGCTGGCGAAAGAAAAAAGTCAATATCAGAGGAACGTGGAATAAAAAGGAAACTTGAATTTCACTTACTGAGACATATGATTACCTACTTAATGTGTTTACGGGTAAAAAGTAATAATTAAATTTATAAAATGTTAGTGCTGTTTATCGGATTAGTAATTACTGGCGTAATTTAAGTCATAAAATCAAACTATAACAATACCATAAAGAAACATCTATTTAATAAGTAATAATTCAGTACATAATAAGTAATCAAAATATTTTTAATTTCAATCATTTTAATAATCTTAATATATTATAATTTTGTTTTACTTTTTATTTATAGAAACATAATTAAATAAAATGAAATCTACTAGCAAAATAAAATATTAAGTAGTACAAAATCTCCCCAACATTATTTTATTAATTATACAGAGTACATTTTCCTTGCTAAAGGCCATTTTAGCATTCCGGAAAATAAATAATAATAATTATTTCTGTTGTATTTACGCACGTTTTTATATTTGGCAATTACTGTGTAGTTTGTGCATCATCTGAAGATACAAGAAGGTATGTTTTTTGCGAGTTTTCTTTAACAACAGAATTTAAAACATTGCTAATAGAACTTTTGCAAAGCCTACAGTCGCGTCACTGATTGGTCAGGTAATTCCTTCCTTAACCTTTACGTGTTGCCATTTTCCAGTGTTGATAACGTATCTTAAGGTTTTTTTATAAATCACTAGCTGATGCTCGCGGCTTCGCCCGCGTGAATTTGGTACCCGTTCCCGCTTCCCATGAGAATATTTTCCCGAGATGTAACGTAGCCTATGTGTTATTCCAGACTATAAGCTATTAAAACATGAATGTGGGTTTATCACACGAAGCGAAGATGAGTGTGATAGATAATAGTATCACATGAGTGTTTTAATACCTAATTATACAATTGCATACAAGACTTTATCTACACCCATGATAAAACAATTTGCAAAAATAATATCGAAGAAAAATAGCGGGAATTCGAATTCGCTTTAATCTTTTTTTTTCGGCGATCTTTTGAATCGTTCAGTTGTAGCGAAGTAAGAGTGGCACCTCTGTCCAGCAGGCGTTGTTCGGGAAGGAGTGGGCGGGATTAGGTTGAAGAGTTCAGAACACTCACCGTGAAAGATACGGTAGAATGCAGCGAAAGACGCAATAGTTCTTCGCTGCGCTAACGGCCTTACCTTACCTTACCCATTATATAACAATATGTACCTATATTGTGATCATCACCATTTACTGAAATATAAATCAATCGATGAGTGTTTTTTTTCTTATCTTCTTATCTTTGACTGCCTCTGTGGCACAGTCGGTAGAGATACCGCCTGCGGCGCTGGAGGTCGTGGGTTCGATTCCCACCGGAGACAAATATTTGTGTGACCCATAAATGTTTGTCTCAAGAGTCTGGGTGTATCTATGTATAATATGTATGTATTTAAAAGTATATAAGTATTAATATCCGTGGTGGATCGTGGATACCCATAACACAAGCAGGTTATTCCTAGCTTACTTTGAGATCAGATAGCGTTGTGTGAGATGTCCGTGAATATTTATTTATTTATATCCTAGAAGTAAACTTCTCTATTCAAATTCAAACCAAGGGACTACAACTATTTGCTTTTTACGATTAAAAGTATAGCAATATACGTGACATTAAAAAGTCTTATTAACCGACTTCAAAAAAGAGGAGGTTCTCAATTCGTACGCTATGTTTTTTTATGTATAAGTATTACGCGATAGCGGCGCCGATTTTGATTTTTTTTTGTTTGAATGAGGTTACTTCTGAGGTGGTCCCATATCCAGGGTATCAAGATCTTATGCTGGGATCCAGGAGAAATCGAGGGCAACCACCGAAAATTGTTGGGACAACTAGTGCGTTTGCTAACTTTTTGATTGAGTGCTTTAATAAGTAAGTATACCTACTACAATTTAATAAAGGTCTGGAGTCGATATGATGATGGAACCGAAAGACAGTTGAGGGAATTTCTTAACGATTTACAGCAGTTACCTTGTGTTTCGGCTTGATTGATTTGTGTTGATGAGAACTTTACACCTAGATAGATATACTTATCGGTCTACCCGTCACTTAAAATAATAATAAAAAAATAATTAAACAATAGAACCGACTTCATACAAATCCTTAAAAATAAAATATACCTAGCACATAGTGATATGTATTTTGATTTATCAGATTTTATTCAATTTAATATGGAAGTTGTTGCCATTAATAATACCTACCTACCTATACCTATGGGTTTACTTGGCGCCGACTTCAATATGATATTGAATAAAATCTGGTAAATCAAAATAATAACTTTGTGCTAGGTAAATATTTTAAAGGATTTGTATGAATTCGGTTCAATTTTTTTTTGGGAATATCTCGTCGACGCAACGTAAATCATGGTCACCCTTCTTTTAACTCGAGTTACAGGGTTTAAGTTCTGTAACTCGTGATTTTCAAGCATTAGAACTTCATTCATGATATCTACATATTCTTCGAAATCGTATCAATGATTAGCAAAAATAATGAGACCTCTACCAAATTCTGTTTAAGCTCCACTTTAAGAAACACGTGGCCGCGCGGTTCGCCCTTACGTAAGTGCTGTAGAACGAGAAGTTCAAACTTTAGGGCTATATTTTTCAAATCTACTTTTTCTTCGAAATCGTATCAGTGATTAGCAAAAAGAATTAGACTTCTACAATGCTCCGTTAATGAGAACTGGTGGCCGCGCGGTTCGCTTTATGCGGACTGCGCGGCCATAACTTTGGAGTGCCGTATGTCGTGAAGTTCAAATAGTAGGGCTTTATTTTTATAATCTACATTTTCTTCGAAATCGTATCAGTGATTAGCAAAAAGAATTAGACTTGTACGTAGCTCCGTTCAAGAGAACTGGTGGCCGCGCAGTTAAATTCATGCTGACTGCGCGGCCACGGTTAAACCCTTATAACTTTCTAAATATTGACTCTTCGAATTTGCGGTTTTCACTGTTCGTTTTCTACGAATTCCTTCGAAATGCTGACATAAGTTTCTTTTTTCTACGACATATTGGCCGAGCAATCGAAATGGACACATAATCTTTGTAACAACTTTCTTTTCATTTTTTTATATAAGTACGTTCTAGTTAAGATTCTAATTAAGATCTAAAAATAATTCTGTCTTGTAGCCCGCGACCCCATGACTGAAACATGTTTGTGCCTGTGAATGCTATGAATTCGAACGCCGACAGTTTATGTTTCGAGGGCGCAGCAGTTCTCGGACTATGTACAGCCGGGAAGAATGAAAATTGGGCCAACAAAGAAAAAATCTCGTGAATCAATCAATAAACAATAATTTCTTTATTTTTTATATTTCCTACAGCAGAACATAAATTCTTAAGTAAACATTACAATGCAGCTACGGATATTTTGTAAGTAATATAATGATGATCGTATGCCATAATGAAAAAGGCATCTTGGCATACCAGTAAATTATTCAGCTATGACGCGTTAACAGACACTTCAAATAAATACATTAGTAGCCTTATCTATTAACAGTCACATTATGTAAGGTCTACCAGGTAATGGGATTTTAGGGGTCGCACCCCACCCCTAAAATCCCATTTAATTTTAATAAGTATAAATCTATCTAATTAAAATGCGCTCGCGCAGCTATCACAAACAAACTCATCACACTGCCTCCACCGTGTCACAACTCTCAAATTGCTTTAAAACAATATGTTTCTATAGATTTATACGATAAACTAGATGAGTATGCATAACAACTAGATAGAACAAACAATATGGAGTACGAGATCTTATCATAGGTATGATTACGTAGTTGTAGAGTAGACGGTAGATAAAACATCATGAAGTTATAGTCCAAACAAGCCGACAGTGAACACGCCATTGGTTTTTATTCAATGTAATATTTACCTTACGATTCTAAGACTATATGGTAGTAATTCCATTTAATAGTATGTACCTATAGAACTGTCCGCTAGAATTACTCACTGCACCGAATGATCACAAAACTTTTATTTCCACATATCTTAGAATTTAATCCCGTTGAATTTTAAGATTACAAGTTTCACAAAATAACTAACTAACTAAAATAATATACACTCAATTTTCTATACACTATCAATTTACATAATAAATACAATATCATTTATAACACTATTTACAATTAATCAGGTAATAAACATTTAATGTTAAATTAGCAAATTATATTTGCAAAGCCGACCCTAACTCTGTTGGGCAAAGGCTCGAAGGATGCACATAATTATTTTTTATGACTAATATAATACTATTAATGAAGTTTAAAACGGCTCAGACACTAGTATGACCAATATTTTAGTAAATATTTAATAATTTTTGCAATTTCGAATCATATGACATCTCAGTCATTAATTTTGGAGACTGAGATAGGAGTTTGACCTAAAAGTATTAGTTGACTATCTATGACAATAATGGCACACATGTCTTTCTTCCGCGCACGCTAATATTGTGGATCAGTTCAGTCAGCTAAAAGAGGTCTTAGAAGGTTCTTACAGAGTCGGCAGCGCGAGTGTAGCGCCACTGCACTGGTGTCACAAACGTCTATCTATACTCTATAGCCTCTATGTGCTACGGTGACCACTATCCGTCACGAGGACCGCTTATCTTTCGCCTTGATGGTCAAAACAATAACATAGTCTCCAGCGCAAAACGTGATTAATGTCACTTTACTGACAGTGTCTGGTCCGCTCAAACCCTACCTATCACATTGAATGCAAGCTGTGGTGAATGACTCGCGATATTTATGACACTTGTACAGCTTGGCAAAAAACGTCTAGAAACGGAACTGATATTTTGCAGGCTGGCTACATTGTCAATAAGCTGCCAATAACGTCACATAACGATGCCTTACTTTCTCAACCTCGTATCTTAGAAAATAGGGATTTTACTTTTTTCTAATCAATCGATTGCTCTCATTTTGCTCTATAACTGCAACCGACTCTTAACTGGATAATAGGCTTGTGTCCACTAAGAATAAATCTGATCGATGTGTGTTTCTAACGACTATGTCCGATATATAAATTAACAAAAAGTAATATAAATTGGTGCACAAATTAAGGATTACTATTATTTTTAGAAAATAAAATTGGAAAAAATAGGCAATCAGTCACGTGACATCAAACACCTCTATCAGATGGTGTGACGTCACAGTTTGCTTTTTGACGTTTGACACACTCTGGCAGTCTCGAGTCTTGACATCTTGTGTCACAAGTCGTGTTATCTTGTGTCATAAAATACCGTGGACAGAGAACATTTTAAATTAATATGGAAAGCAGACGAACGCTAACTTAACACTGTCAAACAGTGATGTCAATGGCAATTTTTTTTTCAATTAATTTATATTGGCTTTGGTTACTTAGACCATATGCCAAAGTGATGCCAACTCCTACCGAATGTTCCTCTAAAAACCAACCTCAAATTCCCAAATTTCCCTAAATATCGATTAAAACCCCTAAACGTTTCTTTTTTGTAGTATAACTTTAAATCTCAAAACAAATCATTGAAAGGGCTCTTAAAAAAATACACATATTCTTTTTGTTTTGTTTGGCGAGATTCTTTGGCGGGAACTGAAAGGAATCGTATCGCGTCGTTTTGTAAATTTGCTAAATTAGTGTAATTTCGAGTGTTTTGTGTGTATCAATGGTGGATTCTTAAACATAAACGTTTGACAACGTGCACTAGTGTTGGGAAGTGATAAAACGCTGTAAATCGCAACTTTGCAGTGACAAAAAATCCAAAGAAACTTTCAGAAATTTATCCACCGCTTTTCTGAAGGAAGACTGACATTGACTTAGGGATGATGTACTTGACTGGACTTAGAGGACGAGGACTGTGACTTTTTAAAGCAAAATGAAGAGATAATAAATATACAAGACTTGGCTGTATGGCTCAAATTGCCTTTGCCTATCCGAAAATGGATAAATAAAACCACTACTACTTTTGTTTGGCATCAAGTGACGTCACACAAGGCGCCATGAGCGTTTTCGATACAAATTGAAATTCATTTTTTAAATCACAAAATAAACTATGTAAATGATTGTTTTAAATCAAAATATTACATTTTTGTGATCATGTAGATATAAAGCTACAAAAATAAACGATTTTTGAAGTTTAGGACACAAGCCTATTGTGTCTATCCCATGAAAACGAACAAAAATCATTCTGGTATCTCTTTTACTCCTGTTTTGATAATTGTGTCAAACTCGTATCTTTAATATAAGTGGTTGTGAATGTTATTTCGTGGCTAAGTGTCCCGTTTAAGTTACCGTGTCCACGAGATACGAGGTTGCAACACTTGTAGTATCAATGAATTTTAGTAAAAAATTGCAATAGTTCCTTAATAGAATCTAATTTAATCCACCACCTTCAACTAACACGGTCGGTTCTGTGAAAGTCATTAGTCATTAGTCGTTTCTTGCATTGCTGTGTGATCGAAGTTGTTTTACTTAGAGAAAATAAATTTAAATTTGACAACGATTCTATAGATACAGGTGTGTTAGTCTAGCTCTAGTTTGTGAGCTAATAAATAGCTACAATAGTTCTTCTCTTAGTCGTTTACTCTTGTAAAGAAAGTCGTATTTTGAACGGTTACAGCCCCCATGATCCAGTCATCAGCTTCCCTTGAACTCTGACCAATGTATATAGGTTTGTGTTACTACTTTCACGAGGTTTGTGCATCGCATAGGTGATCGTACGTACGATCCTTTGCCTTGTACATGTCTCTAGATAACAAGCCAGTTCGTGGAGATTTCGTTTCGAATAACTTGTCCAAAATATTTGAGGATTCGTATTTACACCTTCGATGATAATCTCTACTTGAATTTAAGTTCCTACAAGAACAAGATGATAGTCCTAAATGCTGTCCAAGGGACATCAATTACTTTGCGGCAGTTTTTGAGTCACCAACCATCCACTACTAAATCTAATAGTTAAAGTGCCGGCTACGTAACTTTACCTATTGCATTGAAATTCAGTATCACAAGTTTATAAAATAAACGACGCCGTCTTCCACCATCTAAAGATGGCACGGCTAGTTAAAATTCCCGACTTTACTCATCGAGACGCAAGTACGCCGTCTTGATTTTATCCTGTACCTGTGTACTTATATCATCGAGGAGCAATTTCGAGATAAAGCTGGGCCCGGGTGTGCGCGTTCATTAGGGAGGATGTTTGCTGTCACCGTTACCGGTGCCTTGAGACCCCGTCTTTTGGCTACAAGTTGATCATGATTCCACGAACCAGACTACATACATGTTAGTCTACTGGTACTACAAAGGGAAAGCTAAGACAACCAGGCCGTTTCAAAAGTTCAGCGAGAGAGCTGATGAGGTGGAGAGGACCGAACATTGACTTGATGTTTCTGAGGGACTTAAGAGGCCACTACACTAAGTGGCTGGTATCCCTCAAGACCAATCTAGTGGGATGCGCCGCCCCCGCGTTTGTTCTCCCAGGATCAGATCCAAGTGGTACGCGGCTTCACATGGATATCGCACAGGTCGGATCATGTGCTCGACCTACCTACGGCTGACGAGTTATTCAGCACAATATAATGTGTTGGTGGATGACATACTGGGTACCTCTGGGTAATATGACAACATGTTGGCAGACTGGAATAGACCCTGCGATTACGGTGCGTCTGTCCAATGGAGTCAACATTGCTATGCAGGTACCTAAGGCTTCATAGGATAGCGCCTCAGCCATTGCTAGTGAATCCAGTGTATTATCCATAATACTGATGTCGCCAACTTCCAAAAACTAAGTTATTAAACAGAAATAACGCCTGGGTCAGGGGGGCTCGAGCGGTGCAGTGCACAAACGTGATTCCCTTCAAAGCAGCTTACAATAGGGCTAGCTAGAGCGCCTTTAAGGGGGATGCCCAGCTTCTTTTTTATACATATTAATTTCTATAGAAAAGCGTTTTCATTGCATAATTTAGAATGAACGGGGTTACAACAGTCACAACCTACGTCGGTTCATTTTAACACAGCAATTCGGCACACGTGGGATAAAAGCAAAATTTTTTGTCTCTGCCTATCCTTTTGGGGATAAAAGCGTGTGAACTTATTGATAAAGGCATGGCCAAGTCTATGTATGTATGTATGTGTTTGTGTGATTTAGTATGGATATTAATGCGACAAACAAGTAACTTAGACATCAAGAATGAAGTTAAATGACTATTCAGCAAACTCATATCTTTTAAAATGCGTTTAATGCTGAAATTAAAAAAGCTTTTCATGATTATTTCATCTTTACACATAGCTGTAATCTCTATCTAAATATCTGCATTTAAATTTTTACAAAATTTTCAAAGTATGAAAAGAAAGACAGTTTTTTTGGTCTCCTGAAAAGTTGCATTTTTTAAAATACGAGGTTGAGAAAGTAAGGCATCGATAATGTCTGTCAGTTAATGACGTTATACAATTTGATTGGTGGGTTTTATTGACGGTTGTTGGCAACTGGATACTGATTGGTGGTTCTTTTTTTTTTAACGTGTTGCCATATGAACAACACAGTGGCTCCTCCATTATTTTCTTCTCTTTTTGTCCAAGCTGTACCGACATTTCGGTCGCGAGAGGAGCACTGCGGAAGCGTTGCATCTCTCTCGCTATCCTGCAAGATTCTGTTTGAGAATGGTATCGTGAACAGGAACGGAATTTAAGTGTTTCATCCAAATTTCTTTAGCCCCATTTGGGTTTTTGGATTTTCGATTATTAATTCCGTATATTTATTTTCGGTTTTGGATCTGAATAATAATTATAATTATTTCTTAACAGTAATCAATTTATGAAATAATGTATTTAATAAAAGTATTGCATGTACACATAGTTGTGGCGTGGATATCACACCAAGATAGTTCAAATATTCATAATTTCAGGTACTATGTACAATGTAAATTTTAATGTTTACAATGACTTAGACACCGGTCAACATGCATTCAGTGAACACGCCAGCTATCTACGTGAGACAAAGTGCATCGTCTAGCCTAGCTCACAACTGGCAAGTACACAGTCACACGTACAATATTGACAGTTGGCCAAGCGTATATACATATTGCTTTTCCACCAGTAATAATGAAGCCGTGCTATCTCTGCCGCACCTCATCGATATAAATCTGTTACATAAAGCTAGATTCGAATTTCAGTGGTATTAACGTAAACAAAAATAAACTTTAATTCATAGGCATAAAGCTTTTGTGGTTGAAATGCAGAGAGTGAGAACATAGAGGTCTAAACTATAAATAATTACTTTATACCTTTGAAATAAAAGTTCATATTGTTTAAGTTGATATAACTGTCACAGAGATCAAGTTATATTTTGTAGTAAGTGGGCCGATTTTGAATACTAAATATGATTTATGTCCTGTAAATTGTCAATTCTGACACATTTCCCTCTCCTTTTTTCGCTCGATAAGACTATAGTCCGTTTTATACTGTGAACGGACTATAAGTGCGAGGCCGCATCTGCGTTTTTCCGCGGCGGTTTCTAACCTCAAAACGTCAAACCTTGGCTTAATTTCATTGATTTTGACAGTTTGATGACATTTTGAGGTTAAAAACCGCCGCGGTTTTCCGCGGCGGTTTTTAACCTCAAAATGTAATCAAACACAAGTACACAAGTGTACACAAGTGCGGCCTCGCGCAAACGAGGAAGTATCTCAGCACTCGCCAATAAAAGCATAATGGGATAGAACATGTATCAGATTTTACTTGTTACAGGCCAACTGCCACAGAGAAGATTTAATCATTGAACGTCTGTATGTCCGTCCGTCCATTCTGAGTGCATACAGTTGTGTGGTGCCAACGGCGGATAGCTACTGTTGGCAAGTGGTCACCGGCGTTGTTTCAACGCTATGAGTTCATTCAGCGCCTTAACAAACGTGACGTCTGGTTCCTTTAGCGTCCTCCACATTCACACGAGAATCTCGCGAGAAACGCTTTTCTCGTGTTTTTTTCGCCTTCTCGCGAGATTCTCGTTTGAATGTGGAGCGGGTGTAAATAATTTCAAATTTGGTCTCGAAGATTGAGGTGTTTGTATAGTTGTCTGCAGTGGAGGACAGTCGCGGTCGAGCCGTCGACCAGAGCGCACGTGTCGCCCCTAGTCGCTGCTGCGCTGCGTGACACCCTCGCGTTGGCACGAGAGCTACACTACCTGTACCGGTATGTCTACATGTGTGTCCGTTCTGACGTCATACAGCTGGGTAGTGCCAACAGCGGACAGCTCCTACTGGCGGCAAGTGGTTACCGGCGCTGCTTGAGCGCGATGAGTTCATCCAACTGCGCCTTGTAGAGCTGGGTGACGTCCTGCAGGTCGAGGCGCAGCTCCTCGATCTGCTCCTCCTTCTCGCCGTACATCTGCAGCAGCGCGTCGTACTGCTCCTGCACGTTCTGGAGGGAAGGAAGGCTCTTGTTTAGTGGTTGCTGTTATAGGAATTATATCTATTGCTTATGCCGCCTATGGTACAAAATTGTTCGTGGGAATTTAAAAGTATGGTACGGAATGTCGTGTGAGTGATAATGATAACAATAAATAGAATGATTCATATGGTAGGTCAGACTTTATTGTGAAATTTACTGACGAATGCTGAGAGCGGCGGAAAAAAATCTTGCTTTGATTTACATTGATAATGATTAATTTGCAATTAATTATTATCAATGTAAATAAGAAAGTTTAGTTTATTTTAATAATTTGATGTGCGACTTGGCATAGCTGTTAGCGCATCAAGCACCATTTCAATTTAAATAAACTCGTATCCTCTTGTTCTCTATTTATTTATGAGCATGCTTTTTATCCCCGAAGGGGTACGTAGAGGCATATTATATGCCCACATATTTTGTTAGGTATTAGGTATACAGGATGAATTTTTGAAAAGGGATTGGATGGCCAAATCCGAATCTATAAGGAATAGCGAAAAATGCTCAAAGGAGTCACGAGCCCGATTTTGATGAAACTTAAAACCTCATCATTAGATTTTTGAAAAACCTATAATCCTAGCTGGGAATCGAACCAGTTGATTTTGAAAAAATAAACACACCCTATATTATTACACCATACGATAGTGTCGCTAATAAGGATCAAATTCTGCGAAGTAATGATATACGGCAAATTTAAGGAAAGTTTGGAATTTTAATAGAATTCATATTTCATGTACGTAAATTTTGTATCATAATTTGTTTTGTTCAAAGTCCTAGAATAGATCGTAACTATTCCGTGTTTTAAATCATGCTCAGAATGATTCTTTGGGGAATATTATAGACGAAATCACTAATATTGAATGCAGTACGATCCTTGAGGTCTCGAATCCAGCTATGTATTGAAAACAATGGTCTACATTTTGAACAATTAATCAGTTAACGTAAGAAAAATAAATTGTATTTTGTTAAAGATGAGCACTTTCCTTTAGTTTGCCGTATGTCATTACTTCCCAGAATAAGATCCTTAATAGCAACACTATCGTATGCTGTAATAATATAGGGTGTTGTTATTTTTTCAAAATGAACGGGTTCCATTCCCGGCTAGGATTATTGGTTTTTCAAAAATCTAATAATGAGGTTTTAAGTTTTATTAAAATCGGGCTCGTGACTCCTTTGAGCATTTCTCGTTATTCCTTATAGTTTCAGAGTTGGCCATCCAATCCCTTTTGAAAAATTCACCCTGTATATAGGTGGTGAGCCGTTATGCTGTGTTGATATGGACGACTTGGAAATATTTCAAGCCGCCCATAAAGAACTTCAATTTTACTTAACGGTTGTCATTTTATTGGGAACCGGGACTAACGGCTTAACGGGCTTTCGGAAGTACGGAAACGTTCGCTTTTTTTTCTTCTATATATCTTTGATGTTCATTATCTGATTATTTATTCCTTTCATATTGATATCTGTCCTTATTACACATTTTACTAATGTTTTCTTTAATTTTTCTATTTGGCACTCCATCCTTCAATATTCATATGCATCGTTCCTTTTGTTACATGATTTTCATTCTTTCTCACCATAACTAATTAAGCTAAAACCTTAGACAAGTGTTATGATTACATATATTATGGGTTTTTTTAACGGTTCTGAAGATTTTTCTGCCGCTAATGGGGTTGAAGAGCCAGCGAACGCAGAAAGCAGCTCAGGAACATGATAGGTGCGTAGCAAACGTCATCTGAGCATCGGAGGGCGATTCTCACTCTAGCCAGGTTGATCGTGTGGCTCTGCTAGCGTCGTGTGGAGTAGGGAGTGCCCTTTCCCCTAAGAAGCGAGATGACACTCGAATTTCCTAGATGACGTCGTAATGGTAGCAATTATTAGTAGCCAAGGTTTGTTGGGTGTCCTGGTTATCCTTCCGGAAGCTTACCCGGGGCTCCGAACCGCTGTTGGGTAGGATACGTATGGTTTTTAATTGGCATCAATCAAATCAATCAAATGAGCCTATCGCAGTCCACTGCTGGACGTAGGCCTCTCCTAATTTACGCCACAATCCACGGTCCTGCGCCTTACGCATCCAGTCCCAGCCTGCGACCTTTACCAGGTCGTCGGTCCATCTAGCGGGTGGACGTCCTACCCCACGTTTGCCGAGACGCGGTCTCCACTCTAGAACTCGTTTGCTCTATCGGCCGTCGGTTCTTCTGCAGATATGGCCGGCCCACTGCCACTTCAATGTACTTATTCTGCGAGCTATGTCAACCACTTTAGTTCTTTGCCGGATAGTCTCATTTCGGAGTCTATCCCTCAGAGACACCCAAGCATAGCCCTTTCCATAGCCCGCTGCGCAACCTTTAGAGCTTTGACCAACCTCTCTGTAAGTGTCCACGTCTCGGCACCGTATGTCATAACAGGTAGAACGCACTGGTTGTAGACTTTGGTCTTCAGGCATTGCGGTAAAGGCGAATTGAAGACTCGACGCAGTTTGCGAAATGCTGCCCAGCCCAACCGTATCCTTCTGGCGATTTCCTTGTCCAGGTTCCCTTTCCCCAGTGTAATAACCTGCCCAAGGTAAGTATATTCCTGGACGACCTCTAGCCTCGATCCCTCGACGTATATTGGCCCCGGCGTAACGTGGTTATTAAACATAACCTTGGTTTTTTCCAAGTTCATGCCGAGTCCAACACGTCGAGACGCTCCGTTCAGGCTATGCAGCATTCCGCTTAGCTGTTCCAGCGTCTCCGCCACAATTACGATGTCATCGGCAAACCGAAGGTGCGAGATTTGCGTGCCGTTGATGTTCACGCCCCACCCTTCCCAGTCCAGTGTCTTAAAGATGTCCTCAAGCGCATTGGTGAAGAGTTTCGGGGATATCACATCACCCTGTCTTACACCTCTACGCAGTTCAATGACACTGGTTTTTTGATTATCTAGCTGGATGGTCATGGTAGCGTTGTCGTAGAGACATCTCAACACCTCGATATATCTCCAATCTACACGACATCGCTGCAGAGCGTCCAGGACTGCCCAGGTTTCGACAGAGTCAAAGGCCTTCTCGTAGTCCACAAAAGCCATACACAGCGGCTGATTGTACTCGTTTGTTTTCTGTACAATCTGCCGTACAGTATGGATGTGGTCTACGGTGCTGAAGCCTTTTCGAAACCCGGCTTGCTCCTTTGGCTGAAACTCGTCGAGCCTAAGGGCGAGGCGGTTTGTGACTACTCTCGAGAACAACTTGTAAACATGGCTCAGGACTGAGATGGGTCTGTAATTCCTCAGCAAGGTCTTATCACCTTTCTTGAAGAACAGAGCCACCGCACTCCCGCTCCACGCTTCAGGTGTTTGTCCCTGTTGGAGGACGGAATTAAACAAACACGTCAGCTCGTTGAGGACCGGAGCCCCCCCCGCCTTCAGTAGTTCAGTTGTAATTCCGTCCTCCCCAGGGGACTTGTTGTTTTTTAGTTGCCCGAGAGCCGCCCTCACCTCGTCCTGGTCCGGAATGTCCTCGGTATAGTGGCGCGATAGTGGGGCTCGGTGGTCACAATCAGTAGGACCCGTCGGCCTTTTTGTCCGTGATGCATACAGGTCTCTGTAAAAGCTCTCAATTTCCTTGAGAATCTCGAATCTTGAGGTCACGGTTCTGCCATCCGCTGTCTTCAGTTTCGTCAGACGGGGTCTTCCAAGCTGTTGGGCAAATACCTTGGTACCCCTGTTCTGCTCGATCGCTGCCTCGACGATACTGGTGTTATACCGTCTAAGGTCGCGTCGTATCAGCTTTCGGATTTTGAGATTTAGATCCCGCTGGTCTGACGAAGACGAGTGCGTAGATGGCGTTTCCCGTCTTATTCTCATAAGTTCGAGAGTCTCGGGCGAGAGCTTAGAGCACCTGTTATTGCTTTTTCCGGACAAAAACCTTCGGGACACTTGCTGTAGCGTCCTGACCACATTTTCGGCCTTATCGTGAATATTGCCAGTGGTTTCCAGCAGATCAAAACGATTTTGAAGTTCTAACTGGAACCTCTCAGCCCCTGAGGCTAACTGGAGCGCGGTAGGTCGGAGAGTAGGCTTCATCATACGGGCCCTTTCAGCTCGGAAGTCCAAATTCAGAGATGCTCGCACAAGTCGGTGATCACCACCGGTATTGAACCTGTTAATCACAGAGACATCTCTAAATATACACTTCCTGTCCGTCATGATGAAGTCTATCTCGTTCCTTGTGACCTTGTCGGGGCTTCGCCAAGTCCATTTTCTGTGGGGCTTCTTCTTAAAGAAACAGTTCATCAAGAAGAGCCCCTGAGACTCAAGAAAACTGACAAGCATATGGCCCCGGTCATTTCTGCGCCCCACACCAAAGGGGCCGATCTTCGTTTCGCCGCGTTCTTGTACTCCCACTTTGGCATTGAAGTCCCCCATCACAACGCTGTAGTGAGTCTTGGCAGTACCATGTAGTGCTTTTGCTATGTCCTCGTACACGGTCTCAGCTGCCTCGACAGTGCTGCTCGAGGTCGGGGCATACACTTGTATCACCTTCAGGGTGAACTTGTTGGTGAGTCTCAGTATTAAGTATGCTACCCGAGCCGAAACACTGCTGATCTCCACAACGCTGCTAACGAGGTCCTTTTTCACCATAAAGCCGATTCCGCCCTCGGAAGAATGTCTTCCGTCACCTTCCCGAAAGTAAAACAGGTCGCCTGATGCAAGGGTTAGCGTGTCCTCCCCCTTTCTTCGGACCTCGCACAATGCCAGTTAATACGACCTAGTTCTACCTCGAGTTCGGTGAGCCGCTCGTCCAGGCGCAGAGTAGTTCCATTAAACGTAGCCAGGGTCAGTTTTGTATGGCAGTCTCCCGTAACCCGGAGATTCTTAGCACCCCCCCTCCCGCCGTCACTCCGACCGCTGCCGTGATCGGGAACAGCGGGAGTGCCGGGAACTGGGGCCGTTGTTTTGTTGTGTGCATCATAGGAGGACATTTGGCCTTACTGTATCACGCTGGCCAGACGGGTTGGTACAGGGTTTAGTTTCGAATTTTCCTTTTCTGTGCGCCATGACCTCGTCCGTTTATCAGCAGGTGCACCACTTGCAGGTGAGGCTGGCTTGGACCCCGGGGTTGGTGGTAGGGCCCCATCGCACCCCATTTTAATTGGCATAATATTCATTTAGGAATTTCGTCACGTTGAAAAAAAGTGAGTGCTTTCTCTGCGGGTGTCGTGTTACTAGCGCCGCGTGTAAGACAAGGCGCGTGTCTCACCTGCTGCTCGTCCAGCCGCGCCTGTAGCCGCGCGAGCCTCGCCGCCAGCGCCGTCCGCTCCGCGTGTGAGTAGACAAGGCGCGTGTCTCACCTGCTGGTCGTCCAGCCGCGCCTGCAGCCGCGCGAGCCTCGCCGCCAGCGCCGTCCGCTCCGCGTGTGAGTAGACAAGGCGCGTGTCTCACCTGCTGCTCGTCCAGCCGCGCCTGCAGCCGCGCGAGCCTCGCCGCCAGCGCCGTCCGCTCCGCGTGTGAGTAGACAAGGCGCGTGTCTCACCTGCTGGTCGTCCAGCCGCGCCTGCAGCCGCGCGAGCCTCGCCGCCAGCGCCGTCCGCTCCGCGTGTGAGTAGACAAGGCGCGTGTCTCACCTGCTGCTCGTCCAGCCGCGCCTGCAGCCGCGCGAGCCTCGCCGCCAGCGCCGTCCGCTCCGCGTGTGAGTAGACAAGGCGCGTGTCTCACCTGCTGCTCGTCCAGCCGCGCCTGCAGCCGCGCGAGCCTCGCCGCCAGCGCCGTCCGCTCCGCGTGTGAGTAGACAAGGCGCGTGTCTCACCTGCTGGTCGTCCAGCCGCGCCTGCAGCCGCGCGAGCCTCGCCGCCAGCGCCGTCCGCTCCGCGTGTGAGTAGACAAGGCGCGTGTCTCACCTGCTGGTCGTCCAGCCGCGCCTGCAGCCGCGCGAGCCTCGCCGCCAGCGCCGTCCGCTCCGCGTGTGAGTAGACAAGGCGCGTGTCTCACCTGCTGGTCGTCCAGCCGCGCCTGCAGCCGCGCGAGCCTCGCCGCCAGCGCCGTCCGCTCCGCGTGTGAGTAGACAAGGCGCGTGTCTCACCTGCTGGTCGTCCAGCCGCGCCTGCAGCCGCGCGAGCCTCGCCGCCAGCGCCGTCCGCTCCGCGTGTGAGTAGACAAGGCGCGTGTCTCACCTGCTGGTCGTCCAGCCGCGCCTGCAGCCGCGCGAGCCTCGCCGCCAGCGCCGTCCGCTCCGCGTGTGAGTAGACAAGGCGCGTGTCTCACCTGCTGGTCGTCCAGCCGCGCCTGCAGCCGCGCGAGCCTCGCCGCCAGCGCCGTCCGCTCCGCGTGTGAGTAGACAAGGCGCGTGTCTCACCTGCTGCTCGTCCAGCCGCGCCTGCAGCCGCGCGAGCCTCGCCGCCAGCGCCGTCCGCTCCGCGTGTGAGTAGACAAGGCGCGTGTCTCACCTGCTGCTCGTCCAGCCGCGCCTGCAGCCGCGCGAGCCTCGCCGCCAGCGCCGTCCGCTCCGCGTGTGAGTAGACAAGGCGCGTGTCTCACCTGCTGCTCGTCCAGCCGCGCCTGCAGCCGCGCGAGCCTCGCCGCCAGCGCCGTCCGCTCCGCGTGTGAGTAGACAAGGCGCGTGTCTCACCTGCTGCTCGTCCAGCCGCGCCTGCAGCCGCGCGAGCCTCGCCGCCAGCGCCGTCCGCTCCGCGTGTGAGTAGACAAGGCGCGTGTCTCACCTGCTGCTCGTCCAGCCGCGCCTGCAGCCGCGCGAGCCTCGCCGCCAGCGCCGTCCGCTCCGCGTGTGAGTAGACAAGGCGCGTGTCTCACCTGCTGCTCGTCCAGCCGCGCCTGCAGCCGCGCGAGCCTCGCCGCCAGCGCCGTCCGCTCCGCGTGTGAGTAGACAAGGCGCGTGTCTCACCTGCTGCTCGTCCAGCCGCGCCTGCAGCCGCGCGAGCCTCGCCGCCAGCGCCGTCCGCTCCGCGTGTGAGTAGACAAGGCGCGTGTCTCACCTGCTGCTCGTCCAGCCGCGCCTGCAGCCGCGCGAGCCTCGCCGCCAGCGCCGTCCGCTCCGCGTGTGAGTAGACAAGGCGCGTGTCTCACCTGCTGCTCGTCCAGCCGCGCCTGCAGCCGCGCGAGCCTCGCCGCCAGCGCCGTCCGCTCCGCGTGTGAGTAGACAAGGCGCGTGTCTCACCTGCTGCTCGTCCAGCCGCGCCTGCAGCCGCGCGAGCCTCGCCGCCAGCGCCGTCCGCTCCGCGTGTGAGTAGACAAGGCGCGTGTCTCACCTGCTGCTCGTCCAGCCGCGCCTGCAGCCGCGCGAGCCTCGCCGCCAGCGCCGTCCGCTCCGCGTGTGAGTAGACAAGGCGCGTGTCTCACCTGCTGCTCGTCCAGCCGCGCCTGCAGCCGCGCGAGCCTCGCCGCCAGCGCCGTCCGCTCCGCGTGTGAGTAGACAAGGCGCGTGTCTCACCTGCTGCTCGTCCAGCCGCGCCTGCAGCCGCGCGAGCCTCGCCGCCAGCGCCGTCCGCTCCGCGTGTGAGTAGACAAGGCGCGTGTCTCACCTGCTGCTCGTCCAGCCGCGCCTGCAGCCGCGCGAGCCTCGCCGCCAGCGCCGTCCGCTCCGCGTGTGAGTAGACAAGGCGCGTGTCTCACCTGCTGCTCGTCCAGCCGCGCCTGCAGCCGCGCGAGCCTCGCCGCCAGCGCCGTCCGCTCCGCCAGCAGCGCGTCACGTTCCGCGTGCAGCGCGCGCAGCTCCCCGTCGCGGCGCGTGAGCGCGTCCGCCAGCACCAGCGAGCCTGTGCCGGTCCCCACACCCGCGCCTCCTGGACTGTTGCCGCGCCCGCACTCCTCCTGGACACGACACGTTGTTACCTTATTAGAGCTCCATATCAAAAAGAGGAATTTTATTTCAAAAAGAGGAATATTAAGGAAGACACTTCCTACACACCAAACATGATTTTTGCCATTATTGATACGAAAACCCTTTTCGCACGATCCTAGCTCGCATTTTGCCAGTTATATTATTTCTTTGAGTATGAAAACCATCACAGATGCTAGGCCAAAATCCTACCGCTTAAAACCAAACAGTATCCTTTAATATTCTTACGAAAATGCCTCAAAAGGATTATTCCAAAAGGTATATAACCATCCTTCACCCATACAAATCCACTCGCACTACTCCTCACATTATCATATTTTCACTCCATCGACCTGCGTTAAAAAGCAAATAGACATGTTTCTTGGGACAGTACATACGTCACGATAAGCAACACACGCACAAGATGTCCGTGCCGACTTCTCACGCTCCTCACGGAATATATCACCATAGTTTTATATAAGACTAGCGAACATCGCGCGATTTCACCCACGTGGTTCCCATTCAAATATAACCTATGTTCACCAAAAATAATGTAACTTCCCAACAGTGGATTTTTTTTTCTAATAAGTCCAGAGGTTTTGGAGCCTACTCGTGCAAACAAACAATGAAATCCTTCCTCTCTCTTCATATTCGTATAGACATAGTCACGCAATGTCACCAAGCCCATATCCAACTTACTCGGGGCTCCCAACCGTAAGCTATTGGGTAGAATGCGTGTGGTTTTTAGTCGGTAGGATTCTGGCATATCCATAAGGATTATCCCTCACAAAAACAAGAAAATGCTCAAATCCAATGAGTACGTACGGAGTGCCACAGCGGCGCCGCCGACCACGCGTCCGACGCCACCGACTGCGGCGACACCGAGCCGCGACGCAGCACGCCCACGCCCACGCCTGCCGCCTCCTGCAATCATAATATAAATAAATGAAAGTTTATTGCAAATCTCCAGTCTTATTCTATAACATACCACACTTAATATTATGTAAGTACCTACCTAAGTAGCTATGCCTAAGCATAGCAAAGACAATACCAATAAGGCACAGCAATAAACATCATCCTTCATTACTATAGCTTGGCAAATTCGTGCGCGCCCCTCCCATGGTCTGCGGGCGGGGGGCGTCGGGGGGAGACGTCAGCGGGGGTGAGGAACTTGTGTGCGGGGCAGGGGTACAACACGGCACAGTCATCACTTCGGACAGTAGGTTCATGATGCTTTAATTTAGAACAAAATGCATCTTACTATTAACCAACAAGTTATGTATGTATCGAAAACCCGATCTAGATTGAATCTATCCTTGACTATAAATTTCGGTAGCATTATAATATGACAGACTTGACAGCTAGTTTCTTGTGGATATCAAATCTCTCAATAATGTCATCTGGCAATAATATGTGACAAAACATGAACCCTTGAAGTGTAGTTGTAAAATTATATGGAACGGTATAAAGACTAACGCCTATCGGCGTGATAAGTTATGATCGGCGTTTTCCGATGAATGTGAATTGGATAAGATATCAGCTATTTTCAGGGAATTTAAAACCTTTGGTAGCACGTGATTTCAACCACGTAAGCAGTTTGCGTTTGCATGGGAATAAAGAACTGAAATATATAGCCTATTTTAACTCGCTAATAAAGTATTTTTTTAAAGGCAAAAAACCATTAGAACCGGTATAGTAGTTTTGAGTATATCTATACTAATATTATAAAGAGGAAAGATTTGTTTCGTTGTTTTTTTGTTTGTTTGTTTGTAACGATTAGGCTCCGGAACTACTGGACCGATTTGAAAAATTCTTTCACTGTTGGAAAGCTACACTCTTTGCGGGTAACATAGGCTATATTTTATTACCGTATTCCCACGGGAACGGGAACTACGCGGGTGAAACCGCGTGACGTCCGCTAGTCCTTTATACTTTTGATTGTTGGCACTTGATGGAACTTGTTATACATTATGAAAACTCACTCACTTGTACTATTCCACAACTTTTATTATAATTTTAATAATACCTAACCGGTTTCGCTATTATAGCATTCTCAAAGGTGTTTACACTAACTTTTGACATTAGTAATGATACTTTTTAACCATTTGTGCATGTGGGTATACAAAAATAAACATGGTTGTCACTATGAAGAATTTTCCCCCAAATATGGGGAAAAAACTTTAGACATTTAAATACAAATCTAAATTAGCATATAAATAAAATTGAATGTTCAATAAAATTTTAATTACAATAAAATGTCAGATTTACTGAATTAAATTCTTAGATAAAGTATAAATAATGAATAAATAAATATAAATAAATATTCGCGGACATCTCACACAACGCTATCTGATCCCAAAGTAAGCTAGGAATAACCTTTTTTTTTATTTTTATTTTTTTATTTTATTTAAGAAACATACAGTCATGTACAAAAGATAAATACAATACATAGTTTTCAATTAGACCAAAACAGTTCCATAAATTATATACTAATCTTAAACACTATGTAACATGCGAAGAGTACCCATCCATTTCACAAGTATAAGTAAGTTATAGGGTTGCAATGAAAATTTACAGCACAAAAACTACATATTATACATTATTATCCTCAGGCTGAAAGAAAGAAATCATAGTCGTTATATTCTAAATAAATAAATAAATAAGAGATAACAAAATATACCCCCCGTTCCCAACCGACCACCTGAGTTATCCACCTGGTTGGTCAGTTAGGAATAAAAGTTCCTAACCACCCACCTTGTGCACCTGGTTGGTCAGTTAGGAATAAAAGTTCCTAATCACCCACCTCGTGCACATGGTTGGTCAGTTAGGAATAAAAGTTCCTAACCACCCACCTCGTGCACATGGTTGGTCAGTCAGGAATAAAAGTTCCTAACCACCCACCTGGGACTGTATAAAATAAATAATGTTCATAATGTCTACTTTATCAATATACCCACATGTCTATATGGCAAAACAAATGCAGATCAGCAAAACAAATGAAGAGCGACACAACAAATGAAGATCGACAAAACAAATGAAGATCGACAAAACAAATGAAAATTGACAAAACAAATGACGGTCGGATAAACAAATTACGGTCGGCAAAACCAATGACCGTCGGATAAACATATGCAGATCAATAAAACAAAAGACTAGGCAATTGGATAAGATCAAAAAATATTTGCAACCATATTTTGTAATCTAGATGCGATTGCCATTCAAAAATATAGGTGCAAGCAAATCTCGACCTTAATGACACTTCTCTATAAATGTTCTTATAGTCGTTTATAGACATCACTAATCACGCATATGTAAAAATTAAATTAATATTATGCATGTCCATAAGGTCGAGAATTGCTTGCACCTATTTTTTTTAAATGGTTAAGCATCTAGATTAAAAAAAATGGGTGCAAGCAAATTTCGACCTTATGAACAAGCATAATATCTATTAATTTTTTATATATTAGTGATCAGTGATGTCTATAAACGCCTAAAATCACATTTTTAGAGAAATGTCATTAAGGTCGAGATTGGCTTGCACCTATTTTTTTGAATGGCAATCGCATCTAGATTACAAAATATGGCTGAGAGTATTTTTTGATCTTATCAAAACAAGACTATAAGCAATAGTCTTGTTTTATTGATCTGCATATGTTTTTTCGATCGTCATTTGTTTTGCCGATCGTCATTTGTTTATCCGACCGTCATTTGTTTTGTCGATTTTCATTTATTTTGTCGATTTACATTTGTTTTGTCGCTCTTCATTTGTTTTGTCGATCTTCATTTGTTTTGTCGATCTTCATTTGTTTTGCTGATCTTCATTTGTTTTGCCATATAGACATGTGGGTATATTGATAAAGTAGACATTATGAACATTATTTATTTTATACAGTCCCAGGTGGGTGGTTAGGAACTTTTATTCCTGACTGACCAACCATGTGCACGAGGTGGGTGGTTAGGAACTTTTATTCCTAACTGACCAACCAGGTGCACGAGGTGGGTGGTTAGGAACTTTTATTCCTAACTGACCAACCAGGTGGATAACTCAGGTGGTCGGTTGGGAAAGGGGGAAAATATACCTATGGCAAAATAATACTATCACGAAGTCATGATTGAAATATTACTCGGCCAATGGCATTTCTATATGATATTTATATATAATGTTTTAATTTTCATAATTTAATTTTTTATTAACATTATCATTTGACATTTTTGGAATTTTATTTTATTTTTATTTATCTGATTTAATATACAATTGACACTTCATTAGTATTTACTTCATGACGACATTTCATTATTTATACTTTATTTAAGAATTTAATTCAGTAAATCTGACATTTTATTGTAATTAAAATTTTATTGAACATTCAATTTTATTTATATGCTAATTTAGATTTGTATTTAAATGTCTAAAGTTTTTTCCCCATATTTGGGGAAAAATTCTTCATAGTGACAACCATGTTTATTTTTGTATACCCACATGCACAAATGGTTAAAAAGTATCATTACTAATGTCAAAAGTTAGTGTAAACACCTTTGAGAATGCTATAATAGCGAAACCGGTTAGGTATTATTAAAATTATAATAAAAGTTGTGGAATAGTACAAGTGAGTGAGTTTTCATAATTGAGTATATTCGTTAGATACAAACATAAAAATCTTCCCTCGTTGTTATTATTATTATTACTAGCTGGTGTATGAAAGGAAATGTTTTTTTTTATTAAACTCATCAATCAGAGTGTGAAACTGCCCTGTTTGCTTAATAAAAGAGCTTAAAGATTAAGTTTATTTTAAAACAATTCACCTAACTAAATGATTTTACAATTGCCTTAATCACCAAGCTCTTTTATGATTAAATCAACACGCCAGTTTAGATTTACCCTCACATTCAAAGGAACCCTTGAAATCTAGGTTCAGTTAAAGTTTAGATGTCTCTAATTTCTGAACTACATAACCTTCAAAACTGAAACCCTTCAAAGACGCGGTATAGCGCCCGAACCACCCCCTGGGCGAGGCCGCAGTGGCGGCCGTGGGTCTGTTGGGAGTCCTGGGACATCCTTCCGAGGGCTTACCCGGGGCTCTCAATCATAGGCTGTTGGGCGTTACGTGAGATTTTTTAGTCGGTAGAAGTCCGGCATAGCATCCATGATGGATTATCACTCACGTTGAAAAAAAAAGTTAGATTAGTCTACAGTTAACATTTTTAAAATATCTACCATGTACAGACTCTCGACCGTCAACAGTTTTATTATATGTATATATAGATTATGCATTAGTCAAGTTCTGATGATAATATCATTCGCTTCAGGCTCACATTTATTTATTTCGATAGGCGTCAACGCAAGGAATGGGTTAAATCAAATAATTAGTGACGTTAAACTGAGAAAGGCGCCATCTACTATTGTGTTATTAGAAATTACAGTAAATTCGTAACTCGTGTTGTCTGTGAACAACTACGTCTCCCGACCTCCCGTGAGCACTATGGGAAGGGCGCGCACGGATATGCCAAGCTATACACACAAACATCACTCTCCACCTCTTACTCATTGTCCCATCGATTGTCCCAATGATTGACATAATGCGACCCATACAAATCGAGTCTCGTTTCAGCAACAACCACATCTCGTTGCTCGTTGCTCGTTCACCTAAGACACTGAATGTCATCCATAAGTACAGGCCCCACTCTTATCTCCTATAGTTTATACAAATCTGAACAATCTTACACACAGATTTTAAAAACTGTCAATCACACAGCACTCCTAAGTTGAATTAAAATTGTTTCCATATTAATCTCTTTACCATTACTTCGTCAATCAAAAGTTTCCTTTCTTATGGATATCAGAATTCTGCAAAATAAACTAAACAGAGTGTGCAATGTTACGTGCGCGGTAGGTACTCACGGTGAGTATGGCGTTCCGCTTCCGCTCCGTGTCCAGCGCGCTCCGCTCGGCGCCCAGCTGCCGCTCCGCCTCGCTCGCTCGCTCCTCCAGCTCTGCAACCTGGCGCGAGTACTCCGACCGTACACTTGATATTTCTGCGTTTTTACTGAAATCATATATTTTTGTAATTTGTTACTTTTTCAAATCTGAATTAGTTGCTTAAACAGCGAAAGAGGAGCAAGCACACTTCCACAATAAAGGACTAGGTACTCGCATTTTGAAACATTTCTATAGACTAAGAAACATCGGAAATCCGAGTGTCGACTGTAATGTTACTGACAAACGGTACCAACGGTTTAACGTGCCTCACCAAGCACGGAAACACTCCTAAATAAATGTCACAGAGCCGTCACGCGGTGGTCACCCATTTCAGGAACGGCTACAGTTAAAGTTGCTTACTGCAATGATCTTTTATAGAATTACTTTCTGAACTGGTTTCGCGGGGTCAACAGCCTTTCAATTTAAAAATCATTTTAATAAGAGAATTTTTCTTTACTAATCAATAAATATAGTGTCCCTATACTTATTGTATTACAACGTGACCAGTTAGGTCCCAAACTGGATGTGAGCGGCTCGCGGGGTGGCAGCGAAACCCATCAGTACAAGACAGTAGCTCTCGCCACAATCGCCGTCGCCCCGCTGGCCGCTCACATCTAGTTCGAGGCGTGAGAAAGTGTGCAGTGTAGCAGCAGCTCACCTGGTGACGTCCGCCTCCAGCCTGTCCACGGCCGCCAGCAGGGCGTGCACGCGCTGCGAGGAGGCGGCCAGCTCCTCCCGCGCCGCCTGCAGCAGGCGGTCCCCGTCCGTCACACGCGACTGTAGCGCGTGACACTCCTCGCGGGATACTCGCTCCCGCTCCAAAGCAGTCGCTAGTGCGCGCTGGGCTTCCGCTGTTGCACGGGAAAGATGTTCAGGGTATTAGCTGTAGTAGATTTTCAGATGGGTGATCATTTTGTAATATTTCCATTTGCGAACATTTCTATATTTCGAAAGGTTAAACCGATAATGCTGGCTTTCAGTTACATGGCTGTCATCAAATCAAGTAGAATGTCCTATAACAAATAAATAAGCTTGTGCTATGGGATGTAGATGATTATAGACATACTTATACATTTCTAAATCTATATCTATACTAATATTATAAAAAGGTAAAGTTTGAGTGTTTGTATATTTGTTCAATTGTAAGCGGTAATCTCGGGATCTACTGAACCGATTTTAAAAATTATTTCACCAATCTACGTTAACAAGCTACGTTGTTGTGGAGTGTCATAGGCTATATAGCATCACGCTACAACGAATAGGAGCGGAGCAGTAATAGTAAATGTTTCAAAAACGGGGGAAAAGTTATTCCTTTTGAGAGTTTCGTTGCGTGTGCTGCGTAAATATTTATAGTTATGTAAAAAATATGTACTACAAAATTGTTTCTCTTAAAAAAGTTCTAAAAAAAATTGCGCGATAGCATGTGTCTATCTTTGGGTTATAGACGGTTGGTTTGAAAAAAAAGCTACAGTAGGTCGCCACAACCTGCATCTATTGATTTTATTACTACAATAAAATCAACTACGTGAAGTTAAGGTGTAATGACTCCTCTACGAGGAGTAAAGATGTGATTCTATGTTTATAGAAAGGACCGTTCACGAAATTGTGAAGAAACAACATGCGAATTCCTGCAATACGAATCTGGCTGTAAATGTTAATGTAGGAGTAATAATGTTAACGGTAATGAGTGTCATTTTTGTGACCTGTTTTAATTTTATTTTATATTATAACTATTTAAATAATAATAATAATAAATATTCACGGACATCTCACACAACGCTATCTAATCCCAAAGTAAGCTAGGAATAACCTGCTTGTGTTATGGGTATCAGACCACAAATATTAATACTTATATACTTTTAAATACATACATATTATACATAGAAACACCCAGACCCTTGAGACAAACATTTATGGGTCACACAAATATTTGTCTCCGGTGGGAATCGAACCCATTCGAAATTTGTAAGGATGTATTCCTAGACGGTTTCTCACTATACTTTCATTCTTTGTTGCCCATATGCATCTGGCTAAAACTCGGTACAAGGATAGGTCAAAGTCTAGAATAACACAGTTATTTTTTTATACCTGTAATAAGTTCTCTCGAGAAATTGAAACGTACATGATCGAAGCTGCAGGCGCCACCTCGTTGCCATCATAATAGCTACAAAGCATGCAACCGCCAGGAGGCAGTGGCGTGCGCCTAGACGCGCCGCAGCGTCGCCCGCTGCGGCTCCCACATGCCCCCCCCCCCCTCCACCCCGGCCCCCTCTCCCGCGCCCGCCCCGCCGCCTATGTAGAGAGCGAATGGATGCGTACATACCCAGCTGGGCGTGCAGCTGTCTCGTGGCAGTGGCGTGCGCCTAGACGCGCCGCAGCGTCGCCCGCTGCGGCTCCCACATGCCCCCCCCCCCCTCCACCCCGGCCCCCTCTCCCGCGCCCGCCCCGCCGCCTATGTAGAGAGCGAATGGATGCGTACATACCCAGCTGGGCGTGCAGCTGTCTCGTGGCAGTGGCGTGCGCCTGGTCGCGCCGTAACGCCGCCCGCTGCAGCTCCGCCAGCTGCGCCAGCACGCCGGCCGCGCCGCCCTCGGCCCCCCCACCCGCGCCCCCCTCGCCCGCCCCCGCCCCCGCCGCCTCGAGCGTGGAGAGCGCGTCCCGCGCCGAGCGGAGCTCCTCCCGCAGGCTCTCCTCGCGGTGGATCCACTTCCTCTGCTCTGGAATGGGACACGAGTTGACTGCCTGTTAGCAAGTATAGTGTGTTCACACTGAAGCGCATTTACCTGAATTAATAAAAATGAGGTAGTATCCCTCGATTCTACACAGATTTGCGTTGACACTAAAACTATGTTATTTATAATGTCGAGATACGCAATTAAAACAGATTGTAAACTGTGCTGGAATCAATAAATCATAAAAGAATGTGCCCGCTCACCACTAAGCGAGTCGGCCCGCAGCTGCTGCAGCTCGGCCCGCAGCCGCTCCAGCTGGTCGTGCTCCAGCTGCTGCCGCTCGTGCGCCTGCTGCTGCTGCTGCGTGCGGCGCGCCAGCAGCGCGTTGCTGCGCTGCAGCTCGCCCAGCTCCAGCCGCGCGCCGTCTAACGACGCGCGAGCACTCTCCAGCTTGTGAGTCGTGTCGTCTAGGACGCTCTTGGTCTGTTAACACCAGTATGAATTAAACAGCGGCACACTTTAAGTAAAAGCATTATTTTTGGGGATAACATACAAACAATATATAGTCACGCTTTCATCCCTGAAGGAGTAGGTAGAAGCATAGTATATCACCTTATAGTGATATGTCCCACGTAAACTGCAGGTCGTGACGACCGGAGACCCACAGTTAATTTTGTTCAAGCCGCCCTTAACGATTGTCATTTTACTGACAAACATTAAGGACGGATAAGAAAGAAAAAAAATGTTCTTAGCCCCAAAACGAACTCTTTCAGTTCACAGTATTTGGTACGACCCGGCACCCGAACCTAAACCCCAGCAGGGTAGTCTCATACACTACCACTACGCTTCCGTGCCAATAACACATGTGAAAAGCTCACTCCCGCGCACGCTGCGTGTAAAAACTCAGTTTTCTTTAACCTCTACATAACCTATGATATATATAGGTATGTGTATTTAGAGCGATGCCTATAAGGTGCACGCGATGAACCTAGAGATGCAGAATGAATGGCTTATTATAGGCGAATTTTGTATTCCCATAGCCTTGCAGTGGCGTACCTTTTTGTACGACCGGTCGCCGGCTTTGCTTAGATTCTATCTGAACGCGTTTCAGTTGACCCTCCCCGACCAAAGTAATCTGGTCAGGTGGGGGAAAGCCACAGATAAAACATGTAATGCATGTGGAGAAGCGATTGGAACTGCTAGGCACCTGCTGGTAGGTTGCAGGACGCTATTAGGCCGGGGTCATTACTCACGCCGACATCGACATGATGGGGTATAGGAAATCATACGTGAGGCTGTCAGTTTGCCGGTAGCTGGAACAAAAAGGGGACTAACCACAAAAAAAGAGATGACATTGCGTTTGTAAAGGAAGGCTGTTCAAAGAAAGTACCTCAAAAGCCATACTCAATTTTGATGGCTGCCGCCGATTGGACCATACTCGCAGACACATATGAGAAACACTACAAAAATCCCGGAGGATGTATGTGCCTCGCCATCCAGACCCGACATATTTCTGTTTTCGAGGATGCACAGGCGAGCAGTGCTCGTGGAGCTGACGGTGCCGTGACAACAAACCGAAGGACCACGCCATGAAAACAAATAAATACCTTGACTTGACCAATGCTTTAACCAAAAAGGGCTATGTGGTTAAACTCTATGCCGTAGAAGTAGGAGCAAGGGGAATTCCAGCTAAATCCCTGTATATTTTTTGAAAGACCTTGGACTGCCAAAGGCTTCAGTAAGCTCTTTACTAAAACGAATATCCAAAGCGGCATTGATAGGATCTTACCAAATCTGGTTGGGCAGGGGAGGGAACATTGCTGACGACGGTGGAAGGTGAGCGTTTATGCGCATGGAGCTGGAATGATAAGAATAAGGTCTCTGGAGTTCTTCAAAGGGGGTCCTAGAAGATTATAGCAAGATCGGTAGCGCTAGTATAGCACCTCAGGTGCTGAAAACATCGTGCTCGGCTACCTATGGTGATAATTTTCCATCAGATGGATCATATGCTTGTCTGCCACCCTAGAGCGTTATAAAAAGAACAAAACCATTGTATTGTAATTCCGCTCATCACAACGCACACATAACATACATACAATACAACTGATAAGGGCATGCGCTGCGCGATAAGCACCGACATAAAAACTGTCCCGTAAATAATTTAATGCTCACATACTTATGTACAAGGCTATGACGTCTATTTTCTCATACCTCATACAAGTAGGTACCGTTTAGGTGTAATGACCCTGAGACGAATGTAAGTGGTTAAAGAAAGACCATTTCTTATAATGGCTTTCTCTAGATAATATGGACCATTCTGGATTTATGTGCGTGCTCCACTGCCCCATGTCATAAAGTGCAGACCTTTCTGACTACCGATCCGATTTGAATCCAACGGAACTACTGGGAATAATCCGAAAATACGTTTCATAAAGCAATTATCATTCTGAATCAAAATAGGTTAATTTTATACCACGCTAATACCTAAGGGAGCGAAGCAGTATTTATAAATGTAAAAATATGGCATAGTCATCAAAGGTACAACTAGTGGGCCATATGGCATGCTTGGCTTGAACGAACATACCTCTATTAGTTCAGCGTCCAATTTCTTATTAGCCGTGGTCAGCCGGTAAACAGCTTCGATTTGGTTCACCTCCAGCTCCTCCTTGGCGGCCATCGACCTCTTCAGTCGGTCCAGCTCGGCCGTCTGTTCCGCTATTTTGTCCCTGGAATAGTGTCACATTCATGGTATCATGATTCAGAAGTTATATTACCAATTAGTTTATACCCAAGGCTCTACCCAACGCCGTGATTTTTTTTTGCCTACACTACCAACGAAACTCGTATAAAAAGGTGACAATATTTTCAGTGTACTTATACCTCAGCAAAATTAGTACAGAGGTTATAGCGTGTTTGAGTAACAAATCTTCACATATTTTCAAATAAATAATATTATGAGATATCATTGATTAAGTACGAGCTTTAGGAATCAAGTCTCAACATCAACATTGCAAGCTGGTGTGCCTGTTGACTACTGCAAGATATTCTTATGGAGAATTATAGACTACTTCAGCCTACGGTTGGGAGCCCCGCATCTTTGGGGGGTTGTTCAGGTGTTATCCCGTTTCTTGGGGGGGCGTGCGTGAATCCCACACGTCACGCTGTCGTCTAGGACATCTAGGTCCTGCTTCTGTAAGGACGGCTAGCAGCCCCCTCACCGTCCTCAGACCTGCCACGAGGACCTGGCGCTGTTGCGCCCACGCCGTGTACTCCGACAATGTGTGGAGCACTATGTCCTCGCTGCGCTCTTCGCAGTACTGGCATTCGGCCTTGGTTTCTCGGTGTATTCGCCACAGATACTTACTGAAACTGCCGTGCCTGTGACAACCGGTAGGAGAGAGCACCGTGGCTCCTCTCCAGCCACTCGTCCATGACCCGTGTGACCGCCGCGATTGTGGCGATTCCCCGCCTTGGTTGTGAATACGATGGATACTTGGTGTAGTTGCTTTTACTCAGCAACTGCATGAAGAGCTATACCTACAAGGTAATCAACTACCTGAGACTCTTGATGACCTGTTCATTGTCCTTCTCCTTCCCCCTCAGCTTCTTGATGATGTTGGAGTGCTGCAGCTGCTGGCGCGCCAACTTCTCGCCCTCCTCCTGCAGCTGAGCGATCACCTCGTCTTTCTCCTTGAGGCTCTGTTCCAGATCTGAGGAGTTCTTACGCGATGACGCCTCGGATTTTAATGTGTCGAGTTGCTTTCGTAGTTGATCCTATAAGAAATGCACAAAAATTAATGTGGGTAAATTAACTTCATAAAAAAAGAAGACTGTAGGAGGCAAATAATAGTAATTAAGATATTGGAAATCAACAATAATAAAAAAACAAACTACATATTTGAAGACTGCGGCTTCGCCCGCGTTGAATTATGTTTCCTTTATCATGAGTACATAATATCCCAGGGATAAAAAGTACCCAATGTGTTATTCCAAACTATACACAATCTATCCCTATACAAATTTTTAGCCAAATTCATTTGAGTGTGATTGATTAACAAACATCCAAGAAAAACATGAAATACATAATTATACCTAGGTATCTGAAATTCACATCTGGGATGAATAAATTTTTAACAAATTTCTTCCGTGAACACCTCCTTTTGAGACACTCCTGTATTTTATAATTCTAAATATATTTGGTTTACTATTGTATTACCAACCTTTTCTCTAATAGCCTGCTGAAATTTCTTTTCAAGTGCGGACATTCTTTGTGTATAGTCTTCTGTGATAGTATTTATATCCCCACTCTCATGCTTGGCCATCAATGACTCCACCTGGCTCTTCAATTCCGAATTGCTCTCCACCAACTCTGCATTGCTCCTACTTACCTCCATCAGTCTATTCTCTCGTGCCTCTAAAATCTCCGTCATCTCACATAGCCTTCGCATTAATCTGTCATTTTCCGATCCCTGACTCTCATCACTTGTGTTACTCTGTATTGAAGCCTCTGACAACTCCCTATTGTGGCCTCGAATTTTAGTAGCCAAAGACTTACCCAGGACTAAATCAACTAGATTTGGTGATGTAGCACCATCAAATTTTGACTGTTTAAATGCATACTTGGCGGGACTATTCCTGAAACTGTGCCCATCCCCATTGGGGCTTGGAATGATTTCTATATCCGATGAAGTGGCTGTCTCCAGTTCATCGCCGGAAGTGTGGCCTGATGTTCGGTCTGACCCAATTTTTACCAAGTCACTCTTACTATCAGAACTTATAGGGGATGTTCTTTCTTTAACACTGCCCTCCTTGTGAGAGGATCCACTGCTGGATTCATTGCAATGCTGCTTTTCTACACTGACAAATGCCGAGCTCTCAGACCTCAACATTTCATTACCAACTGTTACATTATAAAAGGATGATGAATCACTCAGCTTGTCTATTAAGATGTCCTCCTGGTCCTTCTTCTGTTCATCAACATTACTTTCCAATATTATACTATCGTTGTCAGCATTCAATGTCCTGTCGGACCAGGAGCCATCGTTAGAAGAATTCTCACTCATCTGCATCCGCTGTGGCAATATGGCTTGCTCCAAATGTATAAATTCTTTATCGAATACTTTTCTACCAATATCTACTTTGACTAGTTTTGGATAAGGACTTATAGGATTGTCGTCTGTATCTAACACTGTTGGAGCTGTGCATTCTGATACAGAATTATAGGACATGGTGTCTTCATCATCATCGGCAACCAAACTAACACTGTCAGCTGTCTCAGCCCTTTCTGGTCGATCACCTATGGGTGTTAACTTCTTGTCACTCAGGTCCTCTGGTGACAGGCACATTGATGATGAATTACTATTTTTATCACTAGAATAGCTGCTAAAACCAAGGCACTCAATGGAGCTGGGGCTAACTAGGCTATCTGGTAGTATTTCAACTGACTCTGAGTTATGCTTGAGGCCTGGACCTGTACTGCTACTGTGTGATATGGAATGAACGGATGCCTCCGATTCATCAGGCGTTGTCTTCAAACTGTGCGACAAGACTTCCACAGAATCAGAACTGTTTCTACTTGATACCAGAGATAACCTAGCCGACTTTGCCGAATCGCGCCTACTATCTACAGAAGGGTTGTCATCTTTTAGAAACTTGGTGGTCCTGGGCTTTAAGTCCTCACTATCTGACATTATGAGTTGGCTTTTGGCGAAAAGATCATCTTGGCTGTCATATTTAGTGTCGGAAATTACATTCATTGACTTAGCTTTTGGAGGACGAACAATAGTACCATCTTCTTGTTTAGGCTGTTCAAAGAAAGATCCTGCGAATGAGCCCCACAAGCTCTGAGATGTGGATTTGGTCGGGCTTTCAGTGACGACAGGTTGGTCTTTAACTGCATCTTCTTGTGTACTCTCTGCACTCATAGTAAGACCCCAGGAGGCAAAGAAATCTGCATTATCTTTTTGTGGTGTGACGGTGCGCCCCGGAGAGGAGTTCGCGGTAGTTTTTGGCGCTGATTCCTCTTCTGGCTCTTCACCGCTCTCGTCCTGGATATCGAGGGCTTTATCGATAGTTTTCTGCGCCTCTTTTAGCGCTGTTTTAGCAAGGCTCGTAAGCCCTGACGTGTCGAACCAATTCATTTTGTCGGTGCATTAAGACACTTTATAACACCTATTACACTATAGCCGATACACTGATCATTAATAATTTACACTTTTGTATTGTATAACGCTATTGTTATGAGAATTTAATTGGAAATACTCATTGAAATAATCACAACAAACCAGATGACGTTTCCATTTTGTTTATGTATTTTCATTGAAATTTGCACTTGTCAAACGTGTTTTGATTTAATAAATAATGGTTGATTCTCCAAGAAAAAATCTAGCAGGCTAATGAATAATTTACGATTTAATTTCACAATAATTTTCAAGCTATGTATCTAGTGTGAAAACTAATTGAACGTCTGATTTGACGTTTGGTTATCACGTAAAAAGAGTGTCATTTGACTAAATATGAGACGTATGTAGCGAACCCTAATTTGAACGTGCCATCCATAGCTCCAGTGGCGCAATTGGTTAGCGCACGGTACTTATAAGACAGTGTACGTGTGAGTAATGCCGGGGTTGTGAGTTCGAGCCTCACCTGGAGCAATCTTTTTGTTGGTGCAAGATTTTTTTTACATTTTGTAAAATATTGTTTTTTAATTATTTTCGTATTCTGAACCCCCCCAAAGGAAAAACTTTTTAGTAATAGATCTGTGATCGAGACGGTTTTTGGTTCTTAGCTAGGTACACCTACCCTAAGGACAGGACTGTGCCCGTGCCTAGCCCATATTTGTTTAATATCTAATTAGAACACGTCATTACCCTTTTGAGCGAAGTAGCTATGATTATCAAACTTTAAGATGTAAGAAAGAGAATTGGTCTGGAAGAGAATGTCGATGTTAAAGTTAGGAAGGGCATGCTACGATGGTTCGGGCATGTGGAGCGAATGGGAGATGAAAGAATGCCAAAACAGATATACCTACCTACAACGCTAAAGTGGATGGACGTAGGAGTCAGGGAAGGCCACGACACACCTACCACGACCAAATTAATCGTGTGTAGCCAAAGACTTCTATATAAACTGAGGTAGACATGCCCTACGCACCGAGCTAATTAGCAGCGTTGTTCGCACTGTTGTGAGTCAAAACTTCGAGAGTAGGTACTCGACTTGCAATTGGAGTCCATACGCCTTCTCTTTTACTCTTGTTCTATCCGTATATTACTATTGTGTGTGGTGACAATTACGTAAATAGTATTTATAAGTGAGTGTAGTCTTAGCAATGTGTGTGTTTGAGGATTGCTTTTGAAATCTCGCTTGTTAGAGTACGGCGCGTCTACCTCAGTTTATATAGAAGTCTTTGGTGTTAGCAGAAGGTGATGTCAAGAGCCGAAGGAACCGACGTGCATGCATGAAAAGAAAAATGAAAGTTGAAGAAGCAAGTGAGGTAGGTATGTATGGACCGTGCCGTGTGGCGCTCGGTTCTTTCTGCCTACCCCGCAAGGGATTTGGCGTGAAAATAGTATAGTATAGTATGTATCAAACTTTAATAGGAAATCGTGCAATTCAGATACTTCGCTCAAAAGGGTTATTTATCATTTCCTACTTCCTAAGCGATGAAGAGATAACACTAAAATCCACAGATTCGACTGATCTGTTTGATTGGTACCTAGGTATATCTAAATATTACAGAACCTATGTAATGTAATTGTTATACAAAATGGTTATCAATGCTTAAGATGGTTATAATTCTATCAATGACATAGTACCTAACCTGGAACTAGCGGCTGCATCAAAAAGGTAGAGTAGAGTAATCGGCAAACTTCTTGAGCAACGACCTAGAATTTCGTGATCTCTTTTCTCTCTATACCACCACCTAAAAAGTTATTAGCTAACACAATAAAATGCCAATAATAAAAACCGGCCAAGTGCGAGTTGGACTCGCCCATGAAGGGTTTCGTAGCGGCAAGCAACATAATATAAAAGTTTTAACACGTTCGCAGTGGTAGTGATTTTTCTAACCAAAAATTGCGGTTTATGACGTATTAAAAAAAAACTACCAGCTCTATCTCGTTCGAAACAATTTTCGTTGGTAGTTTTTATGGCAATGTACATCATATAATTTTTTTAGATTTATCATTCTCTTAGTTTAGAAGTTAGAGGGGGGGGGACACACATTTTTCCACTTTGGAAGTGTCTCTTGCGAAAACTATTCATTTTAGAAAAAAATGATGTTAGAAACCTCAATAGCATTTTTGAAGACCTATCTATAGATACCCCACACGTATTGGTTTGATGAAAAAAAAAATTTTGAGTTTCAGTTCTGAGTATGGGGATCCCCAAAATTTACTACTTTTTTTCTAGTTGTATATAAGAATCTTAATGCGGTTCACAGAATACATCTAGTAACCAAGTTCCAATGGCATAGGCCTTATAGTTTCGGAGAAAAATGGCTGTGACACACGGACGGACAGACAGACAGACAGACAGACAGACAGACAGACAGACAGACAGACATGACGAATCTATAAGGGTTCCGTTTTTGCCATTTGGCTACGAAACCCTAAAAAATAGCTTTTTTCAATGACACAATATTCTTGCATGTAAGTGTACCTACTTACATTTTGCGCAAACTTTCTCCCACCACCTCACGCGATGCTCAAGTTGTTTGCCGGGTGGGTCTGTACCTAACTCAGGTAAGTTGCTCGATTAATCCTCAGAAAATTACAGTTTATCAAATCATTAGGTATTTACCTACATACCTACCATGTTTAAGCATATTGGAAAAGTCCAATTAGTAGTGGTCTAATATCGCATCAAAGAAACGCTGGTGGCCCGGCTAACTCAGTGTTCTGGAAACGATCACTCCAGTAAGCAACTTTCCCTGTGACTGGTCCTTGGATGGGTGACATTTCATTTACCTACGAGCGTTGTCGTGCTACGGAACGTACGTTAAACTGCTGGTCCCGGTTGTCAATAATATGACAATAGTTACGTTAGCCAAGTTTAAGGGCATATGGGCGGTTTGAAATTTTTCAACTGTGTAACTACAGTGGTTCGTCACATAGATTTAGAATGTATAGCGAAAAATTCTAAATCTATGCTATGGTTCGTCACGACCAGCGCCTGTCGATTTCAACACTGCAATCAAAACTCACCACCTATTGTGTGACGTTACGTGCATGGAAATGTGGGATGTAGGCATTTGGGGATTCTTATTAATAGTATTACTAATGTTGTGTCGTAAGAGGCCACTAAGGGAACACTGTCGCAAAAAGATCCATTGCGTAGAGAAGGAAAACTCGAAACGAAACCCGGCTGTCAGTAAAATGATAATCGTTAGCAATTTTTCAAGCTTTATGGGCGGCTTGAAAAATTTCAACTGCGGGTCGCGGTGACCTGCGCTTGTCCATTTCAACACGGCAATGGGCTCACTACCTATTACGTGGGACATGAAACTATAAGGTGAAATGTGAGCGTATGCTATGCCCCTGCCTACCCCTTCCTACCAAGTTACATAATCATCTGATCTCTGGAGGGGAGGCTGACCATCGTGTCGTGAATTCAGATAGAGATCACCCATGAGCCCATGACTCTCGGCAAACATAAACAAAATATGTTCAGTGGTGGTTCAGGTGCTTTACACCACTTTTGTAGGTTCCGGGCCGGAAGAGATCAGTATCAATAAAACTATCAAAATAGTTCTAAATGAACAACAACATGTATTTAACTAAGTACATTTATTTATAGATAATCTTATGATAAATTTATATACAGTACCACAATCTGTTGCATTATAAACATACTGATTGACATTAAATTAAAGGTAAATAAATTATTTATAGCTATTCAATTACAGCCACTAAAAGAATAAATAGGATAACGACCTAACCTAACGATTTGCTGGATCAAGTACCCAGTTAGTGATACAGTTATAATATAATATATAATAGATAAACGGTGAATGATAATAAATGTACAATAATATTAGGGCCAGTGTTTCGAAACTACCCGTTCACTCTAAGTTTGCCGTTCGCCTCCCATACTACGCCTCTACGCCAGTGGCAAACTTAGAGCGAACGGGCTATGCATGTAATTAGAAATCTGGAAGCCTGATTAGCTGGATAATTCTATTCACGGCTTGTATCGTCATGTGTTCCATCATGACACGACAATCGGTTTGCTTAGTAATGTACATAAAAAAGACAAAATAGCGAATACACAGTATTATTCTAAGTATATTGCCTGTGAATGTAAGAAACACAAACAATTCTAGGATGTGCAGTTTCCTCCCAAATCTAGATTCAGGTTAACATGAGAATACTACAGAGCGAATAGTATAGAAACAATACAATTGCAGTATTAAAGTAGCTAACAGTAACATTTTGCTCAAAGTAGCATATTATTATATCGAATGTATGCGACGTACAGTAGCATATAATATAAAGATTTTGCTTTGAGTGTCTATTCAATGTACACAGAGACAATATGAGTACCTAACTACAATGATGACTAAGTCTCAACGTTTTGGTCCTTCGAGCCGGATGTAATAATGGAATTAAGATTTCATTAATCAAAAAGTCTATAAATAGGAAAGTAGGAAGAAGTTAGTTAGTAATATCTTTGTTATAAATGCAGAGAATCATCACAAAATCGTGTACGGTCGTCAAAAACCACAGACATACTATATAGAATAGATGGCGCGAGTGCTTGTATTTGTATGAAACCTAGCGTCACACGTTTTGACACTTACAATGACGTCAAAAACGCTAAATGCAGACTATTTGACACCGCATTGAAAGAAGAAATTTCTCATATTTTTGGCACGCAAGTATTTACAGACACTCTGGTCATCTATGTATATAATAATGTCTGTGCCTATAGAATATCGATTAATATTAGTGAGCTAGAAGTGCCAAATACTGCGTAGAATGTCTCACACGACGCCCGTGTTGGCGGTGGTGGGCGGCGCGGGCGCGGGCTGCGCGAACATGAAGGACGAGGCGTTCTGCAGCAGCTGGCGCTTCACGAACTCCGTGGTGGCCGACTTGAGGTTCTCCTTGGCGCCGAACTTGCACTTGATGTAGCCGTACAGGTTGGCGCCGTTTAGGGTCAGCGCTATCAGGACCAGCAGCTGGAATTAACCAAATTTTACATTTATTTGCACAACGCTTTCTATTGATAGAGTCATCCACGAAGATGTGCTCCACTCTTTTCTCAAATAGCTGACAGTGTGCGGGTTTAATCTTTTTAATACAGTTGCTCAAAAAGTGCCGCATTACAGGGACGTTTAGCGTTCGGGATGTGGGCTATTACACACTCGTGCTTTTTCTTTACCATTCCCGCACTCGTGCGTTTTCTTTCCCAATTCTCAAAATAATGTCTGTGATTCATGCAAATATTTCTAAAAAAATATACAACTTGTTTCAATATCAGATTATAAGTAATTTTAATTAAAATTTAAGCATAAATTAATATAAGTATCGGCCAAATTAAATTTATAAATATAAAAAAAGTTGGCTGTATGAAGTGCACTGCCATAGTCTCTGCTTAGGAAGGTTTTTTTTTTTTTTTTTTTTTTTTATTTTACGTGAGGGAAAATCCTCATGGATGTTATGCCACGGTTGGCGCCATTTTGGATATTCAGGTTTAATGTGTTTTTATTATTTTATAAAATTGCTTAATTTTTTCGCAACTGTATTAAAAATAATTGTTCAATACAACGTGTGGGACTGTTATTTAAACTCGTTCCGACTGTCTACCCTCGCCTTCGGCTTGGGTCAACACCTGTCGTAACTCGTTGTAATAACAGAGATCCCACACTTGTATCGAAAACTACTATTTTTTTCCTTTTGTCGATAAAATACTTTTGCAATCATCGTTATTGGTGTATATATACAGAAGAAGACTGAAACTGATTGAATAAAGAGTAGGGAGCGTCTTCGTGGATGACACTATCCCAATAGCCCGAAAACAAGCCAATTAAGTTTGGGCTATGAAATCTACACAACTGATAATCATACTATACTCTGTTAAAATTAGGTTGATAATTTTGATAGCTCTGAATAGTGCACCCCATAGTGTATAATCGTTAATGAATCTATTCGATTATCGTTCCAGTAAAATTTGAAATCGATAGTAACAAAAACGTTTTTATTATCTAATATATAAAAACAAGAACTGACTGACTGACGACGTCCATATTAATTCAGGAGCCACCTTACACCTTTTTAAATTAAATTCACGTAAGGACGTGACGTGAAATAAAAAAAAAATAAAAGCCCTCTCACGACTACGATCTTGCGCATATTTTTTCGGTTCCTAATGAACTTGTTCAGAAGAATATACGCAAGCCCCAAATCGTTATTGAGGAAGAGCCTCTTTTTAAGTGTGGAATCTAACATGGATGCTATGGAATCCTAATTACTAAGACCACAGGATGCCTTACAACTGTCTCGGAAGGATGTCCCGGGGCTCCCGGCAGACTTTGGCGACCACTTAGACCTGCCTAGGGGGTTCAGGTGCTATCCCACGTCTGGGGAGTTATCTCGGTACTTGGGGAAGAGGAGGAGAGTTGGGTACTATCCGCCACTAAGAGAGGCAAAGAAACACGGCACCGTTTTGGCCTGCTTCAGCAAGAACGGCGAGCAGCCAACTCGCCTTTCTCAGGCCGCCGAGTCGCCGACTGCGGAACTACGGAAGGATATTTCTCCCCGCTCCCTACCCGCTGCCGACGAAGGGCCTTAGGTGAAATGAAACGAAAAATAAATCTAAATTACTATTTTAATTCTTTCAGGGATGCACAACCTAAATCCTCATCCTCTTCATCACTACTCGAACCATCACCAAGGCAAATAATAAATTCTTGCTGTTCACAGATGTTATCAAAGTGAACATCGCGCTCCCTGTCCTCTTCAATATTTTTTTTCGTATGTTCTATGACTTTCCTCCAGTCCTCCGCAGTAACATTATCACACGCATTTTGTAAAAGTGTGAGCATTTTCTTGGCAGTAAATGGTGGAGAAGTATTGTATTTGGCTGCATGACCTATAAAACATAAATAAATAATATAAATAATAACGTAAATTATCAGATCTGTTTTTGCCAATTGAGGTGCTAGGATAAAGAAAAAAATACCTTTGATATTAGCGCAAATCAGTTCGATGGCATTGTAGTGGCAGTGATACGGTGGCAATCTGAGAACTGTATGGCCACGTTGCTCAGCAATCTCGTCCAAAACGAATATTGGCTTTTTTGGTCTATTTTCTTTAACTAAGCAGAGCAGTCTTGTTTTAACATTGTTTCCTTTGCTTTGGTGCCAGGATATCAATTCCAGTTTGTTATTGGCTGACGTTGGAGCTTTCTCTTTTTGCACGGAGTGGTATGGCGCGTTATCCATCCACCACCACCAAAAACCACTCTTTGAATTTCTCAAAATTCATTTCTTCGTGATACTCATTTGTTTCCGTTCATTTGAAGGCTAACAAACAATTAGGTACAAAACCAGTTGCCGATCCTGCATGTGTAATTATAAGTCGCTGTCCTTTGCCTTCGGGTACTTTTGAAACAGACAGTGCTGTGTCATCGGTCCTGCTTTCGGCACGGTGTGATTGGCATTAAGCCACGTCTCATCGAGAAAAATAACAGAGTCTCAATTTGTATTTTTTTTAGCTTTTCTTAAAAAATCTATGCGTGCCAGCATAATATCTGTACGCTCCATAACAATCTTTCTTTTATTCTATTTTTTGAACGAAAATCCAATATTATGCATAATATGGCGCCTATAATATTTATATTATTTAATAACGTACTTAATATTTAGGTTAATATTACAAAACTAGCTTAATATTACAAAAAAAAACTAGTAGATTCCCACGTAATCATTTTACTTTCATTTAAAATAATATAGTTTAATTCGATTTATTCGATTCATTTGTCTATGGTCAATTGTGCGGTATTCTTGGAAGACGCTTCACTACGATAAGTGGGCGGTACTCGTCTATGTGCTACGGTAATTTTTGAGGTATTCTTGACATAAACAAATACGGTACTTCATAGGCGTGAGCTATCAAAATTATCATCCTAGTTTTAACAGAGTATAGTATATTTCTAAATACATTATTACTAGAGATGAAACGGATACTGGTTTGGCCGGATACCGGATATTCGGCAAGCTAAGAGGCCGGAGCGCCGGATATCCGGCCACCAGATATCCGACTGAACATAATCGTATGGCGATTCGCGACATCGACAACTACAACGAGTGCATCGCGAATGATCGGGTGGCATTGGGTGATTTCGAATCCATTTGTTTATGAGTGAAATTAGTGCGTTCTTCTTTACTTTAGTCGCGACCGTCTGTTCGTGAATTCATAATGAGGGTAAGAAAAGAGTAAAAATCGTGTATTGTTTCTTGTGATTACTTGGTGTTTGATGTTTGTATTAGTGTTTTACTGTTTTTCTTTCTATAATAAATAAACCTAATATCGAAAAACGTCTTCAACAACGAAACGTCATCTAAATGGAGGCTGTGGCCTTAAAAAGTTACAAACAAAAGTTTTTTTGTTGGTTATGTAACGCTAACATTTCTTGTGGTGACGAAGGCAAATTGTGATAGTTAACCGGTACGTACCTAACAAAACAAGTAGACATTTACTCTTTTAAACTTGTTTAACTATACTTTCATCGACTTTATCACTGATCGAACGAATTAATAACTGTTCTGTTCGATCTAGCACGTTATTTTTCAAATTTCAAAAATGCATAAATCTCGTGGCATATATTTTGGACCTAAAATGAGCTCATAGTGTGCTCTGTAGGTGTAATAAACAATTTTACATGGTGCTTCTTGAGGATAGAACTGTGTTACGGCGGTGGATGAGTTCAAATTCATTAATCATAGATTAAATCAAAACAATCGGCGCCTCTCGCGACTTAGGTCCAAGATCGATCGATCTAGGCCAAACCGATGTATACCTCGAGGTATACATCGGTTTGGACTACCAATTAAAGTCAGTAGCAGACTTATGAAGATAAAATCGAATCTTACATTTAAATACCAAGAAATTAGTATTTCATCAATGGTCAATCAATTTAGCCTATAGCATTCCATTGCTGGACATAGGCCTCTTCTAAATTTCGCCACAACACACGGTCCTGTGCCTTGCGCATCCAGTTGTGGCGGTTACACATACATGAAACCACCACTTGCAGTACGAGACACGGGGATAGAAAACGCTACCGCCTATGAACTGCGGCAACGCCTACACTGAGGAATGTTATTGTTGGAACGCTGCATCGGTGCAGTGCGAACCCCGTGACATCACTCACTCTGCGACGGACCGTGCGTGTGCGCATACAGTCGAACGATACCTACCTGTGAATCGCGATACATTTACTTATGATTTATAGTATTTCTTGTAAATAGTGTCAGTAAATAGTTTATTACATACAACATATATATCTCATTGTTATCCTGTAGTATCGTCCTTTATTATTTCGTGTGTGCCGTACTGACTAACTACTACGTGGAACGAGGTTGGTGTAAATCATACATCTTACACCACATTGGTGACCCGACGCTGACGCTGGGAAGAAAGAAGTAAGGAGTAAAAAGAAATAAGTGTGAAAATTTCCACAAAGTGCGATACGGTGCATAGAATATCCTAAGTAAAAAAATACAAGGAGCTAGGTTTGAGACATAAGCGGTGAGCGATTTTTATTTTTTTTACTATCATGTCGGAAACTAGTACCGGTAAGGTCAGTGATTCAGAGGCAGTTATAGATGATGTTAGGGAGCCTGGTGAAGTGAAAAAATAGGGTCGACATGGCGTTGCCCGCCATTTTGTCAGGAAGAACCTGCCTTATGGTTTGCTCAATTGGAGGGTCGCTTTATTTTATCAAAAATTACGAGTGACACAACCAAGTTTTATTTTGTCACAACCCAACTTGAAACAAAATATGCCTTTCAGGTTAAGGATATAATAACAAACCCGCCGGTGGCAAACAAATACGAAAAATTGAAACACGAATTGATAACTCGCCTGTCCGCCTCGCAAGAAAAACGAATACAACAGCTGCTCATACACGAAGAGCTTGGCGATCGGAAGCCATCACAGTTTTTGCGCCACCTGCAAAATCTTGCCGGGCCCTCTGGTGCTTCAGATTTTATCAAAAGTATATGGACTAACCGCTTACCACAAAATATACAAACCGTCATTGCAGCTCAACTAGCAGATTTGCAGCTGGAACAGTTGGCCGACATAGCAGACCGAGTGCACGAGATAGCCCCATCAACGCCTCAGGTAGCAGCCACTTCGAAAGCAGCCGATGTCGACAGCGAGATGATTAAACAATTGAGTGACCTCACCAAGCAGGTAGCCCTATTAACATCTAGGTTGAATCGAAAGGACAGAACTGACCAACGCTCACGCTCTCGCTCCCGCTCATCTCAACGGAGGTATGTAAATACACGATCTAAGCAGCCTCCTCCAAACCATCCAAATTGCTTCTATCATTACAACTACGGTGACAGAGCCCAAAAATGCAGGCAACCCTGTTCTTATCAGGCGGAAAACTTGAAGGGCGGTCGCAAGTAGCGGCCAACGACTGCCCTGCATATTCAGGCCGTCTATTTGTAACTGATCGGACCACAAAAATGCAGTTCCTCGTGGACACTGGCTCAGACCTGTGTGTTTTTCCCCGTTCAGCAGTAAAGGCGCCCTGCGCTAAGTCCGACTATGATTTAGTAGCTGCTAACAATACTGTTATCCATACATACGGACCAATACAGCTACAGTTGAATTTAGGACTTCGAAGAAATTACATCTGGAACTTCACAGTAGCAGATGTGACACGACCAATCATAGGAGTTGATTTCTTGTGCTATTTTAATTTACTAGTAGATTGCAGACAACAACGTTTAATTGACAACTTGACGTCTCTCTCAGTTGCTGCTATTAACAATAAATATATTGAGCATATCGCTTCCGTTAAGGCTGTTGTTGGTGAGACAGAATACCATCAAATACTACGTGAGTACCCTGAGATAACACGTCCACCTGGAGTACATCGGCCAGTAAAGCACAACACGCTTCACTATATTAGAACTACACCTGGTCCTCCCGTTTCTAGCAAACCTCGACGACTCGACCCGGCTCGAACACTTATTGCGAAGAAGGAGTTCGAAAATATGCTCGCCAGTGGTGTTGCACGACGTTCAGAAAGCGCCTGGTCTGCTCCCCTGCATCTAGTAAAGAAGAAGGACGATGGATGGAGACCCTGTGGAGATTACAGGGCGCTGAATTCAAGAACTATCCCTGACAGGTACCCCATTCGTCATATTCATGACTTCTCTTACCAGCTCTCCGGTTGTTCAGTTTTTTCTACGATTGACTTAGTAAAAGCTTACAATCAATTACGGGTGAACCCTGAAGACATAGAGAAGACTGCCATCACTACGCCCTTCGGGCTTTTCGAATTTAATTTTATGACATACGGACTCCGCAACTCAGCACAAACGTTTCAAAGATTTATAGATGAGGTGCTCCAGGGCCTCGAATTTTGCTATGGCTACATCGACGACATCTTGGTATATTCTGCAAGTCCAGAACTTCACAAAGTTCACTTACGGCAAGTATTCGACCGTTTGAAACGTTACGGTGCTGTTGTCAACCCTGCAAAATGTAATATCGGTCAATCAGAGGTAGTTTTCTTAGGCTATCGAGTATCCGCAGAAGGTACAAAACCTCTAGATACTAAAGTCCAGGCGATACAGGACTACCCATTTCCGAAAACCATAAAAGACTTACGTCGTTTCTTGGGAATGATAAATTTTTATCGTCGATTTACACCAAACGCTGCACAGATACAAGCTCCACTAAACGCTATTCTCGCTGGTCCAAACGTGAAAGGAACGCACCCCGTTAAACAAAGTCCAGAATTAATAAATGCCTTCGAAGCCTGTAAATCGTCGCTCTCAAAAGCTACTCTGTTGGCTCATCCAGATGTATCAGCTGAATTGGCTATTGTTACAGACGCATCTGATACAGCTCTAGGTGCTGTCCTCCAGCAGCGGAAAGGAACCAACTGGCAACCACTAGCTTTTTATTCTCACAAGCTAAACACCGCACAAAAGAAATATAGCCCATACGACCGTGAACTTCTAGCAGTTTATGAAGCGATAAAATATTTCAGGCATATGGTCGAGGCACGACCCTTCATAATTTTTACAGATCACAAGCCACTTACATTCGCCTTCAAGTTGAATCGAGAAAAAAGCTCTCCAAGACAGTTCCGATATTTCGATTTTATATCTCAATTTTCTACAGATATAAGGTACTTACCTGGCAAAGAAAACGTTGTAGCAGATGCACTGTCACGCGTGGAAGAGATGTCAGCAGCCATCAACTTTGAAGAACTTGCAAAACTTCAGGAAACTGACCCTGAACTGCAACGCTTGCTCGTAAATGGTTCTAGCCTGAAACTGAAAAAAGTTATTAGTCCCCTGTACAATAACTTACCAGTATACTGCGACGTATCAATGGACTTACCTCGTCCCTACGTCACACCTTCGCTAAGAAGAGATGTCTTCAACTCACTTCACAATCTTCATCATCCAGGAAACTCAGCTACAGTGCGACTGGTCTCACAAAGTTTTGTGTGGCTAGGGATCCGCAAAGATTGTAGAGAGTGGTCTAGACAGTGTTTGCAATGTCAAACAAGCAAAATTTACCGACATACCAGATCTCCGCTGTCCACTTACCTGACTCCTTCCTCCAGATTCACTCACATTCACCTCGACCTCATAGGGCCTTTAACCCCTTCTTATGATTACAGGTACTGCCTTACTGTGATAGACAGGTTTACTCGCTGGCCCGAAGCGTACCCACTGAAGGACATAACAGCAGAGACCTGCGCAGCTGCCCTGGTGTCTGGCTGGATTGCTAGATTTGGCTGCCCTGCAAGAGTAACTACTGACCGTGGCCGTCAATTTGAGAGCCATCTATTCAATGAACTTACCAAAATGATCGGCGCTCGACATCTCCGCACTACAGCATTCCACCCAGCATCCAACGGTATAATCGAGAGAATGCATAGACAATTGAAAGCTGCCATCATGTGCCATACTACCTCGCAATGGATCGAAGCACTGCCATTGATTCTACTCGGCATGCGTAACTCTTGGAAAGAAGATATTCAAGCTACGCCGGCTGAACTGGTATATGGAGAAACACTACACTTACCTGGTCAATTTCTATCTCCAAAAGAAGAATTCACTGCTGCTGATGTCACCGAATACGCCACCCGACTTCGACTACATATGGTCAAACTTACTCCAAAACCTACTTCGTGGCATACCTTGTCACCATTTTACATTCCTCGTGATTTACATTCTGCTTCACATGTTTTTCTTCGACGTGACTACGTTCGTAAGTCACTCGAACCTCCCTATTCTGGACCTTATAAGGTCATACACAGAAACCCTAAATACTTTACCCTAGATATAAAGGGTAAACCCAGCAATATTACCGTCGACAGATTAAAACCGGCATACATGATGCGAGAGGATGTGGGATGTCCAGAGACAACTTCTACTCCCACTCCAACACCACAAGTGGAGAAAAGAACCAAAAGCGGAAGAGTTAGATTCCCCGATTATTTTCGACCGTAGTAACGGTCTGGGAGGGGGGAATATGTGGCGGTTACACATACATGAAACCACCACTTGCAGTACAAGACACGGGGATAGAAAACGCTACCGCCTATGAACTGCGGCAACGCCTACACTGAGGAATGTTATTGTTGGAACGCTGCATCGGTGCAGTGCGAACCCCGTGACATCACTCACTCTGCGACGGACCGTGCGTGTGCGCATACAGTCGAACGATACCTACCTGTGAATCGCGATACATTTACTTATGATTTATATCTATGTATTTCTTGTAAATAGTGTCAGTAAATAGTTTATTACATACAACATATATATCTCATTGTTATCCTGTAGTATCGTCCTTTATTATTTCGTGTGTGCCGTACTGACTAACTACTACGTGGAACGAGGTTGGTGTAAATCATACATCTTACACCACACAGTCAATCCCTGCAACCTGCTTTAGGTCGTCGCGTATTATGATTAGTATTTATACAATTTGCCCTTAGTGCAGTTTGAATTTCTTTTTTATTCAAATACAGTTCCTTTAATCTTTAAGTCGTATTTATTGGAAATCCGGTATCCGGCCGGATACTCCAACCTTATCCGGTATCCGGCCAGATAGTGAAAACAAGCCCGGATAGGCCGGATACCGGATAGTTACCGGATATCCGTTTCATCTCTAATTATTACACCTAGAAAACATCCAAGCTTCGAAAAAAAAAATTATTCATCACTCAGTATTTATTCCGACCTGGGATTCGGGCCCGAGACATCAGCACGGCAGTTACCACTGCACTTACGATGCGTTGGAGCAAAGCAGAGGGCGGGGTGGGAGCGGAGCGTTGCAGCGGAGAGATAATGCTCAACTGCCATGGTCATGGATATTGCGTCATCGCACGGCTGTTGGCCACGGCCTAAAGTTAAGGCATCGGATTTACAATCGTAATGTCCCATTTAAATCCTAATCCCTCACATTACCGAAGTAAACTAATAATATGCAATATGGAATACACAAAAAAGTTAGCGCGAATTACGGTTCTAGCCTATAATTATTTCGAAAAATGAAAACTTAACAGAATATATATTGATTACACAACGACTCACAGCCCGTCAAAATATACAGATACAAATTTGATCTGTATATTACTTTAAATCCTGCAACCTATGAAATACAATAGAATAATACTTTAATTGTTTACCCCGTTTGGAAATGCACTTACCTTGAACTCTTGTTGGTAGGTAGGCGCTGCTCCCAGCTTTGCGTTCGGGGTCTTGATTCACGACCGCGAAATATGCACACAGGAGTTATAACCGTAACTCTCGAGACTGTGGCTGATGATAAGCGATGTAGCGCGATATGATGGGTAATCACAGCGGCCGATAGCGGAGCGGAGCGTTAAGAGACGGGTGCGTGCGTATCTTCCAATAGCTATGGCGGAATGTGAATGTAGGAAGCGGGCGGGATAGTGTTGCCATAGACAATACATAAAAGTAAGATGCGTTTAGTGCGTGAGTGTTGACATATAATAATTATAATAAATACCATTAAATACATAAACTAAAAAATATGTATGCGTCGGTACTGGCGCATCCAACTTCGGGGGGCTTAGAGGATTCTTCCTCTACATTGAATAAACAAAATAAAAAAATAAAAGGAATGAAAACTTATGAACTAAAAAATAATTCAAAAGCGTAGGAGTTATTGCGTGGGTAACGGGCAAAGCCGAGTTACAGGACGAATGTATTCACCAGAAGAAGTCTTAATTCTGACGACTCTAATTACACCATCCTTCCCGGGAAACACCTCTGATACAACCGCGAGTGGCCACGATAAAGGATGCGTATTGTCATCCTTAACAACAACTACAGTTCCTATCGTCACAGGTTTGGACGGCATATTCCACTTATGTCTAAGTTGGAGAGAGGTAAGATATTCTTTGCTCCAACGTGTCCAGTAACTTTGAACAATTCTATTTAATAATTGATAGCGGGTGAGTCTGTTATCTGGTAATAGGGGTTCAATGTGTTCAGCGGGTAAATATTTAAGCGGAGTAACATTAAGAAAATGATTAGGCGTTAGGGGGGTTGGATCCGATGGATCCGAAGAAAGTATGCAAATCGGACGGCTATTCAAAATGCCTTCAATTTGCACCAATATTGTACTGAATTCTTCATAGGTGAGTATTTGACTCCCGATAGCTTTAAATAAATGAGACTTAACACATTTGACATTAATTTCAGGCAACGAATTAAAATTGGGCCCAAAAGGTGGGCTGTGCTGAAACTGAATCTTATGTTGAGTTAGATATTTATTCAGATCATTTTTATAATTAGTGGACTGTATAAGCGTGTAAATTTCGTTCAATTTTCGTTTCGCACCTATGAAATTAGTGCCTCCATCGCTGTACAACACTGAAACAGGACCCCTGCGTGAGATAAAACGTTTAAAGGCAGCGAGAAATAAATCTGTACTAAGATCACTTACTAACTCTAAATGGAGCGCCTTTGTTGTGAGACAGACGAACAAGCAAATATACGCTTTATGACTTTTTACTCCACGACGCCTTATGTGAGTTACGTAAAAGGGTCCCGCGTAATCAACTGCGGTATGCACAAACGACTTTACTTGTGAAACTCTAATGGATGGAAGATCACCCATAGGTGGAGTTGTAGAACGAGGCCTAGCTTTAAAACATAAATTACATTTATGTACTCGTTGGCGAATCAAATTTCGTGCAGAAAGAATCCAATACTTTTGGCGAGTCAATGCTAACACTAGTCCAGGACCGGTGTGTAAATTGTCGGTGTGATAGTGGTCTACTAAGAGCGACACTATACGTCCTTTAGGTGATAGCAGTATTGGATATTTTGTATTGTAATTTAGTTGAGAATGAGTAAGTCGACCACCTACTCTAATTAACCCTTGTTCGTCAAGAAAAGGGTTGAGTTTTAAAATAGCCTGATTTGGACAAATTTTAGTAGCCTTAAGTGCTTGTAATTCTACCTGAAAATACTTAGACTGATCGAAGCGGACCGCATAATATTCTGCGTATTCTAAATCGTATACAGAAAGTATACCGCGGGATTTGAGAATCCTTGTGAAACGTAATACATAAACCAGTGAACGAATAAATTTTACCCAACTCGAGCAACGCTCGGCAAGTTCGTCTATCATGTGAACGTGATCGGAGACAGGTATGGTATGTGCATGGAGAGAAGCTATTTTAATTTCCGGTAATTCTGTCTTCTCGTTATGATTGATTTTATATTCCTTCACAGGCCATGCATTTATAGGTGCGGACAGCCATTTCGGCCCGTGAAACCAAAGATAGTTATTTATTAACCCTTTAGGTGTCACAGGGCGCGAGACTATATCGGCGGGATTTTCAACCCCACGAACGTGATACCAATGGGAAGCAGGCAGATATTCATTTACCTGAGCGATGCGATTAGCTACAAAAGTTTGAAACTTATGAGCGGGAGAGTGAATCCAGGTAAGGGTTACCGTAGAATCAGAGAATGCGAATATATTGTTTATTTGACACCGCTTATTAAAAACAGTGCGCACAGAATTAATTAATTTTGCGAGTAAGACCGCCGCGCAGAGTTCTAAACGCGCTAGCGTTTTATTAGAATCTGACACTTTGGATTTAGCGGTCAGTAGATTCACATTAAGAGCGTTTCCGTTCTCAGCCGTTTCTATTCGTACATAGATAACAGCACCATAACATTGCTGGCTGGCATCCGAGAAGCCTATTAGAGTAATTCGACGAGCGGATGTTAAACCTATATGTCTCGGTATTTTTATTTCAGATAAACGCGACAACTCCCTATGAAAGTGTTTCCATTTAGACAGAATGCAACCCGGGACCGTCTCGTCCCAGTCCAGTTGTAATTTCCAACATTCTTGTATAAGCAACTTCATGTATGCGACCACTGGACTGATGATTCCAAGCGGATCGAACAAGCGCGCGGTTACGGAAAGGATCGAGCGTTTAGTGCATGTTAAAGGCATGTCGATCACTATTTTAAAGTTAAAGGTGTCATCGTTAGGTTGCCATTGCATACCCACGATCTTAGTGTCAACATGAGGATCCTCATCAAACTTGACAGCGAGACAGCTCTTATGAATTGACGGGATACGTGACAATAGGGTATTGTCATTAGAGATCCACTTAGTTAAGTTAAAACCTCCAGATTTAAACATAGCGACCATTTCCCTATAGGTGTCTTCAGCTAAATCTACATTCTCTATGGAACTAACGTAGTCGTCAACATACATGTGATTGTCAGCTTCGTAAGCCGCCAGAGGATATAAAGCGCGACAGTCTGACGCGAGCTGGTTTACGACTCGCATTGCCAGGAAGGGTGAGCTGGAGACGCCAAAACAAACGCGGTTGAAATGATAGCTTTCAATAGGAGAATTGGAATCGAACCTAAATAATATTCTTTGATATGTATGATGATCTTGAGTAAGTTTCACTTGAAAATACATTTTTTCTATGTCCGCGGTTACAGCAACCGGGTACATACGCAAATTGAGAAGCAAATGAAAGATATTGTTCTGTAATATTGGTCCCGTATAAAGCAAATCGTTAAGCGATTTACCTGACGTGGTTTTACACCCAGCGTCTAAGACCACACGCGTTTTAGAGGTTTCTTTGTCAGGGCGATAAACGGCCCGATGCGGCATATAATAAACTTGAGAGTCTAGAAAGCTATTTGACACTTTAGTGAGATAACCTTGATCAATATATGTTTGAATAATGGCATTATAATCGTTGCGTAAGTTAGAAGCGTCTAACTTTGTTTCTAAATTTAAAAACCTGCGTTTGGCGATTGTGTACGAATGCCCTAGCTCACTGGGAGGGTATTTAAAGGGAAGACTAACCGTATATCTACCGGTATCGTCGCGTGAGTACGTAGACGAGAACAGCTTTTCACATGCTGCGTCGTCCGTGCTAATGTGCTTCTTATCTGGCACCTGTTCTATCTCCCAAAAGCGTTGCGTTAATTGTTCGAGAGACACATCTTGAGTGTGACATAAGAAGGCCTTGTCGGACACGGAGGAATGAGACATGCGATCGCGGGGATGCTTGTTTGCCACTAACGAATAAGGTAAAGCATGCGCCTTTCCCATTGCGACGTATCCGAGCGTGGTTTCTATCGCGATTACTGATGAGGTTGGGGATGTAATTTTTTGCGACCCTAAAATCATGGGGAAGAGTTCATTACCTAACAAACAATCTATACCACCCGGAGTATAGTATCGTTCGTCAGCCATAGGTAAATTTTGTAAATGGGTTAATTCCGCTGTATCAATTTCCACGTTAGGCAAAAAATCTGTAATAGTGTCTATAACCCGTGCACTAACCGAATAAGAACAGCGGGCATCAAATCGCGAATATATTTTGAAATGCGTAATTCCATAAGATTGGCTTTCAAGTTGACCTATGCCTTTAATGACAGAAGGAGCGTTAAGTATGGTTAAGTGCAAACGCTCACAACAAGACTTCGTAATAAAGTTACTCATAGACCCTGAGTCCAAAAACAAACGTATACGATCCGATTTATAATTTGCATATACACAAGCAGTCGGCAACAAAACCGTGGTCGCGCTGCTTGAATTACGCGGCGGAGGGATCACAGCCGATAACGACGCGATATTGCCACTATGTGACCGCGCCTCCCGCGAGTGCGAGCGGGACGGATCATCTGCCGATGACGCATGAGTCGACATGGAATGCTCGGACGGCGCAGTAGACGCGTTTGCCTGCCTCGATGCGTTGCCGGTAGCATGATTTCTTGTTGAATTTGATGCGTTCAAATTATTTTTATAACACAGTAAACTATGATGAGACCGATTGCAAATCGAACACCTATTAACAGATCTGCAAGCACTCACGTGATGAAAACCTAAACAATTAACACAAAAGGAATGTTTACGAACTATTTCATTTCGCGTTTCAACAGTCTCTTGAATAAAATGTTGACATTTGAACAAAGGGTGAGCGGAATTATTGTTACATACGATACAATTTTTTATGTTAGAAGTATCGACTGATTTCAAATTAGTAGGGCGGGTTTGCGTAAAAAATGATTTAGGTTTATTTAAATGAGAGGCGGTTGAACTCCGCTGAGCGCGATAATCACCTTTTTGGGAATGTGATGGTGAGCGGAGCGTTTGGAGTTTGCTTTGTTCTGTCAAAAATGTTTTGACGTCACTATATGTAGGTACACTCAAATGTCTATGAGATTATTCAAACAATTCAAGCATAGGTTTATCAAACTTGCTTAATGCTAAATGAGTTATTATGAAATCTGATAAATTTGTGATAGGTAGACGCTGCAGAGCTGCTTCAGCTGAACAAAAGTTCTCCAAGATCTGATCAGCCGATTGCCCTGGCTTCTGGTGTAACATTTGTTCTAAATAGCACGACGCCTGAACCCTGGTATCGTGGTATTTAGCCAGAAGGGCTTGCCAAATAACATCGTAATTTTGTGCGGTAGCAGCTATGCCTGAACAAACAGTAAGTGCCTTACCCGAAAGGCAACCTATCAAATATTGAACCTTTTCGGCGTTGGTGAGACGAGTATTCGTATGTATCACACTACAGAAATTTTCATAAAATATAGGCCACTTACCATAAGTACCATCGAAACCTGTGAGTTTAAGTGGGGGTAATTTGATATTAAAATTATCACTTTTCTTTTTATCGTCGAGTTCTTGTCTCAGAGTAGTTTCCGTTTGCTTTATGAAACAGTATAATTCATCAAATGTATTAAAAACACTATAACTCGGCTGTACCTGCGGATTATCTTTTAATTGTTCAATTAACAATTTATCGATAGTTTCGATGTAATCCGATCGGGTTTTATCGATAGATTGAACCCGAGCGAGAAACATCATGCGTACTGTTTCATCGGTAACCTTGAGACTTAAGTTGTACACTTCTTGAACTATGTGAAACAAACTTTGTTTTTTGTATTCTAAAAAATTTATCATGACCTGACTTTCGTCTGAACTTTTACTATGGGATTTGTCTTTAGAAGCCATGATAATATAATTGATACGAGATACGAGTATGTATATAAGTGGGTAGGTAATAGAAATATTCAGCGAAAAAGTATAAAATTCGAACAACGATCAGCTGTTAGCTTAAATCAGCTGTTTGCGGTAAAGTATTCAGAGAACAAACCCAATATGGAGTCTGCGTAACAATCAGCTGTTAATCGTTTGAATACCGTTATGTATCGGCTGCGTTGCCCAGTACCGTCACAATAAAATAAATATATGTGGGTATAAAATTAACGTATAAATATGAGTTTTATCTACGATTACAATTCGAAAGATAATATGAAATTGTAATGAAATTGGGGAAAACTACGTTAAATTTATGACGGTTGAGAAAATTGTTAATTTTGGATTGTCCGTTTTACTTTATGCCAAAACTCCTAATTACCAAAAAATATCAAAATGATTGCCTAGAATCGGACAACCGGACTAACATGGCCAGGATGGTCCAAGTCCTGGGTAGCGATAATTTCGGGGGGCGCTACCTGCCAGCGGGTTGATTATATATAGGTAAATATGATTATGATAAATAGCGTAAATGCGTTATAGAATATGAGTACTTATGAGTAATATAAAATATGCGGTGTGAAAAGATAATTAACTTTTCTAATGCGTGCGGGTGGCGTTAAATATAATATTTGCGTTGAGTATTTATGAGTAATATACTAAATATATATATGCGTATGCGTGAATTTAATAGGAAAAGAGGTAATTAATATTATTAGTAGAAAGAATGCGTTAGATGGAATATCCGGACGGAGGACCACACTTGGAAATGCACTTACCTTGAACTCTTGTTGGTAGGTAGGCGCTGCTCCCAGCTTTGCGTTCGGGGTCTTGATTCACGACCGCGAAATATGCACACAGGAGTTATAACCGTAACTCTCGAGACTGTGGCTGATGATAAGCGATGTAGCGCGATATGATGGGTAATCACAGCGGCCGATAGCGGAGCGGAGCGTTAAGAGACGGGTGCGTGCGTATCTTCCAATAGCTATGGCGGAATGTGAATGTAGGAAGCGGGCGGGATAGTGTTGCCATAGACAATACATAAAAGTAAGATGCGTTTAGTGCGTGAGTGTTGACATATAATAATTATAATAAATACCATTAAATACATAAACTAAAAAATATGTATGCGTCGGTACTGGCGCATCCACCGTTAAAACTAGTTAATAAACTTAATACGGCTATCTTATAGTCTGAAACAAGCTGTTTGTTTCACTGACAGATATGATACAACTCCGGCCATGACGGGAAATGAAAACTCTATAATAGTATGACTCACATGCAGCCATTACATTGATAACAGAATTGAAATGATAGCCAACTACAAATTTTTAAAAAAATATCCGTGCTTTATCCATTAAATACATATTTCACAGGCTGGAAGTAGGTATATCAATGAATAAGTAATGCATAGAAATACATACCAGCCATTTAAACTTGAGCCCAAAGAGACAGAAGATAAAGAAGGTGGACCAGATGAGCGGGCACATGATCAGCCCCATCCAAAACAGACGACTCTCGTTCTGATTCACACGGTTCTGAAAATTTTCAACACCTTTTTCAATATAGACTCTGTGTGAGTGTAGTATTTCTCTATACTTAAAACTGTATATTCTCTGTATCAGCAGTTTATCATGATCACAGTAAATAAAGTTGCATAACAAATCTATTTTTATGTATACACTAGCTGACCCGCGCAACTTCGTTTGCGTAAGAGAGAAAGAAATAGAAAGGATTCCCGTCACTTCTATTCTTTTCGCGTGGTTTTCTGTCGCGTGTAGGTTCATATACTCCCGTTGTATTATTTTGGCACTAATTTGATTTTCATTATAATGGTTATTTTAAACGAACCTAATTCGAAGCACTATCAGTAGGGTTACGGGATAATTTACTTTCCCGTGACTCTACTGGGTGCCAAGCGGTAGTGCCAAGGGAAATATGGGTTGAAATGCAGCAGCGCCACTGGTGTTGCAAACGTTCAATATGCGAATTAGTCCGCTACAGTAACCAACTATCAGGCGGACCGTAAGCTTCTCTGCCATCTTAGTGGTATAAAAATCGGACAAGTGCGAAGCGGACTCGCGCACAGAAGGTTCCGTACCAAAAAATAATCCCCCTTAATCCCCCCCCCCCCACCCTTTTCTGACGTTAGTATTTGTTGTCATAGTGGCTACAGAATATATCATCTGAAAATTTCAGCTCTCTAGCTATCACGATTCCTGAGATACAGCTTCATTTCGGACAGATAGACAGACAAACGGACACCGAAGTCTCGTGAATAAACAGGATCGCGTTTAAGGGTACGAACCCTAAAAATCGTTTCGTTCTACGCACCTATGCCATTAATCTAATTTCAAGATTCTATATCTCGATCAGAATTTAAGTCAGTTTTTGTTTAAATCAAATCAGCATGTACGCTCCTGGACCGGTTTACCACTGTTGATCGAAATTCATTTGATCATTTGACGTGTGACCGAAAAATCATTATGCCATTCTACCACTGATCGAATGCACAATTGACCTAAAGAGTTTTTATCGAACAAACATTTGATATTTTTACTACTGATCGAATGAACGTTTGGTCGAAAAACAGTTGACTGGAGAATATTTTAACAGAGGCTGAATGAAAGTGGCTCGGTTAGGTTAGGTTAGAACTGCGAGCACAACGCACGAGCCGAGCGAGCGAAGCGAGCGTGCCGCGGCAGCGGCCGGTGAGTGCCAGTACCGAATTCTACTTATTTCGCTTTTGTTTGTAAAAATATTCTTGAGTCTACTGTTTTTCGACCAAACGTTCATTCGATCAGTAGTAAAAATATCAAATGTTTGTTCGACAAAAACTCTTTTGGTCACTTGTTCATTCGATCAGTAGTAGAACGGCCTAATGTTGTTTCGGTCACACGTCAAATGATCAAATGAATTTCGGTCAACAGTGGTAAACCCCTCCTGGACGTAGGCCTCCTAATTTACGTCCTGCGCCTTTCGCACGCAGCCTGCGACCTCTTCTACATCCTCGATCCATCTGGCGGGTGGACCAAGTCGCGATGCCCGCTTTAGAACTCGTTTGATCCATCTGCCAGCGTCTGTCGTCTTCTGTGGCCAGCCCGCTGGCACTTTACAGTACTGTTTTTATATGTATAGATATAATTCTGACTAAATAAATAAAAAGATACGTTACGTATTGAGAGTTAATCTATATTTTTGCAAAAAATAATACCTAATGTCTTTGTTAATTGGTATAAAGAGCATTCTCTGCATTTGATTAGGAGTTGATATCTTAACTTCTTTATTTTTAGTGTTTCTGGATTATGTAGGTCTTCAGGCTTTTGAGGCTGAGGCAACCCGTACTTTCATCCGCTAAATGTTCATCTTTAATGCCTCTGGTCGTTTGTATTATCACCGTATAAAATAAAAAAGTAAGCGAAGATTGTTATAAATACTCTCGTGTTATTCGGATGAACCGTGTACACCTTACCTAGAACTTGTTCTTTCATAATTCCTAGCCAGTCATGTATAGGTTTTCCTTCTCACAAATGTATTTTTGACATACAAAATATGAAGGCAATTCCGCATACCTACTGAAGGGCAAAAATCAATAAATTTAGCAGTTTGAATAAAATTATTTGATTTTTTTGACATTTAACATAAATTGACACCATTTTTTTAAAAACTCGTATTGCGCTATCAAACATGTGTCAAAAAAAATTAAAACGTGCCGACTAAGAAGTATTAATATGAACTTTGGGGCAATTCCCCCCAAAAAATTTTTCTACCCCATTTTAACCATGTTAAAAGACAAATTTCAATAAAATACAAAACACGTCCCCTATCAATTCAGTTAAAGATGTTGTATGCCAAATTTGAAGAAGATCGGAGCAAGGAATCACGTTGTCCCATACAAACTTTGCAACCCTTGTTTACCCCCTTAGGAGTTGAATTTCCAAAAATCCCTTCTTATTGCTCGCCTACGTGACATAAGGAGCATTTGTGCGAAATTTCATGGTTCTAGACCCAGCGGTTTAGGCTGTGCGTTGATCGTCAGTCAGTCAGTTCTTGTTTTTATATATATAGATATGAAGTACATATTAGCAACTGTTTGACTCTCTGTTGCCTGGCCAAAGCCTTTCCTTTATTTCCTTTTCTATTGTACATGCTTCAGCGGTACATATACTAAAAAAAAATCGTCTATTTCACCCTGTCCAGTGTAGCAAGTATTATTTTCCAGAGCAAACAGTCACTTGTATACTGATCCAATACACAGCCAATGTGTAATGACTGGCTATTTTTCATCTCATTAAAGATCTTTTACATCATGTGTGATTGATTTAGAGTCGCATTAAAAATAATTGGATTTCACAGAATGGCATAGAAGTTGGTATTATATTCGTCGTAACATTGTGCATGAACGTACATTTACCTGTTTCGCCTCGAACACCCAGTGAGACTTGCCGTCATCATCTACATAGTTCCACCATCGCAGTCCAACTAACAGGCGACCTGCCAGTAAAAGGCAACAATCATCATGACTATTGTTTTATCTCACATATTTAGTAACCTAACAAAAAATTAGAGATTAATCAGTTTGTTATTAGTTTCAGGCGTCAGTTCATTTTATTTTTGATGGGAATGTGAGAAGCAGTATGATCAATACTTTTCTTTTGTGAGATTATTAGCAAACATTATCATTCTCATAGTGTAGTCCGCAATTTGGAGCTAAGCGCTACTATGAGACTGGAAGTATTTTAAACACACTAATTGCAAATTAATCATCAATCAGATTACAGTTTTCACAAAATACTATAGCGTAGACTTTATCCCCGAAGGAGTAGGCAGAGCATAGTATACACCCACAGTTCACCTGATAGTTTTCTGTACTACATTATAGGTGGCAAGCCTATTGCCGTGTTGCAATGGACAGGTAAAGATTGTGGCGAGGGCGACCCACATTGAAAATTTTCAAGCGGCCCATGAGGCCTTCGACTTGGCTTAACGATTGTCATTTTACTGACAACTGGGTTTCATTTTGAGTTTTCCTTCTCTACACAATGGATCATTTAGCGGAAGTGTTCCATTAGTCACATCTTACGACAAGCATAGGATGAATTGAGGTGACGACATTTTGTACTCTTTTCCGTCGCCACATGGGGTCAAAGAAGCACTAATAAATAAAGTAACAAAATCTTACCACTGATATTTTTAACAGTCCAGAAATCAGCAGACAGCAGTAATGTGACAAGCACGAAGCTGGCAATGAAGGAGTCCGAGAACCAGCCGCATAGCAAGTACACAACTATTGCTGAACTGCGGAAGATTAGGTGGAAGAACACTATGTAGGGATGCCTGGAACATTGACAGACAACAGCGTTAACATTCTTAATACATAAGAAAAAGAACAACTTGTAACTACAGAGTGGCTGAAACTCATGTTTACCAAGGTTTTCAGTAGGTGGTAATCTAAAAGGAGCTCTAACTCTTTTTCTAGAAAAGTGGTGTAAGAGGGAATAATTTTTTAGGTGTATGTTTTAACATGTAGGTAATAAACAAACACACAAATTACATCATTGCATGACATATGACATTCAATGTGTAACTAGCCCAGTGGTCCAATAGTTAGTGTTCCTGACTACAGATTCAGAGATTGTGGTTTGATTCCCACCCAGGACAAATCTCTTTGTAATAAAAATGTATAAGTGCATTGATTTGTTCTGTGTCTAGATCCCATAGCACAAGCTTATATTAGCTTAATTTGGTCTAGACGATGTTGTGTGATAATGTCCACAAATATTTATTTATTATAGGTACTTATTTATTTTATTTAACTTACACAAATTGTTTGTTTGCGTTGTCTTCCTCACCGAAGGCGATGGTGTCGTCGTCGAGCAGCGGCACCTGCGGCACACCTGGCTGTAAGTAGCGCGGTCATAACACTACATCAGCTCAAGCCGTGCAAAGCTAACTCTAATATCTAAGTTAATGAAATTGTATTACAAAAAAGTAAGGCAAACCAAAACAGCTAAGGTATAAGTATGGCTCACTGGTTAAATAATTCAAATATGAATAAAATGATCTCTATGTAGGGTCAAGTGTTCAACAATGAAACACTAAAAGTTCATAGCCTCGTACATCTCATGTTTTTGCTGATAGAAGTCTATAATTTTACAGGCATGTAGTCAATATGATTGGGTATCGAATGTCATTTATAGATTTTTTTAAATAAAGCGATTTGAATCGACAAAGAAATAAAAACTAAGAAATGGGATTTGTGTCATTGTGTCCATATAGGCGTACACAATGAAACACCATATATTCAACAATGAAACACCAGAAATAAACTGTGCCTAATTCAAATTTTGTTTAATGTAGGTAGTTATTAAATAAAGAGCAGTCCGTTTCTACGTTAAATGCAGTGGCACGACGTGCCATGCTGCATGCTTCAGGCTTTTTTTATGACAGTTATGCATGCCCTGATTTATAAGACCGTAAACATTCGATTCCAGCCATTTTCCCAGCTAACAGAATATCGAATATTGTTAATTTTTGCCATTTGGTAAGCAATACGCCCCTCGTCCTTTTTACAGCTTTGTTACGCGCCATCTTAAAATTAAAACAAATTTTAATAGATAAGGTTTCACAATATCAACCAATAAAAATCTATAAAACAGTGTTTCATTGTGTCCATTGTTAAACTGTTTCATTGTTGACTACCTAGGGTTTATCTAACTAACTTTTAATTTATGTTCACAAAATTGTAACTTTGAAACAAATGAAATATGCCAAAATAATCTACAAAACATGTAGAATGCAGGATAATCATAAAAAATATAATATTCCTAACCATTTAATAATGAAAAATCTTTAAAGATAGCCAGAAATACTTCAATTTTTGACGAAAATAGTATAAATGAGCCGCAGACGCGTCTTTTCTCACGCGGTGCCGCCGCAAACTGGGATACGCCGGTGGTATCTATTGAGTGTCCTTACGCGAAATATTGCACTAACTGCCAACGTCGCGTTTTGGAAATATTACTATGTTTTATTGTGTACCACTGTTTCATTGTTGAACACTTGACCCTACTGTTACAATACTGTTGAAATGTTACAATCTATCACAATAATAAACCTATATAGTTTTAAGTAAAAATTGCTAAGAAAACGATACTTATTATTTATAATACTCACAGTTGCAGAATTCATTCCTGGATTATTCATTTTAACAAATTGGTAGTTTCTTATTGATTTTCAGCAATATTTCATCGAAATTAACAAATCAAAATCAAATAATTCGTCATCAACAATCCATGACGTGATATTGATGTTTGACGTAAATGACAATGACGTTGACATTTAATGTCATTGTTTTTTTATTCGTCAATAGGAAAGGCAACGTATTAGAAACCATACTGCTAACTATTTTATCCTATTCAGATAAAATTATTTCTTCAATTCACTTCAAATACCTAATAATTCAAAGTCCTGGTTCACCCAGCCAAAATCAAGTACAGACCTATAACAAAGTCAGTCTTATGCTTCCTCCACATTAATCGCGAAGTTGAACGAAGTTCGTCGGCGAAGTTGCCCGTGCGTGTCAGGTCAGTGCCTGTATCAAAGAAAATTTTTGACGAAGTAGGCCGAGGAGCCCCTCTACACTATCGTACTCGTCCAACTTCGCGAGTAATGTGGAGGAAGCATTACTCTTGCTAACGCGGTGGAAAGATACAAGAGGATACAAAAAAAAACCGACTTCAAACAAAACTAAAAACTGAAAATCTAAAACTTAGCACAAAGTAGTAGTACAATTTGAAATATACTTAGACCTTTAACTACCAGTAAATGGTACTTTAATTGTTTAAGTCAAGGGTTCCCAAAGTTCAGAGGGGCGGCGGGAGACGCTCCACTTCGCTCTTCTGTACGTAAAACAAAGGAAAGATAATAAAAAAATATCATAAACATGTAATTAATTAATAAATCGAATCAACCTATGACAGTCCACTGCTTGTTGGCGCAGGCCTCTCCCAACTGACGCCATACGGTCCAGGTCGTCGGTCTATCTGGCGGGAGTTCGTGCTACTCGCCGTTTGCCAAGTCACCGTCTCCACTCTAAAAATCGTATGCACGTTAAATCATGAATGGAAGTTGCTTCAGTGTGCGGAGGATACCACTGAATAGCTGTGACAACGACGGAGAGGGGAGGGGAGGTTGAAATTTCACGCGGCATGTCAGGGCACTCTGAAAATTTTCAAACCTTATAAGGGCGCCGTGGCCTGAAAAAAGGTTGGGAAGGCCTGGTCTAAGGATATACAAGTAAGTATATTATTTTATATTTTATTTAATATTGAAATCAGTGCCAAGTAAAACTGTAGGTAGGTATTATTAATCTCTCTCACAGACCATCGTCATATTGGCACCGTAGTCGAAGCTGCGGGCATCAGCTAGTAATGAATAAACAATGAAATTCAAACCTACTGTATAAAAATGATGTTTTCGAACGAAGATGTCGCATCGTGAGTACTTGTGCCAACTTCAGTATCATAAAAAAGTCAAAACTGTCAAAAATTTGCAGCACAGCACATGCAAGGGCTGTTTACAATTTTGCTTGTTATTTGTGATCGTCGATAGTGTAATATTTTTTCGCGAATTGTTAGAGATTTTCAGTGTATTTATGATGTCATCTACCGGGGAGGTGGTTGAGTCCTGTGTGTGTTCGTGATTCGAGTTTTAGTGCGTGACGGATTTGCATTTCGCGTTACGGAGTAGCTATGGGCGCAAAGGCGAGTACTGCGAACGGGGGCCAGAGTCCACGTGCGAGGACATTCTCCACGAGCTCTAGCTCAGATGTAGTATCTGGGGGTGCAGGGTTTAGCCTGCTGAGAGCGATCCCGGGGATACAGGTTTCGAACGATCGCCAACGAGCTAGGTCGTTGTCTTCGGTTCCAGACCTGCATAGTTCTCATGAAGCGATCGCAATTCCCCCGAACTCGCAGAGCTATGAAGCCTCTGCGGCTGCCAGTCTCGATACCGACTCCAGCTCTAACGAAGAGACAGGCCCAGTGGCCGGCACGTCGCTGTCCCTCGGACGAGTATACGCCGCGCACTCGCTGCCGTCACATATCTGGTCAATAAACGGTGAGTAAGACATGAAATATTAATTAAAACTGAAACATGGTGTGGAGCTGTGAATATGTAAACATGGAATATATCTAATATAATCTATTACTTACTTAATTAGTTGTCAAGTATTAGTTTGTAGTCCCAGATGTACCCTGTGTACCATACATATAGGTATGAATGGAGGGACCCCAAAGAGTCATCACATTACACACAACTGTATCTTTTCGTTATGCTGGATATTGACATTGAACGAGTAGGTACCTATTATATGAATTGTCAAATACTCCCGTGATATTTTTAATGTCATTCTTTGTTTACATTATGTGATTGCTGAAAATATTCCTTATCTGTTTGATAGAGATAAAGTACCTAGGTATCATTTGTTCAGCCAAGAAGTGAATTGTGAAAATCATTGAAGATAACTAAACACGATGGTGCTTCCTAAGTTAGTGTGGTACATACTCAATTTGCTAGCTACTAATAGTACAATGAATTCAAAACCCCTTAAAGTCTAAGATATCTGTATCCACCTTAAACTTTACATATTTACTGTGCATGCTTTTACAAGAAATTATCAAAACATGGATTGCTAAGATTAGAGATGATAATGACCTTGACCTTAACTCACCTTAACCTTTGACCTTAAAAGGTCAAGGTTATCGAGTAGACAGTCTGGACACGGACTTGTTCATTTAACGAGTGACCAAGTATGACTGAAATTATTCAAGCTCTCCAGCATGATCTGCTGGCACTTCAGTGTCAGTCCTGGACTCTAATCGAGTTCGAGGTTTCAGTTAGGATATGCATCCATGAAAAACGAAAGAGTTCTAGCTTCTCACATTTATTCTAAACGATTGAAATCGTATTTGCAGAGTATTCAACCTCTCGAGCATGATCTGCTGGCACTTCGGCGTTAGTTCTGGACTCCGATCGCGTTCGAGGTTCCAGTTCTGATATGGATCCGTGTAAAATGGAAGAGTTCTAGCTTCCCAGATTTATTCGGAATGATTGAAATATTATTTTTCGATTATTCAAGCATGATCTGCTGGCACATGAGCGTTAGTTCTGGACTCTAATCTAGTTCGAGGTTCCAGTCGTGATCTGAATCCGTGAAAAACTAAAGAGTTCTAGCTTCCCAGATTTATTCGGAACGCTTGAAATGGTATTTTTCGACAATTCAAGCTCTCTAGCGTGATCTGCTGGCACTTGAACTGATAATTGTTTTCGAGCTGCTGTTAAATGACCAATTCCGGGTAGTTGACTGATTATTCTGACAATTGACTATTTTGAGTTGAAAACACCAGAACTATTCATGAAAAGTATCAGGAACTGTAGAACTCATCTGCATACAAAAAGAACTTACCGTTTTTTTTCTGATCTGCTGCAAAATGATCTGCCATGAGAAGTTGGCATATCATTTTTTCAATTGATGTTTTTCGAGGTAAAATCTCCAGACCTATTGCTAAAAAGTATCGGGATCTAAAGAACTCATGTGCATGCCAAGAGAACTTACTTTTATTCATGATATGCTAGGAAATGATATGCTAAGTTCACAGACATATAAAATAAAGGGAGGGGGGGGGGGGCTCCCCTGCAACAAACATGATCTTATCATAGTTTTTGGTATGAAGCCCTATGTGCGTAAGTCATAAAATAAAGGGAGGGGGCTCCCCTGCAACAAACATGATCTTATCATAGTTTTTTGGTATGAAGCCCTATGTGCGTAGGTCTGACATCTGAACAGCTAGAAACCAACCCACCCTCGGTTATGGAGGCCGGAAGGCAAAGTTCTTTACCGCTCCCTTTTTCGCGAGCATGACTTGCTCTCAGAAAGACGCCGCGCCGGCGCCGTCGCACTAACTCCTGCTGGGGACCATCGGTTTTACAATGGTCTCCAGCATGAGAATGTCCACATCCCGGCCCGAAACGAGAAGCGATTAGATGAGAGAGAGAAGTCTTTGTGTTCATAGCACCAGATTATTTATAAGTAGGTAGGTACTTTGTATATTGTTGCTGTTTATGTACCTATATTTCTTCAGAAGATATAAAGAGGTGCTTGGTTGCTTCTTCCAATAGTGAGGAGGTTGATAGACAGACATCTATTAACTCCCGTGCGTCTGCGCGTCTGGGAGCGACTTTCTCACATTATAATAAATCGCGGTCGCTTTTCCGGGTTAGCGCGTGCGCTGCTCAGTCGTGATCTGACATTCGTTGCGTGCACACACTCCACAATGTACAGACGCCGCTACCGCACCACTCTCGGCCTGGGTCTGGGGTCCTCCTTCTCGTCCACTTTCTCTACGACCCTGTCGTTCAGGAGCACCGCGAGCTCGACCTCGGCCACGGACAGTGTGAGGTCGGACGCCCGCGCGACGGCTGCTAAGCTCAAAACGAAGTATGAGAACGCCGGCACAGCGCAAGGTGCGTGTGTGTACTAACGAGTGTGCCACTAACACGAGCCCTTTTGTTGTGTTTACTTTGTTATCATTCGTTTAATCCGTATAGTGAGCCTCAACAACGTTAAATATGGATTGAATATCCTTTTACTTTCCGACGATTAAAGTGAAAGCTCCAACTACATAAGCTTTACAGACGTTAAACACGCGTGTATCTAATTAAAACATTTTATCTACTGTATTATTACATGACCTGTGTGTGATTACTGCAATTCACTGTTGCCTCGGTTCTTTTAATTTAATAACAAACAAATACTAGAATACAAATAGCTATTTATTTCATTTTTGTTACCTTTATTTGAAAGTAGGGGTATTTTTATAGTTTTCCTCTTTTGAGTATTATAGAGTAGGAACTTATGTTGTGATTCTAGAAGTTTTTGTATTTTTGAAGCGCTCGTGGCCCCGCGGACTCAGTGTTCTGTAAACGATCACTGCAGTAAGCAACATTTACTATGGCCGGATATGGATGGGTGACCACCACGTGGATCACTTTGTGACATTTATTTACGAGCGTTTCCGTGCTTCGGAAGGCACGATAAGCCGTTGGTCCCGGTTGTCAGTAAAATGACAGTCGTTAAGCCAAGTTGAAGGCCTTACGGGCGGCTTGAAAAATTTCAACTGTGGGTCGTCACAACCTGCGCCCGGGTCGGCAGCGCGTGTGTAGCGCCTCTGGTGTTGCAAACGTCTATAGGCTACGGTTACCAACCTTCCGGTGGGCCGTAAGCTTGTCTGCCACCTAAGTAGTATAAAAAAAAAAAAAAACCTCCCTCCTTCGTAATGGCTTTTCTTTTTCTAGCAGAGGATTTAGATGCCTACTCAACTTCCGTGCATTGATAAAATATAGAAGAGATAGCAAAAAAATAAAGTTATTCAGTATGATGTGTGTAATAAATATGGATATTGATGTTGGAGGTTTACGCACATAGTGGGCTAAAGTTGGTTGTCAGCCCTCGGCTTCGCTTAACTTACTAGTTCGTAACAGATTGCTTTGTCGCATCGCGTCGGTGATAAATCATGCTGTTTAGTGCGCTAATAATAGAGAACTAGCGGGAATTAGTGACAGGCACCCTGACAGAACTGTGTCAAACGCTCCGGCGAGAACATGTGAGAATCACACTGTTTAGGTTTACCATTCTACTCTTCTTCTTTTCAATATTTGTAACTAGCTGCTGTTCGTGGCTTTGCCCGCGTGGAATTCTGTTCCGGTTTCCATGGGAAATTGGGAACATATTAGATGCTGATGATGTTGTGTTTGTCCATACTATAATCATTAGGAATTCGGTACGATCGTCATTCGTTTCCGCGGATGTGAGAGTTCAAAAATCCGCTTTGCATCTGAAAAAAAGTGCATGCGCAACGCAACATTCCTACTTAAGGAAATCTTACGTCATTATGTGGACACCTGGGCTGGACACACACAGACCATGGTGCTTATCTCTTATGTTGAGGGCTGTAAATTAACTTCTTTTTTCCTAATGGAAATTTTAATTGTGGAACGAGGGATGCGAATTTTTAAAATAAATGAGAGTTGTAGTGTTGAACGAAACATTAAATTGTCATTTTTTATCTCGTGTTATTGTTAAAAGTTTTTCATACCGTACTCAGTTGCGTCTTATTTGTGTGTTTTATTTAGCAGAATGAACGCGATTACAAGACAGCAATGTTCTTGAAATTTATTAAAAACAGACCACGATAAATGTGTCTAATTTAATGTGGCGAAATATGATTCTGATATCTGAATTTCGCTCAGTTTATAAACAACAACGCCCCCAGCGTTGAACACATGTGACACGTGATACAAGGATTAGGTGAAGGACTTTAACGGTAAAATCACATCTCTGGTTGTGGTAACCCGGGACTGTAACAGTCAACATTAAAATCAAAATCAAAGTCAAGTTATTTTATTATAATTTTTTGTATAAGGCATGTCCCGAGTCCCGACCATGACTTTTTCCGCACGGTTTACCCTGATGACTCCTCGTATCCACCGCAGCATCTTTTGCAGCCCGTACCTAATTCCTTGGCATAATGACGTTCATATGAACCAAAATATTTTACGTTACTTTCACGCGGAAATGGCAATCATTTGCCGCGGCGCAATGTAGCTATCAATCAATCAATCAATACATATAATAAAATCGTAACAGGTCGCTGTCTGTACATGGAAGATAAATAAGAAAAAATATTATAGGGGGGCTTTATGAACGCAATAGAACCCAAAACAATGATTTTTAGAATTTTTGTCTGTTTGTCTGTATGTCTGTATGTCTGTATATCTGTTTGTCTGTACGGTTGTGCACGCTAATCTCAGTAACCGCTCAACCGATTGCAATGCGGTTTCTTTTATTATGTTGAGGTTTGCTCCAGTTAACATTTAGCGTTTGTTTTATGTAAATCGGTTTAGAAATAAAAGAGTTATAACACTTTTAAGAATCAGATATTTTGAAATTTTTAATTGTAGGGGTTTCTTTGAATGTGAGTGAACCTAAACTGGCGTGTTGGCTTAATCATAAAAGAGACATTGTTTTAAAATAGACTTAATCATTAAGCTCTTTTATGATTAAGCAAACAGGGCAGTTTCAGACGCTGCTTCATGACTCTGATGAAGAAATACCTTTCCTTTCATACACCTTATGTGACGTAAACGAAGTTGCGGGCTCAGCTAGTTAATATAATATGTCTCTGCTGCCATGCTGGTGAGTACGGAGTGTACGGACCCACATTTGTGCTTATCTTTATCTAACAGAGCCATTTCTGCGGCGGTGGTGCGGTGACCGTCGTCGGTCGCATCCCTAGCGAGGCAGTTAATCCCAGGAAGTTGCTCCGGCTACGTTCCATTTATTTTCGCACGATGGAGCGGATCTTATATTTCCTCGACACACATTTTGTAAGGATGTGACGTACCTAGTTGAAGCAATATTGCACGATGATGACAGACTACTTGACTCCTTCGTAAACTATATTGGCATGTTTCTTTGATGTTGTTCTTTGTTTTCAACCTTTCATTTACCACTCAGCAATAAATGAATGATTTCTGACAAAAGCTCTAGTGACCTAAAGGTCATTAAAACTTTTCTCAGAAATTATTTAAAGTTTAGAAGTGTGGGAAAAACGTGTGACTTATGTATGTTTTACCTACTACCTAGTTATGTGTCGAACTAAATAAATGAAATGTTACCTCTGGCGGATGTTGACCCGTTGCGTTGCCATAATTTGGAACCAAACTCAACTATGGTTGTACGTTCGCATTGACTTGCTTGCATCTTGCATGTTAATTGCGATTGTTAGCTAATTTCAATTAATTATAAGCTTATTTTATCATCAAAAAGCTCTTTATAATCGTGATTTTCCTCCAGGCTGATAAAATAAACTATCATCCGATGTAATAATTTAGTCGGACTACGCACCCTTGTTTCACCTTGTTTGCGCAGATTAATAAGGGGAGCAATAATGATTCATTACTAATTCCATATTTCTGATCGTTTGTTTAACCGTCTAATTAAGTGCTACACCGATTTTATATCAGCTCAGAGCTTGTGATATGAATTTATTATGAAGTGAGTGATATTGTGCTAGTGGCTACAAGTACCTATTAGGAATCATTCGATCGTTTTGAATTCTCCAACCGATCTTTGACGGTCTCTTCTCTATCTCGCTTATGAAAAGGATCACTTTGTTTGTATTGTTGAATAATTTAATAACCTCTGATTGATTTGAAAGTTCATGTTCAAAGGGATGTCTGGGAACTTTTGGGTAGTCGATTTTACAACACATTAAAGTTGGAATGTGTACGTGCAAACTTCTGCTAAAATTTGTGGTAGGTAGGGTATAATATTGATTAGTTTAGATAAATTAAAACTGCTTTATCATGTTACGTATACTACCTATTCGTTATGATGAACGTCATAGATAAATTGTGTAATAATGGAGTGGGTATAAGATGAACAGGGCATGTCATGAGAATGAATGCTGGAAGAATATGTAGCTGCTGGCATTAGATGCCGCAGCAACAATTTTATATTATTTAGTGCCGTGTTATTGCCTAGGGCAGAAATGACTTCAAAGTAGATTTGAGTACTATACTAATTACGACAAATTTATTGATATCCTACGAATGTAACAAGCAGTTAATATTTTTAATTTACTTTGATCGTCGCATTGACGTCACGCGTTTCATGGAAAGCTATGGAACGTCCAAACATTGAGCTCCACTATCATACTTTTCCACTAGGAGGTAGGGTGAAGGACGTGAAGGTCCAATGATTATTATACTTTTTCACGCTCCAAGATTAAAAGACCCCTCTTTGATGAAAGGAAGATGAATGATGGGGCCAAAGGATGTTCTGAATCGACTTAGTAAATCATGTTGAGCGATCAAATTAAACGAATGATGATGTGGACATTTCGTTTAGGGGCAATTTTCGGCTAGCGCAATTTTTTGGCGAGGTTCTTTTGCTTACAGTTTCTCATATTTTTTTGTAGGCCAAACATTGTAAATGTAACATCAGAATTTAAAGTATCGTGAATTAGAACAATTTGATAAAGGTAGGTACTTAATACATAATTTACGTCGTAAATAACACCCCTCGTTTTTTCTGTCGGCGTTTTAAAACATACTATTGACAAGGTCTGACTTCCTTAGGTGGCTCGTAGGTTTCTCATTTACTACCTAAACAGGGAAAGCTGAACTGTGCTACCAGGTAAAAAGACAAAGAGTTGTCGGAACTGCCAACCGCGAGAAATTGCGTCTAATTGTGTGGAACACGGCGCTAAGTGGCTAAACTGTAATAGAGATGAGATGCACGTTACTTTACAGTGCGGCTAACTAGCAGGGTTGGAAAAAATCATGATTTTTTGAAAAAATCGAATAAAGCATGATTTTTTGAAAAAATCCTAATTAATCACGATTTTTTTGATTTTTTCATTTTATTATTTAATTAAACTATTTTTCTGCGCAAAACGGAACGCACCCTCAAGGGATTGCGCGGACACAGCGCGGGAATTTCCCTTTTGTCCGACATGACATGGTGTAATGTCAAGCAAAAGGAAATCCCCGCGCAGTTTTTTATGCGTCTTACTTTCGTTCTAACCACGGAATAATAAAAACAAGTGGAAGTGTGATAGGACGAATTTATTACCAGAACCGCTGTCGCCAAACTTACACATACAAACCGTGAATAGTATTGTGCACTACTAGGAAACAATTGATTTGATTCGTCGCATATATTTAATCTAAAATTGACCTAAATCATATAAACTACAAAGCGAAAACACGTCTTTATTTCTACAAAATAGAACTTGCTATACTATGAATCCCCTAGTCTTTAGCCTTAATTATAATTTTTTTTTATGTTGATTTCTGTGAAAGAAAGTGAAATTAAATATTTTTGATTAAATCATTGATTTTTATTGAAAAAATCATTTGATTTAAATCGCGATTTAAATCATGATTTAAATCATGATTTAATCGTGCCAACCCTGCTAACTAGCCAGTCACGGCGAGCTCGGAAATGAAGCTATTCTGTACCATATTGTGTAGCGAATGTAGCGATGTATTTCACAATCATTTGCGAACTTGAATCATTTTAGGCAATAATTGTGTGATTTACGCGCACTAAATCCTCAAGCGGTTACTTCCGCGTAAGCTTGGATTGTGAAATGAGCTTCCTGTGTCAGTTTTCACAAAGGTCTACCTACTGTATGGGGCTTTTCATAGGGGTCTTAGAAGGTTTTCCAGAACCCGCAGCGCTTATGTAGCTCCTTCGTTCAGGTTCAATGACCACTGTCGTTCTGATGGACCTGTACTTGTTTCCGCAAATCGAGGAAAATTAAAGTGTATCGTGAAAAAAGGTTAAAGTGTATCGTGACACAACCAATAAATTAAATTTAATTATAGTGTGAATAGGATTAACAGTTATGTCAGCGATCACGCAAATTTAAAACTTTAACGCAGCCTAATCTATGGTATTATGGTAGCGCAAAGAACTTGTTATGATACCTACATTTATAGAGAGTATTCAGCTTAGCTTCAAGCCAGATGGCGGGGTGTGAGTATTTACTTTATTTTCCATTAATGGAATCATTCACATACATAGCTTTCCTTCACACGTTCCGAGGACTGAAATAGAGTAACAGCGTTCAGTTGCCACCTGGCCAACATTTGGCACTAATCGCTCGGCCGCCCCACTGACTTGCCCTATATCCGCTTTAAATAGTGCGTTTGCGTACGCGCGCAGCGACTAGCTGCCCGCAGCATATTGGCGCATGTCGATATTTAACAACATACACGCCGCACGCAGGATATTGTAACTTGAGATGAGTTTTGATTGAATTTCATTAGCACTAACATGTTCTTGGAAAATAAACTAAATTCTAAATTTGGATGACAACAAAATTTATAGAATTTTTCTCCGGATGTACGATATTAAAGCATACAAGTTCACTAACACTGCGAATTTACATTTCTGAGATAATTATGTACCTACACATTATTACGTATGTATGTCTATAATAGTGAAGATTTACCAGTGTTCTACGGTTTTCTGCTTTTAATGCTCTATGCGAATCACGAAAATAAAGTTGAGGACGGGGGTTTTGATCTTCGTTTTGAAAAGGGTTACTAGAAGTTTGGGAATACTGAGTAATAGAAAACAGGTCAAAGCTGTTTGACCGACTGAAAACTCAAGGTGAAAAATAAAAAAGAAATTGTTTTCTTTCTACATATACATGTTTGTGCCTTGGTCCAAATGGTCCATAGCACCAGCCATAATCTAAGGCACCAGCGTTGTAAATAGAGGGAACATAAACGATTGTATTATAGTCCCAGGTGCAGATTTAGGTTGTATTCTATATTCGCATGTAGGTATGTAAACATTTTTAAAGACGAAATCTAAATTTAGATTTAAGTGCTGCCTTTCTATAAGAACAATAGTCATACTCGCATTTATTGCGTACGTTTCTCAGTGTGTGCGGTTTGATTCCGTTTGGAGCTCGGCCAGTTCTCTTGTTTATAACGAGGGAATTAAACTCATCGGTCTGTGAACTCGGGCCCGTGCACTAGTGGTTTGCACCGGAGCGGAATCTTGAGCTCCGGTGAAATTCACCGGTACTTTTGCGTGCTCCGGTTTTTCTCCGGTGAAAACCGGAGCATCGCGTTTGTGTAGGTACATAGATTTGATGCCTTGAAATATTGTCTTCTAATTTGCAATTCTTGATTTAAATAAACATGTACAATCAGAGAATTTGTATGTAGGTGATCCAGTAGAGTTTTATGAGGACCTATATTTTAAAAAGTATCTAATAGTTTAATATAAAATCTATAAATAATATAAAGCGAGATTTTGACCGACTGACTCATCAACGTAGAGAAAAACCCCAGAACCTAGAATGATGAAATTTGGACAGTAGGTACCTTTTATTAACTAGGTAAGTTATAAGAAAGGATTTTGGGAAATTTCACCATTAAGGTGGTAAATAAGGTATAAACAGTTGTATGGAAATTCGTCACTAAAGTTAGCATCATGAAATTATGTATAGCTGTTTTTGGTTATAAAAAAAATAGACATACATATCTTTGATTTGTTAAATTATATCAATAAGGAGGTAAACGAGGGGTTGTAAGTTTGTATGGGAATTTCTTCATTTCTTCAATGGAAACTGCTTCACAATTTGTATAGGTACCTGCATCTAATTAAAAATAAATGAACACGTTTCAAGATTTTTTAAAGTTGTACCTCCTAAGTATGTAAATCATAAAACCATCAACATCCAGCCCAAAACCTTAGACATTATTACTGTGCCTTAGACCAGGGGTCGGCAACCTTTTTAGTCAGAAGAGCCAAAAAATTTAAAGAGCCACAAAATTTTTTTTTTGTTCACACGTACCTAGATATTAGTTAACGTAGCATTAGTACCTCTTCTGGCATACAGGCTTCTGTCGTGGAAACTGGAGGCCGCAGTTCTGACCGAAATCTACCGGCCCAATTCTTTGGTGTGACAAAATGTCAAATAACCGTCTTCGAAAGAGATTAAGAGCTGGCATATTAGGGCGCCCGATGATATCATTCATTAACCGCGCACCAGGCTAGAGCCCATGGTAAGCATTGAGCTCCGATCGGCCATCTTGTCTATTCTGAGGTTTATCGTTTATATGTATAAGCCGATGCATTAAAAAAAGGAATCTTAAATGGCGACTTGTACTTGCGTTGACGGAAAGTAAATAAAATTTAAGTCTTTTTAAGCTATTGCATAGCTTCTATCGCGGGCCTTGCGTGGAGACCGAATCCAGAAATTGTGTCACGAAAACGAATCACACTCTCGGCTACCTTCGGCCACGTTCGTGTATCTCGTCTCGCACTTCATAAATTTTTTGTTTACGTCAATTATGAACTCTGCAGTCGTTATATATTATGTCAAATAATCCAAAAATTGATGCTTGTACCCAGAATCGATCTTGCGCCTTCTGCGTACCGATCCGCGTCTTAACCACTTGACCAAAGTTGAATTAAGAGTGTTGGTCGAATTTAGAGTTCTTAATGTGAAATGACAATTTCGATGCTGTCAATTACATTAAGTGCTGTCAATTTACTTCGTCTAAATAAAAATTCGACTATAGGTGTATTGGTCAAGTATTGTATTCTCTTTGGTATAGGTATTCATCATCTATGTACAACAGTGAACTGTACTCGTATAATTTGTGTAAAAAGTGTTTTAAATATGAATGAACAAAGTGCATTTATTAATGAAGAAAGTCACGAAAAATAGTGAAAGAAAATGAGTGAGTACTCTGTATACATACATTTTATTATTATTATCACCAATGCAGTATTATTTTTTGTTTTGTTCATTTATATATAATACTGCTATAAAGATAACCAAACCCGGGAGTACGTTCCCATGGGAAGCGGGAAGAAAATTTCACGCTGACGTAGCCGCGAGCGCCATCTATCCCATACCTATGTACTTTAAACGTGTCATAAAAGTCACAACAATATCAATATTGCACATTTCAAAGAATGTCTATTATTACCATAAAATTTGTAAAAATAGTTTTTAAGTAGATAAGAAGAAACGTATTGTTTTATCTTTTAACTAGCTGACCCTCGCAACTTTGTTTACGTCACACAAGGTCTATGAAGTTAGAGGTATTTATTAATCATACTCATCAAGTAGCGCGTGAATCTGCCCTGTTTGCTTAATCAAAATAGAGCTTAATGGTTAAAGCTATTCCTCAGTATAGAATTTTCCTCAGTATAAACAATTTACATACAAACACGTGTTAGAATTTTATTACATGTATCAATGTAGTAGACGTAACGTGTATAAAATGACATCAATCAAATGTCATCTATATTCTGAAAAAGAAATTAAAAATAGAGTTCACAAACTCTTTTGAAAATACATACTGTACCTACCTTAGAGGATCTTTATGAAGATAACAGGATAGTTAACAACCATCCATAGAAAATAGATGGTATAATGCTGAATACCGCAAAGAACAATCGGCGCGGCATAGAATGGGGCCTATACTGATATCCTGGAGAATTTAAATGATGCCGATGTCCTGTGCCTGCTGAGGCACACACACGCCGTCATGCATGTCTGCAGGACAACGTGCAGGACAACGAGCAGGATGACGCAGCGAATGGCTGGACTGAAATTAAAATCGACAGACGCAAGAGATGTGGTGGAGGCACTAATTCACGTACCTCAGGAGTGTCGTGTCAGAAACTGATGGGATAGAAGAGTACCCTACATCATTTCGAGTCTCGCCAAGGCCAGAACAACCTTTACACAGCTGCGCCGTTAGGCAGTTGCGAAAATGGACACGAAGAGTGAAACTCAAAACAAAGTAAACGTTAAAACTGTACTGCTAACTGCTATACGGATGCAAGACATGGAAGGTCACTAAAGACATTTCGCACCAGCTACCAGCTATAAGTCTTCGTCAAACGCTGCCTCCAATGGATCCTCGGTACATACGGGCCCGAGAACATCACGAACGTAAGACTATTGGAACGCTGCAGTGAGACCCCTATCCACCAACAGATCAAACGTCGGAAGTGTAGCTGCTGCGCTGGATTGGACACACGCTGCAAAGGGACCATGATCACGTCATACCAAGGCAAGCCTTACTGAAACTACTGGTAGGGTTTCAAAAACTGTTCGATAGTAAGTAGGTACATTTATTGATAGTGGCTATAGGCTACATAACATAATGCTAAGATTAATAGGAGCGGTGCAGCAATGAGGAATGTTTCGAAAACGGAAAACATTTCATCGTTATAAGAGTATCCGTTGCGCCTCTGCGTAAATGGTTGAAGTTACATAAAAATAATTTATTACAAAATAATTGTTCTTCTTAAAAAGTTCTAAAACAAAATACCTATTAAGCTATTGCATAGCTTCTATCGCGTGCCTTGCGTGGAGACCGAATCCAGAAATTGTGTCACGAAAATAAATCACACTCTCGGCTACCTTCGGCCACGCTCGGCCACGTTCGTGTATCTCGCACTTCATATACCAACGCAACGTATACACGTGAGCGTTTGCATAACGTGTACCTATGTATATGAGGTGAAGTAGGGTGAAGTGGGGTGGGCTGAGGTGTGTAGTGTGGGGTGAAGTGAAGTGGGGTGTGGTGAGGTGAATTGGTGTGAGGTGGGGTGGGGTGAGGTTAGGTGGAGTGGAATTTTGGCCTTTTGGACTTTGGCCCTTGGGACTTTTGGACTTTTGGCCTTTTGGACTTTAGGACTTTTGGACTTTAGGACTTTTGGACTTTTGTACTTTTAGACTTTTGGCCTTTTGGGTTTTTGGACTTTTGGAATTTGGTTTTTTGGACTTTTGGACTTTTGGACTTTTGAACTTTTGGACTTTTGGACTTTTGGACTTTTGGACTTTTGGACTTTTGGACTTTTGGACTTTTGGACTTTTGGACTTTTGGACTTTTGGACTTTTGGAATTTTGGACTTTTGGACTTTTGGGACATCTGGGACTTTTGGGACTTTTGGAACTTTTGGGACTTTTGGGACTTTTGGGACTTTTTTTTCTTATGCTAGTATAATTATTCTTATATAGAAATAATTATACTAGCATAGTTGGTAAAAAATGCTATGTAATAGCTTTACCGCGGCAGTCCCCGAGTGCCACACGTCTTTTTTTTTTTCAAATTAAAAATAATAAAAACTAGACCGGGTCGTATTAATTTCTGAGTAGCTTCTACCAGCGGCTTCGCCCGCGTGAAAGTTAAAATTAGAAAGACACATGGCGGCATCTAATTATCGTTTTCATCGGAAACAGTACCTACCTACCTACGTTTTCGGGATGAAAGGACACTATGACCATTTGTACGGAAACGGAAAAAGTACCTGGCAACGTATATTACATGGCGATCATGATGTTGGTTAAAATAAAGAACGAACATTTTTATTAACTCAGCGTGGAATCAAAATAAGATTTTTTTTTGGTTAGATAGACGGCACTAATGTGTGAGCAAGAGAACATGATAAGCGCCGAAAGAATGAGGAAGGGCGTCCGCCCGAACTGGTGCTCCATAATATAACGCTTTCGAGTGCAACAGAACACCAAACAGGTGTGTTTATGAAATGAAAGGGTAAAATGCATCGATCTATTGTACTACTTACGTACTAGATGCGGCGATCAGAACAAGCATCATGTACCACCAAACTGCGGTAAATGTACTCATCTCATCTTTAGTTCGGTTTATGCCATAATACGAATGAAACGCACGTGACGGAGATATTTTAATTTATTGTGGTAGAATTGTCAAACAAAGTGCTGTAAACGCAATGTATAGAGGGGAAAAAATATTAAAGTTAATGCTAATTAACATAATTATACAATGTTAAACCCTTTTTTTTTTTTCATACCAAGATATGAGTTTTATAGCATCCGTTGCGCGAGTCCATTCTCGCTCAAGCGCGTACAAATCTGGAACATATTCAATGTATGGACGTTCCTGTCTATCGGTAGAATATATGTCAACAGTAATATGTTTTTGAAAATGTGCTATGATAATTGCTTAGGGAACTAAAGAGCCGCAAGTGGCTCGCGAGCCGCCGCGAGGTTGCCGACCCCTGAGCCCAAAATGTTTAATTTAAGAACTAACAGATAAAGATACATTTGTGTTTGTAAATACGTATTTATTACTAGATGTTGCCTGCGACTTCGTACGCTGCATTTTATATTTAATGCTTTAGATTGACATAACTTTTTTATTTATGGACCGATTGACATGAAGCAAACACTAAATGTTACGTGGAGCAGACTACAACGCATTATAGAAAACCGCATTTCAAATGATTGAGCGGTTGCTGAGATTAGCGTGCACAAACGTACAGACAAACACACACTTACGATTTTATTATATGTATTGATATTGATTGATTGATTGATGATACAATAGAAACACTCACAACAAGACAAATAAACATGTTCTTGCACACAAATATTTGTCTTGCGTGGGAATCGAAACCGCGACTCTTGATTAATAGACAGTATCTTTGCCTCCCCACCAAACAGGTCGTCTAATATAGGTATAATATTATTTAAATAATATTGAATACATAACACATGTTAGAATATTTCAGCGGAGATTAATAAATCGAATACTTTTACCGGTACCTACATACCTACACAGTGTAACAATAATGAACCGGAGAGTAATTAATTGAACTCCGGTACTTGTAATCGAGTACTTTTACCGGTACTTCACCGGAGCTTCTCCGGTACTCACTGCTCCGGTGCAAACCTCTACCGTGCACTCGCCACGAATTAAAAGTTCTGCATTTAGATGTCGCATACGTACTGACGTTCTGTGTAGCAACTGATCAGGTTCATTGGTCTCTAGGTTGCTTGATGACCAGGATTTATTGTTATTCCTGTAGTGTAGGAGTGGAATCCGCTTCTGTCTGTATGATGTGAATCTCGGAGTTGCTAGGCAAATCTTCAAAGTTGACAAAACTTTGGGTTTAACGACATTACAAGGGCAAACTAAAATAAGGAAAGACGGCCAGAGGACAAGGATAAAATAATAAAACCTGTTCATCTTCGACTGTCCTGCCCATGGGTCAACATACTTTGAGCCTAAGGGCTTATTGTTGCCAGTATTTCTCCGTATTCTGAGTTGCCATGTATAGGAAGTATAAAACCTGTAGGAGAGACATGAATTCAAGTTATTTGACCTGCTTTTCTAACAAGTGCTAAAAGAAGGTCTCTGGTCCCCTGATCATGGCATGATCACACTGCAGTTATATCCGCGGATCAATAAGCTCTGCATTAAGCTGATATTGGGTGGTCAGTATAACTGGATCACGACCAGCCTCACCTACAAGTGGTTATTCTGTCGGTATCCGGCAATACGGAATTCTGAAAATCCCTTTATCTAAATGGAGTTCCTTATAGCTTTATTCCGTCCAATTGTGATGCGAATGAAGTATTAAGCTTCCGTTCATGAAGAAACATAGTTACTCCTTTTATCCCAGAAGGGTTAGCAGAGACGCTATACGCCGACAACTTACCATTTGAATTATGTCACACGTTATGTGGTGGTGGTGGCCTATGTTGTGACGCTATTTCCTGAATTTATGAAGGTTGTCGCATAACAGCTTTGCAATACCCTGGTTTGTTTAAAAATTACGGTGAAGGTCGGCCCCGACTGTGGCTGTCGTGCCACCCACTGGTATTTTTAGCTCCGCTTGTAATAGTTCTCTTACACGAGAGCTGTTAAATAACCTGGTACTTTTTTCTTTTCAACAACCCCTTGAAACTTTAGTAATGTGCGAGTAAATATTTATAGCATCGGTTAAATGTTGCGTTCATATTGCAAAATAACTAGGGACATAGTTTTTCATGTATTTTGTAGTCGTTTAATCAGTTCGTTGGTCCAAGATGTCTACATTTTTCAGATGTGGAAGTCTCTGACCTGTAGACGACAACCATAAATCTAACCCATTGGGTAAGATCACTTAGTAAGATGCTGTTGCTTGCCTGAAAAAAAAAAAACATATTGAATAGCTCCTTCTAACGGTTTACCAAAAAGTTTTCATAGCTATTTGGTTCTGAAACAGCGGAGATTGCGTTAACGAGTGGTATTAGAATACAATTACCTTTTATGTGACTTGGTGTAACTACGAGCATCTGATAACTTCCAGACTAAAACTGGTGCGATGTGGTTCGTGTGTGGCAGGCTTTAATGTTTATAGATGTCCCACTAGAGTGAATAGATATGTTGACAACATTAAAGAGGAAGTGTCGCCTTGGCAATGGCGCCGTGGCGCGACTCTATATCTCATGAACTTGTTACGTCTACATTAATTTTCCACACGATTTTATTCATTTTCATGAAAACGTGAAACTCTTTTTGGTGAAGATAAATTTATGTCTTCTGCGAATTACGTTTTATCTGCGTTGTGTGTTTATAAATATTTCTCTTACGTTAGACAAAATAAGTTCAAGAAGTTGTTTCTATCAATAACTCGTAACATCTGTGCATCGTCACTGTGCTACACAGACATATTTCAATCTACTGAATGGATCTTTCCAAACGGTTTATCAATAACAGAAATTTATGTTGACGTGCCCATCCCATCGTACCTAGAGAGAAAGACATCATTATTTCGAGTAATACTGACTCGGCAGCACCGTGATATTGATATCACTGTGAAGGAGGGACGTCCCAAGTCCCAAGACTTGCTCATACATACACAAGACTAAATAATATTGAGACTGTCAAATACGAAGTCTTAAGTAGATAGGTAGTATAAGCTGCCTTTAACCTACCCACTAAAAACTTTATAGCTTGTCAGCTGCTGACAAATATTGTCCTATTCACAGCTACGCTTTCGCAAAATACCCTCAAAAGTGCTTCAGTTTAGTATCTATGTACTACAAACTTTGCGAGTTGCGACACACGCCCCCGGCTATCGCCACATTCGCCACTCATAGTAATTGGGCGTTAGTTCCGTGTTCTACAAGAAACGGTTACGTGCGAGTAACCGTGTGACTTATGTGTTTTCCTGCAACCCATCTCATTTGTCAGGAGAGAAGAGAACGTCCAGGAAAACATTGCTCTTTGACGTAACTCGCTCAGTGTTTTCTCATTGACGTCACCAATTTGGATTTTGCTGTGTATAATACCAACTAATCGCTTTGATTATAAATATCTAATCGCATTATGGGTATTTCAGTTCTTCTAATACATTACAATGCTATTAAATATGTGAGGTTATCCTCAGAGTAGGTACACCAGGCATCACCGTGCCTATTGGCAGTGGAACAGAAGCAAAGCAGACCCCGGGGTCTCGGATACACGGATGAGATGATATTATGTGATATTTATGTAGTGCAGTATTAAAACATGTCTGGCTTCTGGTCACGGGTCCGTCCGCATGGTATCAACGACCAATAAAATCAATCCATCAAACCAGTCTATGGCTGTCCACTGCTGGACCTAGGCCTCTCCCATTATTATGCCACATTACTACAATTGAACAAAATAATTTCATCAAATTCTTCACGAATCTTCAACAAAATGTGTAGTTGAAGTATTTGCCGTTGTTACTTGATACATTATATCACACAGTTAATCAAAGTATTTTTCGCAAAATATCAGTTTTCTTTATTATTTGAAATGATAAAATAGAAAATCAAACCCTAAACAGTTTCGCCCCACATTGAGTCACCTCATTCTCACACACCTAGCTATAGAAGAAACACAAATTAACGTGCTAATTCTGGGCTTTCATGAGCAACATTTCACCTATTATAGGTATTCTATAGCCTTTCTAGGTAAAAGTAATTTGTCTTGAGTACAAAGAGAAATACCACATAAAAGGATATTTGGCACCAAATTGTCTGATATTGATCCGTCCTGTACTAGATATAACTTTTACATGGTAAGTCATTTAGACATTGTGCCTAATGGTGCCTTCTTTTAACGTGAGGAAAATTCTACATCGATGTTATGCTGGACTAAAAACAACACGTTCCCTACCTACCTTGGGAGACCAGGGTAAGCCCTCGGAAGGATGACCCCCAGGATTTCCAACAGACTTTGGCTACCAGTGCGCCCTCACCTAGGGGGGTTCAGTTGCTATCCTGCGTCTTTGGGGGGTTCAGGGGCTATCCCGCGTCTTTGGGGGGTTGTTCGAGTGTTATTCCGCTTCTTGGGGCGTGTGGCGTGCGTGGATCTTTCATGTCACGCTGTCGTCTTTGGCCTGCTTCTGTAAGGACGGTGAGCAGCCCCCTCCCCGTCCTCAGGCCTCAGGTCTTGGGCGAAGACAAGTCTGCGGCGCCCTCGCCGCCGACTGCGGAACTCGGGTGGTAGAGTTCTCTTCCACTTCTTCCCCGCTGCCTCTTTCACGAGCATAACCTGCTCGCAGATACCCGCAGCGGAGTCCCACTTACTCCCACTGAAGATCACTGCTCGCACCAGGGTCTGCAGCGAGAGAATGTCCACGACCAGACCTACCACGAGGACCTGCCGCTGTTGCGTCCACGCTGTGCAATCCACCAATGTGTGGAGCGCTGTGTCCTCGCTGCGCTCTTCGCAGTCCTGGCACCTGTAGTTTCCTTGTGTATTCGTATTCGCCACAAATACTTACCGAAGCTCCCATACCCGGTAAGCATCTGTGACAACCGGTAGGAGAGAGCGCCGTGGCTTCTCTTCAGCCACTCTTTCATGACCGGTCTAACCGCCCCGATTATGGCGATTTTTCCCGTATTGGATGCTCAAGTCGCACCTTCCAGGTATCCACGGTATCCTGGTGGAGCTGAGACCGCCTAGCCTCGATTTCTCGAGACGCAGGCTTATACCCCGCTCCAGCGCCTCGTTGCGCCATCTAAACAATGACGCAGCCTAATGGTGCCTAGTATAACGAGTCTTGAAATGACGACCATCGTGGTATGAAGTTTATGAATGTGGAAAGGAATGGATCAGCGCATCAAGATTTTTTTTTCTTTTCATTGAAATCAAGGTTTATCATTATGGCACAGAAAGCCTGAAATTCTTCTAATCCTAAGTTCCTATGGCAGTGCGTTCTAAAGAGGTGTTACCGCGACATTATTGTGAAATGATCTAATGCTCAATTTATTGCGATTGAAATTGCAGCGTCACGTCTCGTTCCTTCGTGACTGCAATTTAACCATTTATTTGTGGTATTTTCATTATTTTGTTACGACTAATAGCAGACATCGAAGCCGCAAACGTTTATCATCAAACTGAATAGTGTTATTTTGTGCGGCCTGCTCTACCTTTTGAATGTATCCTCTTGAAACATTCATAGTCAAATGTTATTGAAGTGTAAAGCAATTCTTTATTATCTTGTCTTTATGGAAACTATCTGTGTTATTAATAGTGACCGACCGAAGTTTCGGTTTCGGTTTCGGCCAGTTTCGGCCAAAAAATCGAGTTTCGGCTGCAGTTTCGGTTTCGGCCAAAATGGGCCGAAACTTTCGGCCGGGCCGAAACTCACGTGTTCATTAATTTTGAGTGCCTGGTTTTGCTTGTGACGTGGTTGGGGTCAGCCCAACCAGTTAATATGTTACCGACCGATGATTTAGAGATTTACAAAAGACTTCCAATCAATAGTTATAATAATACAATTTTATTCAAACCACAAGCAATTACAAGCATTGAGAAGTATTAGACAGTTACGTCCGTTACCCCTATGGTATGTCTTTATGTCTTAGACAACCTTTTTAGGGTCCCGTTTTTACTTGTGGTTACGGAAACCCAAAAAAGGTGATCTTGGACATTACATAAACCTACCCCTTTGTTGTCGGTTCCGTACAAAAAGAGTAAAAACAGGACCCTATTACTAAGATTTCGTTGGTCGTCTGTCTGTCTATCGCAGGCTGTAATTCATGCCCCGTGATAGTTAGACAGTTAATATCTTTCAGAGATGATGTATTTCTATTGCCGCAATAGCAACAAATAATAAAAACAGACAAAATAATAATATTAAATGGGGCCTTCCATATAACAAACGTGGATTTTTGCAGCTTTCCTTGTACGGAACCCAAAGTGCCGAGTCCGGCTCGCTCTTATCCAGTTTTAGCTATGTACTTCTAGAATGTAACCAAAACTGGCCAAGAGCTAGTAGCAGGGCACCGTGTGGTTTTAGTCGGTAGGAGTTCGCAATAGCATCTATGAGTAATTCCACAAGTAAAAGAAAGAAATTCATCTTTAGGTGGAGATATGTCTAAAATGAACACTTGAGAAGATTTATACCGTTGATTGATGGCATTTGGTAGAACTTGCTGCACCGATTGAAAAAAAAGCCAGCCAGGTGTGTGGTCGAACTCACGCACGGAGGGGTTAAAGCGGGACCCTATTAACGAGACATGAGGCCTAGCCGTCCGTCTGTCTATTAGTCACGACGTTGTATCGCTGGAATCGTGCCAGATAGGGACCTAAAAGTTTAACTGATAATGTATAACGTGAGGAAAATCCTACAGGGATGCTATGCCGGAGTCGTACCGACTAAAAACCACGTGTATCCTACCTAACAGCCTACGGTTGGGAGCCACGGGTATGCCCTCGGAAGGCTGTCGCCAGGACTTCCAACAGACCTACAGCTACTACAGCAGCCACGTCTTTGGCGCATAAACCTCTCACGTCACGATATCGTCTAGAGCCTGCTTCTGTTAGGACGATGAGCAGCCCCGTCACCGTCCTCAGGCCTCAGGTCATGGAGGCTGATAGTATGGGGCGCGCCGCAGACTGCGGAACTCGGATGAGAGAGTTCTCTCCCGCTTCCTTCCCACCGTCTCTTTCACGAGCATATCCTGCTCACAGGAAGAGGCCTATAGCCCCGCTTCAGCACCCCCTTGCGCCATTTAAACAATGACGCAAGGGCCATCGCTTCCAGGTTCCATAGAGGGGTACCAGCCAAAAGACATGCCACTTCAACTGAGATCTTGCAGTATCCCCTTATCATCCCGACAGCCATCTAGCCACATTGCTGGCCATCAGGGTCTCCGCCCATGCGGGGTCCCCGTATAGGGCCATGCTCCGCATGATCCCAAGGTAAAGTCTCCTGCAGGGAGCATTGGGTCGCCTGATGTTGGGCAACAACCGCGAGAGTGCGGCTGATGCCTCCCTCAGTTTTGGGACCAAACTTCGGAAGTGTTCCGAATACGAAGTTCCACCGGCTATTGAATACGAGCCCCAGATACGTCATGGAAGGCTCGATGCCGAATGAGGGTGTCGTCGGCGTAACACGTTACGCCGACACCTCTGAGCAACGGACCACGCAGCAGCCAATCGTAACAGATGTTCCACAGAAGCGGCCCTAAGACCGATCCCTGTGGAACACCGAGCGACACATCTCACCGACCCTGCCCTAGCCAGCTCGGGTAAGTTATGGCCCTCTCAGAAAGATAGGCCCTGACAATTCGACGGAGGTATGGAGGCATTCTATGGTAAATAAGCGCCTCCCAAACGCAGCTCCAGGGCAAGGTGTTGAAAGCGTTGTCAATGTCAAGAGACACTGCCACCACCACCTCACCCTACTCTGTTGCCGCTATAACAAAAAATACCTACTAAAATCAGAAAAAGGCATCCACACACAACAAACGTAATTTTTGCGCCCAATTTCTGTAATGGGAATATCCTTCTGTGCGAGAATCCGACTCGCACTTGGCTGTTTTTTTTTACATGAACACGTGAGTTTCGGTTTCGGTTTCGGTTTCGGCCGAAACTGACCCTGGGGCCGAAAGTTCGGTTTCGGTTTCGGTTTCGGCTGGAAAACCAGTTTCGGTCGGACACTAGTTATTAAACCCTTTTTGTACCAATCAGCCGTTTTCGTTATAAAAATGCGATGTAATGTTGATTGATACCATTCAAATCGTGGTACCTACCTATGCATAAAAGTGTAGCGAACTTAAGCCATAAAAAGAGATACGGCGTCTTTCTTAAACCTATTCATTGCACTTTTTTTATAAATACAAACTAGAACTTGATGTACAAATAAAGTTTATATTTTAGTATGCGACGCCGAAACGCGATGCATTCTAAAATTCCCAGTTGCTGGGCAGAGACGCCCATCAATATAAATTTATGTGATCTATCACTCTTTATGTGACATCTAGCCGGCGCAGTTTTGCGTGCTAACTTCAGTGAGCTGTATTGAATACAGACACTTACACGATGTTTTGGGGAACAGCCAAATTGCAATTTATTACTTGACGTAATATGCTTCTATGATTTTATATAAAAACGTCTCGGACAGTAATTATTATCCGCTCTTTGCTTGATTTATCGCTTCACATGTCGGAAATAACCGCTGTTTCGTTTTTATACAAATTATTTGAAGGCCGAGGCTGATGATTTTATCCGAATCTATCACATGCTGATACAAGTTGTAATAACTGCTCAAAAACACGTAATTTTGCTCTGCTTTGAATTCTGCTCACACCAGTTGTAAAAACTCTTGGCGATACTGGATTCTCTAAACGCAGTGTAGAGAATCTAATATGCAGCAGAATAGTAGCAATTGTTCTTAAAAGAAGACAATATTCTTCCGAATAGAACTATACATAAACTCTTTTCTGTGATGTATCTACTGTAAAAACTTCAATCAGACAGTTCAGCACTTTTTCAATTGGAGCACAAAAGAGCATACACATATCATCAACTTAAGGGCGGTTGTCTTTCCAGCCGTGAAAGTAACTAAATAGTTAGTAGTAGGTCTGCCTTAAACTATGTCAAAAACTCATTGTTCCGCTTGGAGATCATAAATAAATAAGTAACAATCACAAAAATGGCTACGTACTGAATTATTTTTGCAAGTTCATCAACTTCCAAACTAATTTTAGTAATGTGTTCCACTCGACCAAACCAAGCGGCACTGCGTCGACTGTGTAAGTCAATAACCACAAAGAGACGTAGGCGTCTAGAACGACCTCGAATGGTGTTGAGCTTTGATTCCTTTGATACTACTCATTGCGCTGATCCCAGACTGGACGGAAATAACAACAAAGTAATGAAGAGTTTCTTTCGCTGCTCGATTCAGAGCTATCATTCTACCCATGAGTGAGTGTTATTATTTAATGCTATGTTGTTAAGTAAAAGGTATGGATCGGGCTGGAAACAGTCAGTTAAAGCATATCTCAATTACATGAGGTAGTCACTCTCATAATAAATGTTTTACATTAACTAGTTAGGGTAGGAAATAGACAATTCGCCCGCATATAATTTCACGTAGAGACCATGACACAACTGCAGTAAAAAGTGATCATAACTCCTGCAGCAGACGGTCGATCAGCCGCTTAAGCTCTGAAAAATGTACAGCTCAGTTGAGTCTCGTCATGCTTTGTGACTGCACCTAGCTCCTTACTTAAATGTTTCTGCGCCCGTTTCACTTTCAGCGCCACTGAAATTATAAAATTATGTTCCTATCACACATAAATTAACTGAACGCGCCTTGCGTTACATTGTAATGGGATTATAAATCTAACTTGTCTCGTACCACACTATTTTTGTAAGTAAATATTTTACACACTGTGTACTTTGTTTTCCCTCCTGTTAGATTCTGTAGCTTTGGTGTGATGTTCAAACAAAAAGTTTCCAAACATTTCATCCGTACCATACCAATAATAATTTACACAATGTCCGAACTCGTGACAAAAAGCATAAGAATCGAGAATCCTAAAATACAGTAGCACAAATTTTCAGTAGTCAGATATAATGTAGTGTTCTAGAATATGTGTAAAATAAAAGCTAAACTAAACAATAAATAAGCTCCTGGATCTGGTTAAGTCTCCATGAACAGTCCCATATTCACTCCATCAGAACCTCGAAGTTTGCAAATAACACAATTGATCAATCATTCAGATTAGATATCGCAATAATTAGCTGAACTCGCCTCTACAAGTACCAATCTTGACGGATTTGATTCGCGTGAATAGGCGCCCTAAAAACCCTAACTGCATGCGTTTCACTAGCGAAGCGTTAAGCTGTACCAATGAAGGCCGAGTTCTTAACATTCCGATTCCCGAAGCAAGTAATCAGTATTCACGATCCTCTCATAGATATATATATTGATCACCTGCAAATCCTATCTAGTGTACCTGCACCTGACTGTTAATGTAAGTATGATAGACGATGATGACCAGAGCCACAATTGTGATCTCGCTTTCTGTTCGCAAATTTTACAGTAAAGGCGTTGACTACGTTTGTTTTACTACGAGTATTACTGCTTATGTATAGAAAGAAACCCTACGGTGAGCTTACATAATGGTCTATCGAACAAACTTCACAACCGGGCCCAGCACGCATATGCAAATGTCGGCCTTATTCCACTGCAGAGCTGGCTATAAATAATTATCAACCAACCACTGTTCCATATTACATTACCCTTGAACATAATTTTCTTAAAATCACGTAGTTAATTATAGATCGCGTGAAAACTGCTTGCGCGAGTTAGTTATGTGTATTATCTATTGCATGTATCTAAATTAAATGAGTGACGTCTTATATCGGTTCGGAATAGAGACTACTGAGGAACTTTAGTAATATAATTTATTATTTTTACCCTAGTAGCTTTTAAAATTCTAAAAATCTAAAACCTAATTTCTATCTGTAGTTCCCGGTCATGTCGTAGACGAGTCGTCTGTCAGAAATGACAGTTAAAATTTTCTAAAACTATTTCCAAATAACTAAGTAATTTTAGTCGTGGGTGTAGAGAGATCAGCTCTCATTATCTTATGTTTTATAATTTCCTTTCATTAAAAATAACGATATTAACAAATTATGCTAACATGCCAATTTGCTTTGCAGTCGCGTTCTTGTGGTTGGTAATGGTAACTATTTGCTCGCTACTTTATTTTTTCACACAACTCGAGATTGTTCCGTTCGTTATCTTATCCTTGTTATAAAAATCGGTTGTCTGTAAAGTCGGTTTACTGACGATGGTTAAACGTGACAACGTCATAAGAAAATAAAAATAAAAACAAATATAAAAAACACATCAATTGACTATAGCGCCATCTGTTAAAACATGACTAAAATAAATGGAACGCCTCAGAGCGAGGTAACGCGAGGGAGGTAACGACGAATTGCGTCATCTTTTTTCGTTCGTGCAGCCAGCTCTATCGAATTATAAGACGTTGTCACGTCAAAAACCTACATATTGACAAGCTTATAATTGTCTTTACTTAGTTTTGTAGCAACATGTCCCGTTTTACAGATGCCATCTGCCCTAGCTGCCCATTAGCTGAATTAGCATTTATGCTGAGATCTCAACCGTTTCAGACGTACACGGTTTTATTGTAGACATCAGTCTGTCCGTTCACTTTCGCTGATTCTAATCGCAATGATGGGACGTTATAAATAAAGGCATCATATTTGGTACGCGTGTCGTGAACTTGATCTTGAGCCGGCCTTCATCTTGACCTTTGTTTTGGATTGTTGATGTGGTTTTTGCTCCGATTCTGATTAATATTGTCGTTGCGGTCTCGTCTAGCGATCTGAACGTTATCTGCACTAAAATACATAATATGGACATTGCCTTTGGAGCATTAGATCAGTGAATACGAATTGATCAATTTTGGGAGTAGCTGTTAGAGACTATCGCCATGTTATTACTTCTAGATTGAAGTCTTGATAGGGATCTTCAGATTGAACTGGTCCAATATAGACGCGGAAGGCCGCAAGCGAATTAATTTGTGCTCATTAATCCTACTCATTCTAGATCGATAATTTTAGAATCTTTCTGTAGGTTTCGGTAGGTACTCGAGCCAAAATGTCTCTAAGCAACATTTTTAGGTCTTAAGTTCGTTGTGTTGCATAATAAAGTGACTAAAGGAATCTTGAACTTATAGTTCCCCAGTTGAAGGTAGATTTCAATTTCTTTATTCGGTTAGTCAAGTAAATAATATTAAAACAATGCCTTGAACATTTTACTTACAACTTGTTTGAAGATATCAACTAATGGTTGTGAACACAATTGCTATTATGTATTAGAAAGGCGTCCCAGATCAATGTTATCTAACAAAAGAAAGGTTGGATGATATTACTAGCGTAGCAGACAAAGGGAACACAAACCACTTACAGTGATGGACTTGCGACCCATATATGAGTAGAGTAGGTTTGGGGACTGTGCATCACAAGCCATCTTTACCAGAATCGTGATGTAATTGTAAAATAAGTGCGCTATACATTTGCATGTGCAATATATTATATGCGTGTTTAGCCAGTGTCGGTTTACGACTTCTATAAGTGGGACATAGCGGCCTTCGCGAATTGGGGCTAAACTGCTATTTTTGATGCACAGCATTTGTTACGCTGTCCATTTTCTTTACAAATTGCAATATCTATTGATTTTCAAATTACGTTAGAAAGACAGAAACTCCTGTTATAAAATAATTGCTATCAAACATCTTGTATCGTTCCCTTTCGTTTTCATAAATGCACTTGGTTACGAGACTTCTAAATCCTCTATGACACGGAGCTAGTTTACAAGCTGCTCGCCAACTCTAGCTTGTAAACTTGTTCTGTGCCTTCACACGATAACGCGAAGAAATGATAATAACGAGCAGAAAAAGAATAAAGGAGTAAATACATGAATATAATAAAAGTTTGGGTACTTGGTAGTGTCATTTGTTGATGTCAGTTTCTCTTTTATAAAAATATTACAAAGTGTAAAATTGGCACTGGTCTCTATTAGTCGGTCGTTAACTTATCATCTCTATAACGCACTACATAAACTTTGTAATTTAATTCATTCTAGTCATAATAATATTTATCATCGTTCGTTTCGTCGCCGTCGTATTCTAATCGACAAACATACGGCTTCCGGCGTATTGCTTAATTGTAACCGACTGTAATTGTAAGTACGACTGATTTACATTGGAAACCAGTAATTAAACAATTCGATGAATCGTAATTGACGTAGTTGGTCGGCGTTTAGGGATTAATTAAAACTGGAGTGTTAGTTCTTTTCATTGTAGATAGATATACTGTTAAAGCTTATAATAGTGACAACGACGGAGATCGTTCTGGGATTTTGCGTATTCTGTAGAAGAGTCCTTGGCTCACATCTCCTTTCCGCCACCTCTTTTGGACACATTACGCCCTCAAAACAAAGCGACTTTTCAACTAATTTTCGCTAACCTCACAACGAACACGGGCCCCGTCGTATCCAAGGTAGGAAGCCCCGAAGCTTCTTACTGAATGAGCAGCTGCGTCAAAGAACCATGTGTCCATGTGTGTAGGGAACGGAATGGAACCTCTTCATAGATTGAAATTGATCGCAATAGCGTCTCACTGTTGGTACCATACCAACAGTTAATTTTAATCCGTCAGTATTAATTTTCGACTTGGAGTGAACAAAAGGGTTGTCTCCGGGGGCGCGGCTCAGCCTGATTTGACAATGTAATTATGGCAGGTTTTCCGCCTTCATTATTTTGTGCTGAAGCTAAAGTAAAATCTCGGGTTTCAATGCTTTCATCTCATTATTTTGATAATGTCCCATTTCTCAGTAAAATTTTCTATTAACGTCTATTAATTCGGAATCGTAATTTCGGACAAAAAACATTTTATTGGCTAACCCATAGAATTGGCAATAATTATACTTCCAATATGAGTTTTTGCTTTTACTGCAAATTATTGCTTCATCGAGTTTGCACATTGTACTTCCAACTCGATGCCAGCCAAGTCTGAATTTCGTCATTTCCGGCATACCTACAAATCGCTATCACAGAGGCAGTTCATGTGGATTTCTCTGACTGAACTGCAACACCTCACTGCACTGCAGTTGGCAGGGTTGTAGGGAGGGATGATGATGGATGATTGTATACAACCTACTCGTGGTTCGGGACTTTTGGTGCAATCTCATCGGTACGTTATGAACCAGCGTTTATGTTTCTTCTATTGAATTTATTATTCCAACAAAGTTTACGATGCGACATATCAAGATATTGCACATAAACTAAAATAATACCCATGTAGGGGAAATATTAAATTGTGAGCTAGTGACGCGTTTTATGGATGCGCACCGTTTACGACTCTAGTACACACTACACACCTTACTTTACACATGAGGCGGTACTTATTATTAGAGTGTATTCGTAATGATCTAACATCCGACTGGTTTTGACCTTTAGTCTGTTCAATGTATAAAAGTATCTTAGCATTCTAAAACATAGGCATTTAAATGTAGTGAACTTGATCAATATATTATATCCTATATACAGGATTTTAAATAAAACCGGCCAAGTGCGATTCGGACTCGCGCACGGAGGGTTCCTAACCAAAAAACAACAAAAAGGCTTATTTGTTGCAGGGGAGCCCCCCTTTTTTTTATTTGACGTGAGGAAAAATCCTTCATGGATGCTATTCCGGACTCCTACCGACTAAAAACCTCACGTAACGCCTAACAGCCTACGGTTGGGAGCCCCGGGTTAGCCCTCGGAAAGATGTCCCAGTAAATGTCCATTTTGTTTTAATTAGATTTATTTTTTATGTTAATAGACTGCTCGATATTCTGTGAGTATTTCAAACGTCTACTGGTTGCCCTTATATAATAATATCACTACATATTATAAAACAAGTATTGCTCTATGGTGTATGTAAACCACAGAGCAACGCGCGCCTTAGACAGTTCGTGTTGCTCTATGTTGTTAACTATCCTGTTTTCCTCATATAGATCCTCTACGGTGGATACAGTATGTATTTCTCTATGTTTAATTTCTTTTTCAGAATATTGATGACATTTGAATGATGACATTATTAACACGGTATGTCTACAACATCGGTGCATGTAATTGAATTGTGTTTGTACGTAAATTGTATAAACTGGAAAAAAAATGAGAAATATGGGCTCTTTGTTTTCTATTTCCTATGAAATTGCTATCTTTGAAATATTATAATTACCTAAAGTAATCTGCTGGAAGCGATGTTAACTTTTTAAAGAAAAAATGTTTACGATGAAAGTCGAAAAATAAATTAGTATGTGACCCGTTTAATGTTCAATCGACTGCCTCTGTGGCGCAGTCAGTAGTGATACCGCCTGCGGCGCTGGAGGTCCTGGGTTCGATTCCCGCCGGAGACAAATATTTGTGTGACCCATAACTGTTTGTCTCAAGAGTCTGGGTATGTATAATATGTATGTATTTAAAAAAAAAGTATAAGTATTAATATCCGTGGTCTGATACCCATAACACAAGCAGGTTATTCCTAGCTTACTTTGGAATCAGATAGCGTTGTGTGAAATGTCTGTGAATATTTATTTATTTTATTTATAATCATGGCGACACGAAATTAATTTCCTTCCGCAAAATTTGACTTTGCTATAACCTCCTAAAGTATTCATTTAATTTGCATGGTGTAAAGGGAAGAAATAATCTTGATTATATGTTTAAGCCAACTAACGTATTTAAATTGAGAAGGATACCATAATACCTAATATATGTATAAGATAAAATGGCGAAAAAACACGTTTGTTGTATTGGAGCCCTTTGATATTATTGTTTTTGTTTTTAGTATTTGTTATAGCGGCAACAAAAACACATAATCTGTGAAAATTTCAACTCTCTAGCTATCGCCGTTCATGAGATACAGCCTCCTGACGGACAGACAGACAGACAGACAGACTGAAAAGCTGAAGGCTTTCAGGAAAAGGAGAAATAAGAATATAGAATTAAAAGGGCAATGCCGAAATTAGGCCCTGATTGCCCATACTTGGCATTTAGCTGAAAAAATAAGTAATGAATTTTCATAATTTTTGACGCTATTCACGACTCGATAGAAGTTAGGATTTATTTCGTCAAAATAAAAAGTTATTCAATAAATACACCGCCATTTGCATCTGCTGGGTTGCCAGTCTTTTGCAAACTAATAGAATAGGTAGTATTTTAACAAAATACTCAGATTAAGTTTTTACTTAGATACGTTTTTCTTTTTTTTTTTATACCGCCAATGTGGCAGACAAGCATAACGTTTGTAACACCAGAGGTGCTACACTCGCGCTTCCAACCCTGTAAAAACCTTCTAAGACCCCTTTTGAAGACCCCCATACCGTTGACGTTTGGAAAAACCGAGGTAGAGAGATCATTCCACAATTCCTTATCCGCGATCTTACCGTGATCGAACGCTCCGGATGGAAAGTGTGGGGATGAATCTGAGGCGGGTTACGTAAATATTTGTATATTATAATTATTTATACTACTAAGAAAACAAGACAACCATGCACCGTGACCTGATGGAAAGATCTTGATAAGAAAACGTATAAGTACATAGGATACTTATTTATGTATAGATCTAATTTTCTAAACGGTAAATAGTAAGTTTTATTGAATTTCACTGTATTATAATAATTATTATACACGTTGACGCTGAGCTTACAAAATATGGATATACTTGTTGCGACGATCGAAAGTAGACATTTTGTTTGTTTAAATAGCAACACTAAATTAAACTGACTTTATAGTCAAGTGAGCGACTGACAGTCACCCAGTGTTATGTCATTGTCAAAATGGTACTGCATCATTGTACGTTTTTCTGTTTTTTTTTATCAATAATTAAATATTGAATTCTGATCATGAATACTGACTTTAGGTGAATGAATAAATGAATGAAAGACAACAAATACATAATTAACTAGCTAAATGACTGCAGGAAGAGTTTCTGGTAACACTAAAGTGCTTGTGTAAGGGCACATTTATAAAAATTAAAAGCCTTGATATTTTGGAAACCCCAACTTATGTTTTAACTATACTTTTATAAATAAACTATTTTTATTTACAAGCAATATATTGTACCCATTTTCATGATTGGGCACCTAGGGCCTAAAGTACTATAAAGACCTGGCATTGCCCTTTAAAATGATGGTTTATTATAAATTAAACTCGGGGTCGTGGGATGTGGTCAAGCAGCAAGGGGTTTTGCGATTCCCGATGGACTTCGCAGGGTTCCGACTTATCTTGGGTCTCCTGAAGGATGATGCAGTCCGCGACGTAGCCGTGCCGTCCACAACGTAGAATGGCACGGTGTTCTCAACCCGGAGAGCAAATCCAGAGGGTGAGCCTCTGTAGAACCCGGAGGGTAGATGTTCACAACCCGTAGGGTGGATGGTTTCTTTAGAACCCGGAGGGTGGACGTTTCTTTAGAACCCGGAGGGTGGACCCTGGAATGTTCCAGATTAGGGGTTAGCTTGAACCCTCTTTCCCCGCATATTCCCAAAGACAGCCGGCTCCTGCTAACCGTTGCAGGAGTCGGAAGTCTTACAACATCTGCTTACAGCACTAATTTTACAAAGATGTTTTTTCACACCCACTTAACTACCCCCTTATAACAGGGTGGACCAACAGCCGTTAATTTTCACAGTTTAAAAATTAGATTACGATATACACAATTTAACTCACCCAAGGATGGGGTACTCGTCCTTTGCAGCTAGACAATTATTCACCTAGGGAGAATTTCGCTCCCTAAACACCGATGAATTATTTAAGGAATTATATTTAATTTTACAGATCTTTATTGATGCACTGATACTTTCGCGATAGTATATTTTAAATTTTTGATGTGTTCGCCGAAACTGCGCGTGCACTCCTATTTATAGCATTGAACAGCGCCTCTGGCGGCTAGGATCGTCCCTACGTCATTTACCTACTTGGCGAGTTAACCCGCGCTAGTCTTAATGTGACTATTTGTCGGCAGATGGCGCTTTCAACAACTTCCATTATAAAATAGTTTTTGATATATATAAATTAATTGAAATACTAATATGAATTAATAGATTATTTATTCGTTGCTTCACAACGTTACAAGACGGACAGCAAAGTCTCATGAATAGGGTCCCGTTCTTTACCCTTTGGGTACGGAACCCTAAAAATAACGTCTTCATATACTGAAGAGATTGGTGGAAGTCATCCTTAAGTATTCCTCTGCCTACAAATATTTTTAAAATAGTATTAGTGCGAAAATTCGTCTGCACGCGTTCATGATCTGAACGATCTCAAGGTTTCAGAATCATGTGTCCTCTCTGAGAGCGATGTCTTTCGCACAAATTGTAAACATGTTTCTTTATTTGGACATCAACAGTGATGAATGAATGGTTTGCATAGCGAAAAATTCTAAATCTATGGTTTGCATACACTTTCATCTTTAATAGTGTAAAATTAATTAGCTTCTGCTGTCTGTTCGCTTCAATCTTTTGAACTACTCAACACGGATTTCAATGCAGTTTTCAGCAATAGATAGAGTGATTCAAAGGGAAGATTTATATTTATAAAACATCTTTCTCTCTTTCTTATGGCGCTGATTCAGTTAGAATATAAAGTTTTAAAAAATCAGTGAAGTTATCGTTTCATCTGCTAAAGAGTAATAAGTATTCTGCTTGCCTCGATTCAGATACTTTATGGTTTTACAGAAAAGTGGTTTGTTGAATAAGTTACATTAATAATGTTGTATCTGAGCTAGACGTACACATGGTCTTTTACGAGTGCATCGACAGTCGTAAACTTGCTCCACTCCTAGGATTGTTGTCTGGTGGAGACGGAGCGCTTTGTTTGTACCTTATTCATAAGTCTGATTTATTGAACCTCCGCCAATATGAGCGCGCTCGGTTTTGGCGTTACCCTGGAATAATGTTCTTTGTTTTGGTGTTTGTAATTATTGTTTACCAGTGTTGTAAGAGTAGATAGCGAAAATAAAGCAACAACATGACATTTAGTTTTAAGGTTTCACACGAGGTTAACTTAAAATACCTACCCCTCGTTTTCGTCTGCGAAAAGGCAATAGTGACGGGCTAATCTTTCAACACACTGCTTAAACAGCTGAACATATTAGCTCAAATTAAATGATATTTTGTTTATTTTTTGAGAAAAGGAAGAAAACATTTTCGGAAATAACCATATTAAAAGGACGATCGCGGGATTTACTGATCTAGTAATAAAATATACTATGAGCTAATAGCCAAAGCTAATATCAACAACTGGGAATCAATGCAATGCGGATTTGGCCTGACCTCGTAACGGCGCCGGCGCGGGCCGTGCGGTTTATTTTAACAACATAATCATGTGTATATTTCCAGAGATGTGTTAAGTAGGTAGATAGTCTCTGAACGACAGCAAAGCGTCCAAAATTTTAAGCGCCAACTGTTGGCGGATAAGTGCCGATCCGCCATTTAGTGCACATTCTGTTGTCAAGGGATAAGCTTGTGTCACGTGACGAAATTTTATTGTTTAAAATGTCGAATTGTGCAATAAAAGTGTGTCGAAATTACAGAAAATATTTAAAAACAGCCAGGAATGTCTGTAAGTAACTCGAAACTTATCACAATTTTATGAAATCTATTTATTTACGCATGTCTAATTTCTTCGACTCCATCTTGACATTTTTGTTGGTGTTGCCAGTTTCCAATTCAGAATTCCCCAAATTAAATAAGTAAAGAATTACCTAGGTATGGAAATGGAACTAAATTATTAGAGAGTCGTAAAATAAATAATTTGGAAACGGTCAAGTGTGAGTTGAGAATAGTTAAAATCGACCTATACAATTGTTCGGACTCAGTAACGAGAAACTTGGCATACTTTAAATTAAGGAAATCATTTAAAATACCTAAATGTGTGTAAACGCTAGGATCTCGGGAACTACTGGTTGGATTTCAAAAAGTCTTTTACGTTTCGTTAGTTCATTTATGGAGTTCATACCACTAGACTTGGGTAGGTACAGTTCGTACAGTGTTAAGGTGCTCTCTCACCGGGAGCATTCGCCTGTAATGTAACAAATTAGATTCGACTCGAGCGTTACGTTACGATGCTACCTCCCTGACCGACGAGCGTTCGCATGTAATGTAACATTTATAGATTCGACTCGAGCATTACGTTACGATGCTAGCTCCCTGACAGACTCGAGCATTCGCGTGTAATGTAACATTTATAGATTCGACTCGAGCATTACATTACGATGCTACCTCCCTGACCGACGCGAGCATTCGCGTGTAATGTAACATTTATTATAGACTAGCTGATGCCCGCAGCTTCGCCTGCGTGAAATTTTGTTTCTTTTTTCCGCGTCTCATGGGAACTTATTCCCGGGATAAAACTTGTATCATTTCAGAATATTATCTATCTCTGTAGGTGATTACATGATAATTTTGCAATCCAATATGGCCGCCGCGCCGAAATCACAAAATTTCATGATGGGTATCGTTTAAGGGGGTTTTTGGTATGCTGAGTACGAATTTCGGGTTAATTTAGAGATCCAATATGGCCGCCGCGCCGAAATCACAAAATTTCGTGATGGGTATCGTTTAAGGGGTTTTTTGGTATGCTGAGTACGAATTTCGGGTTAATTTAGAGATCCAATATGGCCGCCGCGCCGAAATCACAAAATTTCGTGATGGGTATCGTTTAAGGGGTTTTTTGGTATGCTGAGTATGAATTTCGGGTTAATTTAGAGATCCAATATGGCCGCCGCCCCAAAATCACGAAATTTCATGATGGGTATCGTTTAAGGGGTTTTTTGGTATGCTGAGTACGAATTTCGGGTTAATTTAGAGATCCAATATGGCTGCCGCGCCGTTCTCACAAAATTTCATGATGGGTATCGTTTAAGGGGTGTTTTGGTATGCTGAGTACGAATTTCAGGTTAATTTAAAGATTCGAATATGGCCGCCGCGCCGTTATCACAAAATTTAATGATGGGTATCGTTTAAGGGGTTTTTGGTATGCTGAGTACGAATTTCAAGATAATTTTGCAAAATTAACCCTAAATTCGTACTCAGCATATCAAAATTCCATTTATACGATATGCTACATGAAATTTTACAACGGTGGCGAGGCAGCCATATTGGATTGCAAAATTTACCTGAAATTCGTATTTGGCATACCAAAAAATCCCATAAACGATATACAACATGAAATTTCACAACAGTGGCACGGCGGCCATTTTGGATGGCAAACGTTAACCTGAAATTCGTACTCAGCATACCAAAAAACCCCTCATACGATATACAGCATGAAATTTTACAACGGTGTAAGGCGGCCATCTTGGATTGCAAAATTGACCTAAGATTCGTACTCAGCATACCAAAAATCCCCTTAAACGATACATATTATGAAATTGTGATAACGGCGCGGCGGCCATATTCGAATCTTTAAATTAACCTGAAATTCGTACTTAGCATACCAAAAAACCCTTTAAACGATACCCATCATGAAATTTTGTGATAACGGAGCGGCGGCCATATTGGATCTCTAAATTAACCCGAAATTCGTATTCAGCATACTAAAAAACCCCTTAAACGATACCCATCATGAAATTTTGTGATAACGGCGCGGCGGCCATATTGGTTCTCTAAATTAACCCGAAATTCGTACTCGGCATACCAAAAAACCCCTTAAACGATACCCATCATGAAAGTTTGTGATAACGGCGCGGCGGCCATATTGGATCTCTAAATTAACCCGAAATTCGTACTCAGCATACCAAAAAACCCCTTATACGGTATTTACATGAAATTTTACAACGGTGGCGCGGCGGCCATCTTGTATTGCAAAATTGACCTTAAACTCGTACTCAGCCTACCAAAAAACCCCTTAAACTTAAACGATACCCATTATGAAATTTTGTGATACGGCGCGGCGGCCATATTGGATCTCTAAATTGACCCGAAATTCGTACTCAGCATATCAAAAAACCCCTTAAACGATACCCATCATGAAATTTTGTGATAACGGCGCGGCGGCCATATTGGATCTCTAAATTAACCCGAAATTCGTATTCAGCATACTAAAAAACCCCTTAAACGATACCCATCATGAAATTTTGTGATAACGGCGCGGCGGCCATATTGGTTCTCTAAATTAACCCGAAATTCGTACTCGGCATACCAAAAAACCCCTTAAACGATACCCATCATGAAAGTTTGTGATAACGGCGCGGCGGCCATATTGGATCTCTAAATTAACCCGACATTCGAACTCAGCATAAAACAATAACAAAACTGCATGATTAGTTTCCCGAAAAAATGGGTAGTGTCTTTAGCCGGCGTCACTACACACTGACGCAAGGCGTATGTAAGGGCGAGCGCCCACTGCTTTGCGATCCGGTGCGTTTGTTGTATTTGACAGCTTTTTCTTTTTTAATTTGGCATGGCTTCAAATTGAGAACATTGGTGAATGAACTAAAAACTGGATTCATAAAGGTCGCCTTACACGCTTATTTAGCCGGATCACGAGGACCACGAGGGACAACTGACTGTTTCTCGTGGTCCTATTACGAAAACGGATGTCAATATTTTAATCTTGATGTTTTTGTTTATATACACTTTTTCAATAGGTATAACATTAAATTTTAAAATAAAACAAATAAGGAAGTCAGTCTTCATTAAATTTTTCGATTTTTATTTTTTGTCAATCTTCATTTGTTTTTCCAATTTTCACATGTTTCACTGATCTTCATTTGTTTTGAAAATTAGCGCATACCTAGTTATATACAGAATGTAGATAAAAAGTAGGGACCACGAGGGAGAACTGCTTTCTCGTGGTCCCACTATTTCGTCACACTAATGGTACCACGAGAAAACATGGGTAAACGTGTGTGCAACTGTACAAGGTTCGTGGTATGATCGTGAAGTTAGAGCCGGAGGTGGTTTTTGTACGCGAACTCGAAGACATGAATTTGGTGTATAAGTTGTGTGCATTAAGTTGCTCTAGCTATCAACTTAATGCATATTTAGCCACCAGATGACATTATTTTATCTACAGACTGTCGGATATGGTCTGGAAGCGAACCAAATCCGTGAGTCGCTCAAGTACTCGCAAAGTATTGTGTTACAGATACAGGTTTTTGTGACAAATAAAGCTACCGATGTTGACGAGTATTGAATTTGTCTCTTCTATTAAGTAAGTACCAACCAATTCCTACCCTCTGTTCAGGACCTTACGGTTCCACTAAAGCATAACCTGGACAGGACACCCTTGGCATGAGCTCAATATGAGCGTAGGCTCAATTGTAAAAAACTATATTGAGAGATTGCGGAACGCGAGCCTAATGCTCGCCTTGCGGAAATTAGGGTTTAAGGGGCCCCACTAACAACAAGACTCAGGGGCCCTAGTGACCTCACCGGCACGCGGTGCACCTTCCGAACAACGGACGACGCTCCGCGTATTTAGGTACCCACATGGTGGCCTAGGCTCCCATGTGGTACAATATTGGTCCGGGGGGTACCACCGTGCAGTTGTGAAAAGCCCCCCAAGTAACCCAGCCCCGGTTGGGTTGCGTTCGGGGTTCAGCAGCTGCACAGCCTGGCCCGGGGCGATGTTTGATGCAGCAGGGGGGGACCAGTAGGCGGTACGTGGTGCCTAGTGTGGCTGACGGATGTTGACCCCCCGGCCAGGGTAACCCGTAGAAACGGTCTTGCCGCTGGCTGCCCGTGGCATATTATAGGGGCCTAACAGGGACTAACCACCCTGGGAGGCTGCCCTACCAGGCCACGCATTATCCCGATGTGGTCCGTCGTGCGGGATGGTGACCGGAAGGGGACCCGGCGGCCATACCCTTCCGTCCGGCGGGTCGACTTCCTTCTAAACACACAGTCATAGATAAAGCTAAGCCCCTACGACTTGTCACTCACTGCTGCAGCAAATGTCGCTCCGTCTTCACGTCTCCCTTTAACCCAATCATGGCAGCGCAAAATAAAAATAGAGGTTTCACAGCGGCCGCTGCGACCATTCCCCAAAACGCACTATTCGAGGTGGAATTCGCTAACATCCGCGGACTCCAAGCCAACCTCGACGCCGTCTTTCACCATCAAGAGACGGCACGGCCTGCTGTGATGTTCCTAACGGAGACGCAAACACGCCGCCCTGCCGATCAGTCGTACCTTTGTCGTGACTTCAATGGTCACCACACTGAGTAGCTGGGGTCCCTCAAGACTGATCCTGCGGGACAGGCTGCCCACGCGTTCGCTCTCTCCCATAGTCTGACCCAAATGGTACTCGGGATTACGCGCATACCGGACAGGTCAGACCATGGACCCGCCCTTCTGGACTTACTGCTGACGAGTAATCCAGTACGAGAATACTTTGCAACCATCCCGTGGATTTAGCGCTGCTTTGCAGAGAGGGCTTCATCGGAAAGCGCCTCTGCTGTTGCTGGTGAGATAACATTAGGTATGGAATACTACATTCCATACACTGATGTCGCCAGCATCCGCAAAGCCCGCCCCTGGTTCGCGGGTGAGTGTGCCGTAGCCTTTCAGCCAACACAGGCGGCTTACCGCACCTGGATCAGGGCTCGGGCTGTGCGCAACCCGAATGTGGCTCACCTCAAGGCAGCGTACAACATAGCCACTCGGTCGAGTAAGAGAGCTATCAGGAGAGCGGACACCCAGCGCGTCACGCGGCTTGGTCAGGAGCTCACGTCACATCCGACGGGCAGCCGTGGATACTGGCAACTGGCCAAAGCCGTGCAGGCCAACTTTTGCAAGCCCTCGCTGCCGCCGCTGCGCTATCCTGACGGATCAGTGGCTCACAAAGCCCAAGAGAAAGCTGAAATGCTGGCCAATCTCTTTTCGGCTAGCTCCCGGGTCGATGACTGTGGCAAGCAACCTCTCACTTTCGCAGACTGTGGAACCACGATGCCGGATATTCATATCCGGCAATGCGATGTGCGGGGTGCGCGGCAGCAGAGATGCCACTCATACACAGAGAATTTTCGCTAGAACCCAGCGTTTTAAAAGACGTTCCTCTGTCGAACTATAAAAACATGGAACGACCTGCCCGCTCACGTTTTTCCCTCATCTTACAATCCCGGGTTCTTGAAGAGGAACGTGAAGACGCACATCACAGGGCAGCCAACTTGAGGGCCACTGTCTAAAGTCTTAAGGACTGTGACACTGGCCCCCAATCGCTAGATGCACCACGGCTTACCATCAGGTTGGTGGCGACGTCAATTTGGCGAGCTAAATAAAAAAAAGGAATCTTAATTAAGGTGAGGCGGTTCTACGCGCCGCATCAGAGATATTTGCCTGCGTCGGAAAATGTTTTCACCTTTGGAATGACACCGCGAGGTACTTACTCGTCACGCTAGGTGCTATGCAGAGATGTGCTGTCCAATACGATTGATGGTCCTGATGTGATGTAAAAGCCCCACGAACACTTTTACACACATTTACCCGGTGTTTTCTCGTGGTACCACTAGTGTGACAAAATAGTGGGACCACGAGAAGTGTCGAGAGTTTTCTGTTCTACTAAGTATGTCCTGTTTTCAAAACAAATGACGATCGACAAAACAAATGAAGATCTTTAAACAAAGAATGACAAAACAAATCAAGATCAGTGGAACATGTAAAGATCAGAGAAAAAAAATTAAGAATTACAAAAATTTATATCAATAAAATAATGAACACCGACTTTTTTAGTTATTAAATATTAAATTTTAAAATTTAATTTAATGTTATACCTATCTAAAAGGAGTATATAAGCAGGTAACATCAGGACCAAACAGTTGACATCCGATATCGTAGTGAGACCACGACACGAGAAACAATTCTCCCTCGTGGTCCCACTAGTGGTTCAAAATAGTGGGACCACGCAAAACACCGACATTTATTCGATATCCACCTCGCGATTCTCACGAAAGTGTGAAACGGCATTATGCCGGCTAAATTAGCGTGTAAAGCGACCTTAATGAATCCAGTTTTTAGTTCATTCACCAATGATCTCAGTTTATAGCCAGGCCAAATTAAAAAAGAAAAAACGCAAACGCACCGGATCGCAAAGCAGTGGGCGCTCGCCCTAAGACAGCACGCTCACGCACACAATCATGCGTTAGTACGGCAGTTTTTGTTGCAGTGATCACGAGGCGAGAGGGTTTCTAGGTAGTTAGTATTCTTAGTATATTTCAATAGTTTACATTTTTAGGAAGTCCGTGCAGTTGTTCCACACTTCATCTTGTTTTAGTTGTCTTCGGATCCAAGTCCAAATTTTCATTTCTAGCTTAATTTTAGTCCAAAATTTCATTTCATTCTGCTTTTTCCAGTTCAGCCACGCTACCCGTCATAAGGGAACTGTTTAGACTTGGCTGTTTAATAAGATAGCAGCTTCTTAGTTGGCACCGATAAAAGTTTGTAATTATCTCTTGGTCAAGGAAACAAAGAACTTTGGAGAATAACACGATATTATGCGCTTTCATCAACCATTAGGGTTGGCTGGCGCGGCGCAAGTCTTATGCTACCTGAATATCTAAACAGTAATTACTGTAGCAGAAAAGCTTCAGCTCGTTGGCAAAAAGTTTAGACAGATACTGCAACTTTTATCGGTTTTATTGTTGTCTATTTTGTTTTATTTATTTGCCTTCGAGTTCAAGTATACCTGCGACTGGGATGTTCACACAAGTATATTGACCTCATAACTTGGGACTTGGTAATATTTTATTGTCAAGTGTAGTGAAACTCGAATCTACAGACGGGTGATCGGCAATTGTGAAAGATTTGGCCAAAATTTCCGTATTTATAATAGAAATAACAGAGTACTGAAATGTAAGTCTATTTTTCATAGGTTTACGTAAAAGATAAAGCTCTAGTGCATCAGTCATCATAATGTATTTAAATTCTGTTTACAATAAACATAATCGCGCAATACTACAAATCTACACGATGTTTGTCAGATTCTCTAGGAGTTTCTCAGATTTGATTTACGGATGCTTGTGTCACTATTTTTGCCACGTCCTGACCCGTGTCTCAAATTTGAGTCTACTTTTAACGATATGTTTTTTAGATAATGACCTCACTTGCTTGACGTTGGTTATTACTCAGGTTTCTAACGACAAACGTTTTTAGCATCTTCTCTCAGTCTTCCGATTTTACATATATATTTTCTTTTACTTTTTCTCTACGTACTAATTTCAAATGTAACATATCAGGAAGTGTCTGCGAGTTTCAGATTGTTGTGAGTGGCATTCATCCACTCAAACAACAAACAGTTTACGATCAGAAAAATTCTAATTTTCTTCGACTTTTAGTTTTTATTTGTTGCTGTTTATTTATTTAAAGTTTTCGCACAAAAATGTATCGAAGTGAATTAATGCCAGAGAGGCCTTACCAAGTTACCACCACCAGTCTGATTATTCTAATATTATAAGCAAGTCGGGGTTTGTTACTACATTTCTTACTCGAGAACGACGGGGCCGATTTTTGTGATCTTTGATTTGTTAAATCCGTCTCCGGGTTCGCCGGGATCACTAACACTTCGTAAACTATCATAATGAACGAACGGTGAGGTTATAACATAAACAGAATGAAATCTGAACATTTGCGAACTTAAAATTGATAGTTTTTGCGTAGGACTTTTATTTATACCCATCAGGCGTCCTACTTGTTCATTTATCAACATAATTGTTTGTTCAATATATATACTCGTACCCGTTGAGCAAATCACACATTTGAATTATGATTTGTTTGCGGACGAGCTAACGCGCAAGGTCACATCATCGTCTTCGATACTTTGATACTTCGATACTGTGTATGTAACAAAAAATACGCGAAGAGTGATGATTATTTTTGATATTTTATGCAGCGTCATCTGATCTTTTAGTCACATGAGTTCAAGCAAAGCCTCAACCCAGGGTATGCATTTTCTTATTATGTGCCACGCCACTACAGACAGACAATCTTGATCATAGGTACTAGCAGTTTTTAATTTATATTGGCTCAAAGTGACGTCGGCTTCCAAGAAAACTTGTCAAGGAATCCTGCGGTTAAATCTACGAATCGTGGCCAGATTCCGGTGGAGGTGCCAGGTCTGGACTTGTGGAGACTTTCTGGACCACTAGATAGAATATTATACAAAATGCAATAGGCGACGACGTTTTGTTGTGTTGTTCTGCAACGAGTTTTTAATTCTAATACTCGACACCTGTTAACGATTACGCTAAGTCTGGCATGCATAATATTTAAAATCAAACGTTAGTGATTTAGTGCGAAATCTGAAGGTGATGGATAGGAAGTATCAAGATGAAACATCAAATTATTACACACTACGTCTCTTTTGTATAAATTTCTTATGTCTGTAGAATGTTCTTTATGCCAAATTGTTTTGGAATTTTGTGCCAACGTCAGGTCTACAACAAGATCCGTATCATGAGTAGTCGTTCCAGAGTTACAATCAAGTTAGGTACAGCCATTCAGACAATATAAAACTCGATAAGTTATTCAAACCACACTTGCACGATTGCCGTCAATGCTCGCCTTACGACGACGCCGATAGCTGGAAATGCTGAATAAATGTTTATAATCTAAACTGATCAGAATACTAAAGGATACTGATTTTTCGAAATTCTGATACTTGACCCTAGCTGATTCTAGAACCACAGTCAGTATATTGTTCCCCACTTAATAATATAGGTGATATTAATCTAAATATCAGAACTTGTCAAATCAAAGTAGGTGCCTACGTGATGTCTCCAACTTAATATTCTTTCTTTTGAGTCAAACGATTATATCTGTACATCTATCTTACAACTAAAAAGGAATTTCATTACCCTTCTTAAAGGTAGTATTTGGAGGTTAGGTTCGAAATTAGTTAATTTCGTCAGATTACTGTATGTAATGTAGGTACCCGAATGCGCGTTGATATCGAACGGAAGGGTCAACGACCGGTCTCATCCGCGGCTTGTTTCTCACCATACATAATGTTAATCTATACTTCTATACTAATATTATAAAGAGGAAAGATTTGTTTTTTTGTTTGTTTGTTTGTAACGAATAGGCTCCGGAACTACTGGACCGATTTAAAAATTCTTTCACTGTTGGGAAGCTACACTCTTTGCGGTGGACATAGGCTATATTTTACTCCCGTATTCCCACGGGAACGAGAACTCCGAATATTTTTCGTTTCCTTAAATTCTTTATGTAACTTCAAAACAAGTACTTAGGAGTTTCCCATAGCAATGTCTCATAAGAAACATTTCGATGAAGAACGTATGCTGTATTTGCATGAATTCTGTAGTATTTAATATGCCCTACTCCTTTAATAAAAGTATTTTTTTATTTGATTGTGAAAACTCTTTCGTGTATATTCGTATACCAAAATTAATTGAGGCAGTTTTGTTCTATTTCGTGTATGAGAGCTATCTAGAGATTCGCCACTGCCGACAGACACCAGATGCAAATATCCCAAGGCCTGGTCAGTGGCCGTGGTGCGATGACAGACAGTACCGCCAGCACCGCGCTATATTTAGGCGCCGCACTTCTTTGTGCTACAGCGACACTACGCTTTGTTTCTGAACAACTGCTGCACAAAAAGACAAATGCTGCTCTTCGTCACTTAGATATCGCGACATGTATGGTGACATATGGTGACCATTACCAATCTGTGGCAATACTGGACATCAGCCTTGTGAGTAGTGACATCTAACACTAACTAAAAATGCAAAGTAAACAAAAGGGGCGGCAAGGCGAATGTAGCAGCAAACGTTCGGATAAAATTTTGACAAGATTTTTTATGCAGAAATCTTCGCAATCGGCATTAATATCAAGATAAGACTAGTTAATTTAAAGACTTATAGATTCATATTTAAAGACGGTATGTGTCCAATATTACCTTGTAAGTCAATACCGCTGCAAAATAGTTATTAAAGAATTTCTTTTTAAGGTTTATTGTTGTGTACAATAACAATATGAAAATTTAATTTGAATATTACAAAGCTTTGTATGTAAACTTTCTGTTTAATACGTGCTGAAAAGAAAACTTTTAAAACATTTCACAAATGCAATTGCCAAATTGTTCTGATGGATGAGCCGAAACGTTGAGAACGACTTTGAATAATAAGTTCCGTAGATAAATTACAATTATTTTGGGATCGTTCATCGCGTAGCAAGTACTCGTAAACAAGTCATTGTACTGTGTTGTTCGATGTCGGTCGAGTTGTAAAACGTTAACGCCTACTCATATATTTGCTTTATTCGTCTCTGCGAAACATTGCTATGTAATTTTAAATAGGCGATCTTGATACATAAGTTCGTGTTAGTTACATTTGTTAGAAGAAGTACAACAATACATATCAGTCTTTATCCCCGAAGGGATAGACAGAGGCATAATAAACGCCCACATTCACCTTATAGATTTATGTCCTACATAATAAGTGGTAAGCCTATTGCGGTGTTAAGGCCTTCAACTTGACTTAACGATTCTCATTTTACTGAAAATCGGGTTTCATTTCAAGTTTTACTTCTCTACGCAATGAATCGTTTTGTAAAAGTGTTCCCTTAGTCGCCTCTTACGACACCTTCGGGATGAATTTGGAGTGGCGACTTTTTGTACTCTTTCCCATCGCCACACGTTGTAAATGGAAATATGTCATCAATATTGGGATTTATATGATGTTAGCTGCAAACTTAAATGAAAAATTATTATTATTAACCTAACCTAACTTAACCATACTTTTTTCAACGTTAGGAAATTCCTACAAGGTTGCTTTGCAGCACTCCTACCGACTAAAAACCACACGTTTTCTTTCAATGCCTACGGTGGGGAGCCCCGGGTAAGCCCTCGCAAAGAAGATCCCAGGATTTCCAACCGACCTTGGCTATCAATGAGGCCTCACCTTCGGGTGCTATCCCGTGTCTTATGGGGGTTGTTGGTTTTATCTCGCTTCTTGGAGAGTGTGGCGTGCGTGTATCTCTCACGTCACGCTGTCGTCTAGGGCCTGCTTCTGTAAGGACGGTGAGCAGCCCCCTCACCGCCCTTAGGCCCCCGGTCATGGAGGCCGATTGTCTTGGGCGAAGACACGTCTGCAGCGCCCCCGCCGCAGACTGCGGAACTCGGGTTGGAGAGTTCTTTCCTGCTCGCTCCCCGCCATCTCTTTCACAAGCATGACCTGCTTCCAGAAAGAGACAACGGAGTCCCACTTACTCCCGCTGGAGATCATGGCTCGCACCGTGGTCTCCATCGCCGAAATGTCCACGTCCAGACCTGCCTAGAGGACCTGGCGCTGTTGCGCCCACGTTGGGCACCCCACTTATGTGTGGAGCGCTGTGACCTCGCAGTACTAAAATAAACATCTGTGAAAACCGGTAGGAGAGAGCGCCGTGACTCCTCTCCGGCTACTCGTCCATGACCGGTCTGACCGCTCCGATTGTGGTGATTCCCCCCCCTAGGTTGCTCAAGTCGCACCTTCCAAATCTCCACGGTTGCTGGGAGCTGGGACCGCCGAGCCTCGATGTCTCGAGACGGCCTATGACCCCGCTCCAGCGCCTCCTTGCGCCATTTAAGCAATGACACAAGGGCCCTCTCTTCCAGGGAGATAGAGCCTTGTAACAGACAGACAGACAGACGGACGGCGAAGTCTCATGAATACGGTCCCGTTTTTACCCTTTGGGTATAATAGGAAAGTAGATTGGCGCATTAGGAAAGTCCGTAACAAATTCCACGTAAAGTTAAAAAGAATGGACTTTTTCTGAAAAAAATAAATACAATTATTGAAATGATACAATAACCTCAAATCAGAGGACGGCATGATGCCGTTAACACTCCTGCTTTTCTGCCATTAGCGTCCGGCGGTCCACATACTGTTTCGTTTTCGGTTATGATAAGGCGTGAAGGGTCACATATTTCTGAGATCCATCTCAATTAGAGCTGGTTTTCGGTTTCCAGCTGCTCCATATCATTTTTCCAGGAACAAGGCTTGCGGTTTTTATTCAACTTGCGTTTATATTGGCGATTATAATAACATATTCTTGACGAGTAATAATTGTGCGAACTTGACCTAGACCGCTTGAAAATGCTGACGCTGAAATTCTTTCTTGAGCTACGTTTGTAACTATCGCGTCGACTCAACATGTTTGTTACGTAATTCATGTTTACATCACAATATGACAGCTGATTGTGGCTTTCTATTAAATCGTATTCTTTCTTGAATCGTAAACCGTTCAGTTTTTCTTCAATTTTTGATTTGTATTTGACGTCGGCAAATTTCTTCCTTTTTTTCGCAGTTCACTTTCTTCCTTATTGGCGTATAAGTACGGTGTCTTCGTCTGCTATGATTCGCCAGTGCCAGATCATGTTGTTCCATTGCGTTGGAATGGAACTAAATTGCGCTGGTCCCGTAGGGACTCTATGCCGCTGATTCCATGGAGTAGGAATTCAATGCTACTATTTTTCAATGAGCCGGGCTGAGTGCAGTTCTGCGGTGCGCGATGAGCAACCCACATTGTAGGGGTGTTTGCTTCGTAGTGTGGCTGACTGCTGCGTAGACGGGAGAGACGTTTGTTCTACTTACATTTAACCGTAGTTGCAGTTTGCTGTGCCTATACACTGTTGTGGCCGAAGGGTAACCAGGCTGAAGCAATTGCTACTAGCTCGTAGTATCCTTGATGAGGCTGGAGATGCTGGTTGGCTGTCTGAGACGTTATTTACAATTCGTACTGGACTGCTGTGAAGATTGCGATGATGCTGCTGATTGGTTTCGGGGAGCTTGAACGTTGTTTCCATTGACGTCGATTTGTTTCTTCATACTTCGTAGCGGTATTTCTTCATCGCTGGAGAATTTTTTCATCGTCGGGTTCTTGTTACATTCTCGGTCTTTTCATCATCGGGTTCTTGTTACATCATCGGGTTCTTGTTACATCCTCGGTTTTTTCATCGTCGGGGTCACCATTTTATAGCGTGTTCATAGGGAGAGACAGAAGTTGTGTGCACACTTTTATTTACTGAAAATTACTGAATATTTACAGATCACTATTAATTATATTACGCACTACATTACGACGTACTAAGTTAGCGGCATAGCCGCCACAGAGATTCTACATAGCTACAGCGCTCCTAGGTAGTTGGATACAGACGGATGAATGGAATGATTAATCTAGAATACTAAAGATTATATACATCAAACTGAGGAGTAGTGCGGGGGGTGATTGTCATCCTGTGGCACGTACATGAAGATGCGATTATTGCTAAATTGACAAATTCAAATATTTAGATAATGAATTATAGTGTTATAACGCAGGACGTGACTCGCGTAATCACATAAGAATTTCCTACTATCAGTCACGTCCATTCAGTCGCCATATGGCGCAACCAAATAGTGCATATACAATAGCATTTTGGAAAAGCAATGAGATCGGTCGTTGATGAAAGAGCTGTAGCATTATAGCAGATGTAAAGTTTCATTCTGCTGATATGCCTGAGTTGAGAACATCTTACCTGGATTGATTGCAATGCACTTTGACCTTTTGGGATAAGTGAATCCTTTTTAGATCTGTGATTCTAGTACACTTTATCGTAACATGGATACTAATTTTATATTTTCCCCGATGTTTATCACAAACACCCATGTAGTGTAGAGCCTGTGTCCTGTGGTCAATAACCGACCAGCAACAAGGCGTTTCCGACATAAATCCTTTAATGGATAATTGTTGACCTCTTTGTTTCAGAATCACATTCACTAAGTTTATGACACTTTTAATTTTGTCCGTCTGACCTGCCACAATAAAAGGGAGATAAGTGCGTACTTACTACGTAAATCAGCTTAAGTGGAATGGTAAGCACTAATGCGCCTGGACAATATTGAGTGGTGAATTACATTTTTACCAGTTTAGATAGTTGTCACTTGCTATCACATTCTCATAAAGGATCGGCAATGAATGACGCATTCTATTTATCTTACTACAAGTCACAATATCAAAATAAAGTGTGATTTTTCAGTTCCTGATAATTTCGAGGTTACCTGAGTGCATTCCATGTTGACATCTACATTTTTGTCTTGTGTGTCTTGAAACAATAACGTAGTAAATTATTATCATCTTATCGTAGGAATACCGGATACATGAATCATGATGATTGAAATGCTATTGATTTGTCACATGGTGAGCGCTGACGGACTGAAATACTGAAGGCCACAAGATTTTCATGTTTGATAGCTGGTTGACAAACTGACAGTTGAACCTGCTCAAGCGATGAATCACTGACTCCAGTCTTGGTCAACGGTCGCTATTTAAAGCAAGGCAAGGCAGAAGTATGTTACGATTTCTATTAAACATACAAGCATAGGAACAAGTATTTGGAAATGGTTTCTATTCTGAATAAAGATAAGCTCGTTCGTGTAGCAGAGTCCGTTCGTTCCGCCCATATTGTAAGATTTATGAACAAACAGTCTCGTACTGAATTAACTACGACATTACACGCCATTGCACTTTTATGTACCCAGTTCCGCTGGATCGTGGAGACACCGCACCCGGTAGTAATAATTCTATACGGGACATTCGGTCTGCACCATGCATGAGCCATTGGGTCATCGCTAATCCTGGTTCACTCTGAGTATTCCAAACGCTTCTCTGGCAGCTCAGTATAAAATATGCTGCCGAGGATCTGGTCTTACTAGACTTCGCAAAGGACTGTACTTCTAGACGTACGATTGGATGAATCTTTGCCTAGCAGTGAGGCAGAACAGAACAGCTTCCTTAAATAGTATTCTGATGATATTTTGATACATTTTGGTCGCTAGTATGTTTTTATGTTTTACTACCTGCTTTTTCATCAATTGGTGGGCATCTGTTATTTTGCCGAAATAATATAAATAAAGCTTTAATTAATGTGTTAATCTTGAATTGCCAAAACTCCTAAACCCTAACAAGGTTTTATAAAACTAGACGCTAACCTACTACGATATTGTATTTACGAAGTATGTCATACATGTCATACGTCTGTATCGAATCACTCTATAAGCGCGAGAGAGCCTTCAACAAAAGTAATAGCAATAATGTTGCTATGATAAAACGTTCAGGCGCTCGCATCGTGTGCGAAATTCGGGACTAGACAGCTGATATTTCAGATTCCGAGCTATTCGCTTGAACATTATGTCGTTCAGTCGTTGGTGACTTTTGTGAACAAATTGTTTCACATTTTGTTCTACATAAACATGTTTAACTAAGCGCTTCATAGCAATGTAGGTAATGAGAGTATGGTTTTATTATAATTGTGTTTTTAATTTGACTTATGTTGTTTCAGGTAAGAACCTCACAGTTTTGGAGCGTTTGGTGATCATTTGCAAACATGTAAGTGGGTTTAGGGAACTAACGCCGTTACACGACCCAGAAGTTTGTTTTGTACTCGTATAATTAACTTATACTTTCAAGTGATGATAATGTTTTTTATAACGCAAGGTAGCTCCTTGATTGCAGCATTTATGGGCAATGGTTTCACGACAAAGTTACTGTATGTCAAGTAACTACCTACATACAAACATACAAGAATGACTTTCAGTTTCAGTGCACACGATCTGATTTTGTCGACATGGGTTTCAATTCATGCTGTATATGTAAAAGGTGAAAGGAAAAACCTTTCCGGTAGGTGGTCATCACATCACACGATTTGCATCTTTCTCGATGCTTGGCTCGTTATAATCCTCAGAATGACTGCAAATCTTTAACACTTTCAAAATTCTCTGAGTTCATAAGTCAAATTCAAGTTACGTCTTACTTGAATCGTTTTATTATATTAAATTTGTACAGATTACAGTCGCAATGTTATCTTGTTACTAACCATGCTACCATTTTTCGAGCTGGTCTTTTCGGGTATACTACCATAACATGTATGTATACATGCCATGTTGACACACAGCACACATTTAAATTGATTTTTTATCTATAAGCACAGATAATATAATTATTTTATAACATCTATTAGTAGGTAAACATAACTAATAGATACGAAGTAGCGTCTTGTCACTTGTAGATTAAAATATTTGTAATTTGGTGATCGGTTTCCGGAACTTAAATACTTACTTATGGTTTACCATTGTCACCTTGAAAAATAACAAAATAAATATTGTTCTTGTACTTACAATTTATTTCAAGGCTGTAAATTATTATTAAGTCTAGCACCGTTGGAGTTTCGCAAGTTAATTACTTAACCGCAAGTAATTTATGCAGTTTTATTTTTAACTTAAATTTTGGTTTCGACTTACTACTCTGTTCTTTTCTTTGGCGGGTTTTGTTCTACTGATACTGAGTATAATTTCATCACCAGCTAAGTGTTGAAATAATTTTCGACATCTGTACTCTTCCAATTCCAATCCAAACATGCCCCCTCTTTTGTATCAGGGGGTACCTATAAATTTTGTCTTTGTATCGTGATTTGGGTGTAGTAGTTCTCACTGGGACTCTTCGAATACCACTGGCCTGCCTTGCACTTACAGATGATTACGGCCGTTCCAGCAGGAAAAAAATGTACGCTCATCCCAAAATATTTTTTTGGATGCTTGATCTTGTTCTAGCTTAGTTTTAAACAATATATTTAAATGGCACGACATTGGACTACTTTAGCAATTATAAATAAATTGAATGATCTCAGTACCAATTGGCGAATCAATGTATGTTTTTATCAACGTGCGCCCATATGCTGTTTGTTCCAACAGTTACAGTGCTGGTGCTGGGAGCTTGTATCTTCTACTCTCTGTTAACAAAAAAATGACCAAATTCGTGTCGGGCCATGCGCTGTATAATTATTATAGCTGCTAGGGAATGCAATCCCGCAACATGATTGTAATCCCGGTATTTGCGGGACTGAGCAATCTCAGTCCCGCGGGATCCCGGTATTTGCGGGATCCCGCATATTTCTGAAAGTCATTCAGAAAAGAATAGAATTCTGTATCATACATCCATCTAGAACTGAAAAATAGTCACCCCCTTAATCCCCGAAGGGGTAGGCAGGACGAGGCATATGGTCTCATCTCATACCTAATGTCCTTTTCTCAAAATTTCCCATTCTCAAAATATGTGCACTACAGGATTAACCCCGCTCAATCCGACTTGGATAGGTTAGGTTAGAAGGCTAAGGCGGAGCGGAGTGCAGCGAAGGTTCCGCATTAGTCTTCGTGGTTATTTTTTTTATAACCTAACACATATTTGGAGAAAAGGACATTGTGAAAAAAGGACATTTCGCGAAAAGGACATTTTGAGAAAAGGACATTTCGCAAAAGGGACATTTTGAGAAAAAGACATTTCGAGAAAAGGACGTTATGGGAAAGGACATTTCGAGAAAAGGACATAATGAGAAAGGACATTTCGAGAAAAGAACATTATGAGATGAGACGAGCCGGGCCTTCAACTTGACTTAGCTGCCATTTTACCGGCAAACGGGACCAATGGCTTAACGTGCCATCCGAAGCACGGCAACGGTCAAATAAATGTCACAAAGTGGTCACCCATCTAAGGACCGGCCATAGTAAATGTAACTTACTGCAGTGATCTTTTACAGAACACTGAGTCCGCGGGGCACAAGGAAAAATAAATTATTTAATATTACTTTTGTATTCAGATTATTAAACCGATATCCATACTAATATTATAAAGCTGAAGAGTTTGTTTGTTTGTTTGAACGCTAGGATCTCAGGAACTACTGGTTGGATTTCAAAAATTCTTTTACAGTTTCAAAGTCCATTTATTGAGGATGGCTAATGGTTATATAACATTACGCTAAGGCGAATAGGAGCGGAGCAGCCATGAATAAAGTTTCGAGAACTGGGAAAATTTAATTCTTTTGAGAGCTTATGTTATGTACGCTGCGTAAATGGTTAAAGTTACGTAATAATTGATGAGCAGGTCAGCTCTAATGAATATAAGCGACGCGACGGGAGTAAATGCGACGGGAAACATTATATTACTCAAAATAATAATACCATGCCTCTCTCTTTCGCACTCTCATGTGACGCAAACGAAGTTGCGCGGGTCAGTTAGTAAGTAATAAAATAGCTACTGCAAATTATTAGAAGCGCAGAAAACATAGCATGTCAAAATTTTTGTCTGCCAAACGACTCCTAACTTTACATGTCAGATAGCCAGCAAGCAATTTACGAGATAATTGAATACTTTTATAGTACAAGAAAAGTCAAATCTCCCTGATTAAATCACTAAAATCAAATAAGTACGTTATTAGGTTATATATTACGTCACAATTACAAAAAACTTTCTCAAACCGAATCAGTTTGTGCTCTTCCGCCTACAGAATAACACATGGCGTTTACCTTAGCACAATCCCGCTAATCCCGCGGGATCCCGCACGATTTAAGTGCGGGACTGGTCCCGCAAAAATACTGCGGGATCCCGGTATTTCGGGATCCCGGTATCCCGGTATTGCATTCCCTAATAGCTGCCAATTGGTATGATGTAGACGAAAAAGTAATAGTATCCCCGTTATATGAGTAGGGGTGATTACCTTATTGTAATTTCTTTTATATTTTATTTAAACATTTCGCACTTAGTTTTAATACTCAAAGTTTATTAAAAATAATTACCATGAAACAAAGCGTCGCTGTCCCATACCCAGAACGTCCATAATGCATCTCATCATCCACGACCTTTGTTCCCGGTTGCATCTCAAATCGTCACTTCTGAGTCGTGCTATATTAACGCCCTCTGTATTAAGGCTATATTTAGAATCGTTATTATACCTAAGTCTATTTTTATTCTAGAGGGTCATGTTTGTCTCTCTGATAGTTTAATGTGATCTCATTAGGGCTCTGTATTCCTAGAATATAACTCTAAAAGATAACATTTGAACTAATTTCAACATTGACATGATTCAAGCCAAATGACGATTTCATTTAATCACTTAACATTAATTAACTATTTGTTTTGTCTGCGTCAGAGTGTATGTCAATTCATTATATAGATGATAATATCATTAACACACTCTTATTAGCTTAATTGAAAACCATGGGAACATACGAATACGTTATATTGCGTAGTATCTTTTATCTTAGTTTGAATCCTGGTTGCATCCACAAACTCTATACCTCTAAGAATCGAAGGTTCGATTTAATTTGCTTCTAAAAGCTATTGCTCGTTTGACTGGCTTCGTGGTCCAGCGGTTAGAGTACCTGACTACGGATTCGGAGGTCGTGGGTTCGATTCCCACCCAGGACAAATCTCTTTGTGGGTGTAATTTATCTAATGTAATGTATGTATTTCGAAATATAATCATAAGTATGTATGTCAGTCGTTTAGCTCCCATAGCACAAGCTTACAGCTTACTTTGGGCTAGATGATATTGTGTTAGAATGACCAACAATATTTATGTATTGCAATTTGACTTTTTGTCTTTATTGGAAGCGACATACCCTCTCAGTCAGAGTGTTTGTGCCAGGGTTTTGTAATGAAAGTGGGTTGACGACCGAAGTTGTTTTTGTTTTTCACCACCCACGGCCACTTTACACACTTTATTTTTTTTAAATCGTTACGTAACCTCATTCATTCCTATACCAGTCAAGTTGATTGACAAGTTGAGCGGTTTCAAGTCAATAAGGTAATAGCCTGTGTACGGACGGAGCCCTGTAGTCGCCACTGAGAATGGTTACAAAAGGTCGTCAGACTGTGCGAGCCGAGGTAGATGACACTTATGTGCAAAGTGGAAGTGCTGAGCAGGAAGCGATGGTCTGACCTCGCGTGTTGTTATCGTAAGTAATTGACTTTGTTTGTGGTTGTGTTTTAGGGTCCCACAGACTACTTAACCCTTCGAACCTTTGTGATAGTGACTTCGAAAGACAGGAGGTATTTGCACTTAGACAGCATCATCACAGAATTTAATTCATCATGTCATAATTGTGCGGGACCTCGAATCACCATAATGATCACTATTTCCGGTTGTATCCAAAGCTCTCACTTCGAAGACCGGCGCTTACCTATTTCTTTCAACTGATTCCATGACTGGTCCAGTACGATTTAAATCTATTCAGAGATTCTTTTATAAAATTAAAGATTACAGTCGGCAGTAAATTCCTGATAATTGCAATACTATGTGAATCTACAGAGGGTAATTAGGTCTTACTCTTCTCCGGAAATGTTTTTTGTCTTTTTCAATAATTTTGAATCAATTCTCCGGTGTTGCAAACGTCCATAGACTGCGGTGACCACCAGTCCATCTGGTGGGTCGTATGCTTGTCTGCCACCTTAGTGGTATAATAAAATCCGAATCAAGTTCTACCAGATTCATATGCCATTTGTTCAACTTATACAATGATTTCTGCAATTTTGTGAAGTACCATGGCAAGTAGGACGTCCACCTGCTAGATGGATCTGGAAAAGGCAGGCTGGGACTGGATGCGCAAGGGGCAGGACCGTGTATTGTAGCGTAAATTGGGAGAGGCCTACGTCCTACAGTGGACTGCCCAGGCTTCTTAAAATCTTCAATCTTATAAGCAATCATTAAGACCATTTTCACATAGTCTTATAACATTAAATCTAATTTGGTTTGACAAAAAGTTCTGGATGTCTGAACGACTTTGTGAAGGAAAATTTATTGCTGAATGTAGTGGTCTAGTGGGCACGTGCGTCGGAGCCTCTAATGCGTTTAGGAGTATTATACTAAGACTTAAGCCGATTTGATTTGAGATTACGCAGCACGAAATCATGACAATTCTATAAATTGAAATAATTAAAATATTCAGTCAACTGGGACGTCGGACCCTCGAATCAATGTGGATTTAACAAGACAAAAGAGAAAGTTAGAAATAATAATTATATTTATCTTTTTGTAACTAAAGTGAAATTTAAGAGTGACAAGAACTTGCAAGTCTACCTGAATTTAAAACAGATTACAATTTTTTAAATACTAGCTTGTGACAAAGGTAGGATTCTCTTGAGTAAACCCAAGCAAAGAACATCATCGTTCCCAAGTACATATGCACTCAGAACTTGAAAAATTACTATGATAATTTATGATAAAATAAACTGACAATAATCACGTATGCGGGTAGCAAAAAACACAAATGTTAATACACTTATTAGTAAGTGGTACACGTTGCGATGCTCTTGCCCCACGACATACAATATCTAAAGGAGCCTCGATATTGGGCGAATGTAAATTGACATTGACGGCCTCCTCGGCTCCTCCTCACTCTTTACACGGTATCGGGTTATGCAAATAGCAATATTATCGTCGCTTGAAAAGCAGCGGGTATATTTTGTTAGTTCTATGTCTCAATTTTATTTGTTGTTGGTAATGTCCTACAGGTGTGTAACTTCATTTACCCGCCTTTTATTCCCGAAGGAGTAGGCAGAGGCATATTATATGCCTACATATTACCTTTTAGATTTTGTCCCACGACATAGGTGGTGAGCCTTATTGCCGTATTGATATGGACAGGCGCAGGTTGCGGCTGCCCGCTGTAGGAGCTATTCAAGCCGCCCATAAAGGCCTTCAACTTTGCTTAACGACCACCATTTTATTGGCAACTGGGACCAACGGATTAACGTGTTACAAAGTGGTCATGTGATCAACCATCCAAGGACCGGCCATAGTAAAGGTTGCTTACTGCAGTTATCGTTTACAAAACGCTGAGTCCGCGGGGCCACGAGCGCTTTAACAATAATCCAATATTCTGACAAAGATGCAAAGCAACCGATTCAAGATGATCGCTTTACCTCGCTCCATAAAGGATCCAATACCTTCTGTAATAAAATCCCATCTCTCATGTTTACTTAGGTGGTGCTGTGTTATACAATCGGTCTGCGGTTTTAATGTTCTGCGCTGGACTTGACCTCAATGTTAACTTGCATATATTGTGAAATAGTCCGAGTGTCTTCAACTTCTGGAATTAGCACAACTTGAATTAGTATGAATTTACTTTGCAGGTGCTAAACATAATGTAATGTGGTAATTTTAGTTAAAACTGTCATGTTTCAATAACCTTGTTTCTTGTCTATAACTGAAGCCTGAATAAAAATGGCTGCTAATTGGTTTACAGCCATTGGCTCATTTCTACGGGCTTCACATTTTTGCACAAATGTATTCGCAGTTGACCTTGCTTTGTTCGTCAGCAAGCGATTGCCTAACTAAGTCATTCATTCAATATATTTGAAGTTTACCTTAGTCTCATTAATGGTTTAAAATATTGGACAGGTTTTTCCATCTCTTATAACTCCGGGTTCTCAAAGTGAGGCCCGTCACAAATTCACAACATTTTAATATTCGGGTCATTTTAGCATCTTAACTTATTATCTTTTTTGAATTTTTTCTTACTATCGACGTTTCGGCTATAGAGCCGTATACCGCCATACTCACTCCATACAAATTGTGCGAGTTAATAAATAATATTGTTTGTATCTTATTATCTATTTCCTTTATAATATTTAAACTGTTTTCTGGACAAAATGAAGGAACGATAAGAGCACATTATTGAGTTGACATATTATTATTGTCCACGGCACAACACCAAGTTATATCGACGCACTACAAAAAAAGTGGATGTCCTTGTAATGAGAAGATTGCAAAGGTTCCTTGCCTCTGTGGTCACTGACAGAGAATACCGGTTAGGTAGGAGGCCTGATATGCTCTAGAAATTGCCACGGCTTATCATCTGTCGACCTTGACTTAGACAAAGGTGATCTATGCAGAAGTGGAGAACTTTTTGAGTAAGATTTGCCAAGTGTTTACCAATTATAGATTACTGGGAATAGTCAATGGAATTATTATGACATTGGTAGTGTATATCATTGTTTAATCCCGGCGAAAGATTCTATTTCCAGGGCGTACAAAGAAGTACGTAAAAAGATTTTCTTCGAACATTTTGAGTCTTAGGAAGGGCATGCTGGACCCCTTCGGGCATAGAAATGGTTATAAAATTAAATAATATAATATTTGTAAATAATTCGTAACTATATTGACCTCGAGATGGTTAATTTAACGATTATAATAGTACCTACTTAGTAACAACATATAATTACTGTCTTCATTTATTAATTACGCCGTTCTCAAGGATTGAGGCGATTGTTCTGACGCAAACGACCATTTCATTGTATTATTTTGTTTTTCTAAATATAAATAATATTATTTTATTTTGACAAAGTAAACTGAAGTTTTTGTTTCATTTACAATTATTTCATGTTATGAGTTTATTATGTATTAAACGTACTTAGGTCCATAAAGAATAGCAATAGTAGCAGTCGTAACACCTTCGCCATTAAAAACAGACGAATGACATTATTTCTTGCAGTTAACCAAAGTAATTAGTGTTGGCACACGCACATGTCACCTACAAAGAAGAGAACTTGGAAGGAGCCCTTCGGTGTAGGCAACGTGTAGTTGACGCGTGATATACTGACAGACGTCAATTTTGACATTTCCACTGTGCCACTGGCTCATTGTGATGAAGCTCCTGGAAATCCTGGAATTACCACGTACATGTATACATACAAAGAAGAAACTTTTTATTATTTGCGCGATAAATAAGGTGGAACTAGGAACTAGAGAACGAGAGTCATCTCAACTTTAATTTCACTTATCCCAGCCTCCCAGGCATAACAAAGACGTTGATTTAATTCGCTATACATTGTATTGGTTTGTTTGTGCAAACTTCTCTGCGAATTAAGACGTACAGCCGGCACCGGCAAGCATTCTGCGTTTACCCAGAATGTAAACAGACCGTGTCTGGACTGCAGCCATCGGTGCAGCCAGAGTGGTGGCGTCACTGTCTGTCTCGCGGGTGGATGTAGGTCAGCGAGGAGCTTATCGGTCACCGGTCACCTATCCCGCTTGCACGCACGAGCGCGGGCCTTGCCTTCAGCAGTTCAGCGCGCCAGCTGAGGAGCCGGCAGCGGCAGTATTGTATGAGACGTCGCAGGGCGCGCACGTCCGCGTGATATGAGCCCGCGCATGCGTACAAACGCCTAACGTTCTGTGTAATCAGCTGATTGTCAGTTTGTCAGTTTTTCTACTATTTTCCTATTGTGATCTCAGTGCTGTGATATAAAGATGGGGCAGGCGTTCGGAACAACTAATTCTCACAACGACGAGCACAGGCATTATACCAGAAAAGAAATAGGTATGTGCGATATATCTCTTTAATGTTATTGTTGGTGTCCGTTGACAGTTAAGCAATAACCAGTTACTTGCTTAATCGCTGTGCCTCGGCGGCTATTGGATAATGAGTGTCATTGCTGTGTTTGACTTTGAGTCCCTGGAGTTTGCGGTGTTATTCTCAATATACGGTTGGATATAGGAGCGTGAGGATTTGAAAATAAATTTAGACTTATACTCCTCATACGTAATGGGGATCTCAATCTATGATGCCCAGGATTTGTGATTGTCGCTATAAAGCGATGATTCAGGTACAATGAGATCATCTCAAACGATTGCACATCGATATAGATAAGACTAGATGACTAACGACCGCGCCAACATCAAGCCTACCTAACGTAAGCCCACAGGCTTAGGTGAGCCAAACGTCAGTTCAGTCTGACGCCGTTACGCCAATCGTACGTACAAATTGAACCGCGCGACAAAATGGGCAAATGCACAGTAAAAGACTGCGATTCTAAAACATAAAAACACAATTAGTCATGTAGAATTACTTACCACACGTAATTATACTATTTACGCATTGATATCAGCGTAAATACCGCTATAATCGAATTTTGAAAGTAAAATTTGTGATTGCCATTCAGTGTTACCACTAAAATATCGGTTTGGTTTACCCACATCAGTGGGAGAATTAGTAATTAAATACCTATGTAAGATACATTAATAATATTACCCGACTAAGGCAGGGTTATGATTTTGACAGGCTATATACGTATGTCTGTATGTTCACGTATTCCCTCAGAGCTCCTCAACTAGGTACTTATTAGAACTGGACTAATGAGATATTGTTAGAAGCGCCTTGACGTTCGACTGATTATTAGCTATGTATCGTGTCACTGAATTTAATGGTGCGCCCTCTAGCGGCCATAAAGTACTGTGTTAAAATAAATTTAAGAAAAAAATATCCTGTTTGGTATTAAATGAAAGGGTTAGACGTTTTGTAAGTAAGTGCCTTTTTAATGGTCTATATAGAATACTAGCGGACGTGACGCGGTTTCAGCCGCGTAGTTACCGTTCCCGTGGGAATACGGGAATAAAATATAGCCTATGTTCACCGGGAAGAGTGTAGCTTCCGAACAGTAATTAATATTAATAATTTTTCAAATCGGTCCAGTAGTTTCGGAGAGAGTTTGTTTAGTACACCGGGAACCAACCCTAAAGACGCGGGATAGGACCCCTATGCGAGACGGCAGTGTTAGCCAAGGTCTATCGGGATGCGATGCCATATGGTCACGCCTTTATCCCCGAAGAGGTAGGCAGAGGCATATTATATGCCCAAAATTCACCTTTTTTATAAGAATATAACCCACGTCATATGTGGTGAGACGTACTGCCGCTGCCGTGTTGAGATGGACAGGCACAGGTTGTGACAGCCTGCTGTTAAAATTTTTCAACCTTGGTCAAGTCCTTCAACTTGGCTTAACGACTGCCATTTTACTGGCAACCGGGACCAACAGCTTAACGTGCCTTCCGAAGCACGGAAACGTCGGATACGCTCAAATAAATGCCAGCCGTGAAATGCAAGCCACCGTTCGTAGGCAGTAGCAGGGCGCAGTGTGGTTTTAGTCAGTAGGCGTTCGCAATATCATCCATGCCTGATTTCAAACCTAAAAGAGAGAAACCCATCTTAAGGTAGAGAAATTTCTAAAATGGACATCTGAGAAGATTTATATCTACCGTTGATTAATGGCACTTGGTGAAACTTGCTGCACATATTGCAAAAAAAAACCGGCCAGGTGTGAGTCGGATTCGCGCACGGAGGGGTAAACGCGAGACTCTATGGACGAGACATGAGGCTTTGCCGTCCGTCTGTTTGTTAGTCACGAGGCTGTATCGCAGGAACTGTGGTTGATAGAGCAAATTTTTTCACAGGTGATGTATGTTTCTGCCGCCATAATAAAAAATACCTACTTAAAGGAGAAAAAGACCCCACACAACAAACGTAAATTGCCGTTTTTGAATGGGGACCCTCTGTGCTTAAATTCGACTCGCACTTGGCCGGGTTTTTTTTAAATATGAACACTTGAGTTTCGGTTTCAACCGAAATAAAATAATAAATGAAATAGGTATATAATAATTTTAAATTTGTTTAGTAATTCTATAATTATCGTGGGTAAAAATTTCATACAGTAGTCAACACTGACCCACGTTCGTCATGTTTATGTATTTGTCTTTGTCTAATCGCAGCGGCGGCGGTGTTCAACGTACGCGTGTGAGTGAGACAAGTATATATTTACCATCACTGCTTAAAAAGTTTCATAGTTGCGTCTTCTCAGCTCATAAGTAGCCGTGCTTTTGTCGAGACGCGATGTTCGTGCTTGCCTCTCTAATGATAATATATATAACTCTATGCGATTGCAACTCGTAGAGCTATGACCGAGACGCAACGTCCTCTCTATTGCTTCGAAAATAGGCTAATGACTCGAGTTAGGTATCTTCTACTACCAACAACATAGACACCTATTCTTCTCATACATCACACACACACACACACAACTCAATATTGTATGACTACCAAATACGGCGACTACAGTTACAAATTTTCCAGCTAAATACTAACAAAACAGTTCAGTTAAATACCAACACCTTTCCATTTTCCCCTAGCACCCTGTTGACAGCAGTGCAGGCGTGAAATGTGACTCATTTTTCCCCCTCACGGACAAGGCTATAGGGTTATCATGGGTTTAGGCTATTTGTTACAAAATATAAATAACTCTACCTTTAGGGGTGCATTAAATAGGCAATCTCCCAAAACCACGTTACCTATAAAATCAACAATAGATTGATGTATAGTTGAAAAATTTAAAAAACTCCCGACTCACAAAAGAGAACAATAATAAAACCTGTAAAAAAAAAACTATTATATTATGACCTATCTACCCAAAGTATTGAACCTTTATTATTATTGGTAGCTATATTATTTAGGTATTCATATTTACACTTACCTTGCCAATTATGAACGACATTACAATATACATAATTCTAAATAAAGTTTCTGATTCTAAAATGTTTGTGATGATGAGTAATATTTATTTTATTGATCATCGTATCTGAGAAGAACCTAGACTAATCGCTCGTGACATTCACTTTCACGACTCTAGCTATTAATTACATCATCTGGACAATACAGACAGACAATAGAGCCTCTGTTTTCCGCATTTACATTATAGACCCCTAAATAAAGGAAATTGCTTATCTATTAGTGAGTCAGGTCTTCATGCCCAATCTAATGGCCATTTTAAAACCTCTTTTACTCATTGAACAATTAAAACGGTAACCTATTCCATATTCAAGTAAATGTTAATGAGTGTACCACTAAGCATATTTAATTTATACTCTATTTTACAATTCATTACATGAATATTTGCGTTCATGACTCAGAATACTGTCATACACATAAGAATTAGTAGAAAATGGTACGCAGACTATCCGAAAACTAAAAAAAAATTAGTGTAACAAAAAGCTTTTTCCAATTAATTCGTGAGATGATTGTTATTTTTTTTTATTCATTAAAAATCATCCTTATACCTACCTAGTTACTCTGGCTTTATTACGAAAAAGTATTAACCATTCAGGAATTACATTATGTATATAATATTTTCTTCGCAATGTTACATTAAGGACGTAAGTAGTCAGTCGTACGAGCAACTTTCAAAACGACTTCACTTTCCAAAACTGTAATATGTCTCATAATGTGAATTCACTAGAGCACCTTCCAATCAATTGCAACTCTACATGAGTTACAAGAACTATACAATATGCCATCGTCTAACTGTCTACTGTCTATAGGAAGGAGACTACAACTCCAAATTATTGACACCACACTATTCATTCAAAGAGCTATTGATCGGTCACACACAAGTTCATAATGTCCCTTCCAGATTCAATCAATTCAGCCTATGGCAGTCCACTACTGGACCACACTGGACTTAGGCCTCTCCAAAATTTAGCCACAATACATGGTCTTCCGCCTTTCGCATCCAGTCACACCCTGCTACCTACTTCAGGACGTCGTCCTACGTCCTACCCCACGTGTACAAGTCGGGATCCATCTATATTACCAGATTACCTACATATAGTTAAGCTTCTATCGATAGGCCAAAATATGACGATGAGCCACTAAATTGAGGATTTATCAATCGACCAAGTAACGTACGATATAATATACCTATACCTTCATATAACAAAAACAAGTTATATTTGTGTGTGACCCTATCTTATCACAATGCACTGAAATTGTTTTTTCGTTGGTCTGGTGATAAGGGCCATTGTAGAAGCCACTTTCGCTGAGATGTTGAATGCATGCGATATCGTTATAAGCGAGAAGGAATCGAGATATTTGGAAAGAAAACAAAACATGTATTGGCTGGCTAATATTTGATGTTTATTGTAACTTAAATATCCTTTCTATGTTCCTTTTTTTCCTTCAAACAAGACCGTGTAACATAGGTGTATGTACAACGCAACAGTACCTGTATATACGACCTCATAGAGAGATAACCGATATAAACGAGTTTCAGGTCTAGAATATTTCTATTTTAAAACATTTATTTTCTTTCAATTTCAGCTGTTTACAAAGTAAAATGAATGTAAAATACGGTTATCGCCTTTTGAATATGTATACTTGAATGATTGTGCGGCATTCTTGTGGAACGGGCGTCGGATACAATGTCGATAACCCAGGGGTTATTTTCACGTTTACATTAAAATAACGCTGCTGTTGATAATAATTGATTCAACTATAAAAAAGGAGGACAGGGACAGAAACCCACCTCACACACCTGATTCGTCAATATAACGTACAATAGTTAAAGGAAACCACAACCAAACAACGAAAACCAACCGTAACCAAAACCAACCGTAAGGGACTAATGACGAACTGAAATCGTCAGAAAAAGAAGTTTGAATGTGGGATATGAAAAATACCTGTACCTTGTACCCTCCAGATTGTTAACAATGAGCACTCATCCGCCACGTGTTTTGCCTATACACGAGGCATTAACGAGGCTACTGAGCAGCAAAGCCCATGCAGTCCTGACGATCGATGGATTTCCGCCTGATTTCAAATTTGTTGTAGACTGCATGCGTACTCCCAGAGAGGTATGCAGATGGTGCATAATATGTTAATTGAGTTACAGCAACTATGTAGCTATTTTCATGGGTGGTCTCAACCTCCACCTTTCCATCTCCGCTCGACAACTATTACTTGGGACAAAAAACAAGGCGAAATGTGGGCATATACTAAACCTCTGCCTACCCCTTAGCTCTTTGCTAGAAATAAAGTGAAACAGTCATTGTTAAATAAATAATGATGGAACTTCGTAGCTACTCAGCTTAATAGAGCACCAATGGCAATTTACGTATTACATGCCGGTAATTTGAATGTAATGCCAATAAAGGTGCGTCCAATAGCAGCTATTCGCTGGTTTAACGATTTGAAAACCTGTATCTGTCAGTTTGGTTTGGCTACCAAAGTCTGTATCCTAGTGTCGTGTTGTAAGCAGACTAGACTAGTCTGACCGGTTTTTACCACTACGTTGCCGGCTGTGGTAGACACTTTCTTCTAAATGTCATGCACGCTCACTTTCTTTGGATTCGAATTTGAGTATAAAAACTATTTGCACTGTACGTCGGGCTAAAATTTGAAATGCTTGACTAAGGTATTGTTATGATGTGTGTAAGTTCGAACACTTCCAGAGAGCCCCTACCTAGCAAGATGTTCATTCCTCGTATTGTTTGAGGTTCTACTTCTTCTTAGAGTGTCACTCCAACTAGTGAAGGTGGCGACCAGCATGGTACAGTCCTCTCGGTCTCTAGCTCGTCGTAACAGTCTCACGCTCGGCAGGAGCTTCAGATATAGGTACTGGTCCACTTTCTTTTTCCTCCCACCCTTCTTTATCTAGCAACTTTACCCATCATTGTCGTTGCAAAAGTCATAAGCTTAGTATTTGGTAAGTTCTATTGTTTGAGCTAGAGCTTACCATAGACTTTTGTCTAGTATCAGGCAGGACTGAACTGATGCAAAGTTTACACACAGAAACTCGTGCTCTACTGCGTTCATTTACCATATGATTTAAAATTAAACAATACAATTAACAGATCGAGATAACTAATATGTATCAATTTAAAGCAGTGTTTGTTGATGTCTGAATCATCGCACGCCGGATGCGCAGGCATAGCTCGCACCGCACTCGCCAACCAAACGATATAATAGCTACGTTGCTTGCAGATTCATGTCGGTGTACCTACGAACTAAACTATCTACTTTATTCCCACCTTTAGTATCATATTTAAATGCAAGTTGCGATGTTTTTGTGTATTTCAATAAAGCAAATCAATCTATAGCAGTCCACTGCTGGACGTATTCCTTTACCAATTCACGCCTCAACACATGGTCCTGTGCCATCCGCATCCAGTTCTTTCTTTTGATCTATTCTAGGTCGTCGAACCATCGCGGTACGTTACAGTAAAATAAATCTCAATCAATCAAATCTGCCTATGACAGTCCATTGCTGGACTTAGGCACAGAAGGCCTTTCCTAAGTCTGGTAAGGTCTGCTTCGATAAACAGAGATTGACTTAATGTAGCCTGATCTTATTTTGGAAACTGATATTATTAACGCGTCCAGTGGCCAGTCTAGCTAGCATAATTATATATCTTACATTTGATATTTTAAGTTAATTATCACAAAATCATCGAGTTTTCTCCACTAGGGGATTACTACAAGGTCCTTGAATTAGTGTATCAAACGAATGTCTTTAATTGATGTATTTGGTATAATCTCATTTTATGAGTTATGCGATAATATTTATAACGTTTAACGCGTATCTACGAGGTTTAAGATTTCAAGCAGTTTTCCTGTTCGTTGGTTAACCAAAAAATCTTGTTCTATTTTCGTATGACTTTATCTTAGTATCTGCGTAGCTGCGTCCCACGCAAATGAGTAGTGGTATAGGCAGTCGTCTATCTTTTTTGCTGCGAATGAATGAAGCCAAACTAGTTATACCGATCATGTTCTGTTCTGTCTGAGCAATGGAAACCTTCCGCAGTAATGTACAAGTCTACGGACCAAACTCAGCCTACCCAAGCCGGATGAAGCTAGTTTACTCCAAAAGAACTAGAATAAATCTGCTTTTTTCGACTAGTTGATGTTAGTTGGAGCAGTGAGTGAGTGTGTAGCGGAGTGTGTCCAAGTGAGGCCGATAGCGAGGCGGCGCACCTCAAGGCGAACCGCTCGAGTGCTCGCTCCAAACCGCTCCGTCCGCGCAGCGCAAATCACATATTGCCCTCTGTTGCGACTCGAACGATTAATTTTACTTTACAGTTTACTTGTACTCACCTTTGATGATACACGAACTGGCCTATTTATTGTCGCCGCTTATGCCAGTCGTTACATAAACCCATGAAACTATCGCCATGTGTTAGATTCGCATAGATTGCTGAAGCAATGATGTTTTGACGCATGAGGATATCTTATTGCATCATTCGTTGACTAGAAATATACTTTTAAGCATTTTCTGGTTCCATAAAACACAAAATCTCCAGTATAGCCCAGTTTATTGGAATTTAGTTTTAATGTCGACTAAATAAGCAAAATGATTTGTAAACAACTAATAAGCTAAACCTATTTCCTGCGTTCCATATCAGTTCACCACGTCCAAATATGACATGATCACATCACTTTACAGAATAATTTTAGTTGAAATGTCCACCATTGCGATACACACAGTTAGTTCCCCTGAACGTGTAATATTTAACGACGTCAATGTCACTATTGCTCTAGCTAGTGTCGTTGAAGTAACTGGCCAGACGTTCCAGGATCTAATTGCATCAATAATAATCACTTCACATTCTCGGAGTCGGGTGCGATCTTAACAGCGGCTGTAATGTAATCAGATGGATGACCGACAACTGTCCACATTACAGTAACATCATGCAGTGATGTACAGACAGATTGCAGTATCCTACCCACTAATTTTGTAACACAACTGACACGCTGGCAGTTTCTCACGCATTGCTCTTATTTCCCGCTGCCAACTAACCCTATTTAAGAAAAGGTACGCCTTTGCAAAATTATGCCCGAATATAAATCATGGATTTGAATACAAATTTTGTCTGTCAATACAAATCATATAAGACAGTACCCTACCCATACACATATAATCCAACTTTATCCTCTCTGGAGTGTGCCCATTCCATTTCTAAAGCTGATAAACTTATACCTTTTTATTTGGTTGATAGAATAAAAAAATAAAATGGATAAAACATAACGTTTGTTGTCCAATTTAAAACAGGCTCGATGTTCGTTGGAAAATAATATTTGTGTAAAAACCTTCATGCACTCTGCGCACAATAGCATTCGTTCTGAACTATATAATCTGCCTCTTGTTTAAATACGCGCTAGTCTAGACAATCGATCCTGTGATATTGTTGATATTACAAATATGTTTGGTGTTAATGGCCATCTGATAACATCGGACATCAGTTGCTATGACGTAAAGATATGTAGCTTATTGTACCTACACGTAATTTGTCCCAGTGGCAGTGGTTGTGGGGTATCTTTCAGGGCTGTCCGCAATCATTACTGTGTGCTTTACCTGTACAAATAGAGGTAACTGAATAAAATTTGACGGTAGGTTCAGTTGTAGAAAGGATTACTTAGACGTAATAACAGAGTTCTGTAATGTTATTTCCCAGTAAGTTTATATTCAGGAAATAAAAATATTTGTCCAGTGTTTTGCCCAAGCCTCCAACAAAGTCTCAATAAATACTTACATTTTAAACAAATACTTACACGATGATGTTATCTTTTCGTGAAAAGAAAACAAGTGTGACGTACAACATTTATTCTTGGTTTATTGATAGCTTATCGCGATAAAGTGATAACACGCGAATCTGTGTCTGTCTTTGACCGCCAAGTGACACAGTTTAAATAATATAATGATGCGTATATTTACATAGATTATCATCATGTATGGATAACATTTCTTTATTTGTTATTTAGACCATTGACGTCGTGTTATTTTTACTTTTTAGTCGACTACGCAGCGCAGGTGACAAAATGTGTCTCAGATCAATGAACGTAATGTCTGCAATGACGTTATAGTTTATCTAGTGTAAAATTTATTTTTAAGATTTTTGTCTTCCTGTCGGAGTTGCGTAGCTCTGGCATTGTTAGTACTTCTATTCTAGCTATTGATTAGGTAAATTAACATTAGAAATACGTATCGTAGGCAGGAAGGCTTTTGAACCGGTCTGGCAAGCACCTGGTGACGAAGTTTCAAGTGTAATGTTTTAGAAATGGTTACTTTTATACGAGTATTAGTTGTTACCGCACCCTGTGGACACTTGCAACTTACATCATCACGCATACCCGCACACTTGACTGTGTAGAAACCCTGTTTTTTAATGTTGTAAGTTTGGTCGACATCCCTTGCGTCCACGGCATGCAAACCTACACTGGAAGTGAGAGACTACTTTAATTTTCAAAAGAAATACTTGAAAGGGCTAATATGTTTAATTGTTTTGATTTAGTAAAGTAATCGTGCTGTTCCGGTACTTCCGGACAAGTATAACATGGTCCACCATCATGATCTCCGGGATCCAAGCCAACCTCATCTAATTGCACTTTGTATCACCTATGAACCTCTTTAGACTTAGACTAGCCAGTCATATATCACACGTTGGCAGGATAGCACTCCACAGCGCATTCGATTCGAGTGCCCTGCCATCACGATCATCGGTCATTTGCCAAATTCAGTTGACTTGGTCATGATTATCTCACTAAATTAAAAACACAATCGCTGACAAAGATAAGTTAAGCCGGTTCCGAATAATCGTCTGTTATTATTACTGATGCATTATATTATATCTATGAGACATAATAATCCGTCGAGGATCGTTGTATTTATCAACTTTCGATTTCAGGTTATCTGCTATTTTTTACTGAACGATATATCTACTGATTGAACGTTCTCCAATTCTGTCAGCTGCAGTGGGCTGCAGTCTAAGTTTGATTATCAAAACCGAAATTATATTCGCCGGCTTCGAAACTTCCTTTGTTTATCACAGCAAAGAAAAGTTAGCAGGGAAGACGGTTTGCGCCTTTGGCCGTAAAGATCTCAGTGCGATCTCTAACGCCCGTGAGCTATACATATTCTGTCCAGCTCAGTCTTCCCATTCTTAATGTCCGAAACTGGCTGTAGAAGATAAGTTTTAGGCATTAAGTATCGATATTTTTACCAATATTACTCGACATGAGTAATGCGAAATCGATAAGGAGAGTATTGCGTGTTCTTCACATTTCCTAAAGTTACTTTTGTATTTTCAACTGGTATCTGGTTTTCCTGATTTATACGGAACAAGCGAAACCCTGAATGAGAGATAACTATATCGAATGATAACTCGGGTGCTTTAGATATTGTAACCTGCTTCCTGCTTGATGATATTGTTCACAAGTTGCCGATACTCAACACGTGCAGAAATTAAGTGCAAGGGTCCCTATTATGACGATCAGCGGAAAGGGGGCGGATGTTGGTACGAAGGGTGGTGATACTAAGCAGATCTCCGGTTAAGTACCAATCGATGCCTGTTGTATCTTATTTAGTACCTACTTTCCTAAAGTTGAGTCTTCAATCAGCTTCCCATCGCGTGCTCACCACCAAGCTATTACTTTGTTTCATATAGGTCAAAGAGATGTGCAAATCGTGTCCTTACGCTTATTTATTATTGGCTAGATTTATTAGCGAGTCACGACATCTTTGACTTTCCTTTAATGAATCACATTTTCGTGTGAAAAATGGACTCAGCAGGTCAGTCACTTCACGAGCAAGTTTCGTAGGGCAGTGGTGGGTTGTCATAATATATTGGGTTCGTGCGGGTCGTCGCTCCCCGCTATTTCTGCGTCGCGACGTGCTGGTGACGTGCTTGTTTACTTCCTGGATACAAGAGTAGATTGAAATTATATACATTTTATGTTTATGTGACACATTGCTGCCAAAAAAAAAATAGGTACAGCTTTCACTTGAAAATTATTAAAATTAATTAGTAACAGGTTTTCCATTCGGCTGATAGGTTTTTGTGCGTGTAGACGGGGCTATATTTTTATTTTAAAGTTCATTGCTCGTAACTGTCCTTGCACCACAAAAATGAGTCCAGGATCAATCGTTGAGTCACCTCTTGGAACAATGAACCTGTCAACACTCAGCCAAGAGTGCACACCCCCTCCCCTCCGGCGCAGGGCATCAGCGCGATATCTGATTGTGTAACACCAATCGCAGCGCTTGCGCAACTGCGCGTCACGCTGTCATGGCCGCTAGTGATATCATGCACATTAATCTCGATGTAATTGTTTTATCGCGAATACTAGTCATCATCAGCGGTACTGTACCTATACCTATAGACTTCATCGAGTGTGATGAAAAAAATATTTGTTTTGTGTATGCAATATATGAACTTGCTTCGAAGTATGAAAGATACTATCATAGCGTTGATTGCTTTTAGGCAATAGGCAAGGGGAAATGTATCAACTAAAGATGAAAACAACTAGTCTCACTATTGCAACTACATTGTGTGTGTGTAAGTTACACAGACACAGACATAAATATCGAGACAGACTGCAAACGTTTTCCTAATGAGGAAAAATAGCATTTACAATGCCCTCCAAATGACTGACTTATGCAAAACGACAGTTTTTTCAACTTCCTACCTACGAGCTCTTCTTCACACATGTAATGTCCATCTGAAGGTTGGAAGGCTTTAGTGGGCGGATCCTAGCTAGGCTTATTAACCCTCTGCAACTATTTGGAACCTCTGATTTTTGCAACATGGCGTGAGAAAAAATGCGTACCTACTTACCTGAAATCAGTCTCTATTAAAGTTTTAAGTTTCCCTCCTTAATGGTTGATTATGATATAAACCTGCGAACGCTCTTCTCCCTTGATTCGACGCCTTCGCCATCTATATTGTTGATCGACGATTTAAGTGTCTGTGTCGCTGATATCAAACCCTACACTACAGCTCGAACTTTGCTGAACTGCGGGTTCGGTCACTTAACTAGATATAAAAAATTGACATGAAGACAGCAGCCATCAAATTGACCGCGATATTTAAACACGAATTGAACTAGGCAGTGTAAAATTATAGCACCATTTCCTTACACGTTCATTTATAACATTGTGTTCCATTCCATGGATCCCTCACAATCTGGTCGCGTTGGCCGAACGCCAGATTTTAGCTTTTTATCAAGAAAATTATACACCTAGTTTTCCACACTAGAACGATGAAGGTCAGTATAGGAGATTATCTCAAACGGAAATGAAAGAATCCAAATAATACTAAAAAGACGTGTAAACGCGTGCAAATTTAGATATTTGCTAAACCGTCAAAGTCCGCGTAAAAATATCACCGCCGCTGCTATGAAAAAAAAGAAAATCTAAAGGCTATTTTTAAGTTTTTAGATTTTGTTCTTATTTTTAAAGATTCAACAATTCAAACTGCTTTAAATATTATTTTGGCGTAAAAGTGATAATTAGCGGAAGAGATATGTAAGAAGTTCAAAAAAAGTCAGTAGTCTCAATGCTCTTGACAAAGTCAGGTCCGTGCGATCCATTGTTAACCGCTTGGCTCAATCAATCACAAATGTGTCAATTTGTTAGCCTATCAAATGTCATTATGATGTTGACAGTGGGCACGAGTATCTGCGCAGACGCGTGTGACGTCACAATAGACCCTTCGCTATTGTCATTAACCGTGTTTACCTTTCGTATTGAATACAGTGCGCACTGCGTATAGAATAAATACCTAGTTCTTGAGTTGATGCCTGCATGCAGGTACTGTATGCTGATACCAGTTCAATGGATATTTATTAAATACTTACAATACTTGACACTACAATAGTTTTGAACGTGCTATTATCTACGCACTTATTTCCCCGATAAGGCAGACTGTGTATATTGTAGATCGTTCTAGAGGTAGCCATTACAATTTGATAAGGAGCATGTACATATGTCTCTATATAATGATCTCACGAACAGTGGCAGTTACTGACTGATACATAAAATATTTTGCTGTAAAAAAATCGAAAAATGACCAGGATAATAAGCACACTTTCACTCAACACATTTAGCATTAGTAATATCTAAAGTGAGGTTAGTTCTTGCTCTGTCAAACTAGGAACAAGATGTAGCTGTAGCCGGGACATAAGGTTCTATGATGTTTATAGTTATCAGACACCGTTTTTAATGAAACTAAAATCGCATTAGATTGTGACGAAATATCCAACTACCTGTAGGTTAAAATAGGTTTATTAGTCGATTTTAATTACACCGTGAGCCGTTCGGTAGGCGAGTGAGAAACTAGTGTAACCAGACTCTCTAGAGCTAGACTGATAGCGCATTGTCTATGTCTAGAGTAGGTACCTACTTTGCCTTCGATTGTTCAATCTGTTGTGCTAATATTTAAAGTACCTGAGCATTTCAAAGTCCTTGATGGTGACGTAATTTTAACAAAAGATAGGTCCCTTTTTAGGGTTTCGTAGCCAAATGGCAAAAACGGAACCCTTATAGATTCGTCATGTCTGTCTGTCTGTCTGTCCGTCTGTCTATCCGTCCGTGTGTCACAGCCACTTTTCTCCGAAACTATAAGGCCTATGATATTGAAACATGGTAACTAGATGTATTCTGTGAACCGCGTTAAGATTCTTATGTAAAACTAGAAAAAAGGCAGTAAATTTTGGGGGTCCCCATACTCAGAACTGAAACTCAAATAAAACTGAATAGTTTGCGCAAGAGACACTTCCAAAGTGAAAAAATGTCCCCCCCCCCCCCCCCCCTCTAACTTCTAAACTAAGAGAATGATAAATCTAAAAAGAAGATATGATGTACATTGCTATAAAAACTACCAACGAAAATTGGTTTGAACGAGATAGAGCTGGTAGTTTTTTTTTAATACGTCATAAACCGCAATTTTCAGTTAGAAAAATCACTACCACTGCGAACGTGTTAAAACATCAATCAAAGTTACAACGAATTTTAAGAACTTTTATATTATGTTACTTGCTGCTACGAAACCCTTCATGGGCGAGTCCAACTCGCACTTGGCCGGTTTTCTGGTACTAAAATAGAGTTCTAAATGTTTTTACGTGTAATATTCAAACGAATTTTTTCGTCAAAACCTTTCGTAAAATTCACGGGACGTTAAATACGTTTTTGTATCGTTTGCAAGGTAGATAATTAATTAAAATTAAAATTCTTCCATTGGCTTAACTCATGTGTTTGAGTTTTCCGAGTACACATGATCTGTTAGGTGTCACAGGTTATTTTAATTAAATAAGCAATTTCCCATTGTATAATAATAGCTTATACAATGAAAAATCGCTTATTTAACTAGAGACTGTGGAAGTTACATAGGTACCTTCTGCACAATACGATAAAAATAACGCGCATTTCGTTCACTGTGAACAGTTTAAAATGGTTTGTTGAAATATTTCCCAACGACTTTAGAAACCGATTTTGATTCAAACTGAAAGTTTTATCGATGCCAAGTAGAAGCGAGTAAGTTCACTAGTATTTCTACATCGCATCGCTACCCTCGGTCCTCGCCTCCTCGGTGCTGTGCTGGTTCAACTTTATGACTAACGATCACTTTATTTAAACGTATTTTCACGGAGTTTGATTTCGAAAAATACGGTTAGTTTTGTTCAGATAAATAACTTTGCTTTTTAATGGTAGACAAGTATTAATTACATTTTTACTACTAGATAAATGATTTGCATAAATATCGAAGGCACTGTCTGTATCCGATATTTCTGTGTGGAGTTTTGTGGGCCAAAATTATTGTGCTATACTGTGGTAAAACTCAGCTTCTTTTTTGGTAACCATAATGGTCCTGATCAATAATAGAATTGCTGACAGAAGGGAAAAAAATACACGTGCATCTTGGCAGAAATTACTCCTCTACGGAACTAATATATTTTCCTGCTGGCTACGTTGTCGCGACCACAGTTATTTCAATCTATCCATAAAGTTTTACATATCGACAATAATACAGTTTCATTTTCCACATATAATACAGTTTCATTTTGACATTTTACCGAAATAAAAACGTCAATTTCTAAAGGATTTTGATAAACGACTGTAATTACTATTTCCTTATTATTTCTTATCGTAATTTGTTAAATTGTAGAGTAGTGCAGGGGGTTGGGTTGTTATCAGTATTTTTCTTTTAAGTCAAAAAGTTATACGCTATGTTAATAAACGCGGTAAATTAACAAAAATGTGATTGTCTAACAACTCTAACATACAAATTGCGCAGTTGTGAGTTAAGGTCATACTAACAATGTAGGCACCTGTTACTTTTTGTTTAGCACGTTTTTAATAAAAAATCCTTTTTATTTTTACAGGTAAGTGTCGAGAGTGCAACATTGTAAACCAGTAAGTTACCATGCATTTGAACAGATATGACTTGTGTTTCTGAGATATACACAGACAGTGCACAAATTGCGATTTAGTGGGGACAAACAAACTGCTACGCCACAAGAAATGCAAGTGTATATTTGTTCCTCTATACATATTAGAACATTGTCTAGTCAAGTCTGTTGCGCCACGTATGACGAAGTCAAAGACCTGATAAGGTCCTCGTCAGTGGAAGTATCTGCGCATTACGCTTTGTGTCGTATACGTGTCGTGCTCGTGCGCAGTTGCACTCGAGACATTGCGTATTTTACTTTAGGCCGAGGGTACGGAAGCGACTATTTATTTCGATCAGTTGAGGAGTACTTTAGATACTTCTTCGAAAAAGTCGGGAACTTGCCAACTAACCTGTCACTTGGTAGTGAGTTCTACCAACTAAAAGCGTAAAATTTTGTAGCTCTGCTCTTAAACTGTATGAATTATTTAGCGAACTATTCCCAAGTTCCAGCCGAAACGGCATCTTGAAAGGTTTTACACATCCGAAATATTACACATTCGAAGGTGACTTCTCCGACGATGTTACAATGCGTTGGTCGCAACGTTAAGAGCGATACGGATACATACATGGATTTGTCGAATAAACGCAATAGCCAATTGTGTCAACATACTCGCAATGGCAACCGCGGGTCAGTGGCAATTACGAAGTACATTTTTTGTGTAAATAATGAACTGCAGTACCTAGCGGCTGGCGATACTCACATCCGTACATATAACGTTACTCCCTCCAGCCAAGGCACTGCAAAAAGCAGTCATGTCTTTGTGAGCAAGCACCCTCGACACGGGCCCACTGCTATATCAAGCGATCATTATGCTTTTTTTTTTTAACGTGAGGGAAAACCCATCATGAATGCTATGCCGGACTCCTACCGACTAAAAACCTCACGTAACCCCCAACAGTCTATGGTTGGGACTTGGGAGCTCCGGGTAAGCCCTCGGAAGGATATCCCAGGAAGCGATCATTATGCTTGTAGATAAATACAATGATACTTGCCGTGGTGCTAGAGCAACACAGGAGCCATTCTGTACTTACGTAAGCATTTGTGCGAGTTATGTCCATGCGTCCACTATTAGTTTGCCCACCCATGTTGACTACGAGGAGTGCCTCACTGTAACGCCAAGAATGTACTCAGCCTGTCAAGGACTTAAGGTGCATACATTTATAATGTAATCTCATGCATTATTTACTATTAAATTAAATCACATAACTAAAACAGGACGAACTTGGTGGGTCTTGTTAATTTTAAAACTTTTCCTCAGCTTAACCTTTGCGTTGAGGAAGGTCAGGTCAAGGTCGTCTCCTTTCATTGCGATGGCGATGGATAAAACGTTGATGAAATGGATAATATCGGAGATAAAGATAGGTGTTACTTTTATTTCACTACATAAAAGGCAACCTTGACCGACTGATTCATATACTGGCTTCTCATACTGCTCTGATGTCAGCAGCTATTATAAAAGACTATGTAAACTACCACCCTAAGGTATGTAATGGAGATTCATGGTAAGGTCGGGGCGGGGGCAACATAAACTAGGTCTCGTACACACCTTTCACCTTTTCCATCGGTACAAACAAACTTTCAGAACCGAATGTTAATTACAATTCTACTATCATCGTTTATTTACAGTTTCTGTCACGCGAGTACGCTTTTGGTATGGTCTCAGAAAAGCATCTGCTAAAGCCTTGTTTTTCAGTTTTAACACAAAAAGGAAGTTATTTGATATTCCGAACGTTCCTAAGCGCCAATGAAGACTGACTTCACCACACGGCTTAAATATTAATAACAGGGCTACGTACTCGCTGCGCCGCCGCCGCTACTGAACGAGCTATAAATTGTAAATTGACTGCTAGTGTTCACAACATTTTAGAAATACATGTAACCACTTCAGTTTATTCTTGCAGAAAGAAAGCAAATGGCCCATGTTTTCCAGTAGAAAAACTCGAGAGGCCCTTTTCTGTAAACATCTGAACCAAGGTGTAAAACGTGTTTATTTTCCTTTAAACAAGTCATTCCGGAAGAAAAATATAAACTGCCACCCCGCGCTGAGGTTGCACATAAACTACGTAAGTTAAGACGTAAATGATAAAGTATAGATATCATTTAAAGCGATGCAATCTGTAAACATGTATAATGTAGAATATGTAAATATAACTAATTATACACGTGTTCGCGTCTTCAATGTTACATCACCTGCAGGTTACCTTATTTTATTATACTAATAAATGGCTTAACTTACAATACATAGTATCGCATTCAATCATTATGTATTTATTTTCCACAACGAGAGATTAATTCTCGATGCATATGGCTATTTACAATGACTTTCGAAACTAGTCTTGTGTACCCCGATATCGATATGAAATCAGGTACCATACAAATAATATTATTGGTTCTTGTACCTGCCTACTAAGTTCTAACAATCTGAGGATGTCAACCTGAAAGTTTAAAAGTGGCTATGAAATGGGAAAAAAATGCTCATTAGGACAGATGGAACAATGGACAAATAGAGGCAGTGGAAACAAGACAGATACGAATGTATAAATCACTTGGTAATTCATCCATTCGCATGGAATTGAGCGATGTTTATAAATCAGGAACGTACAGGTTGTACACATTACCACATAGATAGGTAACATAATTTTTATTAATTATACCCACGCAGCTGTACTCTAGAAGAAAGAAAAGGAAAAGAAGGGTGTTTCTTACTACGTCCAAATGTTTTTGAATAATTTGCACAGCGTGGTGTAAAATTTATTAAATCATACATCATCGTTTTATCCGAGACCATTTTCGGCCTGGTAATATTGTAATCTGTATGATAGGCGCAGCAAAAACTTTGTGTAGGTACCTTTTTATGAAAATTGCCCGGACGGAGGTGTACGAAATATTCAATACTCCAGTGTTTTAGCCGAAATAATGAAAACTGTCATCTCTTTCGCTCTAATCGTTTACCTAGGAAGTACGAGCGATGCCGTAAAGGCTGAAATTATTTTGGACATTACACTTTTTTATTTGCACAGGTAGTAGGATATGATAGAAGCTAGCTAATAAAGTACCCTGTTCAAGGCCGTTTGTTCAAGAGCTTAAATAAATGACAACCACAGTGTACATTTGCAAGGTCCGTATTTTACATTTTGAGTGTGAATTGTTTATTTCAAGTGGCTGTAAGAAACTTTAAAATAGGTAAGTACTTACTTAGTCTTTTCTTAAAATATAAATTCTTATTTGTTTATAGTAGTCGAGTCATTCGTTCGTTATCATTGCTTGATACCTAATTACCAGGGGTTTTACCAAAGATATCAGAAATAGAGTTTTCTGTAATCTTGAAAAACTCCTTAGAATACCGCCAGCCTCTGGTTTGTGCCATCTGATCCTGCTAGATCCTAATTACGTACGTCATCTTGCCCTCTCGTTTGTGATCTACCACTGTAAGGTCATTTCCTCTCCACCCCTTCATTTACAGTCACATACCGTTCACATACGTTTACAATTTGACATAAATCTATACTAATATTATAAAGAGGAAAGATTTGTTTTTTTGTTGTTTTGTTTGTTTGTTTGTTTGTTTGTTTGTAACGAATAGGCTCCGGAACTACTGGACCGATTTGAAAAATTCTTTCACTGCTGGGAAGCTACACACTAACTACTAACATAGGCTATATTTTATTCCCGTATTCCCACGAGAACGGGAACTACGCGGGTAAAACCGCGTGACGTCCGCTAGTACCTTATAAACGTATACCACATCTGACATAATATCTGTGAATTCTTTGTTTAAAGATATTGTAAAAATGAAATAGCAGCTTCCACAAATAATGATAACGATTTAGAAAAAATGTGTGTCAGTCCTCCAAAATATATCATAATTGTGGAGACCGAGAGTGATGAGTCAATGTACCGGTGCGCGTGCGCAGTTATTGTCCGTTGCTTTACAATTTGCACGTCAGTACTGAGTACTGAGTGTGATTGACGCGGAAACACGGTCACCCAAATTATTATGAGAACTGGCAGGTATTTAATAAAGAACCAAGAATATGTACATCTCAAAATACATATTATTTAAATAATCTTTTTGGGTTAGGAATTTATAATTGTAATCACTGCTGTAGTGTGAATAGCCACGTTCTTTTGTCTATTTGAACGTTTTGAACCAGTGCAGAATTGGAACTGAAATGTATTGGAAATGGAAGTGCTCTCAAACACGGGGTGAATGCACAAACCAATCTAAACAAGAACCAATCACTCGGTTGTCGATCTATTTAACCAAAAGCTCTACAAATACCTGAACTGTTAAATCTGAAACATTGCTAGCTCTCGAAATCAATTGATGTTAGAATCATATCATTTTCAGTTGTAAGTGTATCATGACATGAGGTGAAAGAAAGGAAGAAAAAGCGGTGTGCATAGGTTTTTTGTTGCAACTGTTTCCGTTAAACATCAATCAATATCAATATACATATAATAAAATCGTAACAGGTCGCTGTCTGTACATTAAAGACATATAAGAAAAAAGTTTATAGGGGGCTTTAAGGACGCAAGAGAACCCAAAACAATGGTTTTTAGAATTTTTGTCTGTCTGTACGTTTGTGCACGCTAATCTCAGCAACCGCTTAACCGAATGCGATGCGGTTTTTTTTATTGCTCCACTTAACATTTAGTGTTTGTTTCATGTCAATCGGTTCATAAATAAAAAAGTTATATCAATCTAAAGATAATGCAGCGTACGAAATCGCGGGCTACAGCTTGTTAGTAAATATTTTTATTATTTATGAAACAGGAAGTAGCAAAAGTAAGTACATCAGGAGACAATTGCTTAAATGTAAAGAGTAGTTGTGAAGTAGACTGGGTGCACTTCCCGGCCGTCGCGACGTATCGATCCAGGGCGTCGCCAGGTGTACACACTATGCTGACTATAACCAAGAGCACTACACTGCATAATTTTCTAACAGGTTCTCTAGGGTTGTCACTGAATTTATATTGTAATTGCATTCTTGATTGCATAGTCTGCCTTGAAACCGGCGACTCATGTAAAAACTGTAGTTTTTATGATCGAAGTTACTTTATTGTAGCCTATATTTTAATAAAACACGAAATTTATTAAATTATGTTAATATTTTAGTCCTTAGTGTAATTTATTTTCTGGAAATTGTATTTCCGACCTAGAAAGAGGATTACTAATTAATTTCTATAATGACTCAAAAGTAAATTTGCTGTAATGTGATTGCGTAGGTAACTGCTCTAACTTTGCTTTTATCACAAAACAAATTAACTTCCGCTCATGGAGAAGTAGCGTACGTACCATTAGTGAATTATGTATTAAATAATGTATATCCACTGCTTGCCAAGTGTCAGTGTGTTGTGGGGAACAAAGCAAGAAGTAGCACAGTGGAGTGCGAAACGAACTCACTAGAAACATGACTCTAGCTATTAACTCAAGTCTGTAATAATATTTTAGTTAATACAGTCTGAGAGTCAAACATAATTTGCGTGAATTTATCAAACGCGTGAGACCGAACGAGTTCTATTAATTTATGAGCAGACGTCATAAACGTAATGTTAATAATTATGTTATGACTTAGGTTATTAATCTTATAAATAGAATCTTCTGAAATATTTTTATATCCGTAAACAAACTTCGCAAAACAAATTAATGTACTATTTTAGTATTTCACGATAACTTGCAAGTCACCGCACTAGTCTTGTTTTGACCGAACCATTGGCTTTCAACAATTTTTTCTTAATTATGACACCCCTACTTGACGTCGTCTAGCCGGTTGCAACGGCAGTTGAAAAAATGAAGTTTGTTCTTCCCTATTACTTACTACGAGTACAATATTGTAGTTTTATTGTCAGTGTGTGTGTCTGGCAATGTTTACTTCGAAAACTGATATGAACCGGAGCGGCTTGGCATGTAGTCTAGTTATAGACTACATGCCAAGCCGCTCAGCCGCCTATAGTTCAATACTATGATGGACCTACACAATGGTAAAATTTCGAAATGAATATACGATACGAATGACGAACTTTTCTTATCATGGGTTGAAAATATACTTATCCACAAGATGAGGATGTACTGCGAACAGCTTCACCTTGAAATTCTATTATTATCCCGCTAAAAGATAATTTATAGCGGTTAATCGTTCGGAACAAATTAGATTATTTGTAGATCACCAGCCAATCGTCTAATAAGGAAAATAGAGTTCCAATTATGAGCCAGCTTTACTCATGAATTAATCGTTCTGTCGGCGAAACGTTCGTAGTTGAAAGGTTCTGTCGGTGCACAACTCATAATCGAAACATTCTGTCAGCGGCTCATCCGACAGAGAAACGTCTGTCGGAGGTATGTTTCAGAGCCGGAATGATATAGTCAAACTGTGTTGAAAGTGTAAAGAAACGTAAATATCAACGACCAATGACGGCAGTCTCTGTTGACGGCTGTTATGTTCAAATGTAGAACGGAATCGCGTCGCGCCAATTTGCTTATGTGCTTATGTATATCATTAAAGGAGATGTGAGGGGTTACGCAGCTTCTAAACGCTACTTGATCAAATTTTCTACGCTATTCTGAATCTAGACTGCATACTAATATATGTAATATGTACAGAGAGAGAGAGAGAGAGGGGAGAAAGACACACGGCCACAGACTTTACAGTTATTATTAATGTTCTGAAAGGTCATAAATTCGTACACCGCTGCCGACATTCGGAACCACGATAAATAGCCTTCTAAAAACTGACTCAGCAACAGGACTTAAATAAAAGAAACATAAATTCAATGTGTACAAAATTTGTACTAACAATGAACTAACATAAATAATCTATAAGTGCCTGGAGCTAAAAATAGTAGTTAGGGATAAGATTATATTATCGGACTATTTTCTATTTTATTAAGTGACGTAATTCGATAATAATATTAGTCATACATAGTTGGTTATGTGTCTTTGAGCTATTCTTAAGCAAACGATATACTTACTGATTCTCTTGCTGAAATTGTTACTGTCAAACAGTTTTTTCTATATTTTTATGAAAGGAGCAATTTGCTGTAGGTAGGTACATCTTTTAGTGAACCTTTTACCGTGTTGTGCTTGTTCAGAAACTCTCAAGACACATCGTGTTTGTTTCCTTAGTTGACAGATACAGGATACAGCCTATTTATTATACTTACGTATAATGTAGCACTAAAGAAAAGTGGAAGAATTTTTGAAATCTAGTCGGTGCTTTCTAATATACGCTCACCCATTTTTAGGGTTTCGTAGCCAAATGGCAAAAACGGAACCCTTATAGATTCGTCATGTCTGTCTGTCTGTCTGTCTGTCTGTCTGTCTGTCCGTCCGTGTGTCACAGCTACTTTTCTCCGAAACTATGAGGCCTACGCTATTGAAACTTAGTAACTAGATGTATTCTGTGAACCGCATTAAGATTCTTATATAAAAATAGAAAAAAAGCAGTAAATTTTGGGGGTCCCCATACTAAGAACTGAAACTCAAAATTTTTTTTTTCATCGAACCCATACGTTTGGGGTATCAATAGATAGGTCTTCAAAAATGCTATTGAGGTTTCTGACATCATTTTTTTCTAAAGTGAATAGTTTGCGCAAGAGACACTTCCAAAGTGGAAAAATGTGTGTCCCCCCCCCCCTCTAACTTCTAAACTAAGAGAATGATAAATCTAGAAAGAATATATGATGTACATTGCCATAAAAACTACCAACGAAAATTGGTTTGAACGAGATAGAGCTGGTAGTTTTTTTTTAATACGTCATAAACCGCAATTTTCGGTTAGAAACGTGTTAAAACATCAATCAAAGTTACAACGCACTATAAGAACTTTTATATTATGTTACTTGCTGCTACGAAACCCTTCATGGGCGAGTCCAACTCGCACTTGGCCGGTTTTTCTTTTTTTTTAGAATGAAACCTATTGCAAAACAGCAAGGGTTTTGCAATAGGTTTGGTGATATATATGTGATAGTGATAGTTTTGGTAAACCTTTCTCTTTGGGCAAATAGTATTTTTTCTTTTTATAAATAAATATTTATCGAGAATCTCACACAACACCATAGATTCTTGCCCAAATTAAGCTAAATAAGCTTGTATTATGGGATCTAGACGACATTTTATATCTAAACTCCCAAATTGTCCTATGCCTATTGTTGTATAATAATAGGTCCATTTGGCGTGGTGGAAAACTCATAATTTTCTCTGATAGTTTGAAATCAAGCAGTTTTGATGTTCTATTGACAAAGCGTTATTGCAAGTTATGTGCAGCAGTCACTATCCTTTGTGCTGGAACAAAGACACTCATAGCAATTATGGCGACTTAAAAGATAAAAGTAATAGCTGTATTACCGCGCGGTAATGTACGCGGTTACGTAAAACCACCTGCGGTTATTTAATATTATGTAGTTGTTAAACACACTAGGAGGAAGTACACGATATTGTACTTTACAACTTTATTATATTTTTGTTGGTTTTTGTCATCAGTCTACAGGAAAAGTAGTTTAACGCAAGCCTAGATTAATTATATTATGCAAATATAAATATTATTTTCATCAAAACAATTGAGAGCAACAAATAGTGTCCTTATTAAAGGTTAGATGTTAATTAAGTCGCGATGGACTTTTTGTGAATAATTGATGATCAGAATTGACTTGTAAACACAACTTCAACGGTTCAATAATTGAATTATCCTTGGGTGGTGGTAGGTGGTAGGCAAGTGTAGCACAATCGATTAAACTGAAAGGTCATAGGCTTTGCCATAATCTTTGAGGAAATGAACGTCGCCATGATTGTTATGATAGGTAAATCCAAGGTATTTTGGAATTACACATGAAATTACATAATATCTTTTTATAAAATAAAAGTAAGGGGGGGGGGTATAAGTTGCCAGAAAAGTAGGCAAATACAATGTATTATTCTGATATTGAAGCACTTCGCCTTTGCGTCTGACGAGGAGAGTTTCAACTATAATGGCGTAATTATTGCCATACCTATACATATAATTTACTCTCATTAGAAGGGGTCCACGAGCGACGTCAATAAAGCGAACTTGATTCCCAACGTCAAGCGCACCCTGGACACCTAGCACTCGGTAACGCAGAGTCTAGGTGACTAATCCTCTCACCACAATGGCAAAAATTGGTCAAACAGCTCTTCTCAGAGCTAAACCCAGAGATCTCAGTAGTACTTTCCAGGTGATATCCATCAATATCTGAACCAAGCGACGGACCGCGCAGTCAATCTTGCCGAGTTTTGGGCTGAGCTTATCTAGCTTAAAATTTTAATTGTTGCCATTGACACGAAGAAGAAGATTAGAAGGAAAACAATGTTGTGGAACTTGTCCATTGAGGAAGGAAATACTTTTGATAAATTGAAAAGTATAGCGATTGCAAATAAATTAAAATTCTGATTACCTACATGAAGGATTTAATTACGTTTTAAATACTAGCTGATCCGTCGAACTTCGTATGACTTACTCGGTCAAAGAAAACATGTACCTAACATGTTTTCTTTGCTAAGTTTTAAACTTTCGCGTTGCATGATATTAAGAAACTATATGAAACGGGTATTAACGCGATCTCGGGTATTATCACTAACCACTGGATTGAATTTCACCGTCCTCAAGTCCTCTCCACTGACCGCCATTTCTATTCAAAAACAGTGCGTGAAGCAATCGAAATTAAAAAACATCTTAATTTCAATAGAGAGGACGGTTACAAATTATCTGCGACGTGGAATCCAGTTATCAACATCACGCAATCTCGCTCTTTTGCACAGTCGGGTAGTGATCGGAAAACGGACAGCTTCCAGAATAGGGACACTGTCAGCGTAGTGTGTGTGTGCGTGGATGGACAATGCGAGGGTAGATTAGAACGATTCTACCTCACAATCGGAGTGTCACAGCCTCTTCAGTCTGCTTGTGACCACGACTGGTGCAACCCAGCCGAAACGTCAAGCCTCAAATATAAGGTATGATCGCGTTAATACCCGTTTCATATAGTTTCTTAATGTTTTCTTTGACCGATGACCTGAAAAAGGTTGGATCGGAAATGCGGAAGGCGCAGGATCGCGTTTTGTGGCGGAGGTGTTTGGGAGAGGCCTACTTCCAGCAATGCACTGCTATAGGCTGATTTTTTAGTGTTCGGGGCGATAGTATACTAAGAGTTCCTCTGGGAACAATTATGACAATTCCACCAGCTCAGTTGTTCCTCATAGATACTATTTTTAATTTCAACAAATTTCGTTTTTAAGGCAACCGGTAACAAGGTGAAAATAGAATGGATGTAAGTATATTGCTGGCAGAAAGAGTGAAGTAGCCATAAACAAGACCTCTTACTTTGTGTAAAATATAGCGTTTTAACACGTAGTGCGTGCTCGCTTTTGGCAACGGCACACTTCACTTGCTCTACAAAATATACAAATAACGGCGCTTACTGGGTGTATTAGGATGTCTGTCTACCGTTTTCTTTTTTGTTTTGATGTGTGGAACTCCTGCAGACTGGGACCCCACCGGACTTAACGCACAAAAATATGGTTAACCTTCGTAAGGTTGCCCCTTTTTGTATCATAAATTAACTTTGTGCAAAATATAGCCAGAATTTTTTCCACAGAGGTAATTTATGGTCTTGAACGTGACATCGGAGGGTCAGCGAGCGAGTTAAAGGTAGCGTTATATTTTTAAATGTTTTACAAATTAGCTACATTCGGGTTTATTTTTCCAGCGACAACGGTTGCCTACAATACAACAGGGCGAGCTGCTGGCACACATATAGCTTGATGACGTCATTATGCACAAATGCACTCGTCCGCGAGGCCCGCATTATAGCTTTCAACAGAACACCGCGGTTTGTGTACGGGTTAAAAATAAGATATCGACTCGGTTGGATGTTCGACATCTGGGTTAAACTAAATAAATGCGTGTTTTTACTGTTTGCTCAACTGCAAAGTAAACGGCTGAAAATTTATGGACATAAATGGTGTCATTGTTTCCATCGTAGTTTAACCACTTCAGCCGTAATATTATAATAGTCGGGGATGGAAGCAATCTTAGCTTCTAGAATGTATTGGGCACGCATTTTATTCACGAGCTGATCGATCTTAAGTAGATAGCCTCCTAGCCTGAATGAGTGCTATGATATATGAAATTGATACTGCTATTATTGTGTTATATATTTAAAAGGTATGTAGTTTCTGGTGAGAGGTCCTTTGTGTTATATGAGTCCGGTCTGCGTCCTACCATCCATTACGGATCTCGGTTTGACAGGCAAACTCGTGCTATGACCACTACTTTGGTAAATACATACATGTGATACACACAGACACATCGAAGAGACCCACCTCGGAAATAAATATTGCTGTAGAGCTATTTAACTTATTTCAACTCGGGGAATCGAAACCAAGACCTCTATGCATTACTCAGGGCTTGCAGTCACATTACTAACGTTGTAAAATTAACTAACATCTAGTTACACAATAAATGACGCAGTTCAATAACCTTGTTTATAAGTGTCCCATTATAACCCTTGCTCATCTTGCCATATCAATGTCAGTGGGTGCGAGGAACACAATTCAAGGTTGAAGCGATCCTCTCCACAGCGCTATTGAGTGGTAATGTGTCTATTAGCACTCTCTGATTGGTGCTCATGCCTAGTGCGAGCGGCTAATGGAATTACTAGCAACTTGCGAATACCGTCATTGTCGAGTAGCTGAACCACACTTTACGTTATGTGACACTGTACTGGGATATCTGTACCTACTGTGGATCTTTGTTGTTTGATCTATAGTAGATGTGTGTTTTGCGTGCGTACGTAAATTACGGTCACGTATTGTATAGATCGCTCACCATCGATCACCACCGCTCACCACAGATCGATCACCACACTCACCACGTACGACACAAGCGTTTGAGTCCGGGTATGCCTCCTCCACACTGTTGTATAAAAATAGGTACAAAAGTCGTGTAAAGAGAGAATGATGGTCTCAACATCAGAGAATCTGAAGAAGATAGAAATCGTCGAAAAACTGACTTCAGGTTTTGAAGGGCTTTAAATTAAACCGGGAACAAAACTCAACAAGATGATGACGATGATATGATTGCTATATCAGCAACATGCGTGCGTCATACGTAATTGGTATAATTTTGTGGAAAATTTACTCATCTAGTTTACTAGATATTCCAGCTTGCAATAAACCAATTAAGTACTTCACATTTACAAAAAACTGCAAGTAATCGTTAGTGTAGAAGTTCGTGCTATTTCCTGTTGGATAAAATACCGTAGCAGGTATCAACAGACTAGTAGACCATAAATCTAGAGTTATGTTTCTCCTGGAGGAAAAAGATATAATAATTTAATTTTGACAAACTTTCGTAAACCTTCATTACAATGCGATAATGGAGACAGACGGGATAAAGGCCTGTGGCGTTACTGTTTATTCTTTTAAAGTAAACCTGAAACTTTGTACACCGACCTGCGGTCGCCCGTCACACAACTTTTAATTTGTAATTTGTTTGTCTTGTTTCAGGTAAGGCTCATGGCGTTTGAACAACACGCGTATGAAATAAAGAATACTTGCGATACTCAGTTTACCTTTCTAAGGAACACAGGTAGGTAATTCTTATTAGTATATATTTGTCATAGAAGTAAGTAGAAACTGTAAATCATGTCGCAAGTTACACGAGGGTGGCGATATGGCAAGCCATGCACGTTGGCAAGTCGCCGGCATCTTGGCAAGCCGCCGAGGCGCCCTGCCTTTACATCCTCGCGACCCTCGGCCTTAATGGATGATTTAAGAGGTAAACTATTGTGTAAAATTTTGTCTTTTTACCGTATATACAGGGTGTCCCAGAAGTCGACGTTAAGCCGAAATCGGGTAACGGGCTAGGTCATAATAGTTGTCAGAAAAATATAAAAAAAAATCTAGGTCTTGTATTTTAAAAATTACGGACGTAAAAATATAAAAAAATCTAGGTCTTGTATTTTTAAAATTATGGACACTGACAACCCCGCCCGCGCCCCCGCGAAACCTACCCCTAACTGGCTCATAATTTGCTACAATAGTGGATGACGATAGCCCCGCCTCCGCGAAGTCCTACCCTTAACTGGCTTATAATTTGCTACAATAGTGGATGTCAATGGCGGTGAACGGCCTCCGTGAAAGATTTCGCGTCGTTTCGAATTTGGCACCTGAGAATTCCCCAATGTACCTGAATATTCTCATCGCAAGTGGAAAACGTTCTGTTCTAATTTCCTAAGAAAATTCGCAGCCTTGATTGTCCATAATTTTTAAAATACAAGACCTAGATTTTTTAAAAATATTTTCTGACAACTATTATGACCTAGACCTAGCCCGTTACCCGATTCCGGCTTGACGTCGACTTCTGGGACACCCTGTATACCACTCTGTTTACGAGTTTAAAAGTATTCTATACAAGCTACAACATTATTGATAGAAAGTTATACACCCTCTCCCGTACCAGACACGCCCTACAGTTGTATAGAACCACCCAGTGTGGTGTGGTGTCCTACAACGAGCCATGTTGGTTAACGTTTATGGTAACTGCGCGCGTGTCGGTCGTAACGTGATGTTATGCCGCCATAACCTTCACTAGAACCTGGTTCAATCAACTGAATGCAACTACACATCAAATCGTAAAAATAGACAACTAAAAATCTGTCTTTACCCTCTCATCATAGGGACCTTACTTAGGTTTTATCATAGCGCGCATCTTCAAATAATATGTAATTGGGAACACAGATTTTCTTAAAAAAGCCGGTGTCAATTATTTTACGTTTTGTTTTCTTTTATTTAATAGCGGGGTCAGAGTTCTCTCACTACAATTGATTATTTTCTGTTTAATATTGATGATTTCATTTTGTTTAAAGTTGAATGAACTTTGAATGGAGATATTGAGGAAGCCAAACTTTATTTTTAAAATTGAGTGGCTATAAAATGCCTCCATGTTCAGATACACGTGAGTTTACTCAGCGAGCCACCGAGCTGAATAATAAATAACACTCATATTTCAGAATACATGTAGAGTTATAAAATGAGTTAATATTGGAATACACATTAAGTAAGTACCATATAAATTATGTCTCTCCCTTTTACTTTTCACGTACAGTTGACGGCAAAAGTAAGACATTTCAAATTATTTACTACAGTCTTGAAAACGAATCATCTTCTAATAAGATTTGAAGTTTCGAACACTCAAGTACCATTCCATCGTATCCTTTCCCACGATGTGAAATGGTACTTGAAATGTTTATACAGAAAGTTTGTAGTACCTACTTGTCTTAGCGAGATTTTCCTCAAATTCAGCCAGCTGGTAATTAAATATTATCTCAGTTATTGAAACTAGTTATGGGCAAAGCCAATTCACAGTTACAACCTTCTTAAACAAATTAAACTGTTACATATTCTATATTTTATTTCGAAAAACCTAAATGTTTAGAAAAGTGTCTTACTTCGCTAAGTCAGATATTTAGTTGCAAAATTCTACTACTACCAGTAACTAGTTATCCGTACATTTCAGACAACTGCTATATGTTAGGTGTTGACTGTACCTGTGGATCCACTAGAAACGCTTTTAAGAATAAGCCATTAAACTAATGCTCGTAAGCATTACGCTCTTTTGGCTTATAAACGATTCATGTCCATTACGAGTAATTATTTATATATGTATCGTATATTTATAAAAAGTCAAGGTTATATCATATTTTCCTGTGTTTTTGTACATAATATGTCAAGTTGTACAGCATCGACCCACGCTGTCGTGCCTTATGAACGCCATAGATGTTCTTAATGCGTTAATTACCTTCATTTTTTATTAGGAAACGTAAAAGACATTAGTGGAGAATGTGACAAATTACCAAAACTAACCAAATGAACATAAACTTAAAGAACGCTAACGTCGAATCTACTCTCTGATTTAGTTTTAAGAAAACTAAATCAGAGCTCTAGATAATATATTTAGATAGATGCTATAGATTATATTATTTGCCTCTGGTTCCACTTTAACTTACATAATGTAGTACATGTACAAAACTAGCGATGATTTTTAAAAGAGCGCGTAGATAGGAGTTTCTACATCTACAAAGCAGAATTTACTCATTATCAATTTCTTGTCTTCCGTAAATTGATTAATACTAATTGAAATATGCACTAAAACCCTATGTGTATAATAGAGACATTGACAAGTTAATCTGTGGAAATAGCTGCAGTAGTACAGTGGCTTACTGTCAGCTACAGACGCCGCCGCCGCCGGGCGCGCCGCTCGTCACAGGCGATCTAGCACGCAATTAACTTGATAATCGCGTCACCTCACGTAAAGCTTGATAAATTGTCTGCCAGCACACCGAGCTGATGTTGAGATAGTAGGCCCTTGCTACTCCATATTCAAGCCTCCGTTGGAGAAAACCTCTCGCAGCCCAATGATTTATTCATGAATCCTCCAATGCCACTGGCTAGCTTTGATGGAATTAACTTATTTATTTGTGAAACCCTGAGATGTATCAGATCTTCAGTGTCCTTTTATAGATTTAGTATCTTAATAATAACAACACTGATTGATGCTCTTACATTGAAAACTTAGCAGAGGCTTTTCTTGCCTTTTCTACTTACCTAATTCATGGGGAAATCGTGATGCTATGCAACCCATCGAAATAATAAATAATAATGATAATACCACCGGTAGCTTGGTCCCTGTACCCGATGCCGGTGGGACACTATTTTTTTATATTTTTAAATATATTTTTTTATAAAAAAATTAAATTAATATGTTTTAAAATTGTTATAAAATAATATAAAATGTTTTTAATTACCGGCTTCATCACAACTATTCTAAATCGACGTACTCATTTACTCTTTATCAAATTTTGGAGCAATAGCAAACTTGCTTAAAGGAGATGGCGATTTCAAATCGTCTACGTACACACATGGTACGGTACAAAATGTGAGTCACTCCTGGACTAAAGTTCCTCGAAAATTACGTCACTTGTTCTGATAGCAAACATAACTCGTGCGAAAGAAATATAGGCGAGTTGATAGGTAGGCAGTTGTTTGGATTTGTGCCCAGTTCTGTACAACCAGCTGAGTAAACATTTACATGTCCGAGAGTACCTACCTACTGTGTAGTGTAGAGTGTGCAGGAAACGGCAATGTATCGATTGTGCCCTTTCTGTGCATCGTTGCCAGCTTCAGTTTAACATTGTCTCTATGAATACGGTGTACGTGCATCTTTCTTGTAACTTGGTGAAGGAATTTCTGTAAAATTATACAGATAAAATGCTAACGTTGCAGTTTCGTACTCGCAAATGGTACTTGTATAACCGCCACTAAAACTAACATTATAGACTGCCTCGTGTAATCTCTACTTAATTTCATTTCATTAGTAAACAGAAGTAAATCGTTTTCAAAAACTGTTTTGATAACTTTCTTGGTTCAGACATCCTTTTTCTAAAAACATTGGGAAATAAGAAGCTGCCAATTTTTGTCAGTCGACGTAGCCCTAAATTACGCGTGACCCGAATTGGCTATTTTTTACTTTCTCTGCAAAATATTAAAAACAAAGTTGTCAAATTGTAATCTCACTCCACGTGCGAGCAAAGTACTAAATATAAGTGAATGGAGGAAAGATCTGAGAGACCCGTCATCGGGACGGGACTGATGTCTCTCGATAAAAGGAAATTATTTTGAAGTTATACCGCTTGTTTGTCCCGCATTTACGACCGCCCTTCAGGAAACGTGTAAATAAAACAAACTTTTTGGACTAAGAACTCTTTCGTTGTCTGGCTTCGGCCGGTTTTATTAAAAAAGTTCAAGTCTCGGGAATTAAGTATGTTGCTTTCCCTTTGAAGTAGTCGAGCGAAGGTTTTTGCGAGTTATACAACCTTTGATGTGAGATTATCTTGAGTATTTACGCCCGGCTCCTTTGTCCTTGCCGAGCTGCGTCCTACGGCTTCTTGCTTACTTCCAATAACTTTTGTTTTTAATCTCTGTGTCTGCGTTTTGAGTTTATAAAACATGTATTTGTATACGTCTAGAATAAGTGCAACCTATGCTATGTTTAGGTATAGAGAACCAAATACTCTTTTCCAAGATGATAGTTTTAGTGACTGTTTGGTCCAACTATGATTTATCTATATAATAACTTCCGCAATCTATTTACCATTTTGTCGACAACATGCGTGTTTTCATCAAAATTAACCATGTTTATTAGCACAGTAACGAAGTTAAACAATTAGCTCAGTAAGTAGGCGTACGTCTGCCAATGTGGCGTACATTAGACGTTACACAAATATTAGTACGCGTGTCACAAGCTGGTACATGTGCTCCGGGGGAGGGGGAGGGGGGGCTGGATCAACAACCAAACAACTAGATGTGTGGCGAGTTGCGTACGGACAAACTAATTTGTTTGTTCGTTTGTCTAGTGGGATGTTGCGTGGTAGCGTTTACCTTGGTCTTACATTAAAATGGTGGATTTGATTCAGTTTCTATAGAGTTTATTCATGATTTTAATATTCATTTTATTAGCAAAACTAGGCAGAAAATCAGTATTTTTGCAATGTGCTCTTAAGTTTTCTAATCTGATCTGTTATCGATCAGAAGGGTGATTGTGTCAGGTTTTTCCAGTGTGTAAAAAAGATTTTTTAAGGGAATTACCATTGCATGTTGCATGATCCTACTAAATTACTTAAGTGTAAAATAGGGAATCGCCCTCAAATATCTTTTCAATAGGGTAGTAGCAAAATTTCCCAAACAATATGTAATTATGTAGATTTCAACCCTTCACTGTAGGGGGTGACGTGTCTATCAATTAGGTACTTATTTCCATGAATATAGCCAATGTTCATGCAATTAAAATTGTCTGAACAGAACCGGCTTTCAGTAATGTCTACCATTGTACATTTGACTTGTTAATTTCAGTGTACAATAAAGAATTATTTATCTTTCTCTTGTTCATCCTGTCTGAGCCCTTTACACGGTCTTAACAACGAGAAATTATACCAGCTGTGTTTGTATACTTACCTACTTTATAAGTATAAAACTTGAGTGCCTTTTCACGTTAACCTTTTTGTGAGGCAAAGGTCAGGCATCATTTTTACAAGTGGTCTTGAGATCTTCAAATTTATGGCTTAAAATAAACCTTCGTGCAAATTTTTTATACGTAATGATATTTATCTGTATAAACAGTATGTCAGGCAAAGTGGCGGAAGGCAATTAAATAACAAAAACTTTAGTAGGTACCTAGTATTGAAAAACGGATTTGATAATTATACGGTAATCAGATAAGCCATTACCATTTATTATTGGTCTCGTAATCGGCGATGCTGAATATCGAAACAAGTGGAAGGAAAACGGACCCTCAACTCAAAAGTGATGGATTCAGATGCAACCGGAATAGCGCTTGGATGATGATCTTGTGAATAATTCACAAGATCATCATCCGCGCGCTATTCCTGTCTAAATAGTAAATTTATGTATTTATTTATATCAATAAAAACAGTACAAGCTTACAGTTTGACACCAAATCGCTAATATGCTATACTAAGTTATAACTAAAAATTAATGTCATAACGATTTAACATTTTACAATTTTCCATTTAAGTACATTTAAACTATATTTAAAACTAACAGTCAGCATTCATCATGATATATAAATACAATACAGTCAATTTTCCTATAACATGAATATGAACTACTCGCTGTGCCTCACTGCTTTGCCTGTGACTTGCTACGAACCATCCCGTAGCATTAGCACGTAGCACTAATTTAACTCATACATAATCGAATTTACAAGTGACAATGTATGAAAATATACACATTTCCATACATTATATCTATTATCTTGACATAAGCTCCGCTCTATATTACTTCTGAATCATTAGTTTTTCTAATGGCGAAAGAGTTTTTAAGAGCATATCATTAGTTCATTACAGTTTCATAGTAGGGTAAACCACCCAATTATTGGCACTTTTAGAATGAATTATTGGCACTTTAGTTAAGAGTATATTTCGAAAAATAAGGGAAACCTAGTTTATTTCAGTTCGGTGTTGCCCATTATGTAGTTGTAGGTATGCATTAAAAAGTAAAATAGCATTCTTTTTCTGTTAGAAATGGGCAAAATTACCTAAAGTGCCAATAATTGGAGGAGTGCCAACGATTGGGTGGTTTACCCTATATCGATTACAAACAAATTAATCATTCCTCTTTTTATAATACTAGTATAGATTGCCGACTGGGAAATGCCAGCAACATCAGAATTAGGGAAATGAAACAGTACCTAAAATGAACTGACGTTAAAGTTATGTCGTTGTAAAAGTTGTAATGTAACTACTACCTATTTGGCTCGACTCGGACGCTAACCAAAACTCCTAACTGCCAATATACGTAAAAGCATACTATTACTTTTCTACTATGAGAAAATACAGTAAACAAAAACATTCCTGTTCCAGCAAATATTCAAGAAGGTTGGTCTCCTCTGCACTCATTATTATTTCATCAGGCCCGAAGCTCGTTAGCGAGGTGCAACTTTGTTATAATGAAATACTTTGTTATGAGAGAAACGCACCTTGTTCCGCCAACTATATTACGATATCCTTCATCCTTAATGGCCCGTGTTTTTTAATAAAAATGCACCCCTCTGCCATTTTCCTTTCCAGCTCCCATTTTCCTGAAAAGTGTAGAGGGTTCAGGCAGGTCAGGCTTCAGTCCGTCAGTCGCCGCCGGGCGCTACCCGCGGGCGGTCGCGTCTCCCGCTCCGAGCGTTTGCTACACTCAATATTTTCAATAACAAATGGCGATTTATAAAGCTCTATGTGTAGACAGTTTATTCTATTTCACTATGTAGAAAGTTTGTGTTTCTAAATATCAATATAGTTATATGGTAATTTAAAGCTGGTTGTTGGTTGTGGTTTCATGAATCGTTAATAGCTAAGTGCCAGGTGTGGGGGGGATCTCATTAATCAGTGCAGAAGCCTGTAAAAAGTGTTATTAAGGCGTACTAATGTCGTTTTGATTATCGACTATATAGCCACTAGCCACCAAACGCGACTACATAATATATTGTACGAATTAATATTTATTTTAACTCAAAAAAAGGAGTAAATTATCTTCGTTAAATGAATGTCAGACTCGTAAGAACGGTTTGAGTTAATGAAATTTTATTGTGCAAACAGAGCAATCAGAATAAAGTCCCCGGGGTGACCTTACCAAAAATTGTAATATCGTTTAATTAAAGCGAACAAAAATGGTGTATTGTGAGAATGCCATTTTTTAAACACTTCAAGGCGAATTCTTGCAATGAATATAAGTACAGTGAGGTCACATTTCGCGACACGAATTTCCTTAACTTCCTCCACGACAATGTCTGGGTAATGAGAAGTTTAATACCGTTCCTCAAACAGGCTTTATTGGTTCATAAAAGATGTGATTGTTGATTCAATGCTATAAATACATTCATTATGAGTTTAGGGAGAATGGAACTGTTGGTGTTCATTATAATTGAGTCTTGATGGGTACGACTTTAGACGTTTAGATTATTGGATAGTGAGTAGTGGCACAATTTGAGTGGCAGCATTTATAAACAATGCACGGTATTATTACCTTGGTGACACTGAATTCTGCAAGTTTTTATATTCACACTATGTAGAGCAAGTACAGATAATCTTCATAATTTGAATTTATATTTCGTAAGTATACTACTACTATACCTATAACCCTCAAAAATCGACTCAGCACATTAGCAAGTCTAACTAACTCCAATGTCAAATTCTAAACAATACCTTGTGAATTTTAAACAACACTTGACCGCTGAAGTACAAGATCAGTACGTCCCTGTAAGGCTCCTAAAGCAATCGAGCCTTCAGGTAATGAGAATACACAAGATTAATGTACATTTTTACATTATAATTTCTATAGTGACTGAAGTCTGCAAGCTTTTGTATTCATCATTCCCATCCCATACAATATGTTTTAGTAATCTTTATAGGTACATAATACCAAGTTGTTACCTTTGAGCTAAGACCTCTCATCTTCATCCAATTGCTACGAAGTGCGTCCCGCGGACACAAATACGATTGTGTATTTCTCTGGGTACGTACTCGTACGTAAAGCTTGAGCATTACGCTAAAAGGATTACTTTCTTTTCTTTTGTGTTTGTAGATCAAACCTATTCTTTTATTTCTAGTACCTATCTGTAGGATTTACTTTCCTACCTTTGAATAAATCCTTTTATTCAGATTTTAAGTTACGAAAATATTTTTTGCACGTTTGAGAATCCAGATTCCTTACTGTTCGCAATAGTGTGAAACGTAACTAAGATAAATAGGTAAGCCTATAGCGAGCCATACGCCAGAGACCAGACCTTTTAGGACCAATTTATGAATATATACAACATATCAAAAAGTAACTCGTACGGAAACGACAATATTCTCGCATGCTAGAGTACGCGAGGTGAATCGGGTCGACGCCCGGAGGCTTCGTTGCTTGTCTTTGTTTCCGGGTTTTCCGCTTCCGCTAGTGTGGGATGGGGGTTGTTGGATAGTTTTCCCCATTCATCACAGCTGGCTGTTGTGCCATGATGTGAGGTATAACGGAAAATATTTACGTTTAACTGTGTACTCGCTACGATCCTAATATTTTAAACTATATTTCTGACACAACATTCCATCCGGATCGTAAAGGACATAAACACGGCAGACATCTTGAAATTACTATAGATATAAACTATTCACTTCAACGTAAACATTTATTGAGCACTAGCTTCAGCCATAATTCTCTCATAGTTATAACTTTGCACCAATTCGTCAAAATGGATACAGTATTTAGGCGTTAAGACTATGATGATATCTAAGCATTAAATACTTTATTGCTGTGTAAAGAATCTCCCCAATGAACTAGTAGTATGTGCCCTTGAATTAGACTTCAATTTAAAGAAAACAAATTCATGTATAATCGTTAGCTTTGTAGTTGGTACTCAACGAAATATGAATTGTATCCGGTTTGTTTATCTAGATCCCTTCGTGCGGAGTGACCTTTACAACGTGAATATATTTGAATAGTTATGACATCAGTCATTATGACAACAAAGCGGAGTTAGTAATGGCAGTAATGCGCCATTCCTGGGGCCCAACTGCTTTTACAACTGTGTTACAATAGAATCATCATCATCTTAATATCAAACCGACAGCGACGCGTCGGCTACGGTACAATTTGACATTCGTGGCTATTTTCAGTTCTGACACAACTGAAATAGCAGACTTGGGCAGGAACCCAGTTCCACCTGGATAAGCGTGGATCCACGCCCTGTGGTTACGGGTGGTAGGAAAAGTAAGTGTTTAAAAAACGCCTTAAATTCCTTATAAATCTTTTTTCGGGCACCTAAACAAAAGACATTTAAAAAAATTAATAGCTTACCGTTTTCCGGTAATATGACATTTACACAAATTGACACAAGAAAGCTCTGACATCTGCTGACAGCCGATGTCAGATGTGACGAGGAGAGTGCTAGAGGTGACTGCTGGTGCTCACATCACGTTAGGTTTCTCGAGCGAGTTAATTAATGGAACCTTGTTTGTTTCCATAGTAGCGTGTTTAATGGGAATATGTGATGACGTTTACCCAACCTATGGTGATGTCAATAATGTAAATGTTCAGCTATTGCACTAAAACTAGATTGATGTTCAAAACAGTCGAACGGCGGCCGTCGATCTGAAAGTGAACACCTATTCTTTATTAGACGAAACCAAACAAATGATCCAGTTGAACTGGACTCAGGTATGGATACAAGCAGTAGACGTGTTGATGACTAGGAACGAGTTCTAGAATGTTAAATTCAGCTCTAGTATCTATATTAACGTGTACTTTAGAAAGTATAACAATATGGGCTACAGTAATTTGATACGAATCGATACTGATTGCGATTACTGATGTTATCTAATGGTTCGATACTGTATGGACATACTCACATACATACGACGTTGTCATGTGTATTACGTTTCCTCACTATTTGACGCTCAATTGAATATTTATGTACCACTATTAAGCAGTCTCACGCAAGTTTGGTATTATATGCCAAAATAACAAGCCACTAGGTTTAATTATAGTAGCTAGGTGTTTTCTAACAACCTTGAGCAATCACCAAATATTATCGTTACATTAAGTAATTTGTTCTTCAACCGGGAAACCTTATAACAGGCTACAATGGGTAGAATTGAAACCATACTTACTCGTTTGACGTCGCTAATTCTGAACTCATAAGTACTTTTAACTTATAAGCTCCCTGTTACTGGACAGGCTCTATTCCAATTTATATTCATGTAATTAACTAATTACATTTTATTATACGTTAAAAGTTCGTTTCCTGCCAGTTAGAGGGTACAAAGACCGTTAGGAGGAGGAGGCTTATCCACATGCTTTGATGCATAGATTGTGTAATATCTCCCTGCCTCAGTTTTCTCAAACGCTAACTGAATGGGGTTCTTCAAAAGGGATCTTGGAAGGTTTTCGCGAGCGTAGTGCCGGTGCCGACGTTCATAGGCTACGGTATAAACCTCCTTATGTTAACAAAAAACAAGCTTACGGCCCACCTGATGGAAAGTATCATTCCATCAGGTAGGCCGTAGGCTTGTTTGCAATCTTAGTGGTATTAACATAAGGAAGTTTAAATTCATCAAATCTTCTAAATTTTGGATTAGAAATAGTAAAGATAGGAAAAAGTAAAACTAACTTTTTTTTACTTCGCAACGTTAACTAAGTTTTGGAACTGATGAAATAGTTTGTGCAATTTTGAACTGTAGAATAATCGATCCTCAATTTCTCGACATAAGGAAATCGCCTTGCTCTAAGCTGGCTCCAACAAAACGGGCTTTGTTCTTATCGTTATGTTGTACCGCCGAGCAGCGAGTTTCATTGGGAAAGCTAATCCCGCCGTGCGGAGAGGAAATGATTCAGGATGAATAGCAACCATGTATTGTCAGGATTATCAGACATGGTGTTTCCATGTCCCTGCTAAAATAGATTGTGCTTTTTGAATTCTTATGGTTCTAGTTACAAATTAAATATTCCAAATTTTTTGTTGAATTTATTATACCATTGCTGTATGTTTTAGCCGTTCTGCGTTTTCAGTGTTGCGGCAACGATGCTATGATATGGTAGCATTTTCTTAATAAGACAACTGTCCAAGGATTACTTGCAATGATTTGTCAATCCATCAAGACTTCAATCTCAGGCTCCTTAATATCTGGTTACAAATCCTGACGATGTTCTGACATACGAATTATTACCACGTCAAATATAGGATCGCTCACAATATCTCCCTAAATTACATTTGACGTGTAAAACTTTTGATCGTAGTATATTCCGCGAAGCCTTCTACGTCACTCGTTAAGCTTGCGGAATGAAGTCGCGCCTGGGGGCTGGAGGATCGCAGCTCGCGCAGTTGTGCGGTTTGCGATGTTTTAATTATGCGAGCCCGAACGCTTCATTTTATTTAAAGCGACTCCTGTCGGGAAACGAGGCATTAAATTGAATGTATCGTCGAATATTGAATATTATATGGTATCATGTCATATATGGTTTCATGTCTCTACAACGTAGTCGCTCGGAATAAATTGACGTGTTGATATTGTGGCACAAAATAAACATGGATTTCTTTGCTAGACGTGTTCCAATAGACATGCTATTTATTATTTGTGATAGGCCAGTACGATCGTTCATAACACACTGTATATGTATAATTCAGAATAGCTTGAAGCATTTATGTACTTGATTACACTAGTTTCCGATCCCTATGTAAATCTAATTTGGTAATGTGTTCTTGGTAAACTCAATTAATAATTAACTAACGGCGTTAAAATGGACCTTCCACTTGCTAACTCTATCTATTTCTCATAATATACACAAGTGTCATTCCTGACACGTTCCTGTATATTATTTGTGAGATTAACTTGTGGGATACTTATCCACATCTGTTCTTGTATACAGTATACTATAACCGACTCGTCTGGGCAACGACGCGTGGGTATGGATTTATTTTATGTTCAGCGTGTGTGTGTGTGTCTATCAGACTGTATAACATCTGTCAATCTCTGTGGGGGTCTCCTGAGTCACATTATATTTACAGTTGGTCACGTATGTTTAACGTTGTTGCATACTAGCAGAGCCTCGTCTCAGTGCGGCGCCTCGGGCGTATATGGAATTTCTATTGATTTGTTATTTAGATACCTTCTATGTTCTGTGAATTTTGTCTGACTAAGTAATGACAAACCGCACGCTTGCGGTTTTGACATAGATAGTGTCCAAAACTAGACTATCTACCACAAAATACCTTCTATAGTTCTATACTATACCTATAATAGCGAGCTATGTAGCCAATGGTGCGTGACGTCAGAGACCCCCACAGATAACACAAACAGTCATAATGAACTAACTAGGCGAGAGGCGAGGAGCTATTCATCCCTTGGTGCGGTGGTGGTTATGTAATCAGATGTATATTGAAGGGCCCGGCCGTTGAAATAACATAACTCGGAATATGTGGCAAATAACGTGGTCCTTGGTAAACATAGCTATCTCTTCAAATCAAATTTGATTTGAGTTGGAGTCATCTGTGTTATAATATCTGTGAAGTTTCATGAAAAAAAGAACTGTATTGATAAATGATACCGCTTTAATATCCATCCTTCAAGGAGTGATGTGACGTTTTGGCGTATCGTCGTTTCCAACTGACTTATCATCATCTGAACGCACTCGCGGGTCTTCTATCGCCTTAACTCTAATTTTGCAAGACTGGCAGAAAAAAACCAATAGCACTTTGTCTGAGATTGGAACCCAAGGGAAAATTTCTCGTGAAAAATAATTTCTGTCTTCGTAGACAGTCTGGGAATCTTTGAGTTATCCTTCACGAAAGTTTAATTATTACCAGGCTAAACTGTATACTCGCGGTAATTTAGTTAAGCACACAATTATTATACCAATTTGGAGAATTGACCAACAATTATTACTATGCTAAAAAAGTTCTGACTGTTTTCACTTAAAATTAAGTGCTATCATTATTAAGTTTTTCATTTAAAAAGTGGAACGTCCATTTTCCTAAAATATTAAAGTCACTCATTCATTTCAATTCGATGCATACTACAAATGTTGACTGTTATTAGCAGTTACTGCTCTAATATACGGTTCATTAATACATTAATTTCTTTAATATTTGTCTCGGCAAACAGCACTGCCCTCTGATGGAAAGTGGCTAAATTCTATGTTTGAGAACCGCATCGTTGCCTGCCACAGTCGAAAAATCCATAAATAGGTTATTAATGTTAGGTCAATTCGGCAGAACATTTTAGTGGCCACTTCATTTCCGATGAAATGCGTCGTTGACGTCAACAGCCTTGCCCCTTGCTTCTTAGAACTGAAACTACAGCTGAAATTGCGGTAACGCACTTCGTCGTCAGGTAAACAATGATGTAAATTTGACAAAACCCGAGTGTCTAAGTCACTCCGAATCGGATTTCGTAATTAGGGTATTTCTAGTTACCTACTCATAGAGGCATTAGGATATTACAAAACCAATATTTTCGTAAGACGCGCAACAAACTTTTCCCAAGTAATTACTTAGTCAAACAAGATTCACAGAACAAGACTAGCCTCCGCCAACCGCACACTTACACAATGACAACATACATATTACACACTGTAACAAAATACAAAAGAGTTTTCCCATAGACAAACTGTCGGTTGCCATGATTTTTCTGCACATAGAATGGCTAGGTGTTAGAGGGGTCCCTAGTCCCTATACCCTACAAGAATCTCTCCAAGTCCTAGCCTATCTAAGTTAAACTACTAACTGACAGACGAAGCTTCGGCTTGTCAAATCACAACTGCCTCTTAGCAAAGGGTTTTGTAGGCTACAAAGTGACATAATATACACAATGAGATATTTGGTGGCACAGATCCACATATATCTTGTTCTCATTAGTACCGTTTAGGGCAGGGTTTCTAGCTGCTGACAACTTCACTATGACAAGCGCGTTGTCCTCACAATGTTGCCGAATTAATCTTACACTCAAGGCCCTAACAAATAAATGTACGTCTGCCACCCGCGCCCGCGCCGCTCCCTTGCCATCTGTTTTATTTATTGTCTGTTATAAATTGGATCTCGTATAAATAATGGTGCGCAATACTTCCTTTACAAGAGGAAAACGTAATTGAAATTTGATTTAGTGTCGTTATTGTATGTGACCTGATGACTTCTCATTGGACGATGTATTTAAGTAATCGTTAGCCCCGCTTTCATCCTACCTCTTACTTCACTTAGAAGCCCGGACCCACTTTCGCCGAAGACTATCGGCCTCCATGACCGGGGGCCTGAGGACGGTGAGAGGGCTGCTCATCGTCTTTACAGCGTAACGTGAGGGATTCACGCACGTCCCCCTTAGAAGCGGGATCACACCCGAAATCTCCCAAAGACGCGGCATAGCACCCGAACCGCCCCCCTAGGCGAGACCGCAGTGGTGGCCGTAGGTCTGTTGGGAGTCCTGGGACATCCTTCCGAGGGCTTACCCGGGCTCCAAACGATAGGCTGTTGGGCGTTACGTGAGGTTTTTTCTTCGATCAACCATATACGTTTTTTAGTCGGTAGGAGTCCGGCATAGCATCCATGATGGATTTTTCCCCGCGTTAAAAAAAAGCCCGGATCCACTTTCCTACTTCTTACTTTCTCCGACATCCTTGGCTACTTGAAGATATCCCAAAGCAAACTCTCAACCCTACCGCGCAATAAAACTTTATTCACTTCGAAAAACTTTGTAGATTTTCTTTTGATTCGAATACTAGGGCTGATAGTTTGGTTTACGGTGAGGTTAGCCTCGTTTCGTCACCGCCAGTGATATAGATCCCTCAGGGCAAACTAGATATTAGTTTATCTGTAAGTGCTCTACAATGTAACAAGCCTAAAACCACAGCCGACGTAGTTCTCTTTATACTGTGCTATAACTAACCATAATTAATTACTGAAAACTTCGTTATTAGTTGGTACTAGTTGGTAGGTACTGTTCGTTGATAAATTTAGACAGATATTGAACTTGAAACTAAAATGAGCCAGAATCGAACCACAAATATTACTTTTGGATCGTTTACATCCTACTTCCTACTAATATTATAAATGTGAAAGTTTGTGAAGATGTTTGGATGTTTGGATGTTTGTTACTTAATCACGCTCTAACGGCTGAACGGATCGGGCTAAAATTTGGAACCAGGGTAGATTATAGTCTGGAATAACACATAGGCTACATTTCATCCCGGGAATATGTTCCTATGGGAATCAGGAACGGGAACCGAATTTCACGCGGGCGAAGCCGCGAGCATCAGCTAGTTATTCATAATTTATGTGATTTTTTATTTACTTATGTATGTGGTGAGTAAATCTTTGTTTTGTGGAGTATCTAAAGCGCGGAATATTATAAAATGTTACTCTTTGAATGTGGCATTTTACGAATAGACAGATAAAGAACCAAAGAAGGACATTAACGTACACACATAAGGTACATAGGCACCTAACCACCGTACGTATCAGATCTGTGCCAGCCGCCAGCCGGGCAGATACCGCGGCTTAGCCATTAGCGACACGCGAAGCCTTCACGCCTAACCTTTCCTCTCTGGTACTTAGTTGATTAATAACTACCTGAGCCTAATTTATAGCATTGAATACAGCCCGTTTAGTACTCCTAACTCCTACGCTATTGCTACTAGAGAAATTAGGCAGCTGTTGGTATCTGGTTTACAAAAAGGCTAACTACGCATTTCTAAAAGATAATAATCGATAGTTTATGTGTTGTATTACTATTTAGATACTTGAACGTTGTCGTAGTAATTAGAAATTGACCTTGAACTGGCGTTGAATACATTTCAATGGTGTATTTTTTTTTTGTTATTTTATTAATATCTTTTGTGGTGCAAAGATCCAGATTATGGTGGAATTGGGAGCGGATGTAACCGTTTACGCGATACTTTCAGTTGGCACAAAGAAGTTTCCATTCCATATTGTGTTGTTTATTGTTGTAATGGCCAGACAAGGCGCGGCGGATATTATCTTTGGACGTACTGAGTGTAGCTCGCAGTTGATTCAAGTGATGGAGTTTCACACTTGCGTCACATTCGGTGCTAAATAACGCTATAATATAGCTTCCGACGACGTAACAGGAAAATAATAACGAGCTCGGATATACTTGTGAATATATAAATAATATCCTGATTATGTGCCTACAACCGTTTGTAACGTACTCGGTCTATTATTATAAAATAATTTTATTTTTAAAAGCGTTAGCCGGCTAAGGCGTTGAACTTGTACCTGTTTTGTACTGAAGAGGTCGTGGGTTCTATCTCCGGTCATTACACTACTAAAAATCTCTCCACGTCTGTAAAATCAGTTTACTAGAACTAAAAATATATTCTAAACCACATTCCATGGTAATATCACTTCCAGGACAGTTGAAGGAGTAAATCATTTTCACTTAAGAATCAATCCTTTTGCTTAGTCATAAGCAAAAGGTGCTTCTCGCTTAAAACCATCTATATCTCCTGGTTATAGTAGGGAGATGGGTAGTCTTTATGGAGCTCATTATCCAGATAATATACTGATGGCGCTTAGCTCAAAGACTGTGAGTTTAACTTTTAGAAATAGTGATAACTTATATGCTAACTAGCTCCGGAAACCAAATTTTGCTCTCAATCTCAAATTATCTCAGAATTTCGAGTTTTTCATCTTACGAATTTTCAAGCAAACTTCACAAACTTCCGTGCAGCCAAAGGTAGTTAGGTAGGTGCCTCATACTGTACATATAAGTAGCCACGTCACACCAGCTATAGCCGTGTCCAACGACATTACCATATCTAAGTAATAAAACTGGCGTGGCTTGAACCCCATGCGGAACCATTCGCGGTTCCACTGACGTCACAATTTAGTGCTACGTAACGTTATCGCCTCTTGCTTTCCATCAGTTCGCGCGTCACGCATCAAATTACTCAGGCCGGTTCGATTTTGGGCAGGTCAGCCTCATAGTGTTACTGCCCAGGTATTTCTATTTAGTTATTAGTTAGGGAGCGAATGAGCCTATGACCTACTCGCCAACATGGGCATGATTTTGAATATTGTCCGATGTCCTGCGTGAAATCGAAAAGTTAAGATCTGAGATTGAAGAGGGTTAACAACTGTGAGTAAAAAATTCAATTAAAACGGCACACGCTCGCTTCCGTATTTTAGTCTGGTTACAAATTAGGAAAGTTGCCAATTCATGAAACGTTGACCATTTGTTTATATGGAACAAAATGGAAGGAAATAAACCTGCCTTTGTGTGACCGTGTGTCATGTAGTGCGGCTATTAATATCGGCGTCTCATTAGTGTAGTGGGGGCAGACGCTGTCCTCGGTCCTCCGGTGACGCGGGCACTTTGTGACGTCACGAGTGCCGTGCCTGGTGTGACGGGACGGAAACCTCGCGGCCGGCCACCACAACCAGTTACTATCGAACACTCTTGTAGAGTAGAACGCGCGATTCAGCCACACTATTTGTGTTGAACGTATTGACGTGACGGTTTTATAACGGTGTTTGGTGAAGTGGCGATGCGGTGATAGTGGCTAGTGAGTGTGCGGGCAGTGGCATGGTGGCCATGGGCATCATCATAGGAACGTGTGTGCCCGACGCCGAGCAGGACTCCGCGTACGGCGCGCAGATGCGGAGGCCGCCTAGAAGAATATTGTACGGTATGCATTTGGTTAATCATATTAATATTAATAACTTATTCATATTGAAATGAAACTTAAGTAAATGTGATTGCTATCCGAGAGCCTTATTTATCTCTCTAGATTGCCGGGCTGACCTTAGGCCCGGCAGTGCGCTAACAGGAAGTGTGTGCAACTAAGTTGTACCTAAGTATAAGTAATGCACTATCTACTTCCAAGAGGGACAATGACTTGATGTCGTCAACTGGTAGACAGCTTTATCTTAATGGAGCCGGTGCTTGGTACCACAAATAGCTTATTTTTCTTGACAAAAAAGTCAGTAGGTATATCAAAACAAATCATAAAAAATGTACGACTCCTCGCCATATTAATGTAACTACGTTACTAACTAGTTACTACCGGAATGGTTTTGATTGCGAAAAGAACAATTTAAGAATCTATCTTATCTTCATAGTCTGACAGACACGTCCCTCAAAAGGGCCCATAGGCCTCAACTCATTTATTGGTGTTGATAGGCTCCGAAGATCCTAGTGGGACCACTCACAGTAGACATTATGTCCTCTTAATACCTAATGCTGTCAGTCAAAATTATGGAAACTAGTGTAGACTACTTGTACACTTGAACTGTTGTGTTATTTATTTATACTCTTATTAGGTACCTACATTTCATAAACGTTATTCATCTGACGTCAGTAATAATAAATCATCCCCGAGTGCCGACGTACATATTCTTAGATCTCAATAATTCATTTAAGTAACGAGACCGTACACACAAAACTGTACGCTAAGTGCTCGATTTGCCACAATTCCTCCATCATTTTTCACTAAAAGTTGTAATACTGAAACCCAGTGACGAAGCCTTCATATAACTCTATGTCTCCCGGCTTTCTTTTAGTAAAAGCTCAATGAATGGAGTGTAGTAGACGACTAATTAATCAATTATAATATGTGCCTAAATGAATAAAAAGTCTTATGGGATACAACTCCATCTAGCGCAAATTAAGGTAATATTAACTTGTGATATGTAGAGGAATGTATAGGTACCTACTTATACAATTTTATGTATTTTTATTTGCTGGTCACAGAACACAAATACTTATTGCGACTCTGAATCGAACCCAGTCTCAGCACAACAGTCATAGTACACTTATCACTGCCCCACCAAGGTAGCCCCATAAATAATTACATGATATTTTATTGGCATTATATTTATGTTATACAGGATAACGTACAACCTTAGATCATCTAACCACGTACAACATATTAGTCCTATATTTAGTAATAAATATGTCATACACAGCCCATCTAATTAAACCAGCAACAGAATTTCCTGATTTAGATTCGTTTGTTTAGTGTAAAATACCTGGATAAATAGGTGATGGAGTTGTATTGTAATGATGATTTTAGTAAATTGTACAATATATAGGCACATCTGTAGTTACCCTTCAGTCGATCGATATCTTGATGGATTACCGTGCGTGCGCTTTATGGCGTGTTCCAATATCGTTGTTTGTCCTGAAACTTACGTTACTGGTGTACGCTAGCGCCGGCTCAGGCTCAGATTAAAGGAACTTTGAGTCTGAGGGCGCCGGTTACCTTTTACCATCACGTTGAGAAACAGTAACTAGATTAGGATTGCAGTAGGTAATAATAATAATAACATTGTTCACTAGATTTTGCTATAATACAGACTTGTATTCTCAAAGATGCCTTGAGAATATCCTAGTCCTTTTTGCAATAAAGGTTATCCAATCTCGTAATCAATCACATCAGCCTTTACCCTTTACCCTTAGCAGTCCACGGTGTAAGCCTCTCTCCCTATTTATTCCATAAAGTACCCACTTATCTGGAATCACTGTGACTATGGATCATCGACTTAATTCTGCCATCTTCCTGTGTGTCGTGTGAAGAACGGCAAGAGAAGGTATAAATAACTTATTTACGCCTTCTCTTGCCAAATTCTGTCTCTAAGAGGAATTTGTCATGCTCATCCTGAGGGGAAATAATGCCGTAGTTTTAAAGTACGTTCATAAGCTTCATAAACACACTCACATCACATTTACGATAGGTACTAGTCGTCATCAAGCTCCAAAATAAGCTGGAAATCATATTTATGAGAACTAGACACTCAATGTTTTAGTAATTTATTGTATTGAATGACAAATGTATTGTAGCTCAATTTAAATTCCGATCAGTGGCTGGCATCAGGTCGACGGCAGTGGGACGTCGTATGACTTGGCTGCAATCGATGACAGCAACAAGTGGTCGCGTGTGACCGAACAAGACACCAACAAGTATTTAGACCAAGACCGAATTGTTTAGCGCCACACACTCCATACAGGTTATACAAAGAACTAATTAGTGATAGAGCCTGTAGGACGTCACGCCACCAGCCTGCCAATACGTATTTTGTCACTCTGTAATCAGAATTAGCACATCGGAAAATATGAGTTATAACAAAGTACTATTAAAGTAAATCACTACATACGTAATAGACCACTTAAATTCTCAACAATGAATATAAGTTGCATGACAAGACACAAAAAGATAACTTAATGTTGATATTATAGCCCTTTATAATGTAGCGAACGTAATAATACAGTGAGGGAATAAGAATCATGATGAGCACGACGCAGGCACATGTGGCAGAAGTAAGAACAGTTTGAGACCTTAAAACATGATGCGTGCAATGAGTACCGTTGTTTAACTAGTTCTCCTGAACTCTCCTTATAAGGCCTGAAGGTCTGCGGCCGTGTGGTTGAACCTCGCCGTCCTGTGCATCGTAACATGAAATTGGTTTGGAGTTGATATTTGTTTAGCGATGACAAATTCGACGTGACCCTTGTTGGAAATAATTGTAATTAATGAGAAGTCCTATCCAAACTTCTGTCGCCGTGCACAAGCGTCGTTATAAAATCTGTTGATGAACGACATATTTTGAGAGGCGTAATATCGATGAGCCGGTCACGGTCGTCCAAACAATAAGTTATAATGGCTGGTCAATATCGACATGTAACTATAGTTACTAACTAATACGTTATCGAACGAACTATTAAGTTAGTAGTCACAGATAGTTTACTGGCGCTGTACTGTATTTCTCTGGAACGTAACATTATCCCAAAACTAAGCATCGCTCGCTACACCATCCTACTTCGTGGAGATAATCGAGAAAATAAATATACTATAAATAATCAATGCATTTTTCTTTGATAATATTTAATATTCTTTGGTTGGGAATAATAGACTAGTGCAAAACAGTCGTGTGGGTAGTCGTGCCCGCTGAATTTGTGTGTTTCAGTCGATTACACTGAACAAACAAGCTAAAAGTACAACAACGATACTTGATTATAAAAAATAGCCATATCCGGTTTCCGGCGTCTACATAACCAAAAAGACAGTGTCCTTCGTACTTACACAGTTTATGGAGAGGTTAAACTAAGTTAGTTACGTTCTACTTCTTAATAGTGTGGTAAAACGGGTCTTGGGAAAACCTATATACACATACTGAAAGTCTGACGTATTACTCCCTGGCGAGGCGGCATGAGCTGGTTCTAATTGCTTAAGCTCTTGAACTTGCGGATCGTGCTGCTCCTGGCGGACCGGTATTTGCAAACCATAACTCTTGCCTGATTTGTCGGAGGAGGGCACACATGGCATTGGAGCCATCACGAGCGCCATCATGGGCGCCATCATGGGTGCCATCATGGGCGCCATCATCGGGTACTGTGGAGCTGCAGGCAAGACTTGCATTTTTCTATTACACCGAGTTGACCTCACTGGTCTTTGAGTGGTGGTGGTCGTACTTGTCGTAGTGGTCGTAGTCGTAGTCGTCGTGGTCGTCGTGGTCTCGGTTAAGAGTACAGGAACTTCTTCTTCTTCGGATTCTGAACACATGGGCGGCGACGGGCAACGGGGTAAGTATGCACCTCCTGAAATTTTATATTTAAACTACTGGTTCGAACAAATACAACAAATACAGTCTCTACATTATATAAAATGTATGAGAACGAAGTGTCATAATGTGAATGCAACAATTTAATTTAAATCAATCAAATCTACTGTTTGAGTCGTGGTCTCCAGTCTAATTCGTCTGTTTGACGTTAATTTTTCGAAACATTTGAAATGAACGCTATATCGCGCTTACTTTGCGATCTATGTCAACTTCCCTGATTCTGATTCAGACAACGTTCGTTTCGCAGTCTATTCCACAAAGAAACTCCGAGCTGGGATCGGTCGTAGTTAGAAGATGCTGAACGTAGTGATCGATTATACAACACTGAGCTAGCGGGGCCACTCGTACTGATGAAACGTAGGCGTTTAATATGTCTACTGAATCAAAGGTATGTCGTAATACGTATGTATGGAGTAGGAACTCACCAAGGAAGGGTGCTGGCATTAGTGGCATTAATGGCGCAGGCTGCATCGGTACTGCTGGTGCCACAGGTGCGTACTGGAGCTGGTTCTCTTGGGGCGGGTACTCCTCTTGTTGCCGCTTATATTTTTTGCTTCGCATATGAACCGCTACTGGTTCGTTCTGAGGTTCTCGCAGATGCTGTGCTCTTTGAACTGCATTTAGTACTTGAAATTCTGGTAGCGGCTGTATATGTGGCTCCGTTACTGCACTGCTGTGCGTTAGTGCGTCATGCACTGCAGGGTTGTTATGTAAATTCTTATGCAAGTTTTTATGAATGGTTGTCTTCTTACTGTTAGTGATTCCTGCTGCCTTCTCTCGCCTTCTCTCCTTACATTCCTCACACATAGCGCAGTATACTTCTAACACTGAAGGGTGTTCTGTGTTCTCACCACAGCGTCTACAGGATATTCGACAGTCGATGTAACTAGCGCTCAGAGGAAGCATCGTCAACATTGCCAACGTTAGCAATATTGGATATCTGAAATAGATCGACATTTGATTAATCAATTAATAAATCTACAAGAGTAGATTTCTGTTAAATTGTAGATAATAATATAACATTTTCCGTAATATGTATATGGGACTATCAGGATCTGGTGTTACCCTTCCGAGGGCATACCCGGGACTCCCGGCTATAGGTAGATGGCAGTGCATCGTGTGGTTTTAGTCGGTAGAAGTCCGGCATGACATTCATGAGGATTTCCACTCGTAAAAAAATGTGTATATATTATGGCAATTTACAGCCAAAATTGGATAAAAATGAATACAAAAATAATCGTAGAGTAATTAATCAGCCTGCTAAGGAAGAATGGCAGAAAGCGAAACCAGAATTACAAATTCATACCCGGTGCTATCTTCGATGTTTATAATATTGCTCCCGGGCTGCATTGTTACCGATATTAATACTTGTGTACCACGCACCGCCCCACCGCCCCACCCACTGTGAGATTAACTTGGCAATTTTATTATTATTGTATGTATATTTTACAGTGTTTTTATATTAAGAGGTACCTACTATAATGCAGCGTTACATAAAGATTGCACAAGTGCCGCGTGCGGAGCGTGGAGTTAGTATTTTTGTTACATTATGTGTGAATCTATAGTTTAGTCTAGATTCGTTACGAGTCAGTGTGCAGATTGGGGACAAAACTATATTGTATTGTCACTAAATATTTGGTTAAATTCAAGTTGGTGAGTGTTAAGTATAACTGGGATGAAATATGCATTATTAAAACACAAATGCGAAAAACTGTTGTTTTCCTCTTTCCTAAATATGGTTGTGTATACAAAATACAATTCAGTTGTACAAACAATAGCAATGCTGTGCCGTGAGCCAGTAGCACCACCATTACCGGGCACACCTTACCAAACTCGTTACTAATGATGTTTTGCTCAACTTCAACGACCATGTCGCAGATACCTACAATAACTTCAATAAGCTATTGAGCTGCAAATGACGTTCGCGTAAGTGCACCAAGGGTAGGTGGAGGATCAAACGTTCGCTGTTCCACATTGCTTCAGAACTTCACTCTTTAACCTTGTTTTATAATTCCGGTCTTGGTCTAAAAGGCTGAATTTCAATGTGTAGCTGTGCTTAAGTTTTAAGTGACCCTCTTTGTTGGTCGGGATATTTTGTATTCCTAGCTGGGTGGACTTTTGTGACTTTGTTGTACATTGTTGAGCACTTAACGGGGTTTCGGTAAGTACAGATTCCATTGCACTTTTATTAAATTCCATGTAAGGACGTGTGACCTGTATGGAATTCGATTAAAGGTCTACGATATTTGAACCTAAACAAAGCCAGTTTGCCAAAGATGCAACCTCAAAAGTGGAAGTACATGTAGGAATAATGATTTTGTAAATTATCTGCTCGTTCTTCCACTATGAACCGTTCCTACACAACCACAATAACGTGTGAATAATCGGCGACAATTCAACTGGCTAGTTGGTTGGGCAGTAACCTGCCATACGCGGCACAATGGACTCCACCGCTCGTCTGCGATCTCGAATCTACGTGTACTGGTTAACAATCACTCCACTGTTTTGTATTCTTTAGTTCACGTACACATTTTACATCTAGTATTGTTCGAAATACGCGCACACTTGAATGTGAACTTACTTTACTGTGCCCTTGAAACTTCACCTATAAATTCAGCGACAGTGGCCATAGCTATAAAAGCCCCCGAAGGTGCCATTTCGAGTTTGCGTCACTAATTTCATGACACACATTGTACAGATAGTACCTACCCTACTACAACTACTGCTGGAACATAGACAATATCAAACTTTGTTTTGGAATATCCTTATAGTACTCTATGAACCCGTCTTCCTGTAGAAATGTATGATTATGAGATCACATTTGTTTAGTTGAAATAAGAAACCCGTCAACAAAGCAACCCTATGTGAAGGAACAACGAACTCCATTTGTTATCAAGTGCGTATCGCGCCCGGCGGTGGCGGTGGCACGTGATCAGAATGTGTGTATTTATATGATCCCCGTATGTACGCATCTGCTTTGTTCGCGACACCTCCGCCTCCGCCTTCGCTCCGCTACAGAAGGACGAAGATAAATGGCTGAAGCCTTACCTAACGTATTGTAGTGAGCGTGGCTACTGTCAGCAGTGGCAGTGACACACTTTCAACTTAACAGTACTTTAACCAAATTTCGCTTCCACGAGATTATTATAATTTTGACGGAAAAATATATTTTTATTATGGTCATCGCCAGGAAAATTATTATCTGATCCAAATAATAAAAATAAAGAAAATAAATAAAGGTGCGCCAATCCACCAGGTGCCTTTTGACAATTTCAAGAACCTGTTATTTTTTAAAAGTCAGTTGATAATATTTAAAACTAGATGAAGCCTCGGGTAAATACCTACAATTTAAATAAATGTTTACAAATAGAACGATCTGCAGAGCAGCCTCTGCTCGGGGAGGGGAGGGCAACACGGAGTAGGCACTCCATTACCCACAGTCTGGTGGGCCCGCAGATAGTCCTCGTGCCCTTTCTGCTACACCGCCCGCAATAATTGACTGAGCCAACCACTGCAATCTGCAATACTACATAAGTACCATACTAGTTTGTGAACATTTTATATAATTATGTATTATGCGTTTGTGTTTTTTTAGAAAATGCACACAGGATGTTATAACAGTAATTTTGTTGGAGGGATCGATGTCAACCTATTCAATGTTGTCCGTTTCCTGTCGCCAAATAAATCTATTCGTCAAGTTTCTATCATCCTTTTTTATGCTAAGCATTTGTTTCTTAATCCTTTTAACTTATCTTCTTTCATGGCTCAAACATTTCGTTTCTATTCAATACTATTCATAAATTATCAGTAGTATATTTCTATAATTTCAATATAATACGTAACCATGAAGAGTTTAAACCTAATTGATTAAGTAATTAAGTTCTTTGTTTATTTATAAATGCAGTTATCTGCGTTACAGTTACACTTAATGAAGTTTTCATTACACAAACACATAATTGAATGATCGATGGACGACAGACCGTTCCTCTTATCAGACTTACAATAGTGGCTTGAGATCAACATTATATAAAACGTCTACGATGAACTCTATCACAAACAGACCACGCAAATACCAATCTTATAACATTTTCCATTAAGTCACTGTCACCGCGTAACTTATATGATGGCTGGATATGGATAACAAAGCGCCTAAAGTGGTTTACCTACTCAGGATCAGGACTACGACATAGAGATCTATTTTTGGAAATAAAAGGACGTTTAATGCCAAATGAGAAAGCATTGGTTGCTATGCCATATTCCTATTCTTAATAGTAATTCACTATTGTTTCATTCATATCAAGTATTAAAAAACTATACACATTACTTAAATATTTATACACAGATGTGGTCCGCACTTATAAGATCTTGTCTTTCACAAAATACACTCGAGAGCAATGAATTCGGGTCACTTAAAGAATCCTAAAAATCTCGGAAACTAAAAATGCTAGGTTAATGCAATAAATTGTATTTAATAGACAATGTAATACTCCTTAAATGAAGGTATTAAAACTTCTTAGTTATTGTAAAGTTATATCATAAAAAAATCAAATTTGAAAAAGGGCCACTTTCGAAGATGGAACTACGAAATTACAGCATTTGGTGTTGCTTTTGTTTGTAATCTGTCATTTATGTGGGTACATAAACCATGTTGATAGTGCTCTATATTCATTAATCAAGCTGAAATTATGTCGCTTACGCCTGAAGAATGCACCAGAATACTTACAATGCTGGAAACCGGCCGGAGTCAGCGCGATACAGCCAGGACTGTCGGTGTGTCGCTGTCAACAGTACAAAGAGTTCTCCGACGTTACGAAGAAACTGGTTCTAACCTACGCAGACCAGGAACGGGCAGAACCAGGTGTACCACAGCACGAGAAGACCGATACTTGGTGAACACCATGCTTCGAAATCGCTTTCTCACAGGAACTGAACTCACCAATCAGTTTCGACGCCTCGGAGGAAGTAACCCAAGTGCATGGACAGTAAGACGTCGGCTTGCTGAATCTAACTTAAAACCCCTTAGACCTGCAAACGGCCCTAAACTGGAGCGTGGGCATCGTATTTCGAGACTAAGGTATGCCCAGAGCCACGTAAATTGGAGTATTGAAGATTGGTCAAAAGTTATGTTCTCCGACGAATCAAAATTTATGCTCTACAAGCACGATGGAAGACACAGAGTGTATCGAAGACCAGGGGAAAGATTCAAGCAAGCATGCATCGAAGAAAAAGTAGCCTACGGTGGTGGGTCTGTACTTGTGTGGGCCGGAATTTCTTCTGAAAGTCGCACAGAGCTGGTGATCATAGAAAACGGCTCTTTAACTAGCGTAAGATATGTGGAAGAAATCCTCAATGATCACGTTGGTCCATTTATGGTCAATTTAGGTGTGGATGCTATATTTATGCATGACAATGCCCGACCTCATACAGGTAGGATTGTGAATGACTACCTTCAAGAGATGAACATTACTCGTATGGAGTGGCCAGCGCGCAGCCCGGATATCAACCCGATCGAGCATGCTTGGGACGAGCTAGGCAGATGCGTAAAACAACGAAACCCTCCCCCAATCACGCTTCGTGAGCTCAAAATTGCTCTCACAGAGGAATGGGAGAATATTCCCCAAAATCGTATAAGGAACTTGGTGTACAGCATGCCAAACCGCGTAAACGCAGTAATGGAAGCACGAGGAGGCAATACGAAGTATTAAAATTCAAGAAAATCGTAATAAAGTTCAAAAATTTCATGTTTCCTATTTTTGTTTTAAGGAGAGATCGGCAGTTTTTTCTTTATGTAATTTTGTGTTAATAAAATGTACGGTGACTCATATTTTTTTTACTTTCATTTAAGGAGTATTACATTGTCTATTAAATACAATTTATTGCATTAACCTATCATTTTTAGTTTCCGAGATTTTTAACATTCTTTAAGTGACCCGGATTCATTGCTCTCGAGTGTATTTTAAAAACAGAATTTAATACGACTCTTCTCCATAATTGATGAGGGCAGGTGCGCCACGAAAAAGGATTTACGTCTTGTGTACTACCTATCAAGTATTTATGGCTGGTCGTAGAAATGAATATGAGATGTAGTGAAAATCTGTGTGCATTTATAATTTAATATTTCTCTCCAAATCAGCGTCATGATCTTACACAAGTTGACTTCTGCAACTGACTTCAATTCAAATCCGTAAAAGTGTAAACGTTAGCACGAGTTGACTTCTGCAAGCTTAACCTCTTGTAAACATTGCTCCTGATTTGCTTTGTATGTATGTAAATATTTGCTTGCTAAAAGAGGATTGTAAAACACCTTCCTTTAATCGTCTTGTATGACACCCGAGGAGAGGAGCTCCATCCATCCATATCCATCAAAACCACAAGTTTATGCCCGATATCAGCTTAATATTGAGTGGATTCTACATTCGTTTGATCTCCCAACCCTACTATGGGTGCCTACACTCTTCGGTCAGCACTAGTGGGCCCCAGTCAGACCTGGTCGGTCCAGGAGATGTAAGCCTAGCCCAACTGTGTCGTTAACAGTGTATCGTTGTGTTGTTGCAGGTATAAAATGTCCTGTGTGCAGCAAGTTCGTGCTGCCGGACGACATCGAGTGCCACCTCGTCATGTGCCTCACCAGGCCCAGACTCTCCTATAATGGTCAGTATCTTTTATAATAAATCCTTAATTATATTATTAACGTGTAAGCTTGTAAGTGAGGATAGATGAATGGATGTTTGTTACTCTTTCACGCTCTAACGGCTGAACGGATCTGATAGATTATAGTCTGAAATAATGCCAGTGATGTACTACGAGACTTGTAGTATATGACAGGCGAAGCTGTGGAGCACAACTAGAATACTATAAATATTGATTTCATTTTCAATATCATTCATTTAGCTTTAGCTTATAGAATAATGTTCTCTTCTCTTGTACTGCTCAAAAGTGACTTCACATATCAGAGTTCTTGCGCGTTATACTCGTAACATATTAGCATAGCAGGCTACAATGTAATTTGCCGTGAATCATTTGACAGTGTAATTCTGTAGCAATTCCACTATAATCTAAAAGTGAACCATTATTCCTGCGACCCGGTGCACCTGTTGATCGCACTCGCGGAGGCGTTTGAGAACGGGCTGAACCCCTTAGGTATTTTTAAATACTCTTTGCTTACAGTGAGAACTTTCCACATGCTGTAAGAGTATTTGCCACCTTAGTAGTGTAAAAGCCTCTTACTATAAATGCAGACAAGGACAATAGTATCTACCTATCCATTTAAACATTACGTATTCGTTTATTACGGCAGGCTGCTACCCCATAAAGGCACGGAAAGGTTTTTGTTTATTTCGTTACAGGGTAGGGATTTACACTGAAATGGGTTCCGTGTGGGGGACATAACTTCGTTATCTGACTGAACAAGGCCCTTAGTGTTCGGGTTGTGTTGGGAAACACGCCGCTAGATTAGATTAGAGGTCTGTAATATTATGTATTACCTAATGGAAGTATTAAAAGTATCCTACTATTCAGATTGCCTCTTTTGCAGATGTTAGTACTAGAGTTAACGGGATATTTACAACATGTTCCTTATATTTCGGCACTGTTGCTATCGGCATGATTTGAGAAACTGCTCCATGATAATGTTAGAGGCTATAAAAGTCTAAATATAGAACAAAAAGTTTGCAAACAGATGATGTTAAATCTGCATTAATCTACTGAGCCAATATTTTAATTTAATAGAGACTAATAGTCACGTGATTCTCGATTTTTAGACTGGTTGCTAGAAACGTCTAAAAATAATTTATAATAGCTGTACGCTCTTTTTTTCCGTTAAGAATACTTGAAGATGGCCTCCTTAGCCTGTCCTGCATAATGCACAAATGTCAGGCAGCCAGGCTCCCATCTAACATGCCTTGTGGTGTGGTTCCAGAGGACGTGCTGAGCGACGCGAAGGGCGAGTGCGTGATCTGCCTGGAGGAGCTGTCCGCCGGCGACACCATCGCGCGCCTGCCCTGCCTCTGCATCTACCACAAGGGGTGAGTTACCATTACCTGCCACACATATTTATTATACAGGGTGGAATTTATAGACGGTAGTTAAGGGTACCTACCCCTTAATATTGATAAAGGCAAGTTTTGCTGGAAGGAAACATTCCCTTATTTCCAAAAGTAAATAAAACTGAATTTAAAGATTTTTGAAAAATCACCTGCTTGAGCCGGGAATCGAACCTGGGAGATGTGAAAAAAAAACATCCTTTATTTTTATGATACTAACCTAAAAAGTCGTTAATACGGAACAAATTCTTCTAAACAATATAGTATCTTAAATCAAAGGAAGACCAAGTAAAATATTATATGTTTTTATTGTAAAGCTTACTTACTATCGAAAGAAAAATAAACCGGCCAAGTGCGAGTTGGACTCGCCCATGAAGGGTTTCGTAGCAGCAAGTAACATAAATACGTTCGCAGTGGTAGTGATTTTTCTAACCGAAAATTGCGGTTTCTGACGTATTTAAAAAAACCACCAGCTCTATCTCGTTCGAACCAATTTTCGTTGGTAGTTTTCATGGCTATGTACATCATATATTTTTTTTAGATTTATCATTCTCTTAGTTTAGAAGTTAGAGGGGGGGGGGACACACATTTTTCCACTTTGGAAGTGTCTCTTGCGCAAACTATTCATTTTAGAAAAAAATGATGTTATGAACCTCAATAGCAATTTTGAAGACCTATCTATAAATAGCCCACACGTATGGGTTTGATGAAAAAAAAAATTTTGTGTTTCAGTTCTGAGTATGGGGACCCCCAAAATTTACTACTTTTTTTCTAGTTTTATATAAGAATCTTAATGCGGTTCACAGAATACATCTAGTTACCAAGTTTCAATGGCATAGGCCTTATAGTTTCGGAGAAAAATGGCTGTGACACACGGACGGACAGACAGACAGACAGACAGACAGACAGACAGACATGACGAATCTATAAGGGTTCCGTTTTTGCCATTTGGCTACGAAACCCTAAAAATCAGTCTAATTGAGATTTTATTCTTCTCCTTTTTCTTGTAGTGGGCTAATTAATGTTCTAGTTTCTGTGAATGGGAATATTCGTTCTGGTCACTTAAACAACCAACTTCAAAAAAAGTAAGAGGTTGTCAATTAGACTGTTTTTTTTTCTTGTAAGCTTTATAATAGACTGACACATTCATACAACAGACATATTTTACTTGGTCTTCTTTTAATTTAAGATACTATGTTGTTTAAAAGAAATTGATCCTTATTAAAGACTGTTTCGGTTGGTATCATAAAATACCGATGTTTTTCGTTCACAACTCCCAAGTTCGATTCCCGGCTCAAGCAGGTGATTTTTAAAAAAACTTTAAATGCAGTTTTACTTACTATTGAAAATAAAGGAATGTTTCCTTTCAGCAAAACTTGCCATTATCAATATTAAGGGTACTTTCCCTCCAACTACCGTCCTTAAATTCCACCCTTTATATAGTTACGCCTTCATCCCCAAAGTATACGCCTACATTTCACCTTTACCACGTTGTGTGAGCCTCTTGTCGTGTTGAAATGACTAGTTCTCGGCATTCTTCATATTGACCGACTTTAAAAACAAACGAGGCAGTTCTCATGTCAAATTTTGAACTCATGAGAGTATTCATTCCATTTTGGTCACATTTCCATGTGAAAATGGGATCAATTTTGTGAAAATCAGGTATACAGAAAGTCAAAGATGCTATTCTTAATTTTTGGATACCCACAAACTAGACACTCTCATTAAGGGTTCGGATTTGCTGTCTTGATTAGAGAATTTTAGTTTGGAACCAACATACATACATACTGCGTTGGTATAACTAATATGTCAGTCGGTCAACAAAATTCTAGGCATAAGTAGCTGTTTGTCTCATAGTTGTAATGCATATTGGATAGGCACCAGCCAGGCATCGCCGTTACTCAATTCACAATCTAGGACACCTAAATCATTCTACAGCGCTATCTACTGCAGGAAATAGACGTATCTTCGCGAGCCATGTCGAGTATCTGCTCGATAGTTAATATCGCAGGGAGCGTTTCCCAATCGATCAGCTGTTATCAGATGGCCACAGATAAGCCTCGTACGTGTCGGAAGTTGTTCACCAACCACTTATCTACTGTTTTGTAACTAACTAGTAATTGCTTGTATTACACTTATCGAATAAACATATACTTGTATAATTGCACAAAAGGATTCTACTTAATAAATACACTCTAGCATAGAATAACTATTAGTACTACTACGTAACTCACAAACTCATACATACTACATAATATTCCTCTGCCTACCGCTTCGGGGATAAAAGACGTGACTATTAGTATATGTAAGATATACACCCTTTCCTTTTTTATGTGTGGAAATCCCCATGGATGCTATGCTGGAATCCTGCCGACTTAAACCACACGATCCCCTTCAATTTGCCTACGGTCGGTAGTCCGGGGCACGCCCTCGGAAGGGATCAAGTCCTACACCCTACTTGTGAACTTTCTCCTTTGAATTAGGTTATTTTATTTTATTCAATCTGCTTCTGGAACTCCTAGTGAACGTTATACGATTTGGAACCAACATTTTGAAATAAAGTATACACACCGATTATACGTACCCGCTATATACACGACTCATAACAAGTTCGCTGCGAATGTTACGTTACGGGGCGTTACACCACCAGTCAGTTGTAATTACCTTCTTTGAAATGGATTTCTATGCATACTTACATATATTTTCGCAATATTCTATAGTACATCTCTTAGCAACTCCCAAGCCCTCGCGTCCTCTCAGCGGCGCAGAGCCTCAACAAAGCGCCCAGACAAAGGCGCCGATAAGCGCCGTCGATGTAGGTCGAGCGGCACTCGCGCCGAGTGCGTTTGACATGAGATGTTTCTCACTTGCCGACTAATATCTAGACTGCAAGATTGCTTGTACGTACCTAGCTGCTCAATGCACTAGTTGCTGGATGTCTCATTCATTATCACGTTGCACTGCACCGTAGCCTTTGGACTTTTGCAACACCAGAGGCGCTACGCTGCTGATCCTTGAAACTTAAAGAGCCCCTATTTTTTTTTTGTTTAACGTGAGGGAAAATCCTCATGGATGTTATGCCAGACTCCTACCGACTAAAAAACCTCACGTTACGCCCAAGAGCCTATGGCTGGGAGCCCCGGGTAAGCCCTCGGAAGGATGTCCCAGGACTAAAGAGCCCCTTATTACAGGATTAGGGTTATGGCATCTGTGTAATTCCATGTTGTTTATAATGTGATGTCTGCGTGTTCCAGGTGCATAGACCAGTGGTTCGAGGTGAACAGATCGTGCCCCGAGCACCCCGGCGACTAGGCCTGCCCCGGCCTGGCCCGCCAGTGCCCCGTGCCCGTGCCATGCGCGAGTGATACTTTTATACAATGAATAGACTGTGCCTCGGCGCCTTGTAAATATGGACCTGTGCTAGTGTCACGTACTACGTTTAGTGTAACAACAGTAAGATATACAAAGACAATTACCTAACGAAAGCGCTGTGGGAAATTTTGGTGGAGTATTAGTTATTGTACATTTACATCGTTAATGTTATGTTCGGTGGGCGATTAGTTCGTTTTATTTGATATGTGTAATGTAAATTAAATGATATGTATAGTGAAGTTCGTTCCGTTCGCAGTAAGGTGTACTCCGGCCGCGGGGCGCCTATGTTCTGTGATGATGACGAGGCGCCTCGCGGCTCACATATCTGTTTCTTAAGCTTGTATATTACAATATATGATTTGATCTTTTTCATCTTGATAATAAAGTTGATTTGTTTCTAAATTTTCTACAATTGTTTACTTTGTGTTGCTCCTGTGACTTTCGTAATAAGTAGTGATGTATTTCCAATACTCGTATTACAGGGTGGAGTGTGCCTATCTGCACTGTAAACTCTACAGTCAGATTGTCATGCTCTACAGAGTATACAGTGTAAAGCATGGCAATATTACAATTGCAAACAATTCTATCGACACCTTTCAACACATTTTACCCTCAAAATACAGCCTGTAAATCCACAATACAGCCTAAAAATGGATCTGCGAAATGTATGTACGCGCATAACTTCAGAATGGATGGAACGATTTCGCAAATTCTTTTTTTTCGTTTGATAGTTATAGTGGTTATAGCCAGGGCAAGCTTTGTATTAAAAAAAACATTAGACAATAAAATCTTATATTGGGTCAGCTTGATATGGCGGAACAAAGTTCGCTGGGTCAGCTAGTAAAAAATAAAAACCTGACGAGCGACCTGTAGATACAAAATAAACTGAAAAGGAAAAAAAAGTTGGATGCGATAGTAGGAACCCATAATATTAATTAGATCTAATCGAAGTCTAGAATCTAGACTAGACTATCCACACTAATATTATAAAGAAGAAGAAATTTATATTTTTGTGTGTGTGTGTAATGCGGACAATAAAAAATACCCGTGCGTGGTCCTATCACAGTTCAGTAGGACCATTGCCCATACAAATAATTATGTTTTGGTACAGTTCTACTGATTGAACTAGGGGCAAAAAAAAAATGCCCGTGGTCCAGTAGGACCAGGTAGTAGGACCCACGGGCAACAAATGGTGTTGTGTATGTATGTAATGAATAAACTCGAAAGCTACTGTGCTGATTTCAAAAATTCTTTCACTATTGGAAAGCTACATTCACCCTGTGTAACATAGTCTATACTTTCTTCCCATGGGAACTTCACTAAATAAAAAAATAAGTCGAAAGCTATGGACAGTGGCCGTCAAGTTGGCGTCCCTATGATGCGCCTTTTTACCGCAATGCATAAAATATTTATTGTGTCTTAATGCTCCGCTTTTAAATCCCAACGCTGACCTTATCCCGCATTTGCTTCTTAATTATTGTGCGACGCATTTAGGTGTGCGTCAGGAAAATTACAGTGGGCCGTGCCGTCTCTAGACGGTATCGACGTTTGCATGGAGTCTACGTAGATAGGTGAACTCCGACTCGAATTGTGATTTTGTGGTGTTTGATGACGGGATGCGTAAAGGTTTGCTGCAGCAGCAGCAGTGAGTGACAAGAAGCAGGAGCTAGTTTAGTCTGTGTCTGTGTGGTTGAACGTAAGCTGAACCGACTGACGAAAGGGCCCCCGTCCCCCTAACGCCCCGAGTGTGATCGCCGAAACCCCGCGCCAGTCACCATCCGGCACGACGATCCACATCAAGATTATGGAGGATTTGGTGGGGCAGCTTCCTGGGGTAGTTGACGCCAGTTAAGTTCCTGTGCTACGGCGCGTGTAGCCAGCGGTGCCACCGTTTCTGCAGGTCTCCCTGGTTGGCGGGTTAACCCACGTCACCCATATTATACGTTACTTAGCCCCTACTAGTCTCTCCTCGATGCAGCGATCATCTTCCCGGGCCCGGCTCTGCAGCTGCTGAAGCCCGAACGCTACCCAACCAGGGTTTCTTGGAGATGCTTTACTTACGCCGGAAATATATGCAAGTGCGCCACTTGCAAGTGAGAGTGCTTGAGCTCTGTATGCAGACTTTATAAAAATCACCAGATTTTATACCTACTGTTTGCCGTGGCCCCTTCAGGTCGAGCGCCCGTGCCATTTTGCCACCCTGTAGTTATACCACTGCCTATAGTGCACGTATTTAATTAGTACATTTAAAATATGTACAATATTGCGAGTGGTTTCAACCCCCGACGAAAACAAGGGGTGTTATAAAGGTGTGATTCGAATTTCATCAATCCGACGGCGACGGTAGAATTTTAATGTTGTTAGCTATAAATATTGAATTAAACGTGGTATACCCCCACTGTTACTTTTTGAAGTGAAACTTCTTTATCGGCGTTGGAAAAAAATTTGCGTCACGTCACGTCACGTCACGATTTTTGGTTACGCGCCATCTTTGTTCTGTTCCCCACCACGGTGGATTCGAATTAAAGAGTACTTTATCCAGGGATAGCATGTCATTTAAGGGTTTTTGGACTTTTGGACTTTTGTACTTTTTGACTTAATTTAAGGTGAGGTGAAAATTAAGTTTATGAAGAAGTTTCACTTCTTACGTGTGTACACTAAGTACACGCAATTTTTTTTATACTAGGTACTCAGGTAGACACGCGTACGGCCCACCTAGTGGTTAGTTACAATAGTTACGTTGCTTCACGTTTGCAACAACAGAAGAGCTACACACGCGCTGCCGACCGACCCCAGTGCAGGTTGTGACGATCCTGTTGAAATTTTTCAAACCGCCAGACCCTTAGGCCGGGTTCCCACTACGCCGGACCGGCAGATCTGCCGAAAACCGGACACCGGACAGAGTGTTCACATTACATCGGATCCCGGAAGAAATTCAGACAGTCCTCAGTTGAATTTGGACCTGCGCGCACAATGGACGACGAAATTGTTGTGTTGTGGTGGTATCTTAATAGAAGGCAAAATAAAAGAAAACATTGGGTACACCCTATTTTACGGGAAAGATTTTCACTTGGAACATTTGAAACATTAATGGGTGAACTTAGAAGAGACGAATCAAAGTTCTTCAATTATTTTCGAATGACAGCAACCACTTTTGACGATTTACTGGGACGACTAGACATAAGAGTACGAGATACAAGTTTCAGAGAATGTATTTGCCCAGAACACAGATTAGCCATATGTCTAAGGTAAGATAATTTTATGCACTAGATTGCGTAATAATAGTTTTGACGTAGGTACCTACTTAAGACTGTATGAATGAATGAATGTTTGCTATGTATGTTTGTTTCATGTATGTGTGTGTGGGAGGGTGTATGTATTTGATAATCATTATGAATTAAAAATGCAAACAATTATTTAAGTATTTATTTGTACTCAAACTTAAATCCCTTCAAAATCTAAGTAATCTGAGTCTTGGGAATGTATGGAACGATTACTAGATGCTGATGGCGAAGCTGGAATCGGATTCGATGTCTGAGATGAAGTTGATGGTATAGATGTTGTTGCCTGTTGATTGCTACTATTATATTGCGTAGAGTATCCAGGGTAGTGTTGATCTTGCGTAGGTATTGGCTGTTGATTGACGCTATTATGTGTGTAGTATCCAGAATACTGATCTGGTCCGGTTATCTGATTATATGAATCACGCCAATGTCCGTAATTTGGTCTCTCATAATTCCTACTTTTAATTTTTTGCAACATTGTCATGACGCTAGCTTGAAATTCTAAAGTCTCTTCGATAGTTAAAGTGTTCAAGATTGGTATAATGCCTTTGAAGAAAGATAGATGATGGTTTTCCTTTTCTGGGTTTATTCTGGAGTCCAAAAACTTTACCATCCTGTCATTTACCTCTTTATTATCAATTTTTTTTTTATCTTTAATTAAAGGTGAACGAAAATCTGATTCCATGCCTACTTCAGTCTCGGTTCTTGCTTTTTTTGAAACTGACTCATGTGGTGGTCGAGGTTCGGAGACTTTTTTCAAAAACATTAATTGCTCGTGATATAAATAATTTCGTGTCTTTTTGGTCGAAGATCCAGATTTAGACTCATCTTTTTGTTTCTTTACTGTCTTAAGCCACGAATCTCGTATATTATTCCATTTAGTTGAAACCTGTTTTCCTGAAATCAATAAAAAAATATCATAAAACAATACAATTTGTTTCTTGGTGACGTATAAAGTAATAATGTATTAACAAAAAATACTTTTTTTTTCAGATATTTAGCTTCAGGATGTTCATTCAAAGAAATACATTACTCATACAGAGTAGGCGTTTCGACAATAAGTAAACTAATAAAAGAAATGACCCACGTCATTTGGGAAAACCTAAAGACAGATTTCCTTAAGCTGCCTGATACTGAGAGAGAATGGGAGGACATCGCTTCAGGATTCGAAAGAAAAGCCAACTTTCCTCACTGTCTTGGAGCAGTAGATGGCAAACATATCAGAATTTTGAAACCAGCCAAGAGTGGTTCTATGTTCTTTAATTACAAGGAGTATTATTCTTTTGTATTAATGGCAGTTGTCGATTCAGAGTACCGATTTATTTTTATTAGTGTGGGCTCATTTGGCAAGGAATGCGATTCTAGTATATTAAAGGATAGTACATTTTGGCAAAAGATCAATGATGGTACTTTAAATGTACCAAAGCCTAGACCGCTTCATGAAAACTTGCACGAAGAATTACCGTTTATACTTGTTGGCGATGAAGGCTTTGCTTTAACACCTAATCTCCTACGTCCATATGGAGGTACACATTTGAATACTGATAAAAAGATTTTTAACTATAGACTAAGTCGAGCAAGAAGGTATGTTGAGTGCGCTTTTGGTATTCTGGCAAATAAGTGGCGAATAATCCATCGAGCTATAGATCTCAACGTAGACACAGCAATTCAAGTAATTAAAGCTTGTGCAGTCTTACATAATTTTGTAAGAGAAAAAGATGGTATAAATTTTGAAAGTTACCAAAATATAGAACATAGACAAGAACAAGAAACTACACCCATGAATCGAAATGTGTCGAGTCGAGGTGGCCCTAATGCCAACGCTATACGGAAATTATTTACTAATTATTTTGTTTCAGATATTGGTTCCGTTCCGTGGCAGGCAGCAGCTATAAAATAAAATTTATCAATGCATTTACATTTTATCAATAAAACATTAAAAACTCACCGTACTGTTTTCTTTCTTTTTCATCCAGTTCATCGAAGTTTGGTTTCAGTATTAAACATACTTCACGCCATGCTGCTAACTTTAAGTTTTTGTCTTTATAAACGTCTTCGGTCTTATCCCACAGAACAGGTCTCTCTTGGACAAGCGTAATTAAAGTTTCTGCTTCAATATCCATGCTAAACGTCTACTTTTACCAGAACATGCGAGCCGAATGACGTGAGTGGAACACGGGCGGGGCGAGGGGAGCACGAGCGGGGCGAGCGGGGGACAGATACCGGCACAAACTCGTTCACATTACTCCGGGCCCGGTCGTTCTACCGGCAATTCGTAGTGACAAAACGTTCGGTAGAAATGCCGGGCTCGGCAAAAATGCCGGACCCGGGATAATGTGAATAGCTTCATATAAATTGTACAGCCACTAGCTCTTCCGGCAGATTTACCGGCGCGGCAGATCTGCCGGTCCGGCGTAGTGGGTACCCGGCCTTAGGGTGTCTTCAAATTAGAGGCGTGAGGAAGCGCCGCAGTGGTGCCACAGACGCGTCACCACCAGTTTTCATACAATATTTAGAAGCGCCGTTGCAGCGCCACTGACGCGCCACAACTGCGCTTCTAAAACTAGTGGTGGCGCGTCTAGCGCACCACTGTGGAACCACTGCGGCGCTTCCTCGCGCCTCTAATTTGAAGGTGCTTTTAACGACTGTCATTTTTCTGACTACCGAGATGAACGTCTTAACGTACCTTTCGAAAACGGAAACAAATGTCACTAAATGGTCACCCATCCAAAGACCGGCCATAATGAAATTTGCATACTGCAGTGATTTTTTTTATTCCCCATAAAGTGGCAGACAAGCATACGGCCGCACCAGATGGTCACCGCAGCCTATGGACGTTTGTAACACCAGAGGCGTCACTCTCGCGCTGCAGACCCTGTAAAAACCTTCTAAGACCCCTTTTGAATAATCCCATACTGTAGGAGTTTCTGAAAACCGAGGCAGGGAGATCATTCCACAATCTAAACGTAAGCGGAAGAAAGCCTCTTTCGGATCTTACTGTGCTCGAACGCTCAGGACGCAACGTGTGAGGATGAACACCCTGTCTGTGGCCAGCGGTGAGATGATAGAATGCAGCCGTAGGCATCATATCAAACAATTCCTCAGAGCACAAACCGTTGCACAAGCTGTAGAACACACACAGACAGGGCCGTCTTAAGGCTATATAGCGCCAGGGTGCGAAGCTCAGACTGCGGACCCCCCCCCCACCCGGTCAACCAAAAATCGCAATACATTTTTGATGTTTCACTTCTTTTTCTCTATGATCTGTAATCTATATATATAATGCTACTGCTCCACCTGCGTTAACATTAATGTTGATGTCCAACTACTCGATAATTAAGGCATTAAAAATGCGCTTTGGCTACATTAAGGTCACAACGGGTTTACTAATGTTTGCCATAATTTCATATGCCATACTGGTATTTGCCATAATTTCATTAGAAATAATGCTTCAGTTACCATAATCGTGAAATGACATAAAATGACTTTCACTAATTCCATTTAGAGATGGGAATTTGCCCGGAAAAAACCCAAATGTGGGAAAAAACCGGGAAAAAACCCAGGGAAAAAACCCGATTGGGAATTTATGCGGGTTTTTTCATATTTAGCATATGTAACTACTAGGTAATGTATAGTTACATGTATATATCATTTAGTACGCACTATTTCAGTATTACTAACTAGTTAGAGATAATCTAACTTTGTTTATTTTAGCCCCTCTCTATAAAATAGATTGCAGAGGGGCTTATGGCGAGACTTTGTATGAAGTCTGTGACTCTTTTGCATTATATTATGTCACTAGGTCACGTGGATCATCTGTTCAAAGTTTGAAAGAGAATAATATCTAATAACAACGTCAATCGGAGTGAACTTTCACAGAGGGGCAGTTGGGTGAAACCGTCTCAATGCTTCTTGTTAATAATTCAATAAATAGTAACGTTTTAATATTCTGTGCTATCTAATCAAATATAATGAAATTAAATAAAAAGCCTGTCTCTGTGCGTGTATTCATCCGCTCTTAGCGACAAGTAACCCGAAACTACGAACGCGCGAACGCCAACCTCCACCATCTGAGGACAAACAATAATTCGGACAGCAGGGCTCTGCCTCTCTGCATAGCTCAAGCGTGTCAACCTGTCAACTGAGTACATCGCGGAGTCATCCCAATGATGAGAAAAGTATTCGACGCAGGGGCGAATCTGCGTCTTGTACCTACTGCTAACATCTCTGATGTGGCGTGAAGTACCGCCTCACCTTATTTAGGACTCCTAGTTTCCGCGAGGCCAGCCCAACTCAACTCTCTATGTAGTTTTTGTGATTGAGCTCACTCCGGACGTCTATACCTACCGAAGATCTCCAGAATGTCCTTTAGTGTAGTAATGTTCTGAAAAGAGGGTAGGGGCAGAAATAGGGACTTCTTAGCTATAAACGCGCACGCCTGTGATTCTCTGGCATTGTACTCGACCAAGTTGTATGAGCCCAATGGCCAATGCGACCCAGGTCCCAGTCGAGATCGGCCACGAGTTGCCGTCTCTTTTCCTCCACGTCGCGTCACCCATCAGCTGGACGGCCAGAATAGCTCCCATGCAGAGTACTATCATCCGCATAACAATGAATGTATCCAAGCAAGGGACAGCATGTCATAGATATGCGGAAGAAAGAGAGTTGGGGACAATACCGATCCCTGTGGTACTCCTGCATTAACCTGCAAAAATCAGGAAGCCTGACCATCACAGAGAACCCGTATACCATTTATGTAACCATTAATGTCATAGAGATTATATGGATATATGGAAAAATTTATCTGAAATGCAGAAAATTTTATCAGATGCAGAGTCCTTTCCACCAAACTACCGGGAGTTTGGTGGAAAGGACTCTGCACTGCAACTCCAAAATGCTGAGTAGGGTTGCAGTGAGTACGTATTCTAACTACTCTCTATACTTCAGCATCCACTGAACGATCATTTAGCACGAATGCGCATATACATAGTCGCAAACGAAATAGATTGACTACACTACAGACATGGCAGCAAAATAGCTTTTATATCGTATAATAGAAACCTGGGTAATTCTAGAAGCTTTGCAGCGGTGTCGTATTGATTGGCGATATATCGAGGTGATGAGGTGCTTGTATGATACCGCTAAGAAGACCAATCCCATAGCCCTACTCAGAGGTGTGGGACAGGGAGATGCTATATCTCCTAAGCTCTTCACTAATGCGCCTGAGGGCGTCTTCAAGTCGTTAGACTGGAATGGATGGGACGTGAATATAACCGGTTAATGTATCTACACCTTCGGTTTGCTGACGACATCGTTTTAATAGCGCTGGAACAGGTGAGCGGTATGCTGCATAGTCTTAGTGAAGAGTCTCGACGTGTTGGCCTCAGCATGAACCTGGACCAAACCAAGGTCATGTTCAATGAGCATGTCGTGCCGGGACCAATATACGTTGAACGATCGAGGCTTGAGGTTGTCCATGAATGTACCTACCTTGGGCAGGTAGTCACATTTGAAAAACGAGTAAACTGGATAAGGAAATAGCCAGAAGGATTCGCTTGGGCTGGGCAGCCTTCAGCAAACTGCGCCGGATTTTCTACTCGCCGATACCGCAATGAATGAAGACAAAAGTCTTCAACCAGTGCGTTCTACCAATTATGACCTACGTTGCCAAAACGTGGACACTAGGAGTGGGGCTAGTTCACGCCCTTAAGGATACGCAACGAGCGATGGAACAAGCTATGCTTGGAATCTCTCTGAGGGATAAGATCCAAAATGCTATCCCGCATCTTTGAGGGGCAGAAAGAGGCGGCGCAGTCCTACTTACTCTCTCTGGTCTCCAGCGAGAGAGTGTCTAAGTCCAGACCTGCCACGATCGAGGACCTGGCGCTATTGCGCCCACGCTATGTATTCTACCAGTGTTTTTCCCGCGCTCCCCGCAGTGCTGGCACTCGGCCATGGTTTCCCGCTGTATTTGCCACAGATACTTACCGAAGCTCCCGTGGGATACGGGAATAATACTTACTGGAAGTATCTGTGACAACCTGTAGGAGAGAGCACCGTGCGTGTCTCCTCTCCAGCCACTCATCCATGACCGGTCTGACCGCCGCGATTGTGGTGAATCCCCCCCCCCCCCTTTGGTTGCTCAAGTCGCACCTTCCATGTCTTCACGGTTTCCTGGTAGACCTGGGACCGTCGAGCCTAGATTTCTCGAGACGCAGGCAACAGGCAACAGCTAGTGCCCTAGATGCATCGGCGCAAAGTATGTGCGCATCGCAAAGTACCTATTTTTCGTTGCATTTGTCCTAAAGATAATAAAAGAATGTTTATATTTTTCGGATCGTCAAAGAATGAAAATTCCCGTCTATTGGGTTTTTTCCCGCATAAATACCGGGTTTTTTCCCAAACGGGAAAAAACCTGGGTTTTTTCCCTTTGGGTTTTTTCCCTCCGCCCATCTCTAATTCCATTGGATATAATCGATCAAGTGTCATAATAATTTAAATCCATAAATGTATTTGCCATAATTTTCCTTTTCAATAATGCCATTTTCCATAACTTTTATTCACCATAATATAAATAAAGATAATTTATACGACACAGATTTTCAATTAACAATTAAACCTAAAACTAAACCTCATAATGGCGTCTACTAACCAGGATCGACGGAGCCCCGCTTTGCGGGGCTCCTACTTCTGGGTGGTTTAAAACAAACCACGAAGACTAAGGCGGGAGCCCGCTTTGCTCCGCTTCGCTTCGCATCCGCCTCTTCTAACATAACCTATCCGAGGGTAGAGGTACCTCTACCCTCCATACTATAGCAAAAAGTGTCGTGACAGACGTCGTCTAGCCCCCTTTCACAACGCGCGATAAGGAACTTCGTTCCAATATTATGATCGGGGATGATTATGGCAAACACTATCAGTGCAAAGACGTCACAACGCCGTTAGAGTGGATTAATTCAAGAAGTTACGCGTTAACACAAGATGGAGGTTGAACCTAATTACACAATGGGGGTTTAAGGGGACTAGTTTAGAAAAAGACGAAACCCCGCAAATAAAGGCGTTTTTTGCTTACCTATGCAAACGGAAAATAATAGCCAAAAATAAATTTTTAATCTAAAAAATCGGTGTCAAAATAGGCTTTGGTTGTAAATTTTATATTATTTATACATAATGTTTAAAGCAATCATAGAGTAAGCCCCAATTATTTAATTAAAATTTAAAACTAACTGGTGTTAATGTAGCCAACATCGCTTAGCGCGCAAAACTACCTGCTAAAACCCTTTGATGTGTCGAAAAAAACCGACAGCCCGAGCTATCGCTTAACGTTTAATGCCATTACTAATGCCGTTTGTAATTTACCACGTTAAAACCACATCTACGTTGAAGTGATATTATGGTGTTAATTTACGCGTTAAGACGCAGGTGGAGCAGTAGCATAAACGTGAATGTCCTGACTGACTGATAATCAACGCACATCCCAAACCGTTGGGACTAGAAATTCCAAATTGGCAAATTGGTTCCTTGTATGGTCTAGGGATTCACTAAGAATGGATTTTTGGAAATTCCACCATTAAGGTGGCAAAAATTACAATTTACACCCTAAACACCTAATAATAGAGGCCATTTCGCTTAAAGTGCGGGCGCCAGGCGCCTATGTCAAAGGGCGCATCAAACGTCTTTGGAATGGAGATATTGCCGTGTGCGTGTGCGTCTATATTAATATTATAAAGAGGAAAGATTTGACTGTTTGTTTGTTCGTTTGCATTGAATAGGTTCCGGAACTACTGGACCGATTTGAAAAATTCTTTTACTGTTGGGAAGCTACACTGTTTGCGGTGAACATATAGTACTAGTGTTAAATAAATTTCATTGTCATGTATATCGAAATAAGAGCTATCTTACCTTGCATATCGTGAGCGGTATGACACGTGCCGAAAGGCAAAAGTGACAATAATATAATGGTAATTTAATATGGGTGATGCCTATATTTTTATGCATGTAGGTGTTTATTTGACGTTAGTCTACGAAACGGGGGAATGGCATTAATATTGAACTTATGTGTTAAACTTTAATTAGGTAAGGAAATATCGAAATATTTAGAGCTCGGCCTGCGCCCCCTCGGGCTCGGCGCCCGGGTGCGGCCGCGCCTTTGAACCCCCGGTTAAGACGGCCCTGCACACAGAGAGGCAAAGTCTCTCCTGTCACTAAGAGGTTCCACACCACCTGCAAGTATGAGATCGTTGACAACTCTCATAGCTGTTTACAGAACACTGAAAACTTTGATGGTACCTATTTCCACGATATGGTAACCTATATAGTTAGCGTAAGTGTTCGCGAGCGCTATTCGTGAATTACTGCAAAGGCCGTTTTATGTTATGGAGTCGAGGCAAGTTCCCGCGTTTACAGCTAGGTGGCGGTGAGTCGATTCTATACCAGTTGGAGTTAACACGTGAATCACGATAGGCGCTCGCAGAAATTCACTCTAGGTACCTATGTACTCTGAAATTGGCAGATGTATCAAGTAGTCTGCGGGAACCCAACTCCTCAGAAAACTGCACTACACCGCCTCGAGTGTTCGTATTGGAAAATAGTATGAGCAGCACTAAAAACCTTCACACAGGTGGTGTCTCCCACTAACTGCTCTGGTGTGCTTGTGCACTGATTGCTCATAAACCCGAGGTTATGTTGGCACTTTATTATATCAATAATAGGTAATAATCCTATTCTTCTGCATAATGAGACAGTAGATATATTCACATTTACGGAACCGAGATTCCTAGCTGCAGCTAGTCAATATCTGGAGACTATATCCACACCTAGTACCATTATTACACTACAGTTTACGGCAGCAGGCAGATACCTACGTGGAGTATGTATCTGCCTATCTTACGAAGTCGGTGGCATCAGTAGTTTAGGAACTATTTTAGAAATCACGTCATTCATTTTGCTACTTACCGAGAGTGGTTGCAAGTTGTAACCCATTGCCAGGCGCTCTCAAATACTCGACATAGTCAACACCGCTTAGCCAATTACAAACAAAAAGGTTTGATTCCAACGGGGCTCGTGTCTTTCGAGGAATTCCGGCTCGAAGGACCATAATGTCGCGCCGAAGCCGGATACTGTGGTCTTGATAAAGGGAAGAGGGGCTCCGTCGAGCTTAGTTAGTAGACGCCATATGAGGTTTAGTTTTAGGTAGAGATGGGCCGAGTACTTGGTTGATACTCGGTACTCGGCGCACTCGGCGGGTTTTTTGATACTCGTACTCGGCCGAATAACTCGGTTTTAATGCCGAGTATACTCGGTTTAAGTAAAGCAATATATTTAGGTGGATATAATTAAAATATTGCACCTGGACAAGGAAATCGCTAGAAGGATCCGTTTGGGCTGGGCAGCCTTCAGCAAGCTACGTCGCGTTTTCAATTCGCCAATACCGAGGTGTCTGAAGACGAAAGTCTACAATCAGTGCGTACTACCAGTTATGACATACGGTGCCGAGACGTGGACACTTACGGAAGGCCTAGTCCATGCCCTCAAAATTGCACAGTGAGCTATGGAACGAGCCATGCTTGGAGTATCTCTGAGGGATAAACTCCGAAATAAAGTTATTCGGCGGAGAACCGGAGTGGTCGACATAGCCCGCAGAATAAGCACATTAAAGTGGCAATGGGCTGGCCACATCTATAAACGTAGGGTAGGACGTCCACGCGCCAGATGGACTGACGACCTGGTGAAGGTCGTAGGCCGGGATTGGATGCGAGGCACAGGACCGTGTACTGTGGCGTGAACTGGGAGAGGCCTACGTCCAGCAGTGGGCTGCTAGAAGCTGAGTTATTTGATTGGTTGATAATTAATATAACAGGGTATATATCTATATATATAAAAATCAATGCCACTTTTCGTTGTAATTTTATAACTCAAGAACGGGCTCACCTATCGAAACCAAATTTTAAGGCTTTGTTCGGACTATTTAGTAGATGGTTTATGTGAAGTTTGATCAAAATCGGTCGAGCCGTTCTTCATTTATCACGCAAACGAAGTTGCGCGGGTCAGCTAGTATATATATATTTTTTTTTTGGAAACTAGCAAGCGACTGATGGATGAAAGGCGCAGGCGGGGTGAGGGGTGTATCAACGCGAGTTGGCCGCTCGTGCGGCGTGAACGTGTTTGTAGGTACTTGTTTTCAGGCCCGAAACGGGAATTTGATTGAACCGAGTTACTCGGCCGAGTACTCGGTTGGAAAAAAATTGAACCGAGTAAAACTCGGTACTCGTTACTCGGCAAAAGTGTCACTCGGCCCATCTCTAGTTTTAGGTTTAATTGTGAAATTAAAATCTGTGTCGTATAAATTATCTTTATTTATATTATGGTGAATAAAAGTTATGGAAAATGGCATTATTGAAAACGAAAATTATGGCAAATACATTTATGGATTTAAATTGTTATGACACTTGATCGATTATGACCTTAGACCATATAACACGGGACTAGCCTTTGCGAACCACCGCATACATAAATATTCTGCCAGTTTTCATACAAGTGAAGGGGGAAACACAAAGACATTTAAAATTTCATTGCATTTAAAAATGTATTAATCGACAAACGCGTAATGGCTGTTGTGTGTTAATTGTTATGGTACAGTCAACTACAATGTAATGTACTAGTTTAATCATATAAAATGATGTACTGATGTACAGGCTTTTCATAAATCCAAAAGACCAAATGGTCATGTGCAATGGCAGAAAACAATGCTTAAGTAAGGCGCATCCTGTGGTTAGATGATCTAAGATTATGACCAATGGAATTAGTGAAAGTCATTTTATGTCATTTCACGATTATAATAGTACCTAACTGAAACGTTATTTCTAGTGAAATTATGGCAAATGAAAGTATGGCATATGAAAGTATGGCATATGAAATTATGGCAATTCAAATTATGGCAAACATTAGTAAACCCTGACGGTGATCGCTTACTTACGACTCTTACGAGTACAGAACACTGAGTAAGCGTGGCTATGAGCGCTTCAATGCGCCGCGTTAAAGGCCACTTTACAAGGAGTTTAAATTACGGACATTTGTGTTTATCGAATTTTAGATGATTGGAGTTCGTATTTATATTTCGGAATTTTGATAATCCGAGTTCGTATTTTTGATAGGTACCTATGTGAGATTTTTAATGATTTGGAATTTAATGGTTCAGTGTTTTGAAATTCGGAATTCTGACAGTCGGAATTATTATAAGCTTTCGTAATTTTGAAATTCAGGTTTTTTCTATAATAGGACTTATGAAGCATCGGAGTTTTGACTTTCGAAATTTTGAAATTCGTGTGACTTTCGAAATTAAGTTTTTCTTATTATTGTAGTCTACCCCTTTTTTTTTTTCTTTTGTTTAACGTGAGGGAAAATCGTAATGGATGTTATGCCGGACTCCTACCGACTAAAAAACCTCACGTAACGCCCAACAGCCTATGATTGGGAGCCCCGGGTAAGCCCTCGGAAGGCTATCCCAGGACTAAACGATATCGCCTTACAGTTTTATGACTTTATACTTGCGATTGAAAATGAGTCTCTCCTTGTTCAACGCTTGCTTAAATAAAGTGTTTAACATGTGCGGTCATTGCACCGTACAACTTTGTGGGCACTAAACCATTATTTGTATTAAATCGATGAGAGCCATCTATCGGTATTCAATAAACTGACAAAAGTAATTGAAAGGGGTCAGCTTTAGCTTCAGGTCACCGCCGGTATCGAGCAGGTATAAGCGTCTAAAACTCGAGCGATAAATAGAAAAAAAAAACAAAGGAAGAAAGGAACAATCAAAAGCGGTTTCCAGTAGCTTGTCCCTACATGTAGTAGACCCAGGAAACTGGATCACGGTTCAAAGGGAGCTTTCGGATGCAATCAACGAGCATGCCCGAAGGGTAGCTATGATAAGAGAAAATAGAGCTTGGATCTCCTTTACCCACTATTCGATACCCCCGTCGTTATTTGCTTGTAGGTACACTGACACTGGAGAGCGGCAATTTCAATCAATTTTTGTCGACATAGTACGTCTGCGTCCTACCGCAAATTAGAGATAGTACAGATGGAAACCTACATACTAAATTCGCTGAGGCTACGCACACATAGACAACTCATTTACAGACACGAGGTCAGGCGGTCTCAACCGAATTTTCGATACTGATTTGTGCGCGAGTGTGTGTAGCAGAGGGTAGGTGTGAAAAAAAAGTACATACATGAGTTTTCCATCTGTACTATCTTTAATTTGTGCTCCTACTGCCGCGCTAACGTACTGTAAGGGATGATAGGAGCCGGGCAGGATAGGATATGAAAGAAATGAAACCAAAAAAGATATTGCACATATCAAGTGTAATGTTACTGTTGGCGGTAGTCGCGTGGCGGCAGGTCGCGGGGCCCCGGCGCGTGACGTCAGCGCAGGAAGCCGCGCGGCCGGGGGCCCCGGGGCCCGCGCCCGCCGCCCCACCCCGGCACGCCTGCGCACACGAACGGATCATTAGGTGACGTGCACACGCATTTTGTGTTCAGTATATGTTGCAGCTCCACAATTAAGCAGTTGCAAAGTTGTATAGCTGGCAAAAAAGTCTAAAAACGGAACTAATATTTTGAATGCTGGGTTACATCGTCAAAATGCTGGCAATATCGTCACATTGTATGTCAATGTCACAATTTCATTGGCGATTTTTATTAACGTTTATTGGCAACTGGATATTGATTGGAAGGGTTTTTAACCGGGTGTCGTATAAAAAGCACCAGTGGAGCCTCAGTATATTATGTAGTCTGGAGTTTGGGCAGTGTAAATATTAAAATTAATGGCATAGTTTAACATGCAAGCTATGTAGTTAACGAGAAAATTGACAATACGATTATTATTAAACTTATACAAGATGAGATATGTAGGAGTGGCGAGTGGCGATTCCTTACCCATGATGTATGGCGAGGCGGGCGGGAAGTGCGCGAAGTGTGCCGCGCCCATCTCCCACGCGCCGCGACCGCGCCTGCACACACAGACATACACAAGTTCAACCAAAAATACATGTTTTTGAGACCTTTTTCACAGCATCATCTAGTCGCTAACTGTGCACAGCTTTGAGTTAGACCTGTGAATTGTGCCAGTTCTAGTTAGCGCCTATCGTGACTCACTGAATTTGTATAGAATCGAGACATCGCCAATTAGCTGTAACGCGAAAAGTATGCAGCTCCATACTAATTCAAGAAATACGCGCTTTACCATGAGATAAGAAAGGTGCTGGCCCTGGCTAAGATTTGCACAAGACACTCGGTAATCGAATAGCAATAATCTTAGATATAGAACTGAAAGCAACTAAAGGAACAAGAAAGTGAGGTAGCAGGAAGCAAATACTAAATCCAAATAACCGGCCAAGTGCGAGTCGGACTCCCGCACGGAGGGTTCCGTACCAAAAAACAACAAAAGTCGTACCTATTTGTTGCATGGGAGCCCCCCTTTTTTCTTTTTATTTAACGAGATGGAAAATTCTTAATGGATGATATGCCGGACTCCTACCGACTAATAAACCCCACGTAACGGCCCACAGCCTACGGTTGGGAGCCCCGGGTAAGCTCTCGAAAGGATGTCCCAGTAAAGGTCCATTTTGTTTTAATTATTATTTTTTTTATAAAAATACACTGCTCGATATTCTGTGAGTATTTCAAGCGTCTACTGGTTGCCCTCATTACCTATTAACACAGAGCAACGCGCGACTTAAACAGTTCGCGTTGCTCTATAGTGTTATACAACGCGCGTCTTCAGACAGTTCGCGTTGCTCTATAGTGTTATACAACGCGCGTCTTTAGACAGTTCGCGTTGCTCTATAGTATTAACTATCCTTGTATAGATTCTCTACGGTAGGTACAGTATATATTTCAAAAAGAGTTTGTGAACTCTATGATTAATTTCTTTTTCAGAATATTGATGACATTTAAATGATGACATTATAAACACGATATCTACGTCTACAACATAAATTGTGTGTTTGTATAGTCTTTTCCTGGACAGCTCAGCAATCATGTAAACATGTCATGTGTTGACAGAAGTTGTCTATGATCATAGTGTTGTAACTATACTGATTCTATGTATGTAAATAATCATTGAGTTATATCTAGTTCACCGTAAGTACATTCATTTACTTCGGTATATCAATCGCCAAATTCATTAAATCATGAAATTCGGTATATCAATATATATTATGTGCAATAATTTTTTTATATTAATTTAATTAAAGGAACTTTAAAAAAAAGAAACTTTTAGAAAATTTTATAGTAGGTACATATAATCATTTATTTACAATAATATATTACTTTAGGACTGAATATTTTAACCATCCACCGTCAACCGTACCCAGTCTACCCTAAAGAATTTTTTTTTTCTTTTTATTCATATTTAAATGTTTATGGCGTGCGAAACATTACATTATCTTTTTGGCAGCTCGCTGATGAACGTTAGCCTCTTTAAATTTACTCCTCCACACGGTACTAAGCCTAACCGGATCCTTCTGACTATTTCTGGGTCGCACAAATACTTACAAATACTAGTCCCAATTTTTTAAAAGTACTTCTGCGAAGAGTAGGCCTCGCGAGCGCCCAGGAAAAAACAACTTGTGAGGAATTATATCCCTTATGATCCCATCATATATAACGGGGACCTTTTTCTCCCTTATTTTCCGCCCTATTAAAAAAACTTTCGACAAAAGTTGTATTTTTATCTTTTCGTAGATCAATGATTTTAAATCAAAGAACATGTGTGCCAAGTTTGGAGAAAATTGGTTAACAAATGCGTCTTCTAGACCGAAACTGACATGTACACACACATACGGACGAAAGCAAAATCGTCTATACTGTGGAATCGAAGACCCAAACTCAAAGTGCCTTTTCACACGTACCGGTTGCCGGGCAGCCGGTGCCGGGTAACCGGCGCGGCGGCGGCGGTGAATGCAAGCGGTTGGCGGGCAAATCACGCCGGTACGTGTGAAAGCTATAGTACACGGCCATATACCCACCCTACCCGGCACCCGGCAACCGGTACTTGTGAAAAGGGGCAAAGACTCGCATCTCCATATATTCAATATACTCTGTGGACTAGCACTCTTCGCTCTCTGGGTCAATAAGTTATATTATTAAAGTAAGTACATTTTTTCGAACTGACGGATTGATAAAACAATGACCTCCTTTTAAAATCAATTGGCCAGTACAACAGTTTTACAACACTATGGCAAAGACAAACAAGTCTGAGAAAAAATAATTTAATGACAAGCAAAAATGACAGTCTTAAATTTTTACCATCCGAGTATTTTTCATGAAATTATTCTATAATCTAAAGGTTTATTAGTGTCGAAATGTCCGCATAAATCTAACTAGAGTTCCTTGAAACGACTATGATCAGGATTGATAATTAAATGTAAGTAATTATGGAGTAGTCGAGATCCAATTTCTTTGTTTACTATATTTTTTAAGTCTGTTGAATTCCACTATACGTAAATTGTTTATACTTACTGGAGAAAAGTCTAAAATATGGACTATTTGTTTACTATTTCCTATGAAATAGCTATCTTTGAAATATTACACCTACCTAAAGTAATCTGCTGAAAAAGTTGTTCACTTTTTAAAGAACAAATATTTACGACGAAAGTCGAAAAATAAGTTAGTATGTGACCCGTTTAATGTTCAATCATGGCGACACGAAATTAATTTCATTGAGCAACATTTGATTGTGCTATACCTCCTTAAGTATTCATTTAATTTAAATGGTGTAAAGGGAATGAATGACCTTGATGAAATGTTCAAATTAACTAACGTATTTAAATTGAGAAGGATACATTATTACCGAATAATAAGACAAAATCGCTAAAAACACGTTCGTTGTATGGAAGCCCCCCTTAAATATTATTATGTTTTTGTTTTCAGTATTTGTTGTTATAGCGGCAACAAAAACACATAATCTGTGAAAATTTCAACTCTCTAGCTATCACCGTTCATGAGATACAGCCTCCTGACGGACAGACAGACAGACAGACAGACAGACAGACAGACAGACAGACGGACAGCGAAGTCTCATGAATAGGGTCCCGTTCTTTACCCTTTGGGTACGGAACCCTAAAAATGAATACTGCATAGACTCTCAGCTACAGCATTGCAAGAAATCACTCATTCCGTGTGAACAGTAAGACGCTTAGTGGCGGTGTGAGTAGTAACGTGTACTTCCACGTCATAGTATTCACTTTTGGATTAATTATTTGCGTTCATGGCCGCACTTTCTTGATCAGTAAGCGTCATCTGCCTTTAGTTCTGATCTTCTCTCTGATCTGATAATGTGATATTATTAATTATATAAAACGGGAATTAACGCGATCATGCATACCTTAAAATTGAGTTTAAAAGTTAGTACTGATAATGTGAGGCAGTAATGAAGAAAATAAATTCGAGTACTTGTATTTCTGGATTACTTTTTTTGGATTACGATTCTTACAAACGATTGTTCGAAAATAATGTAGAGGTGGGACGAGTACCTACTCGTTTAACCTTCGTTTTAACTAATTCGATTCATTAGTTCGATCGTCGAACTGGTGAGATTTTTTCTCTTATTAGTTCGACCGTCGAACTACTGAGACGTTTTTATTCTCATTTGTTCGATCGTCGATCTTACTTTAATCTAGAAACCAAAAAACAATAACCTAACCATACCGACCGCCGTTTTCAATTTCCCCCTAAGCAAAGTAATTTTAGGAAATTGTTAGCTAGTAGTCAAGTAAGCAGTCGTTATGGTTAGGTTAGGTTAGGTTAGTGTGACCATTAACGCGCGAAGGCGTGCCGCCGAGCGCCAGAAGCCCTATTTATTTTATCGTTTTTTTGGTTTCTAGATTAAAGTAAGATCGACCGTCGAACAAATGAGAAATAAGAAGTCTTGGTAGTTCGACGGTCACATTAATCTTCTTCTTCCTTCCCTGTTCCCATTATTTGGGGTCGGGTCTCCTCACTTTTCGGCGCCAAGACAGTCTGTCTTGGGTTGTCGGTTCTGGCAATTGGGCTTTCTTGAGGTCTCTCTCGATATTGGATCACCAGGTCGATGGCGGGCGGCCTCTGCCTCTCTTTTGTTCTGGGATATTTAGGGCTAGTTTCACTACGTGATCTTCGCTGCGTCTTTTTACATGTCCATGCCATCTGAGGCGGTGTTCGGTCATTTTGTCCACGATTGGCGGAACTTTGAAACTGCCGCGTATGTGTTCATTGCGCACCTTATCCAATCTGGTCACCCCCCCTGCCCACCTCAGCATCTTCATCTCATTGACGTGCACCTGTTGTTCATGCGTCTTCTTAACTGCCAACATTCGGCACCATATAATAATGCCGGGCGGACTGCAGTCTTATTTACTTTGCCCTTGGTTTTCACGGGCATGCGAGGATCCCACAACACTCCGGTAAGCGTTCGCCATTTTTGCCATGCAACATTAATTCTGTGGGACACATCTGCGTCATGTTGGCATCCGTTGTACGCATAGAGCCTAAGTATTTGAATTTATCTACTGTGGGAATAGGTGTTGACCCAATGCACATCGTTTCAGGAGTTGGGTTTCCGCTGAAAGGGCATTTCAGGTACTCCTTTTTACTTCTGCTTACTCGCAATCCGTACTTTTTAACAGCGTATGTCCAGGTGTTTAGGAATCCCTGCATATGTTGTGAGGTATTGGCAGCCAGTACAATATCATCTGCGTAGAGTATGGTCCACGAAAATGGTGCCGGTATATCTTTAGTGAGATAGTCCATAATCAGATTGAACAAGAAAGGGCTGAGCGCAGATCCTTGATGGACGCCTACCTTGACCTCGAAGGCTTTGCTTAAACCCGCCAGGCTTCTGTCTCTTGTACTGACGTTTTTGTACATGTCCTGTATGACGTCAATGTAGTATTCCGGTACTTTTTGGGCACGAAGGGCCTGCCACACAGGGTTACGTGGTACGTTTTTCGAGGTCAATGAATGTAAGGTGTAGGTCCTTTTTGTTGATCCTATGCTTTTCCATCAGGATTCTGATTGCTTGTATGGCATCAGTGGTAGATCTAGATGCTGTGAACCCGAACTGGTTTGGGCATATTTCAACGAGCGCTGAGAGGCGTTTATTGAGAATTCTTTCCCAGATCTTTAGCGTGTGTGACGTCAGTTTTATACCTCTGTAGTTATCACAGAGTGCAACATCACCCTTGCCTTTGTAGAACGGTAGCAGATAGCTTCATCTCCATGAATCCAGTATTTGTTTGGTGGTTAAGATGGATATTAAATAATTTAGTCAACCAGTTAATCGCTACAGGGCCGAGACACTTCCATAAGTCTGCCGGGATTTCGTCTGGGCCGGGAGCCTTTCGGTTTTTCATTTTAGACACTGCTCGTTTCACTTGATCGGAGTCGATTTCAGGTATCAGTCTGCTTGTTTGTGCAAGGGGAGCAGGCTGGTCGTGTGGGAATTCTTCGTTTAAGAGTTGTTCATAATATTCATACCATATGTCACTAATTTGTGTATTGTCTGTCAGTAGTATCTATTTGGTCTTTAGTTTTTATGTATTTATTGACTTTGATGTCCATTGTGGCTCTGTGCCTAGATTTTGCAATTAGTACCTCATTTTCAGTTTTAGCAGTTTCTAAATTATCGTAAAAATCTTGGTTTGAATTTGCCTTCTCTTGCGCTACACAAACTAATGAGAAAAAAAATTTCAATAGTTCGACGATCGAACTAATGAATCGAATTAGTGAGAACAAACGTCGTTTTATACTCTAGAATCGGCGTATTTGTTCAACATGTTTTTTATTACTCGTCGGCCGAATAACTCGGATAAAATAATCGAATGAGTAACTCTGTCACTAGTAATATATTTTGGGACTTACAAATAATGAAAACAGGAGCATATATTAAACAGCTTCGTTTATTAAAATTAAATTAGAACACAGGGTCGTAACCCAAAATGATATCAAGTATGTATTTAAGAAACACTTTCTTTTTCTTTATAATAATAAAATAACACGTGCCCTGCCGCTACCTACGGCCGAGAGCCCGGGCTAAGCCTTCGGAAAGATATCCCAGGAATCCCGACAGGCTGGTAGCCACTTAAGGTTTCGGGTACAAAGTCGCGTCTTTGAGGTTCGTGAGGTTCAAAAGGGCTTGAGGTAAGTTTCGCCTAACAAGATAATGCCTAATCGTTTCTTGAGATTTGAGAAACGCTCTGTAATACGGGTCTAATGTTCGTCTCTACACAAGTTACCCGCTTCATGTCCGCTTTCCACTGCGAGCGAGTCGGACCCATTACGGACTCCGCTATACTCGTAACGATGATTTTCGATACATGTCATGTCCGCTTTGGTGGAAGGACATGTATCAAAATCGTCGTTACGAGTATAGCGGAGGCCGTAATGGGTCCGACTCGCTCGCAGAGGAAGGCGGGCATCAGAAAATAAACGCTCGCTACACTCAATGCTGGCAGGTGCACATACAGACACTCTGACTACATGTGCCATCTCTGGATAATGTTCCCCGTTTCTTGGTGGTCATACTGGCAAGTCATACTGATATTTTCAATGTTGTCCCCTACCCTGTTTTTGATGCATATCAATGACATGTTGTCTATTGACGGCATTCATTGTTATGCGGACGACAGTACAGGGGACACTTGTTACACAGGCCGCCCCGGTATCTCTCGGGACGCAGTGGAAGAAAGTCGTGAACAGCCTGTGTCTGAAATCGAGGCTACTCTTACTAGAGTGTCCGATTGGGGTAGACAAAACCTTGTCCAGTTCAATCCCTCCAAGACACAGGCGTGTTTCTTCACCGCTAAGAAAGCCCCAATTACTGTATTACCAAAAGTATAGGGATCCTTGGTGTTGACATCTCCAGTGACGTTCAGTTCCGCAGTCATTTGGAGGACAAGGCCAGGCTGGCGTCCAAGAAGCTAGGTGTGCTCAACAGGGCGCGGCGGTACTTCACTGCGGCGCAAACACTGCTTCTCTATAAGTCGCAAGTGCGGCCGCATATGGAGTACTGCTGTCACCTCTGGGCGGGGGCACCTGAATATCAGCTTCGCCCATTTGACTCGGTGCAGAAGCGATCTGTGAGAGTTGTCAACGATCCTATACTGACAGGTGGTGTGGAACCTCTTCGCGACAGGAAAGACTTTGCCTCCTTATGCGTGTTCTACCGCCTGTACAATGGTATGTGCTCTGAGGAATTGTTTGACATGATGCCCACGGCTACGTTCTATCATCGCACCGCTCGCCATAGGCAGGGATATCATCCTCACACCCTACGTCCGGAGCGTTCGAGCACGGTTAGATCCGATAGGGGTTTTCTTCCGCGCACGCTTAGGTTGTGGAATGATCTTCCTGCCTCGGTTTTCTCAAACGCCTACAGTATGGGGTTCTTCAAAAGGGGTCTAAGAAGGTTTTACAGGGTCGGCAGCGCGAGTGTGGCGCCTCTGGTGTTGCAAACGTTCATAGGCTGCGGTGACCACCAGTCCTTCTGGTGGGCCGTATGCTTGTCTGCCACCTTAGTGGTATAAAAAAAAGAAAATGAACAGTGAGAATCGCTTGTATTGGTGGTCATATTTGTTATTGTCCTTGTCATACTAATATGATCAGTGAGAATCGCTTGTACTGGTGGTCATACTTGTCGTTGTCCCTCTAAATATAATAGTTTTCTCTTCCCCTGTAGATATAGTGGGAGCCACCATACGAAAGACCTATGTAGTGTGTGGATGTTTAAAGTAATAAAATAATTTTCAAAACGAATGAAGATCAACGAAACAAATGAAGATCGGTAAAACAAAAGAAGATCGACAAAATAAATGACGATTGGCGAAACAAATGAAGATCGAAACAACAAATAAAGATCGAAAAAACAAATGAAGACCGATAAAACATAATATATGTATGCAGATCAATAAAACAAAAGATTATAAGCAAGTGAAGCGAAACAAATGAAGATCGAAAAAACAAATGAAGACCGCAAGTTAATAAGGTCAAAAACTACTCGCAGCCACATTTTGTAATCTAGATGCGATTGCCATTCAAAAAAACAGGTGCAAGCAATTCTCGACCTTAATGACAGTTCTGTGCTTTTTGGCGTTTATAGATATCACTGATCACGAATATGTAAAAAGTAAATAAATATAATGTAAGTTCATAAGGTCGAGAATTGCTTGCACCTACTTTTTTAAATGGCAATCGCATCTAGATTACAAAATATGGCTGCGAGAAGTTTTTGACCTAATTAACTTGTTTATTCTTTTTTGTTTTATTGATCTTCATTTGTTTCGTTGATCTTCATTTGTTTGATCGGTTTTCATTTGTTTTGTCGATCTTCATTCGTTTCACCAATCTCATTTGTTTTGGAAAGCTTCATTAAATAAAGTACATAGTATTTTATCATCATTTCATCATATCATTTATATTTATCGTATTTTATCACCATTGAGACAGTTATTGCCTTTAAACTCAGTTTAATACCTAATTTAGGACTGGTCGTATATCCTCTCCGTGGTTCTAATGAGGGGTCAAACGTGTGACAAAATTAATTAATAAAGCGCGACATAATGAAGAATGTTTTAAAAAATAATATGACCACCAGTACAAGCGATTCTCACTGGTCATATTAGTATGACAGGGACAATGACAAGTATGACCACCAATACAAGCGATTCTCACTGGTCATATCAGTATGACATGCCAGTATGACCACCAAGAAACTTATAACATATATTATCTTGTTTTATTGCAATCATGCGTTTACTATATATCTACTACAAATATTTAGCTTTTTAAGCCGGCCAGCCGAGCTAGTTCAACTAAAAGCTTCAGTGATGGTTGCTCTCCTCAGTTGTGACTTTCTGGCTTTGTTGATTTGGGGTTATTTTTATTAGAGTTTACAGAGGACTATAGAAACCCGTAGATGGTCGGGTCGTAATGGATAGGGGGGTCACAGGGCTACTGTTGTACTGTTGTTAACAATGTCAAAAACAACATATTACAGCTGCCTCGAGTAACGAACAAAAGGTAAATAAAGGAAAGTTTAAAAATTATTGGGATATAGATGAAATGTAATGCCTAATGTGGTAAGGTTAGGTACGAGATGGTGTGGTGTGGTGTGTGGTGGCGGGAGCACTCACAGGTGTCGGTAGTGGTGCTGTGGCGCGGCCGACGCGAAGCGCCCGCGGTCCGTCACGGCTAAGCCGCGCCGCATACCCCTGTAATGCGACAACAAATTATGTTCAAATATGCCAAATAAGATTGAAAGTCAAATCTGCAATAGATCTCTTCTTCTTCTGGCGGAGGATTAGAATTATACAGGGTGTATTTTTGAAACGGGCAGTAAGGACATGTACCTTAACCATTGTAGTTATAGCAAAACGGTCATAGGAGACCTTCCCTAACTTTTCGAGATATTTTGAACTGCATTCACAGATTTTGCAAAAATCTTTTAGTTAGGCAAAAAAATACATACATACATACACATGGTCACGCCTTTATCCCCGAAGGGGTAGGCAGAGGCAAATTATATGCCCACATTTCACCTTTTGTATAATTTGTCCCACGTAATAGGTGGTGAGCCGTGTTTAAATGGACAGGCGCAGGTTGTGACTGCCTGCTGTTGAAATAAACCCTTCAACTTAGCTTAACGACTGCCATTTTACTGGCAACTGAGACCAACGGCTTACCGTGCCTTCCGAAGCACGGAAACGCTCAAATAAATGTCACAAAGTGATCACATGGATGGTCACCCATCCATGGACCGGCCATAGTGAAAGTTGCTTACTGCAGTGATCGTTTACAGAACACTGAGTCCGCGGGGCCACGAGCGCTTCTAAAAAATGCATAAAGTTAAAAAATATTTTTTCTGTGCCAATCGATTCTATTTCATGTGGGGATCAAAAGACTCTATTGGATCATTTTAGCTTTGAGTACTATAGTCGCCTCGCTGTAACAAGGTGCGTATGACAGTTGGCAGTATGACGTTGATATCTATCAGTACCACATTACTAGGGATGTGTCGATATGCAATTCATGTTTAGAATCCTACGATAAACGAGATAAATTACGTTCTGTTTATTATTGTTATGAAAATTATTGCTATATTTATTTTTGAATTAACTAAACAGCTTAAAAAACCGGCCAAGTGAGCAGAGGTCTCCGTACCGAAAAACGACAAAAAATACGTTTGTTGTATGGGAGCCCCCTTAAATATTATATTTTTTTTGTTTTTAGTATTTGTTATTATAGCGGTAACAAAAACACATAATCTGTGAAAATTTCATCTCTCTAGCTATCACCGTTCAAAAGGTACAGCCTATCAAAAGACCGGGTAACTTCGCAAGAATAAAAAGAAGGTAACCGAGAAGAGGAAAAATATTAATAACAATAACTCAATAATATACTTTTTACAATAAAAGTTGGAACTACGGACTATATACGTTTTGTTTTATCAAAATATCGACTATCCATCGTAGATGTATATAATCCCATCACTAAAGACATCTTTGGTGTTACGTTATACTCAACAATTTGTTAATTTTTTCTTCCAAATTCATTTTATTTGTAGACTAGAATATTCTGATTGAGTTTAATTTTATATTCAACAGTGATTAACGATTTAATATATTATGAATGGTATGTAGCTGAAATACTAAGTTCATAATTGTAATTCACGGCAACTTTCAAAAGTGAAACGAAACGCGATCGACAACTGTCATACGCACCATGCTACACGGAGATGACTATAGGTAGGAAAGGCAGAAATCGCCAAAAACGTTTCCCATACATTTCGTAAGGAAATACCTTGTTTTTATTATTTTGATTTTTTTCTTTTTTTTTGTGCCAATCGATTCTATTTCATGTAGGGATCAAAAGACTCTACGGGATCATTTTAGCTTTGAGTACTAGGAAAGTGAAAATGTATGGGAAAAGTTTTTGGCTATTTTTGTCTTTCCTAGTACTCAAGGCTAAAATGATCCTGTAGAGTCTTTTGATCCCATAGAGTCTTTTGATCCCTACATGAAATAGAATCGATTGGCACAATAAAAATATTTTGGACTTTTTGCATTTTTTTTGCTATCCGTAAGATTTTTGCAAAATCTGTGAATGAAGTTCAAAATATTTTAAAAGTTTGGGAAGGTCTCGTAAAAACGTTTTGCTGTAATTACAACGGTTAAGGTACTTGCCCTTACTGCCCCGTTTCAAAAATACACCCTGACAGGTATTAACCAAAGACTTCTATATAAACTGAGGTAGACGCGCCGTACTCTAACAAACGAGATTTCAAAAGCAATCCTGAAATACACACATTACTAAGACTACACTCACCTATAAATATTTTTTACGTAATTGTCACCACACACAATAGCAATTTACGAATAGAATAAGAGTAAAAGAGAAGGCGTATGGACTCCGATTGCAAGTCGAGCACCTACTCTCGAAGTTTTGACTCACTACAGTGCGAGCAACGCTGCTAATTGGCGCAGTTTATAGGTTTCAAAAATCGGTGCGTAGGGCATGTCTACCTCAGTTTATATAGAAGTCTTTGGTATTAACGCGATCATGCATATTTAACGTGCTTTAGTTGATGTTTCGGTTGGGTTGCACCACAAGCTGATTTCCGTTTGTAACCACGCCTGGTCTATCGTGCTGGTATATCGAAAGTTTAATAGTTAAAGGTGCGGTTCCACTTAGGCGGAGCGGAGAGGAGCTGTGCCGCGATTCACCAATCACATGGCTTAAAATCCACAGCTCTCTCCACTGCGCCGAAGTGGAACCGTACCTTTTAGAATCGGATTAGAAATCCGCTAGTGCCACTGTGTAGGACGGTAACGGTCGGTGGTCGGCAGCAGGTAGCAGGTGCCTGCACGTACCTGTTGTGCTGCGCCGGCGCGTAGGGCGTGTGCAGCGCGGTGAAGTCGTCCACGTGCAGCGAGGGCGGCCGCGACGTGTTGGGCGGCCGCGAGCGGAACGCGTCCGCGCAGCCCTCCGCGCGCCCGCGCGACAGCGCCACTGCAACACACAGCACACAGCACTGTTAGTGTCGAGCCACGAGGCTGCACGGCGCCGCGAGTGAGCGCCGCCTGCCTGCACGTACCGGGCGGGCGCGCGTCCCCACTCGGCGCGGGCGCGGGCGGCGCGTGCAGGCAGCCCGCCAGGCGCCGCACGGCTCCGCCCAGCGCCGCGCCGCCGCCCGCCACCAGCGCCTCCGCGATGCCCACGATGTCGCACGGCACCTGCCACACACACACAGACACGTCAAGGGGCGCGGATGCCACTGTCTTCTGGTGGACCCACACTGGCCTGCGGCATGCGCCGGCGGCCGGTCCGGCAGCTTGGCCGCCGGCCTGTGTAGATCCACCATTATATGTATAATATTAGCACATCACATTCCCGGCTTAACTTTAAAAAATAGCTCATTAATTTTATAATATTAAGCGAATTGTCTCAAACCCTCGCCCGAATCTCACCAATTCACTATCGTTGCCGTCCTCGTCCCCTCCGGCGGCCGGCACGTTCAGCCAGTAGCTGGACGTCAGCCGCTCGTCGCTGGCCTCCCCTATGGCGTATATCGTCCTGGCCTGGAACTGCGCCACCAGGCTCTCCGGCGCCGGCAGTATCGGTTCCTGGATGTCAGGGGGCGCGGGAGATTCTTCTGTCGCTTTTATCTTTAGGAGGTGGCTAGATAAGAAATTAGCGTTGCCGATCACATCTTCGTCAGAGTTTCTTTCCTGTGACGCAAAATTAGAAAGGTTATTTAGCTTAGTACCTCATCGTAGGAATTGGAATTTATTTTGCGTGAAATAATATACACTTACCTTCATAATAGTTGCCAGCTTCAAAGCTGGGTGATCCTCGTCGGTAGGAGAATATCCCACCAAATCCGCCATCTCGTGCACAGTTATCGTAGTCTTCCTGCCGACGGAACCCTCGCCCTCTTCCACCTTCAAGATTCTGATCAGATCCAAATATAGACTCAGACATTCTGCCTTATCTTCACCTTGGCCTTCCGTAACCCATTTGAAAAATTTCCCAAGAGATTCTCTTCGTTTAAAAATAAACTTTCTGAACTGTTGGAAACCGTATTCATGTTCGGTTAGCACGAAATATGACCGAAGTATTGAAGATGCTACTGAACAAGATTTTGTAGTTGACTCAAGGCAGTCGGCTGTAGCGTCCATAAGTGCTGCCAGAGCATCTTTATTAGGCAAAGAATTTACCAGTATTACATCAGAGGCTCCGCTTAAAGGTGTCAAAGTAACCTCAGCATCGCAGAAAGCTGCTAGCGCATGTGCAGCGTATTCCTGGGCGGCGATGTGCTCGTTAGAAGCGTTAGCCAAACCTAGTACCGAACAAATAGCCGTTTGGACATCAGTCGCTTTGGGTCCCCCACTATTCATGGTATGAAGAACGGCACACTTAACGGGTGCATGTGATACTAAGCAGGCTAAAAATCCAAGCACTCTGGCAACACTAACTGTAGCGGGTTCCCCAGGCTTCAAATCTCTAGTGACGGCTCCGACAGCTGCCCGTGCTACGGTGGCTGCCGTATTTGGAGCTAGATCGGCAATTTGAACACAAACTCTTCGCAGCATATGTACCACAGGTCTATAGGTAGATATACAGATTATCTGTATCATGTCTGTTAGATCGTTTGATAACGCGTGCAGATGTGCTGACCACAGACGCCGTTCATTGGCCGCATCAGCTAGTTCACGCTCTGTAGGCGGTTTTCTGGCCTGCATTGGAAGTGGTAGTGGAAGTAGTTCGGAAAAAACCAACAGCCCAGGAACGAATGTGTACGGCGCTGTGGTTGTGTAAGATATCACCTGAGAGCAAAGAGAAGTCCACGGTCCTCGACGGATAGAATCACCATCGTTAGCATCGTCAGCTATTGGTTGAGCATACGCGAGTAAGGCTCTCACGGACGCTTCAGCTGCTTTTGCAGCAGTTCTGTATCCCACTGAACCAACTGGGAAAGTTTTGGCTATCCCATAAGTCTTTAGTAAAACAGGTGCTGCCGTCAAATCACGAAATCTTGGTCCCCGGCAGCGAACAACTCTCGCTAACATAGCATCCAGCAATCTCAAACAGGGCAGTAATATCTGAGCTAAATGAAGGCCCTTCACAGAGGCGAAAAATGAGGTATGCATGCTTGGCTGGTCGAAGTGTACTGCCAAACGGTCTAAAATGCCAGCCAAGTGTGCAACACCATCTAACGAAAAAAGCTGTAGCACATTGTACTTGTATTTGAGTTCAACATATTCTTCCGTGGCTGATTCGCAAGCGATTGTCACATTATTATCGTAGTCAGAAATACAATAATGTCTGAGGATTCTCAAACACGTCATAAGTTCGCCTGGTAAGTCGGGAGCATGTTCAGAACTAGCTTTTAATATTTCGACGCACTCAGCCATGTCTTCGCCTGATAACACAGTTGCTGTTTCTACAGGTTTTAAATATGGTATTACTTCTTGCAAAACACTTGACACACTCGGTTCGAATCGATCGTGATCTCTGGATACGTTGATCAATCTCTGTCCATATTTTTTCAGGAACGGTACATTTGCCGCAAAACGTACCGCAGATACAATTAATTCAATAGCATAACCCTTAGCTGGAGACTTCTGTTTCAACAACGACTCACTCTTAGTCTTAAATTTCAAATCGCTTTCGAAGACTTCCATAAGACATTCTGCATTGTCCTCCATAACAATAACATCTGGGACGGCAGATTTGCCGATATTACCAAAGCTAAGACAGTATAGAGATTGAAGCCTATCAATAAGTTCATTTTCATCAGGTTTACCCGCTTGTAGATCGCATATCGAGTGTAAATGGTACAACGCTTTTAACTTATATGCCATTTCTAAGGCCAATATCTGCAGATCGCTGTAGCTACTCAAATCGTGAGGGTACAATATCTCTTCAGAATTTTGCTGATTGAACGGCTGCGTCAACGTTTTGAAAAGTAGTTCACTTAATTCCATATTTTTGTATAAAAAGTTAAGTCCGTTACAAGAATTTATCAACTCGTATATTAAGTCGTGTATTGGGCTTATTACGACTAAATTGTTGCTAGTTGTGGGACATGTGAGCAAGTAAAGGCAAACTTCTAAAACTTGATGAATGTTGAAAAATTCCAGTAAAGTCTCATTAGAACATTCTTTATTAATTTCAAACTGAGCGGATACCGGAAGAAACCGTTTTGGTTGCGATAAATGAAAACATTGCGAACGATACATATATATAGTTTCTTCTAGAGCATTAACGATAAAATGCGAATCTGCTTCCGAAAGATCCGCATCATCGCCACCTTGAGATTCACTAACTTTAGTAACCAGATCATGTAACTGTTGCAGCAACTCATAAATGTTCATTTTTTTTATAAGCGCACTAATCGAAAACTTTAGTCTAGCGAGTGGATTACTTTGCATCATTGTTAAAAGTGTTTGATATCCGTTCCTAGGTTTGCGGTCATCATTATCACCAAATTTGGGATAGATCGTTTCTCTCATAAAGTGTTGAATGGCTTCCTTTGAAGATAGACACGCATTTAATGCTTTTAATATCATGAGACGAATGCTTAACGCCATATACTGTTTAGAATACATCTCAAGTAGCGACATAGATACGTCTATACCGGAGGTAAGAAGTACTTTAGTGACTTCTCCGTTGTGTCGGTGCGACATCAGAGCTTCGACAAGGCGAATTCCACATTTCAGGTGCCTTATTTTGTACGTAGGTTGATGCTGTGCCAAAGCGAAATCAAAGTTTAAACCAATTTTGCAAAATGTAACAAGGAGGTAATATATTTCTGTAAATTCATCGCACACATCATTTCGTTTAGGATTTTTAAAAATTCTCAACACAATGTCGGTGTTCTTGCATATAGTATCCATAGCAACAAATAGTTGTTCACATTGATGGACCCATTCTTCTTTGGCAGAGTTGTCTATTTCTGCAAAAGTATTCGCAAAGAATTTTTGATCTAATTTTTTGTTGGATTTGGCCATTTCTGTTATCTTGAATAGTTCGGGACTGGCATCGCACAATTCGTCAAATGTAGCATTTAGGACATCTTTCACTCCTTCCTTTTTGGCACCTAACAGGTGAATTTTGTTAACATTTTCATATTTATTCCATTCACATTTGAATGGATTATAATACTTAATGATATCATCAATTCCACAATAATCATTAACATCATAATCGAGTTCCACGTAAGCAGGTCCCTCGATATCATCACATATATCTTCGTCCGACAAAATGGGCTCGAATTGCTCGGCATCCATAGATCTATCCTCGTCTTGATTTTTATTTGGAGATTCATTAACCTTAGCAACAGCGTTGTCGACTATTTGAACCGTGACCAAGCTCGAGTGTTGTTGTGGTTGTTGTTCGACATAAGGCGCAACCTCAGCTTCTTGAGATGGACTGCGAATTGGTGGCTTGTGTCGGTAGCTTTGGTAGAAATCGACTCTTGGGATTTGCTTTCCGCTGCGTTCATAATTTTCGCCTTCTTCTGATCTGATAGAATTTATAGGACTCGATGCATCAATATCTCTCGGCGATAATGGTCTTCGGCTACCTTCCCCAGGAGGTGTTCTAGGTCTTTTTCTTGGGTCATCACGGCTCGGCGACCTGCTACCATAACTAGAACCTCTCATACGACTGTACGGGGAGTGACGCTTTCTGTCATACGATGACTGCTTTTCAAACGAAGGGGCACGTCTTTCGTACGACGAGCCACGCTTCTCGTAAGGCGACAGACGTTTTTCATAAGCCATTTTCCTTTCGTAAGAGGGTGCTCTTTTATCGTAAGGAGATCGCCGTTCATATGAGCCCGCTTCTTTATCATAGGATCCTCCGCGAGATCGGTCGTATGAGGTCTCGCGATGACGCCTATAGTCATCCTTCTTGTAAGATCCCCTATCCCAGTCACGGTCATTAGATAAACCACGCCTTCGATCTATACTTCGAGATCGGGATCTGCTCAAAGGACGATATTCTCCTTTCACTACGTAATCCCTATCGCGACTTCTAGATCGCGATCGAAGTCGATCCAAGCGATCCAGTTCCCTACTCCTGTCACGATGTCTCGATGACTCCCGGCTCCTGCCTCTATCAATTGACCTTCTGCGACTTCTGCCATCACGTCTATCTCTATCCCTGTCATGTTCAAGAGAATGTGGACTGAGCCGCAATCTGTCGCCTTCCCGTTCGCAACTGAGATCTCTCTTTTCCCAGTTGCCCTCCTCAATATTGTGCTGGTAGGTCCTAGGGTCCTTAGGTCCAGGTGGTGCCTCAGGCTCATAGTAATCACCTCTGTACATTTGGTTGTCATAATTTTCGGGATAGTTACTAGGACCATAAGTATCAGGATTGGCAGTAGCTACATTACCAGTGTAAGCTGGTATTGGGTTGGTGGTTTCCTGCGACCATTCAGGGTTCTGTGTCACTACTGTAGGAGGTGGTGGTACAACTTCACGAGCCACTGCGGGTCTTTGCACAGCTGAAGGTGGATTGGCACCCACTGGAGTTTCAGGCAGTACTTGTGTCAAGTTACCATAAACAGCCAAAGTGATTGTTGTATACCAACCTGTGAAATTGTAAAGGTTTTAACTGTTATTATTAATAAGAATAATTATTTGTTTATATAATGACCATTAACCACAACCTTTGTTAACTAAACAGATTTCATGTACAGTCAACAAAGTGATGTATTCCTGGGAGTGCCATAATGAACTAACCAAACATAGTATCCACCAAACAATAACATGTAAGTATGCGTGTTAAGAGCAATAATTATGTATTATTCCTTTACATTTTTTTATTTTGACTGAGAAAGTCAACTTTAAAATAAAAAAATAAATAGCATGCATAGCAATCAATACATGTTACTGTCAAGTTTGGTGGATTCCAAGTTTGTCACAATCTTTGGTTAATTCCCTTTAGGGCCACCTCGTCCACTCTATCAGAATGTTCATTATAGCACTCGCAGGGTTGTATCATTTTGTAAAATTAAACTAGTACATTTCATTGTAGTAGACTGTACCTAGTGTCTATTTAAAAGAAACTGGACATATGGTTCCCTACTAAAAAAGAGAAAAACACGTTTGTTGTATGAGATCCCCCTTAATCCTCTTTTTTCTAATTTTAGTATTTGTTGTTATAGCGGCAGCAGAAATATATATCATATGTAAAAATTTCAGCCCTCTAGCGATCACGATTCCTGAGATACAGCCTTGTAACGGACAAACTAATGGACAGGAAAGTCTCATGGATAGGGTTCCGTTTTTACCCTTTGGGTATGGAACCCTAAAAGGATAAGATAAGTTTACGTTTTTAGCGTTTATTAAGCTAGGTGTGCAATGTAGAATAGGTTAATGCATGATAATATTATAGTAGTTGCTAGGTCTTATCAATATTTTAAATTGGAATGCGCTTATTGCCAACCAACTGTTCAGCAGTTTGGCAAGTAACATGTTTGTAAACTATTGTATGTACCTACTTGAGAAATAATAAAAAAAAAAAAAGATAATTTATTCTTTTGAAAAGAGAGGAGATTGAGAACTTATTCTTAGCATTCTATGGATTTTACGTCCGGGCGCGCCGGGTCCATAGCGTGGCACAGGGGGGAACACCCTGACGGCGTCTGTGACTTGCGACCCATTTGAGTAGGTTTAGGGTGGCCACCTTGCTATGCGCATAAACGCTCACCTTCCACCTGCAATGTTCCCTACCCTATATACCACTAAGGTGGCATAGAAGCATATGGCCCACCAGTTGTACTGGTCGTCACCGTAGCCTATTCACGTTTGTAACACCTCACACTTTGGTCACAGTTATACTTTGCTTTGGTAGTCCATTTATACTTATTAGTCTACGGAATTTCACATAGTACTGTATTTAGCAATCAAAGGTAGTTAAGAAGACGAGGGCTCACAGGAAAGGAAGTTAGAGAGTAGAAGACAGTTAAATATCACAACTGCTAATCTCTACTATTATAAAATTGTAAAAATTGCTGTGACGCTTTGACCGAAGGTGAAAGCAGATAAATTAAAAAAAAAAAACTGTAATCGACTAATTTCAGCCTTCTGAGTCCAAATCTACAATTTTTTTCTTCGTATCTGTTTGTTTATTTATTTGTTCAAGGTTGGAGTAAAATTCAGTAGCTTGATCATAATCATACTATTAGGATTGCATTGATATTTTTAAACTTAAATATTGCTGTATTTTGCATCAAAATCGGTTCCATGAGAATGATAATACAACTTGACCTATGTTTTACTAGTAGCCATATGCATTGGGCAGGTCAAAGTCGATTGCTTATTAGTTAAAATCACCTCGCGAACGAAGTTGCGAGCAAAAACTAGTCTTTAGTAATTTTTTTTTTTTAATGTTTTCATCTGCGATCAATCTCCTGACTATAAACAGATCTGTTAAGAGCTGATTGCTTCATACGGAGTGTATCTCCCAGTGGAGACAACTACTCATTTGGTTGTGCGGCTCAGTTAGATAAGACATGTAGATCGAGTATGTCCTTTCGTTTCAGCCTTTTAGTGTAGCTCTGACAAGTTAGCCCAGCAGCAAGCGCATTGGGGTGGTTCTCTAGACGTTTCCGGTACTTCAGGGCAGTCATTTGAATTTCCTCCTTCACGGTGTTCACTTGGAGGTTGTTATGAATCTCGTTATTAGTGACAAGCAACGGGGCTTGTGATATTGTTCTCAGCATAATGTTTTGCATCCGTTGCAGCACAGAGATATTTGAATTGCTGCAGCTACCCCACAGCTGTATCCCATACATCCAAACTGGCTTCAGTATGGTCTTGTATATTAGCAGTTTGTTGTCTGTGGACAATTTGCTGTTGCGTCCAACTAGCCAATGGAGGTCCATGTATCGCAGTTTAAATTCCTCTCTTTTTGCTTTTATGTGGTTCTTCCATGTTAATCGCCGATCGAGATGTAAGCCAAGATATCTGACGGTGTCCTTATGCTTATGTGGTAATGTTGCATTCTCTAGGTTTACCGGTGGACAGTTCCCATTTCTCAGAGTGAATGTCACTTGGGCTGATTTGCTGCTACTTGCTTTAATTTTCCATTTATGCAGCCGCTTGGTAACCAGATCTAGGCCTTTCTGTAACGTTGCGGTGGCTTTCAGCGGGTCTTGGTCACTAGCAAGAATGGCTGTATCATCCGCAAATGTAGCCGTTGTGACATTGTCGATTTGTGGAAGGTCTGCAGTGTAGAGAATGTACAGAACAGGTCCCAACACAACACTGATCCCTGTGGGACTCCCGCTTTTATTTCATGAAGCGGTGAACAATCTGTCCGTTATATAGGATTGCAGTATCAAGAAGTAGCAGTGGGGTAGGTTATTTTTGATTTTGCAGAGCAGTCCATTGTGCCATACTCTGTCGAACGCCTGTTGTATGTCAAGGAAAACAGATGAGCAGTATTCTTTGTTCTCTAGGGTGGTTCTTATCCTGTTGCACACACGGTGCACCTGTTCCACTGTTGAGTGTTGCTTGCGAAAACCAAATTGGTGGTCTGGTATAACACAGTGTTTTGACAGAAGTGGCGAGATCCTTCTCAGCAGCACTTTTTCAAAGACCTTCGAGAGAATAGGCAGTAAGCTAATAGGTCTGTACGATGTCACGTCGTTGGCTGGTTTTCCCATTTTACGTATCATCAGGATCTGGGATACCTTCCACAGTTTGGGGTAATACTGAACCCTCAGAATGCCGTTGAACAAGATGGTTATGTACATTACTGCCTTTCTTGGAAGCTGCCCAAGTACCTCCTTCGTTATTAGATCGGCACCTAGAGCCTTTTTGTGTTTTAGGCCTCGTATAATACCACATATTTCCCGCGGTGTTGTTGGTTTTGGTGGTAAAGAGAGCTGGAGATCACTGTTTAAGATTGTATCAATTTCGGGTTCTGTTTCTCGGTCATCAAAATCGTGAGGGGTGAAAACTGTAGACAGATGGGTGGCGAAGGTTTCAGCTTTTTCTTTTGGTGTTCTGGCCCAGGTGTTATTGGGCTTTCGTATCGGTGGTTTCATTTCCTGAGGTCTGTTATACGACTTTGTGAATTTCCACAGTGAATAACTAGTCGCCTCGGTTGCGGTAAGAGAAGCTAATTTTGATTCTAAGGCTGTATTGTGCCAGTCCTCTATGGTTTTCTTTAATTTGGATGCAGCTATATTAAAATGCCTCTTATCTTCCACCCGTCTGCTAAAGTGCCAAACTCGTCGTAATCTGCGTTTCTCCAGAATTTCCCTCCTGATTGTCAATGGAAAATTTTGTGTTGCTGGTTTGTACGGTACGTTAGGCGTACTCAACGAACAAGCCTGTTGGATGAGATTGGTGATATCCTCCGTTGCCTTTTCCAGATCTTCGGGAGTTTTTAGTGCCACTTTTAATTCCACATTTCTCTCCAGGACTTCACGAAAATAGTGCCAGTCTGTATACTTATTGTACAATCTTTTGGGCCTTTCATACTCAATGGGGAGTGTACCAATTGTTAACAGTACTGGAGTGTGGTCTGAGCTACCGTCATAGCAAGGTGCGGCTTTGAAGTATTCTTTGGGCATTCCATTGATAATAAAGAAGTCCACCAGATCTGGGATCGGATCTTCATCGGTAGGCCAATAGGTAGCTTCAGAAGTGGACACTGGAGTCAGAATGTCCTCGTCCAGGCTGATTTTAAGTTGTCTGCCTCTTGTGGTCGTCAACCTAGAGCCCCAATGTGTGTGCTTGGCATTCTGTCACCACCCGCAACAAAACGATTTCCAAGTGTTCGAAAGTTGTGTATGAACATGCTGTTGGAAATCTTGTGCTTAGGAGGGCAATAGATTGTTCCCTGTGTCTTCAATAGCCTCTTTAATTGCAGCCACGGGAGTGGTTGGGTGGAGGTTCCTGATGACGATTCGGAAGGCCCTTTCATCTTTTCTATTAAATGTGTGTCCGATTAGGCCATTTCCTCTTACAACATCAATAAGCTTCTTGTAGGTGTCCATTTCTGAGCAGTTTATTCTCAATTGGTTTCTGTTTATTACCTTAAATGAAAATTGTGTTTTTTCAACTGCTAATACCAGTAGTTCAGTTAGCTTACTGAGATCCTCTACACCATAAAGAATTATTGGCGGTCGCTTGTAAGTCTTCTTCTGAGGAACTGGAACACAATCTTCTTCCGTTAGGTCAATGGGTAGCTCGTGAAACCTGTTAGAGGTGTTGATTTTTTTTTTTGATATAATAAAATGAATCTGCAAAATGTATGTATGTAATGTTGGCGCATAACTTCAGAAGCGCCGGACAACTTCGCTAATTCTTTTTTTTTTTGTTTATGTTATAGCCAGGGCAAGGTTTGTATCAAAAAAAATTAAGAAAATATTAATCTTATATCAAGTCGGCTTGATATGGCGGAACAAAGTTCGCCAGGTCAGCTAGTAGCTGATAAGGATAATAATTCGGTTTTATTAAAAGGAAGTAGACTTTAAGGATATGAAATGACGAGAGGCAGAGTATAATGAAAGAAGTCTGTGAAGTCCATTCTTCTCATTTGTGCCTTTTTAAGGTTTTCAATGAATCAGGTGTGCATAATTTAAAATTTAGATTTAAATTTTATTAAGACTAGCCGACATCACGCGGTTTCACCCGCGTAGTTCCCATTCTCGTGGGAATACGGAAAAAAATATAGCCTATGTTCACCGCAAAAAGTGTAGCTTCCCAACAGTGAAAGAATTTTTCAAATCGGTTCAGTAGTTCTGGAGCCTATTCGATGCAAACAAACAAACAATCAAATCTTTCCTCTTTATAATATTATTAGTAATAGACATGCAGAAAAAAATATCTAGAAACATGAAATAGGTTATCAATGACACCTGCTTAAATGCAACATAAAACAATTTTATGAAAACAGGTATTTTATCAGAGGAAATTATTGGGACAGTACAATTTGTAAAAGCCCTATTATTCAAACACAGAGGATGTTCTAGAAAATAAAACCATCTATCAAAAATACTGGCCTAGTAATATTCCTCAGTGAATTTCGCCCCAGCTATTGATTGCATCCAGTATGATCTAGAGCTGACTTAAATGATTACATTTGATCATAGTCATAGATATAATAAGTAAATGATAGGGCATGACCAAACCTCATGCACATGGCTAGCGAGACTGTATATAAAGTAGATGTGCTTGATATTGTATAATTATACATTGCATAATTTTCTTACATGATTTGATGTGCCAAAATACGATTATTGTATTATACTATGGTCATTATTAAAACACTAGGTAGGACTTCGGATTGTTCTCCCACGATTTAAGGGCTGGGAGGTGGTGGGGGGAGGGGGGAGGGGGTGTGGAACCCCCCCTTGAAGGAAAAGTTGCGGACGCCCCCCCTTTTTGAGTTACGATTTTTTTTATATTATAACCTAACTTTCGCATTTTCTTGGTCTGAAATTGTTATAATAATATTATAAAGGACACCTCTGGCGCTCGGCGGCCGCTGCCGCGGCACGCTCGCTTCGCTCGCTCGCCGTCGCGCGTCAATGGTCACAGTTCCAACCTAACCTAACCTAACCAACAGTAGTTGGATAATCAACAATAGTTTGGCTAAAAGGCTGAAGTTAAAGGCCATAAAATAAGTATTACAAAAAAAAATATAACTGTCAGACAGTGACAGTGACAGCGCGTCGACGGCGTTTTACGTTTAATTTTACATAGCGGCAATAGTCGGTAAATTATTGTCAGAATACGTTTAAGTAATAGCATTAATTTATGTCAACGAAATATATGTATTATAATAAAATATGCATAAAATTTTACGTAGTCACTGAATATACCTATTTATTTCATTATTAAATGAAGTTAAACATTTTAGTGCGTAAACCGTATGTAAAACGAAATGTTTAATGACGAGCCGAATGTCAAAAGCATTGAGAGTGTAGGTATTCTGTGGTCAAAAGTGACAATTTTTGGTGAATTTTTATGATTTTCATTATTTTTTTTCTCGTTAACCATTAATTTCCGCAAGTTAAAACTTCATGTGGCGGCTTCTAATAATATTAGCTTTGTGTTAAAAAAATATGAACCCCAAACTCGTGGGAGGACAATCTAAAGTTAAGCCAAACACTAGTGGAGTCATGTGTTTTCACCCACATGGCTCCTGTTCCCATGGGAATATAGGAATAAAATATAGCCTATGTTCACCTGAGCTATAGTGTAGCTTCCCAACAGTGAAAGAATTTCTCAAATTGGTACAGTATTCTCCGAGCCTATTCAATGCAAACAAACAAACATACAATCAAATCTTTGGTTCTTTAAAACATGAGTATAGATAAAGCATCATGGCTACAGTCTAGTGAAAATTTCTAAGTAAACTAACCTCTAAGTACCAGTCCATCAGTTGGAATCCTTGGCTGCTCCAATACATTTCCACATTCCATATGAATCTGTCCATTTTGACAGTAGTCCAAACTTCCAAGCGCCTCAAAGGTAGATGCTCCAGGCTTACTCAGATCATTCACGAAAAAATCTATGTGAAACTTCGTAGGATTTGTAGCTCCCAGTCGTACACCACCGGGAAAGTCGCCCTCAACCCGCGCTCCCAAGGGTATAATGCGGATCTCTCTGACATAAACAGATTTTGGAAACTGCACCAAATCTAAATTCAGCTCCTGAAAGAACAAGCAATAGCTATCAATTACTTGCAACAAAAAATGTATGAAGCATTTACGGTTGTTCGTTGTGTTTATTTACCTCGCTCGTATCATGTGAAAAGGTATCAAAAAATAACAAATCTGGCTGTTCGTTTACGGACATTTTGACCGAATATCATCAATAAATTTGTTGAAACATCTCAAATCAAAATTAACAAAGTTTAATAAACTCCGGAAAGCAATGCAACGGCGTCGTAATGTCAACAAATGTCACTTATCTCACCACGGCAGTCACGGCACTCACTTAACTTTGACGTTTTGTTTTTTTTTATAATTTTTTATTGGATAAGGCGTTGGTTTTTGCGTTTCGTTAACACTGTTCTTTGTACATAACAGATTCCTCCTGAAATGCGCCTGTTCTTTAGCTTTAAAATAGCAAACTCAGCTGGTTTTCAAATCAAAACAAAATAGTTTAAAAAAAAATTGTAAGGATATCAAGAGAATTACAATATTTTATACATCTTTATATCCTGCCAAAGGCTGCACAAACTATCTATACAGGTGAATTTTTGAAAAGGGTTTGGATGGCCAAATCCGAAACTATAAGGAATAGCTAAAAATGTTCAAAGGAGTCACGAGCCCGATTTTGATAAAACTTGAAACCTCATCATTAGATTTTTGAAAAACCATTAGGATCCCAGGTTCGATTCCCGGCTCAAGCAGGTGATTTTTTAAAAATCTTTGAATGCAGTTTTATATACTTTTGAAAATAAAGGAATGTTTCCTTTCAGCAAAACTTGCCATTATCAATATTAAGGGTACTTTCCCTCCAACTACCATCTTTAAATTCCATCCTGTATACTATACTATTACCTACCTAAGTGAGACCTAGGGCAAGAGAGACATTTTACAAGTTATGTCATATACTAGCTGACGACCACGGCTCTACCTGAGTGGATGTCGCATATTGTGGCCAGCAGAATATTGATCTCACGGAAATCCAAACATAGTTATTCTATTTTTGTAAACCGATTTCTTCGTTCTCCGATTCATATTTCCGATTCTACTCAACCGATAGTGATCAAACTAACGTAAGATTGTAAGTGTGACCAAGATCTTTTTAAGGTTCCGTACACAAAGGTAAAAACGGGACCACGCTGCCAGTCTTTTGTGGTTTGGATTTGGTTTAGTTTTATAAAATGTTTTATGTTGTAAATAGTTATGTGCTTAATTGTAATTTATAAATATTTTATTTATTATACAATTTAATAGTAGATTGTACTACAAGTGCATAAAAGAAGCTATTTTATAGGAGACGTTTATCCGCCCGAGCCAAAGGCGAGGGTGGATATTAAGTCGATGATAAAATGGGTTTTATGATCGAGTTATACACTCTGCTTTTCACTTCGATTGCAAGGAAATGAAACAGTGATATTGTAAATAAAAGAAAAAAAAGAACTTTATGCAGTAGAGCATAAAATGTTGTTTTAGTCCGCATACACCCAGCATAAACAAGAACTTTACGAGCATAAGAAGTGAAAAAGAACTTTATGCACTAGAGCATAAAATGTTGTTTTAGTCCGCATACACCCAGCATAAACAAGAACTTTAGGAGCATAAGAAGTGAAAAATATTTTTTAGTGTTTTATTAGATCACGCGTTGAGAAATTACAGTTGAAATACCATGTTGTCTTTCATCCTCTCTCCCGCAGGAACCGCGCAAAATATCGGAATCAAAAGTATCCTAGAACCTTCCTCGAATCATAAGCTAAGATTGTGCCAAGTATCATTCAAATCGATTCAGTAGTTTCGGCGTGATACTTATTCGGGATACAGACAGGCAGACAGACAGACAGATAGACAGACATGAAAAATTTAAATTACATTTTCGGCTTCAGTATCGATAAGAGAACGTCCTATAATATATATACTTACTTATACATATACTTCAAAATGCCTACATACCCAGGTATAATATATGCATGAGGATTTTCCCTCACGTTAAACAAAAAGAAAACCCAGGTATATGCAAAATTTAAATCTTTGTCAAGTGGATTACGAGTGTGTAGGTACCTACATACTGCTTTTTTAAGGGGTTCCGTATTCGAATGGCAAACAACAGAACCCTTATAGATTCGTCATGTCTGTCTGTCTGTCCGTCCGTATGTCACAGCCATTTTTCTCCGAAACTATAAGACGTATGCCGTTGAAACTTGGTAAGTAGATGTATTCTGTGAACCACATTAAGATTTTTACATAAAACTAGAAAAAAGCAGTAAGTTTTGTGGGTCCCCCCCCACACATAGAACTGAAACTCAATTTTTTTTCATCCAACCCATACGTGTTATATAGATAGGTCTTCAAAAATGCTGTTAAAGTTTCTAACATATTTTTTTTCTAAACTGAATAGTTTGCCTAAGAGACACTTCCAAAGTCGAAAAATGTGTCCCCCCCCCCCTCTAACTTCTAAACTAAGAGGATAATAAATCTAAAAAAAATATATAATGTACATTGCTATAAAAACTACCAACGAAAATTGTTTTGAACGAGATCTAGAAAGAAGATTTTTTTTAAAACGTCATAAACCGCAATTTTCGCTTAGAAAAATCACTACTACAGCGAAAAGGTGTTAAGGGTCGGTTATAGCGCACAAGTAGGCATTTGGCGCTCCCCTCGCCCCGGACGCGAGACACACCGCGCGCCGGCAGCGGCAGTGAACTCTCATGCCACAGTATACAGTAGAGTAGCAAGAAACAGCATGCTAACTTTGTTTGACGTAGTAAATGCATCTAACTTTAATATGTGTAGTGATTTATTAGAGTTTCGTAAATAAATGAGTTAATTATATATATTATACTATTATTTTTAAGCTAAAGAGTTTGTTTGTTTGTTTAGTTGTTTGAACTATAGAGTCTAAGAGACTGCTAGTTGAATTTCAAAAGTTCTTTAACAGAATGTCTATTTTTCAAAAATATCAAAATATATAACATCACGCTAAGGCGAATGATAGCTGAGCAGCAACGAAACATTTTTCGAAAACTAGGATATTTCATTTTTTTGAGAGTTTCCGTGGCGTACGTTTGCTTGATGGTTACAGTTGCGTAAAAAATGAAAATTACATAATAGCTGGTAATAAAAACTTCTAAAGTTTTCTAAAGTTGGTATGCTAAGTATGAATCACGTGATCATTTTGCAATTCAATATGGGCGCCGCGCCGTAATCACAAAATTTCATGATGGGTATCGTTTAAGCTCGGCGCTCGTGGCCCCGCGGACTCAGTGTTCTGTAAACGATCACTGCAGTAAGCAACTTTCACTATGGCCAGTCCATGGATGGGTAACCATCCATGTGATCACTTCGTGATATTTATTTGAGCGTTTCCGTGCTTCGGAAGGCGCGTTAAGTCGTTGGTCCCGGTTGCCAGTAAAATGGCAGTCGTTAAGCTTAATTAAAGGCTTTATTTCAACAGCAGGCAGTCACAACCTGCGCCTGTCCATTTAAACACGGCAATACGGCTCACCACCTATTACGTGGGACAAATTATACAAAGATAAAATGTGGGCATATAATATGCCTACCCCTTCGGGGATAAAGGTGTGACCATATGTATCGTTTAAGGGGTTTCTAGGTGTGCTGAGTACAAATCACGTGATAATTTCGCAATCCAAAATGGCCACCGCGGTGTAATCACAAAATTTCATGATGAGTATCGTTTAAAGGGGTGTTTGGTATGCTGAGTACGAATCACGTGATAATTTTACAATTTAATATGGTCGCCGCGCCTAAATCGCAAAATTCCATGATGGGTATCGTTTAAGTGGTTTTTCGGTATGCTGAGTACGAATCACGGGATAATTTTGCAATCCAATATGGCCGCCGCGCCGTAATCGCAAAACTCCATGATGGGTATCGTTTAAGTGGTTTTTTGGTATGCTGAGTACGAATCACGGGATAATTTTGCAATCCAAAATGGCCACCGCGCCGTAATCATATAATTTCGTGATGGATATCTTTTAATGGGTTTTTTCGAATGCTGAGTACAAATAACATGGTAATTTTGGAATTCAATTTGGCCGCCTAAGCTATTAACAGTAGTAAATTAAAAAGATTTGCTTATTAAGTTCAGGCCTAGCAATGCGAAAATACTATGACAACATGTTTTTTGTAAAATTAAGGCCAATGACATTAAATGCATACCTAGCATACGAAAGAATCCCTTAATCGGTACCCATCATGAAATTTTGTGATTACGCCGCGGCGGCCATATTGGATTGCAAAATTATCACGTGATTCGTACTCAGCATGCCAAAAAACCCCTTAATCGATACCCAACATGATATTTTATAATTATGGCGCAGCAGCCATATTGGATTGCAAAATTATCACGTGTCAGCATAACAAAAAACCCCTTAATCGATACCCAACATGAAATTTTATGATTATGGCGCAGCAGCCATATTGGATTGCAAAATTATCACGTGATTCGTACTCAGCATACAAAAAAACCCCTTAAACGATACCCATCATGAAATTTTGTGATAACGGCGCGGCGGCCATCTTGTATTGCAAAATTAGTACGTGATTCGTACTCAGCATACCAAAAAACCGCTTAAACGATACCCATCATGATTTTTTGAGATTACAGCGCGGCGGTCATATTGGATTGCAAAATTAACACGTAATTCGTACTCAACATATCAAAAAAACCCCTTAAACGATACCCATCATGAAATTTTGTGATTACGGCGCGGCGGCCATATTGGATTGCAAAATTATCACGTGATTCGTACTCAGCATACCAAAAAACCGCTTAAACGATACCCATCATGATTTTTTGAGATTACGGCGCGGAGGTCATATTGGATTGCAAAATTAACACGAAATTCGTACTCAGCATACCAAAAAACCCCTTAAACGATACCCATCATGAAATTTTGTGATTACGGCGCGGTGGCCATATTGGATTGCAAAATTATCGCGTGATTCGTACTCAGCATACCAAAAACCGCTTAAACGATACCCATCATGATTTTTTGAGATTACGGCGCGGCGGTCATATTGGATTGCAAAATTAACACGTAATTCGTACTCAGCATACCAAAAAACCCCTTAAACGATACCCATCATGAAATTTTGTGATTACGGCGTGGCCGCTATGTTGGGTTGCGAAATTATCATGTAATTCGTAGACATTTTAATGCATTAGGTAGCTGGTTACCATGTCGTGAAAACACTTAAAAAGTAAAAGATCACCACATTTTTACCATGAGTCGCGTATGTATTTGTAACGGTTAATCTAATTACATTTTGCCCATTACTGATATTTTTATACTGTAGCGCGAGTTCGACGTAATTTGGCATAATAATTACGAAATAGTTGCGAAAAAAACTGACACAGGTCCTGCCTCCACAAGCGCCAGGGCGAGACTGCTGATCGGCCGTCAGCGGCGCAATTCTATTGCGTTTGGTAGATATTCGTACATGATAACTATGTAAATAGTTGTTTATAGAAAAACGCTCGGAAAATGTGTATAAAAACTTAATACCTTTAATTGAGTGCAAAAAAAATATACAAAATGTTAATAGTTTAGCCACAGTTTTGAAAAAACTTTTCTGAGAGAGTCAACTTTGGGATTTTTTTCTATCTAGTGAAATTTATTAGTGACCGACCGAAGTTTCGGTTTCGGTTTCGGTTTCGGCCAGTTTCGGCCAAAAAATCGAGTTTCGGCCGCAGTTTCGGTTTCGGCCAAAATGGGCCGAAACTTTCGGCCGGGCCGAAACCCACGTGTTCATGAATTTTGAGTGTCTGACTCTGCTTGTGACGTGGTTGGGGTCAGCCCAACCAGTTAATATATTACTAACCGAAGATTTAGAGATTTACAAAGAACTTCCAATTAATAGTTATAACAATACAACTTTATTTAAGCCACAAGCAATTACGAGTACAATCATTGAGAAGTATTAGACAGTTACCCTGTGTTATGTCTTCGACCTCCTTTTGAGGATCCTGTTTTTACTTTTGGTTTCTGAATCCTAAAGATCTAGGACTTTACATAACCCTACCCCTTTGTTGTCGGTTCCGTTGACTGTGTTAATCGTCTGTCTGTCTGTCAGGAGGCTGTAACTCATCCACCGTGATAGTTTACAGGTTTTAAGGTTTTTAGGGTTTTAGGGTCGGCAGCGCGAGTGTGGCACCTCTGGTGTTGCAAACGTTCATAGGCTGCGGTGACCACCGGTCACCGCAGCTCCCGCAGCACCGCAGCGTTCTGGTGGGCCGTATGCCTGTCTGCCACCTTAGTGGAATAAAAAAAAAAGTTAGACAGTTATTTTTTTTACAGATGATGTATTTTTTTTTGCCGCTATAGCAACAAATAATAAAAATAGACAAAATAATAGCATTAAAGGGGGCCTCCCATACAACAACCGTGACTTTTTTGCCGCTTTTCTTGTACGGAACCCTTCGTGCGCAAGTCCGGCTCACTCGTGCCCAGTTTTAGTTATACACTTCTAGAATGTAACCAAAACCGGCCAAAAGCTAGTAGCAGGGCACCGTGTGGTTTTAGTCGGTAGAAGTTCGCCATAGCATCTATGAGTAATTCCACACGTACAAGAAAGAAACTTATCTTTAGGTGGAGATATTTCTAAAATAAACACTTGAGAAGATTTATACCGTTGATCGATGGCACTTGGTGGAACTTGCTGCACCTATTAATATTAAAAATAACCGACTAAGTGCGAGTCGTACTCACACGCAAGATCTCAAACGGAGGGGTTAAAGCGGGACCCTACTAACGAGACATAAGGCCAAGCCGACCGTCTGTCTCTTAGCCACGAGGTTGTATCGCTGGAATCGCGCCAGATAGAGGCCTAAAATTTTCACTGATGATGTATTTCTGTTGCCGCTATTTTTTACTCTTAAATCCTACAGAGATGCTATGCCGGAGTAAAAACCACGCGTTGGGAGCCCCGACCCCCGAGTATGCACTCGGAATGATACATACTGCAGCCGCGTCTTTGGGGGGTTGCTCAGTCGTTATCCCGCTACTTGAGGAGGACATGCATGAATCTCACACTTTATGCTATCGTCTAGGGCCTGCTTCTATAAGGACGGTGAGCAGACTTCCTCAGGCCCCTGATCTTAGAGGCTGATAGTATAGGGCGCGCCGTCGCAGACTGTGCAACTTGGGTGGGAGAGTTCTCTCCCGCTTCCTCCCCGGCGCCGCGCCGTCTCTTTCACGAGCATGACCTGTTTATAGGAAGAGTGCTATGGTACCGCTCCAGCGCCTTCTTGCGCCATTTAAACAATGACGCAAGGGCCCTCGCTTCCAGGTCCCATAGAGGGGTCCCGGCTAGAAGACATGCCGCCTTAACTGAGTTCATGCGGTATCCCCTTATCCTTACCATGACAGCCATCGCCTTCTGCGGGCTAAGCAATCTATCCGCATTGCTGGCCATCAGGATCTCCGCCCATACGGGGGCCTCATATAGGGCCCTGCTCCGCATGATCCCAAGGTACAGTCTCCTGCAGGGAGCATTGGGTCCCCTGATATTGGGCAACAACCGCGAGAGTGCGGCTGATGCCCCCCTCCCTCAGTTTTGGGACCAAACATCGGAAGTGGTATCCGAAGTTACACCGGCTATCGAGTACGAGCCCCTAATACGTCATCGAGAGCTCGATGCCGATGCTGAAGCCCCCTATATGTAAGCTGGAATACGCAAGTGTCCTTTAGGGCTGCGTCTCGTTGCGTTGCTCCTCGCGCTGCGCTGTAATTAGAGTGTCGTCGTAACACGTTACGCACGTAACAGGTTACCCCAATACCTCTGGGCAACGGACCACGCAGCACCCAATCGTAATCGATGTTCCACAGAAGCGGTCTAAGAACGATCCCTGTGGAACACCGAACGAAACATCTCGCCGACCCTCTCTCGGGTAAGTTATGGCCCTCTCGGAAAGATAGGCCCCGACAATTCGACGGAGGTATTGAGGCATTCCATGGTAAATAAGCGCCTCCCAAACTCAGCTCCAGGGCAAGGTGTTGAAAGCGTTGGAGATTTCAAAAGACACTGCCACCACCAACCACCTCACCATGTGCTGTTGCCGTTATAAAAAAATACCTACTAAAATCAGAAAAAAACATTCACACAACAAACGTAATTTTTGTAACGGACTTCTCTGTGCGGGAATGCGACTCGCACTTGGCTGTTTTTTTTTTTTCAATATGAACACGTTTGTTTCGGTTTCGGTTTCGGCCGAAACTGACCCAGGGGCCGAAAGTTCGGTTTCGGTTTCGGTTTCGGCCGGAAAACCAGTTTCGGTCGGACACTAAAATTTATTGGATCGTGTAACGGGCTCGGAATATGTTTAGCTAATATCCTTAACTATTATATATATATTTTTCAGATTTAAAAACCCTTTACTTTTTGACTAGGATTGTTTCAAAAAACTCAAAATCTGACCCACGCGGCCTTAAAACATCAATCAAAGTTACAACGAACTACAAGAACCTTCATGCTATGGTACTTGCTGCTACCCTTCATGGGCGGTTTTTTGAAGTGAAACTTCTTTATCGGCGTTGGAAAAAAATTTGCGTCACGTCACGTCACGTCACGTCACGTCACGATTTTTGGTTACGCGCCATCTTTGTTCTGTTCCTCACCGCGGTGGATTCGAATTAAGAGTACTTTATCCAGGGATAGCATGTCATTTAAGGGTTTTTGGACTTTTTGACTTTTGGGCTTTTGGACTTTTGGACTTTTGGATGGGACCTTGGTAATTTGGGTCTTTGGGACTTTTGGATGGGACCTTGGTACTTTGGGTCTTTGGGACTTTTGGACTTTTGAACTTTGGGACTTCGGGACTTTGGGACTTTGGGACTTTGGGACTTTGGGACTTTGGGACTTTGGGACTTTGGGACTTTGGGACTTTGGGACTTTGGGACTTTGGGACTTTGGGACTTTGGGACTTTGGGACTTTGGGACTTTGGGACTTTGGGACTTTGGGACTTTGGGACTTTGGGACTTTGGGACATTTGGCCTTTTGGCCTTTTGGCCTTTTGGCCTTTTGGCCTTTTGGCCTTTTGGCCTTTTGGCCTTTTGGCCTTTTGGCCTTTTGGCCTTTTGACCTTTTGGCCTTTTGGCCTTTTGGCCTTTTGGCCTTTGGGACTTTTGGACTTTTGGCCTTTGGGACTTTTGGACTTTTAGATGGGACCTTGGTACTTTGGGTCTTTGGGACTTTGGGACTTTGGGACTTTGGGACTTTGGGACTTGGACTTTTAGACTTTTAGATGGGACCTTGGTACTTTGGGTCTTTGGGAATTGGAACTTTGGGACTTTGGAACTTTGGGACTTTGGGACTTTGGGACTTTTGGCCTTTTGGCCTTTTGGCCTTTTGGCCTTTTGGCCTTTTGGCCTTTTGGCCTTTTGGCCTTTTGGCCTTTTGGCCTTTTGGCCTTTTGGCCTTTTGGCCTTTTGGCCTTTTGGCCTTTTGGCCTTTTGGCCTTTTGGCCTTTTGGCCTTTTGGCCTTTGGGACTTTTGGACTTTTAGATGGGACCTTGGTACTTTGGGTCTTTGGGACTTTGGAACTTTGGGACTTTGGGACTTTGGGACTTTTGGACTTTTGGCCTTTGGGACTTTGGGACTTTGGGACTTTGGGACTTTGGGACTTTGGGACCTTGAGACCTTGGGACTTTGGGACTTTTGGACTTTTGGCCTTTTGGACTTTTGGACTTTGGACTTTGGACTTTGGACTTTGGACTTTTGGACTTTTGGACTTTTGGACTTTTGGACTTTTTGACTTAATTTAAGGTGAGGTGAAAATTAAGTTTATGAAGAAGTTTCACTTCTTACGTGTGTACACTAAGTACACGCAATTTTTTTTTACCACTAAGCTGACAGACAAGCATACGGCCCACCAGATGTACCGGTGGTTACCGCAGCTTATATACGTTCGCAACACCAGAGGCGCCACACTCGCGCTGCCGACCCTGTAAAAACCTTCTAAACCTTCTTGAAGAACCCCATACTGCAGGCGTTTGGGAAAACCGAGAGAGGGAGATCATTCCATTGCTGGACTGGGTTGATGTTCAAATTTATATCCTGTGACAGTCTCCCTTCGTGCACCAAGGACATTTTGTTCCTGCTAGCAGGAGCTACCGTCAATAAAATTATGTCGCATGCCCTGAAGACGACACCGTTCAGTTGATATGTACCGAATGAGAAGGTTTTCATAGATGACGGATTTGGGTTGCCGCTAAAATGAGAACTGCTACTTAAAAAAAGAAAAAGAAAATCGTCCAACAACTTTGTAGCATTTATTTGAGCGTTTCCGTGATCAGAAGGCACGTTAAGCCGTTGGTCCTGGTTGACAGCAAAATGGCAGTCGTTAAGCCAAGTTCAAGGCTTTTTAGGCGGCTTGAAAAAAATCAACAACAGGCAGTCACAACCTGCGCCTGTCCATATCAAGACGGCAACACGGCTCACCACCTATTACGTGCGACACATAAACACATTCTAAAAAAAGGTGAAATGTGGGCATATAACATAAAAAAGCCAAAAAAATATGTTTGTTGTATGGAATCCCCCCACCTAATCCCCCCCTTTTTTCTGATTTTAGTATTAGGGGCAACAGAAATGCATCACCTGTGAAATTTTCAGCTTTCTAGCTATCACGGTTCTTGAGATACAGCCTCGTGACGGACAGACAGACAGACAGACGAACAGTGAAGTCTCATGAATTGGTCCCGTTTTTACCCTTTGGCTACGTAATGATGTAATTTTCACAGATGATGTATATTTCTGATGCCGCTATAACAATAAAAATAGAAGACATTTTTTACCAAATTACTTACTAACCATTTATTCATTACTTACCAAAATTGTAACTTATTAATTTTGATTCCCTTGAAAGTGTCGAAATACACGTTTGTGGCGACATAACGTAAAGTATTAATACACGTTCCGATTTGATTGGTCCCGACCAAATCGCGGCCGACGGAGCAACCAATCCAACATTGCTACAGACGTTCCGACGGTCGGACATCCAACCATCAGTTGCCTAGTTGCCTATGCTCTGTCGTAGTGTGCGGACGTCATGCCACCCGCTCTTTCAAAGCAAGCGCCACAACTATAGCGGCTATCGCTATAGTTGTGGCAGCTACATTAGTGCCCCAAAAGATAAAAAAGAAAGAATGGGCAAAATCTTATTTAAGGAAGCATAATTATTCAAGTATAATTGAGTACCTATGCTTAATTTCTTATTTACTACAATATATCAGTAAACTATGCCTCTGCCTACCCCTTCGAGGATAAAGGCGTGATTATATGTATGTATGTTTTATTACAATAATCCTTGTGGGTTTAGTCTCACAGACAAGGAAAGTATTTATATAATATAAGTCTAAAAGGTTCACTATTATTTCGCGTTCTGTTATCGCATTCTCCGCGTTGTTAATTTTAACATCCTCCATCGGCTGTGTCGCGAATGCGACTGAGACTGAAACGGCCTATACACGACCCTAAATCAGAGGCGATATCGGCCGCAGTGGTGGTGGGGATGAAATCGGCTGCTACTCTACACACGGCCCTGCCAGTTTGTACGCAACCGACCGTGCAACAGACTACCCGTTGATACGGGATGCCGCTGACACTTTCAAAACAGCAAAAAAAGCTGGCATCGTTGTGTCTTTGCCGATCTCTTCATTAACAACTTGCAATAACATTTCTAATGCCTCCTGTCTCATGTCACAGTTGAAATAGTCTATATGTTTTTACTCCACAAATATGGAACATCTTTACATACATACATATGATCACACCTTTCATCCCCGAAGGGTTACGCAGAGGCATATTATATGCCCACATTTCATATTTTTTAAACATTTTGTCCCATGTACGTAACAGGCGGTGAACCGTATTACTGTGTTGATATGGACAAGCGCAGGTTGTGACTGCCCACTGTAGAAATTTTTAAAGCCGCTCATCATGGTCTTCAACTTGACTGCCATTTCACTGGCAACCGGGACCAACGACTTAACGTGCCCTCCGAAGCACGGAAACGCTCAAATAAATGTCAAGTGGCCACATGGGTAGACCACATAGGTGGTCATGGTCACCTTAATGTTGCTTACTGCAGTGATCGTTTACAGAACACTGAGTCTGCGGGGCCACGAGCGCTTCTTGCAGAGATCAATAACTTTCATCCACGCTTCGCGGTCCCTTTCCTTCGCCATGTTTACGCAGAAAAACTAAACACGTTGTATCGCCGCGGCACTCAGGCGCATACTGCGTAGAAATCGGTCCGATTTCGCTACACACGTACCGACAACGCTCCCTAGACGATATTCGTCCCTAAATCGTGAGCTCGCCCGAAGCGATTTCAGAGTTAGGGCGGACAATAAAATTCGTGTCACGATTTACCTACACACGACACGATTTATGGCACGATCTAGGGTCCTCCCCACCACTGCGGCCGATATCGCCTCTGATTTAGGGTCGTGTGTAGGCGCTTTGATGAGCTGCATTCGGTCGGATGGAATGCTCCAGACATAAACTATTAATACACGTTCCGATTTGGTTGGATCCAACCACCCGACACCAACCAAATCGGAAAGTGTGTAAGGCGGTCGGCCCGACATAATTATTATTAATATCGGTCGGACGTGGTTGGATCGCCGACGCATCCGACAAGCCAACCATCCAACCAAATCGGTACGTCTGGAGCGTTCCATCCGACCGAATGCAGCTCAGTCGCATTCGCGACACAGCCGATGGAGGATGTCAAAATTAACGACGCGGAGAATGCGATAACAGAACGCGGAATATTAGTGAAACTTTTATTTTTATTTATTTATTTATTTTTTGTTTTTACAGAAAGCTTACAGACTAATAACATTGGTAGAAAATTGCCATAATATTGAGGACAATTCCCGATTACAAGCTTCCACATATAATTTTAGACTTATATTATATAAATACTTTCCTTGTCTGTAAGACTTAACCCACAAGGATTATTGTAATAAAACATACATACATATAATCACGCCTTTATCCTCGAAGGGGTAGGCAGAGGCATAGTTTACTGAAATAGTGCAGTAAATAAGAAATTAAGCATAGGCACTCAATTATACTTGAATAATTATGCTTCCTTAAATAAAATTTTGCCCATTCTTTTCTATTCTTTCTTTTTTTCTTTTGGGGCACTAATGTAGCTGCCATAACTATAGCGATAGCCGTTATATTTGTGGCGCTTGCTTTGAAAGAGCGGGTGGCATGACGTCCGTACACTACGACAGCGCATAGGTAACTGATGGTTGGATGTCCGACCGTCGGAACGTCTGTAGCAATGTTGGATTGGTTGCTCCGTCGGGCGCGATTTGGTCGGGTCCAACCAAATCGGAACGTGTATTAATACTAGTACAGATTTGGTCGGATGGTTGGCTTGTCGGATGTGTCGGCGATCCAACCACGTCCGACCGATATCATCAATACATATAATAAAATCGTAACAGGTCGCTGTCTGTACATGGAAGATAAATAAGAAAAAATATTATGAACGCAATAGAACCCAAAACAATGATTTTTAGAATTTTTGTCTGTTTGTCTGTATGTCTGTATATCTGTTTGTCTGTACGGTTGTGCACGCTAATCTCAGTAACCGCTCAACCGATTGCAATGCAGTTTTTTTTTATTGTGTTGAGGTTTGCTCCAGTTAACATTTAGCGTTTGTTTTATGTAAATCGGTTTAGAAATAAAAGAGTAATAACACTTTTAAGAATCAGATATTTTGAAAATTTAAATTGTAGGGGTTTCTTTGAATGTGAGTGAACCTAAACTGGCGTGTTGGCTTAATCATAAAAGAGCTTAATGATTAAGACTATTTTTAAACAATTCAGTCCGCGCCGAAGGCGTGGACTGAATTGTTTCAGACGCTGCTTGATTACTCTGATGAAGAAATACCTTTCCTTTCATACACCTTATGTGACGTAAACGAAGTTGCGGGCTCAGCTAGTTAATAATAATTATGTCGGGCCGACCGCCTCACACACTTTCCGATTTGGTTGCTGTCGGATGGTTGGGGCCGACCAAATCGGAACGTGTGTTAATAACTTTCACCTTTTCATGCGTTAGCTTAGGCTGCAATCACACGGACTGCATCGCAGCGACTGCGCGAAGTCGATATATTCAACTGCATGCAGTTATATGTTCGACTGCATACAGTTAAGATATCAACTGCACGCAGTCGGCTGCAGTCGTGTGAAGTCAATATCAACTGCATACATTCGTACCGTCAACTTCGCGCAGTTCGACACGACTGTAGCGAACTGCGCGAAGTTGACAGAGATTCGGTTAAAAAACGGGCCCCTATTCATGAGACTTCGCTGTCCGTCTGTCTGTCTGTATATCTTTTTTTTTTTAATAATTAAATATATTCAATATGATTTTGTAGTACATAATACATACATACGGTCACGCCTTTATCCCTAAAGGGGTAGGCAAAGGCATATTACATGCTCACATTTTACATTTTTAGAATTTGTCCCACGCAATAGGTATTGCCATGTTGAAATGGACAGCAGCAGGTTGTGGCTGCCTGCTGTTGAAATCTTTCAAGCCGCCTAAAAAGGCCTTTAACTTGGCTTAACGACTGTCATTTTTACTGGCAAACGAGACCATCGGCTTTACGTGCCTTCCGAAGCACGGAAACGCTCAAATAAATGTTACAAAGTGGTCACATGTATGGTCACCCATCCAAGGACTGGCCATAGTGAAAGTTGCTTACTGCAGTGATCGTTTACAGAACAGTCCGCGGGGCCACGAGCGCTTCTGTAGTACGTACATAAATGCAAAATGAATTGTCTGTCCATCACGAGGCTGTATCTCATGAGCAGTGATAGCTAGAGAGCTGAAATTTTTACAGATTATGTGTTTCTGTTGCCGTTATAACAAAAAATACTAAAAACGGAAAACAAAATTAAGGGGAGCTCCCGTAAACATTATTAACGGCAACAAGTAGACGCTTGAAATTGAAATGCTCACAGAAAATTGAGCGGTGTATTTTCATGAAATATTATTAAATTTATTTAAAAATAAAATGGATATTTAAGACAGATACAACAAACGTGACTTTTTGTCGATTTTTGGTACGGAACCAGCCGGTTGGCCGGTTTTTTTTCCCACCTGCTTGTTTAGATTAGTTAAGTACATAGTATTGAAACTAGGGGGTTTTTTTACGTGAGTGACAATCCTCATGGATGCTATGCCGGACTCCTACCGACTAAAAAACCTCACGTAACACCCAACAGCCTATGGTTGGGAGCTCCGGGTAAGCCCTCGGAAGGATGTCCCAGGATTGAAACTAGGGGTAAATAAAGTGTTAGAAGGCTCTATGAGCCTATATGTGTAAAAAACGCGTTGTTTGTGCGCTACCTGCACTGTTCGCGACCACCTGTGTGAGTGGGCGGGCTGCCAGCGTCGGGAGATTACCCACATTCAAGGGAGTATTTATCACATTACTTGATAATCAAAATTATAGTAGGACATATTTAAAAAGTATGTTTTCGCTATGTTCTCTTATTAAAAAAATGCATGAGCTAATGTTTGCATTATTGTTATAATTCTGTAGCGAGCAAATATATTTTGTTATTTAATTAAATTTGATCTGACTAATATTTTTCTTTATTTCTGGAGATGGATACGTTTATGGTTGTATAAATTTATTCTTACGTACGACGCCTCTAATCTGTAATTCGCATAAAATTTTAACTTTGTATTTCTACATGTAGAAAGCATGATATCTACATGTAGAAAGCATGAGATGTCGTAACACCTGTCAGTAGTGGTATCTTATACTTGGTACATTAGTCTCATTAAGCATTTACTTAATATAACTTTATTAATCAGTGCAACGAGTATAACTCATTAGTTAAAATTATTTATAGATCCGTGGATGGACCAGTGTATTTGTTGAATTGCAAATAAAATTAAATTAGATAAGTAGATAGGTACTTATTCATCTCATCACATTTCAAAATCGTGTATCTCTTTTAACTTTCGGTTATTCTGTAAATTTAAACTATAATTTTTCCTCACAAACCTCACTCTTTTCTTACTAGAGGTGATACACTCACTCTGACCCTGTAATAACTTTCTAAGGCTTCTTTCGAATCCTCCCTCGTACCCAGGTAGACGCTTGTAAAATCCAAGACACGGTGGTAATTTCACGCCGAAACGTATGTGGACGATGAGTGCGTATTTACTACTGGAATTTCTGGAACTACTTTATTGCTGGAATTCCCACCTCTTGTTTTTGTTAGTGACAAGATCATGGTTGGAATTGATGTGCGATGACGCTGGGCACCCCGCGGTAAAGCCGGCCGGCTCGGGTCGTCTCCTCGCCTCGCATCGGTGTTCGGCGTCAGTCGCTCGCCCGCGTTAAGTCTTTTCGCACGCCCGTTCGAGCGGCACATCACACGTCACCAAACTTTCAAACCGAACCAACTTTCTACGCGATTCAGTGAAATACAGAGCGAGTGTTCGACATATTAATATTTTTGTGTGTGTTAGTGTTGATGTGGTGAGGTGAAGTGAAGATGCGGAGCGCCAGGGAGGCGTTCTGCCTCCTGTTGCTGGCTGTGGCGGCAGCAGCCCAGATCGACACGAGGCACTTATCAGGTCAGAATCAAAAGCCACTTTCATTACCTTAAAGTAGCTATGCTTCTTGTGCGGACGTGGTATTCAAAGAGATCTGGCATTATGGCAAACATAAGCTTAACTTTGCGGTTAACTAACTGAATTAAAAAAGTTACGATTAGTTATGTTAACTTTAATTTGTTGCATACGTGTTAATGAATTTTATTTTATTTGTCTATGAATCTAAGCGAAAAATAATTTAAATAACCGTCTACCTACTAGACGTCTTCTTTTTAAAATTTCTATGAATGTCTAATAATATTTAATGTACAGTCTAACTGAATTTTAAATTCTCAAGTAACGGTGAATCTCATTGGAATTCGTGAGGTACAGTCGTCATGACGGTTGAACGCCAAGTTTACCCATTTATAGTTGGCTTTCGTGTTCGCCAATTATAATATGCGAGGGAAATACCTGATTACTTGTTAATATTTGTGTTCTAAAGTTATAAATCTAAGCAGTAAATTACTATCATAAAATTCATGAAATGACTTGGATGTTAAGTTTCGTGTCGCGTAGTACTTAGCTAGCAGGACAACCTACTTAGGGTATCCGTGTAGTGTAGGTGCATTACAGGTTGGTAACTAATATCATAACCAAAGTAGGTACCTACATAATTACCTACCTACGTAAGTACCTATTTTATATAGACGTGGAGAGAAAACGGACTATTTGATGCTTGACATAGGAGTTTATGGTTTTTCTCGTAAGATACTTACTCGTTCGTATACCAGAGATATTTAAACTAAGGAAGAACTACTTTTTCCCTATGGGTAAAATACGTATTAAATGTGAAAGAAAAGGTTAGAAGGCGCATTCATAACAGCGAATAGCGATTAATTTCCCAGTCACGAGTGGCTGGCTGCAATCTATTTCGTTCAATCAATCGCACTATTCGTGTCACTTGCAATGGCTGAATCAAATTTGAAATTCCTCCGATAAGTAATGTAAACAAGCGCAGTACTGTGACTGTGACTTAGAATGCATTTTGTGCCTTGACCTATAAATGTGTGAATTGCTGAGTGCTGACACTTCCAACTTTCGTGTTTAGCTGTATTCGCAAACGGTTGTATTCATGTCATTTATTGTTTTACTAGTTTTGGACCATAGAGGTCCTTTGTTTTAAGGGTTCCGTAATTACTGTAACTCCGCTGTCCGTCTGTATATCTGTCTTGAGACTCTTGTAGTAGATATCTATATCATAAACGGTGGTAGGTCGGTAGCTAGAGAACTGAAATTTTCATAGATTATTTATTTCTATTGGCGCTTTAACAACTAATAGATACTTAAAACAGAAAAATTAAGGGAGACTTATTGACATAACCAACGTAATTTAATTGCCGTGTTTAGTCCTCTATGATCAGAATCGCACTTGGCCGGTTTTAAAAATAGGCATGTGAGAAAGCTTTGAATAATACAGATCCTTCGATAAAATTTTCGAACAAACATAAGAATTACCTACACATAGACTGAATATTTTACAAAATATCATTTTCTGAAGTTGGTCAAAAGAAAGCTTATTTTATTATCTATGTTTATCATCAGCATTCCTGAAGAATTTTTGTGAGCACGAGCTTCCTTAAGGGGTCATTTTGTTGTTATCTCTTATCACCGCGCACAGAGCTCCTTTGTTGATAAGGCTTATCTAAATTGATGCGTTATCAGGATTCTGACCCCGGCTGAACAGATTAGCATTACGCCGTGTTTTCCTGGACTGTCTTTGAGGGTTCAGCTATTCCGGGGTAACTTTAATGCAAGATCTTGATAATGAAGCAAAAATAAAAAATATCAACTCAATACTTAGTTAAGAATGGGTCTTGGAAGGTTTAAACAGGGTTGTCAGAGCGTTTTAATCGCCTCCGGTGTTGCAAGCGTTCATAGGCTGCGGTAACCACCAGTACATTTGGTGGCCGTATGCTTGTCTGCCACCTTAGTGGTATAAAAAAATGTATGCCGTGAATGTGAGAAAGTGTCGCCGCACTGGAGTGTAGGTAGGTACACCTCAGCGCGTGTCATCTTCAAGACTCGCCTAGACGGCTCAGAAGTTCAGGACATTGTCAAGTGGTCACTATTCTAGCTGTTTATGCCATTTTTGATGCATGTTCTGCCGACTGTCGTCTTTGGAAATACCTACTTAATATTGTTACTTTTTCCATTGAGTATAAATTATAAGTCAAACCATTAATTTTTATGATTAGGATTCGTCGAAGTCGTTTCTCTCCTCTGCTGTGTTCCAAGAACCCAAGTTCCGACTTTATTCCATAGAATTGTATGTGCTTGTCTCAAAAATATTATCTACCTATATCATCTCTTTAGCAGTGATTCAAAGTTCATCAAAATCGGTACAGCATTTTTGGCTTGCAAACGAACTCGATCGGAAAGTTAAGATTCGCACTTCGCTAAGAAATTCTTACAAAATGAAAGTGCTCATTATACACTACTGCTTACACTTTCGAGGTCAGACGTAACATTAAAAAAGAAATACCATTCAATAACATTTGAGCTAATCACGAAAATGAAATAAATATAGATTAGGTATACAATAATAATGTTAGCGCCCGTTGATATCTTTTCCACCGCAATTCTACAATGACATTTCCTCAAACAACTAATTCATACTAAATGCTATAAAAACATTTACAAGAACCAAATATTATTGCTAACCTAAACGCGGTACTTCCCCACAAACATTTTTGTGGAATAGCTAGCGACTTGTGACGTCATAAATGATATCTACTGTGTTGTAGGCTTTACTTATCCTTTTCCCCCTTTATTAACGATTTGTATTGTATGAACAGTTCACATAGTTCTTGGAAGAAAGTTTTTTTAATATTCTGTATTGGACATCGAAATAAAATTTTAAAAACAAAATACATTACAAATATTAGGTTGTACAAAGGCGAGCTTAACTCATAATTGAGTTTTCTTCCAGCAAACCTGGGGTTATTTAGGTAAATGCGCAACGAAGGGGTAAAAAGTGCATTATCAATTAAAGTTATTAGGAAATTCTCTCTTTCTGGTCATATTATAGGTAATTATTATTTTCTCACTGGTTACCCGTTCACCCACTAGTGGGTACAGAGTTAAGAAAAACATTACTGAGATTATGGCGGTATTTAAGATTACGAGGCCCTTACTTCCTGACATGACCTTAACTACAAAGACGTATAAAGTGGAATATTTCATCAGCTTTGATCGTGGTTCGATAGTTTAGCGGTCTAGAATTCTAGAATGATTGCCTGATTGGTAATAGATGTAGGTTCGAATCTTGATAGAGCTTAACATTTTCAAACTCTGTATCGGACTATTTTACAATTTCGGAACTGAGTTTCATAATCCCTACGATCCCTACTAATCCCTTCTTATATTATAAATGCGAAAGTAACTCTTCTCGGTCTGTCTGTTACGGTTTTACGCCTAAACTGTTGAACCGATTTTGCTGAAATTGGGTGTAGAGATAGCTTGAGTCCAAGTGAAGGATATAGGCTACTTTTTATCTGATTGCGCAAAAGGAGGGTAATGATTTTACGAGATAACGACTTCTACGCGGACGAAGCCGCGGGGAACAGCTAGTAGTTTCTAAATCTCATAATAGCTTTTTTCTTTATCATCTTCGTAAACATCCACCAAAGTCCCTTATCTATATAGACAAGGAAACCAAAAGACAAACTCGACATGATCGATTCCTCAAACAGTTGACCGCGCTCCGGATGAGAGCCATCAATCTATAAGTGATCATTGCTGTTCGCATCACTTGTATGAAGCAACATACACAAGAATAAGTACTACACAATCTTTGTCATAGTACTCTTCGTAGACTTACGCTATTATATCTCAAACACATAGGCAGGGTGTGAAATGCCCAAAAGGTAATAAATTCTAGAAGGCTACTCTTGAAGTCTTCCCTCCCAGATTCTTCTTCTTTATAAATTTGCTACCGAGACAAAAAGTAGTCTAGTTGTTTTCCAAGCTCTATTCTTTTGTACCAATTTTCACCAAAATCGATTCAGTGGTTTAGATGTGAAAGCTTAATACTGTTTACTTTCGCATAAATTAGTAGATTAGGATATCTCTCGACTTTATGAAGCTGTAGGATCAAGGGATTTTCCCATAGATACTTCGTACCTACCTATAATTTTAAACATTGCAGAATGAAGATTATCAATTCTGTTGACCAAACTTTACTCATCTGTATACAGCGCTCAAAAGTCAGACTAATAATCATTTTCTAATACAGAAGCAGCTTTCTAACATAGTTCATAATTATGGTATTCTGTGCTCACGTGTAGGTAATTAGAAAGTTCACGTTCTACAAAGGTATGATGCTATAATGTAATATTTCATTCAAATACAGCCATCGCTCACTCCCTCATTGTTCACTCGGCGATCTGATAACACAGCGAACGACGCAAAGGTGACATCTTCATTGTGAGGCCGCAGATGAACTCCCTCACAATGTGACAGCTACTTTTGTTCCTCACATTCTCGTGTTTTTGACCGTAGAGGGGGAGGGCAAAGTCACCTGACCTATATCTGTATGTCATTAACTTGATTTAGTATGATTACTTTTGTGTTACCGTTTATGATAGTGACCGTCCCACTGTCTGAACTACGCCATCGACTATCAGACAAGAGGCGTTATTCCTATACGCTACATTAATATTATATAAAGAGGAATGCTTTATTTGTTTCTTAGTGATAAACTCTGAAACTTTTGAATCAAGTCTTAAAATTATTTCGTCATTAGAAACCTTTTGCTCCTCATAAATGCAAAAATGCATAATATACCTATTTAGGTTAAATGGGTGCTACAGTGTTCGTAGGACGTTACAGGTAAAGCCGTCAGAAACACCAAGTGTGCCCATAATCATTTCTAATTCACACTGTATCTAGTTTCCTTTTTGAAGTTCTTCAGAAGTTAGCGCGTACTACCGGCATTGTGAGAAGCGCTTCCTCAATAGGGGGGTTACCCATTTCGTGTGACGTCACACAGTAAGTGAAACGTGATCTGGAGAGCTCTCGAGAGTCGTCGACATGACATTGACCACAGGAAGTCCATTCGTCGCGGCGACGTGTTGTCCGCTCAATAACTCACATCCTGTATAACAACACTACACACTTCAAATAAGCAACTTTCTACCGTATTTTTTTAATAACTAAGTGTTATTTTCTTGAAAGAATAATTTCTATGACCTAAAATGCTACTGTCGTCTGAAATTTCATATAAACTTCGAAATGAGAGCATGCGAAACTGTTGCTTAACTCACAAATAATAGAGTACAGAAATGCAATTCGCAACAGTCAGGTGCATTTCCGAGGTTGGCCGCGCAATTGTTGGCCGGTTGTTTTAACCATTGTTTTGTTTTGAAATTAATTTCACGATCGATGCCTCTCCTCTCACTGCGAGAGTAAGCGGGCGTCTTCAGTAATGAAAAGTTCACGGTTCAGTGATGCTGTGGGTTCAGAGTACAGAGGAATTTGAGATTTACTGCGCTAGTGATACAGAAACTACTGGTACAGTACTTTCTTGCTTACTAGTTTTCATTTTGTTGGGTAGTTATTTTGCAATGATCGTGGTCCGTTTCTGTTATGAGGACTATCTGTATTTGGTAGCTGGCCAGGCCGTTTGGAATGTCTATACTTGTTTAATTATTTTGTGTGCGCTTTATCCCTGGGTGTACTATTTGTGTACTTACGTGTTCTGAATATTTTCCCACGCGTTTGGATAGCATAAATTGTACTACTACGATATCAATTTCGCTTTGTAGTGTGATCAAAGTACTAAAGCAATGTTAGTGCATCTTTTCTAGGAGTTGTTGCCTTCCTAATTCTGCCCCAATTACATAAATTGCCTCAACTAGCGCACCATGATTGAGTTGTCAACGTTCTCTTCATTCCTACAAAATGTTTTGCCCAGCAATGGCGAGAATAAAAATAACTCAAGAAAAAACCTTTTAGTTTTTATGAAGCGGTCAGATTACCTACAATAGACACGAGAACCGCTTTCTCCGCCGTTCGTCGAATAAAATCGCCATCTTTTTGGAATTTCGACTTGTTTTTCAGTGCGAATTTCAGCCTTTTAAAGTCGAATCGAAGTGTGAAAGTTAGCCTTTAAACTGCACGAACTTTGGTGGCTGTTATACAGCTTTGTAAAAACAGGTTTCCCGCCCTAATGGACTAACTTCGGCGATAAATAGTGCGAGAGGATTACTTGTCCGCTTAGAATTAATATCGCAAGTCAGAGTTTTTTGTCTGGTTTGATCTTCTTTAGGCTTAAAAAAGGGCTTTTCACAGGTTGTTTTCTTTTGGCCTCTTTTTGAGCACTTTTCTTCGCTTTGAAAGCAACCTTCTTACTAATGGATAGCAGTTTATTTTCTCTTCAAACATCTTAATGTAAAAGTTCTCTTTTTAGTTTCTTCATAGCCTATTTTTCTATCTTTATACAGACTTCGGGCATGATAACGTTCGCTAGGCTGGATTCTTTAGATACCCTATCCATTTATAGCATAAAACAGAATTCTAACTAATATGACCAACAGCTAAGTACAAAATATTATCGAGTATCTAAACACGTTCCGTCTGGCTTATCTGGTGCGTCGGAGAGGGAGGCAGCATGCGGGTGGAACCAGTTTGGCAAGCCTTGAACTTGTACAACCGCTATGCCAAGTGATACCAGTTGTGTGCTAGTGGACCGTTCTGTGGGTTTGCTTGCGAATCTACTTCTAGCGTGGTACTGGTACCTCGCTGGAATGTATACTTGTTATTCTAAATTGAAGGCATTTGTGTATTCTGCGAGATCCGGGTGTGTAGTTTATTGTCAAACACTTGAAATTGGTTTACATATATTTGATGGTTTATTGGAGTGTTTAATGAGCTTGGTGGTCGACTTTGATAATATCGACGGTCTGTCTTATGTAGGTAATTCGAGTACAGATTTGTTGGTACCAGAGGCGAATCTGAGCAAATGGAAGTATTGTATCAGGAAATTTCTCAACTTTCTCCAAAAATTAAATTGACTCACTCGCACTGCCGTCCATTCTATCAATGTTGTTCGTAGTTGAGTGATCGACGGTAAATCTGTATGTTGGTTACCTATTATGAGTTACAAAATACGAAAATCGGCCCAGTTACTGAAACGGCGAAATCGATTACATTTTCATGAAAGTTTTGCACAACAGGAAGCTTAGTGAAGTGTTGCCAGCACCAATTACATGAACACCGCTTATTACATCAGCACACGCGACCACATACGTCACAGTCGCGTGCTTTTCTTCTCACATGTGCAACTCGTAGAAGCTCGACCAGGCTGTGCCCTGTAGCGATGTGGGGACACTTATACTCTAAGCGTGCCTCTGCCTTTGAGGGTAAAGGCGTGAATGTTATGTATGTAGAAAAATATTGCTGCTTGGAATGTTTAACCAAGTAATGTATACATCGTAATGTATGTGTACTCTACACATTTCTCTTTAGTGTTAAAGGTTAACCAATTTCCCTGTTAAGTCTTTGCACAACATCTTTAGTCCTAGTTCATACAGATACTACAAAGCAACCCGTTATTAATATTAGGTATAGGAAACACAACAAAAACTCTTGTTGCGTTTCTCAACGATTTTAATTGTCTATGAACCGTCTTAGAGTGTACTAGTTCGATCTATAACACTAGGCGTGATGACAGGATCCAGGTGTCATTAATTCAGTGAAAAATTTGCCGAACACAAACGCTGGAAATCAATGGTTACGTAAACCGTGTCTAGGCGTTTAATTATGACGTTACGATGTATCTTCTATGACTACCAGTTGGTTGGGTGTCTCATACATTGTCTTTTTTCATGGTATTTTTTGTTAAATTACTTTACAACGCATCACTTAAAACGCAGTGGGTGTCCGTGCGTCAACGACTGCAGGTAACACTTAATAATCGCATTTTCAAAAAGGGATAACCTTTGTTAACGATACTGACGATACGCACAGAATGGCAATCCAAAAATCTTTTATTAAACTCCCGCTTGTACCAATAACCTCCATGAAGAGAATAAAAAACACACTGTCAATGTCAAAAAACAGCCTCGATGCGATACGGCCATCGCCTACAAATGCGCGAGCGCAAAGAATGTCAACGCACCCCCACTGCGTAACCTCTCTCTTTAGCATATTGAATTATTTAGTCCCGTATCCGATGAACGGTCACTATGGATGTGATGTACGGTGATGCGAACGTGCACAGCGATGGATGGCAGCCGAAATGAAAGTGTTGTGTCGGTCATTGACTGCGCGGACGCGCTCCGCTGGCTGCGATGGAAAATGGTCGGGAGTTGGTTACCAGGCGTGTGTTGTGATAACTACACCTTTCAAGGGCATGGAGTGAAGTTTCATTTCTCGACACTCGGAATACTAAACGAGTGTGAGACATCGAATTGTAAAATAAAGTATTTGCACCCACACAGTGTCTCCTTATTTAAGACGAAGACTAAAATAAGAAGACATTGTATCGGAGTAAATGTGATTATAGTGATGTGATTAATGACTAAGAGATTTCTCTCAGCCACAATCGCAAATTAGTACTACTAGGTACTACAAAATTATTCGACAAAGAAAAGACAGGACAGACATCCTTGTAGTACAAAGTAGTTAGATGTTTACTAAACACATCTAACTACTTTCCTATCAATTGGCTGTTTTTTGTACAAATATCAACTGTAAAACCCGATCCCTACCTGTTTTTATCCCTTCCGTTTTAACCCTTCCACAAGGCACCAAATATTCAGCGTAGTTGATAGTTAGACAGTTATCCAAGTGTTAATTTAACTTTCAAAGGGTTGATTGATGGAAAAAGGTTCACGTGTTGGAAAAAGTTGGAGTATCGATGTTATTGTGTGATGGCGAAAAGGGTCGGCGATTTGTTAGTAAATAGTTTGGAAAATGGAATTCATGCAGAGCAGAACGGTTCTATTATATCCCATCTCTTTATTCATTGAGGGGCAATGCGATATTAAATCTGACATTAAATAATAAATACCTATCTTACTAATGGAATCAGGCGTTACATGGCGGAAATTTATCGTACAACGATTATACAGAGAGAGAGGCAGAAACCCATCAAACATCCAATCAATCGATTCAATCAATCAATTCTTCTAGCGAACACAACAGACCAGGATTACTCCCAATTAATTGTACAAACGAGGCATCTTGTGTGAGGGCTAAATGAAAAATATTACACAATGAAGGCACTGATACCGTGGAGGTAAGGTAGGTAGACTAGGTACGCACTACTTGTCTTACATTCCTTTCCAAGAAGTCCGATTCCTTCCCAAAATGGACTAGTTGGGCTCATGATTGTTATGATTGCTTGGATTGAGAAGTCAAGCCATCGGTAACGGGTGGTGACTTTCCTCCTTCGCTCCTTTTCTTATTGTTGATATCTAGCCTACGAATCAAAAAAAGATTCTTTGATTTTCATCTTCCAGAGCTATGCGCATTTGTACCCGAAACCTTAACTTCGACAAATTTTATTTTAATTTCGCGCTCTTTGCCATCTTTGAGAAGTACCTTTATCCCGTACTATGTCTAGCGATGTCGCTGTAGAAGTTTAGACTATATGGTTAAGGGCTACAAAATGCAATAGCAACTCATTTACAGCTTCCTATTGCCGCACATTTCTTTGGCCCTGCAAAAAACTTGAATGCATGACAACACGTCTTAATCATTCACCCATTTCTGTGGCATCTCCTACCGCCACTTCCACAATAGATGTCGCCGTAACTAGGATATGTCGCACCTGACCTCACTGTTTGCGTAACCCTCACAATAAAGGAATGCTGCAATAATGGCCGATTATCATAAAGCCAATTGTCCTGACACAATACACGGAGAGGAAGGTGACGGCTACCATGTGTCGGCACTATTTCAATCGCGCTTTTGTCTTCCTGTTGGTAAAACTATAACAGATCCGGAGTGGATAAACAGATATTTTCAAAAGAATTGTTTTGTTTTATTCTTGGTTATCGAAACGTCTTTTAAAGGCATGTTTTTATTCACTGACTATTCTATTTACTTGAATAAAGTAATGATTAGAGGACTAATAAGACTTAGCAATTAAAACTGAGTTTGTTACGGCCTTCTGAGACTTTCTACTGTCTAGGAACCTTTATTTTAGAAATCACAAACTAAAAAAATACCGATTTAAATTAGTAAGGAAGTCAGCATAAAGTATTACAAAGCGAAATTTCTACAATATCCGTTAACGTTACAAAGTCAATGTATACTTAAGTTAGTACGCATTGGGGTTTCAGTTTGCTCATATGGTGATGCATATGACCTTCATATAGATTGACGCATATCTATACTCAAAGGTTAGTTCAGTAATGGAATATTCTGGAATCTTCTAGAATGTTCTAGATAATAAAATTTTCTAGGATAATTATGTTTACTAGTTATGGTCGCGAGTCAGCCTAATACGGATGTCCCTAGTTCGTAAGTCTCATCACTCCGACAGTTCACGTGAAACTTCTATTACGTTATCTTCCACTGTACTTAATTAGTATTAGTATTTTAACTACAGTGCTATGCAAATGCGTCATTCTAGATTATACTTTTAAATTCTCATTCGGTGGAACCGGATAGATACATAGCTCCATTAAAGATAATTTCAATTTCTAATTGCTTCTGTTTAAGGATGTTGCTCACTGTACGAAGACAGGTCTGATATTGCACACGCAATTCTCGTGGTGACGTTTTGTATACCAAAAGCATCTATAATTTATCTACCTAATGTGGAAAAGGTTTCACACCCGAGTGGGATTCGATCCCTTGTCTTTTGTCAATCCGTATCTCAGACGTCTTATGTGGAAATCCTCATGGCATGTTATCCAGCTTCTTTGGGTGTGAGGCGCACGTGAAACTCGCGTCTCTGCAGTCTTGGGCATGCTTCTGTAATGAGCCCAAGAGACGGTTAATGTGACTTCAGAAGTCTGTTTAAAGTAGATTCAGTGTAAGCTTTCTTTGCACGTGTGTGCGTCAACGTGTATTTTATGTAGACATGAGACTTGTCAAGTCGCATTGAACGTCTCCGGAGTCCATAAAGACGGCGAGCAACTACGACGCCTAAAGTAGAATATTTCATTAACTCCTAGCAAGTCATCGCCGAAGTGTTTCTCCTGGATTGGAAAAAGACGCTAGTTCAAATACCGCTCGAGTATAAATGGTATAGTTAGCATACTTATTACTTTTCAAAAGCCTTTGATAAGAATCGTTCCTACTGCAGTGATTCTGCTGAAGTCTGACTGTACACAAAACATAAATGATTTGATTATGTGGAAACCGTACCTCGAGGCGGGCGATGCGTAGACCGATACCCGGGCCGGATGTCGTGTCGGGTCCAAATTGAAAGCGCCCTTAAACGTGACGTCACGTGGGCCGTATATTTCCATCATTCTCGTTAACTCTGACATCAAAGTAGGACATCTTTATTACCATCTACCGTCACGGGCTGAATGGACCCTCCCGCATCTTAGCGATTGATCTAGTCTAGTTGAATACATTTTGTTCTCAGAATTAATGTATGTACCTTACCTACGTATGTGACTTAAATCGGACTATCTGCCTTTAATAAGTTTACTTATCGACAATGGCATATAAAGTTTTTTTTTTCGAGATCGTCATGAAATTCACAGTAGGTACAGTATACCAAGTAGGTAAATTGAATTACCTACTTTCAACATAATTGTGATCTCAGCTAGTTGAATACATGTAGAAGAACACGCAATGCTGTATCATCATAATATTATGGCAATGGAAGAATAAGATTAACGTATAAGTACAGAAATACTTACAACTTATTTCTGAAGAAATCTTAATATGCGGGAACTATATTATGTTGATTATCAAAATAATGTCTATCCAAATCTTAATCTCAAAGTTTCCTAATTTGGTATTCGCCATAATGGTATTTTGTTCCGTATTTCACCTTAGTCGTAATACTTAGTGAAATATTTCTGTGTCAACAATCCCACAATAGAAGACAATAGTTCCAAGAATATGAGGCGTCGCCGCGCGCATCGCATAGCTCATTATAACTGTTCGTTTGACCCCTGACACGCGAGACTGGTGAAACCGCGCCGTACTACCCGTTCGCACTAAGTTTGCCGGTCGCTTCCCCTACTACACCTCTATACCAGCCTCTACGCCAATTGCAAGCTTAGCACGAACGGAATATACCTACTATATGTATCTGCGTGTCTTTGTTATGTGTACCTGCAGGTACTCCATTCAATGAGGAGTACGTAGGTACATACATACTACATTATAGCTAGGTAGATAATGAAGGCTTTTGTAATATCGAGGTAACAAACATTGAAGGGATAATTATAGAGCTGTAGATTTCCCAGAATCTTAGATTTTAGGACCTGGTCATTGGTCAATGCTCTGAATTTCGTACATCTTAATGTAAATATCTTGTTCTGTTCTGTTCATAAATAAAGCCTGAGGTTACAAAACATCCTAATCCAATGGCAACGTAGAAAAATTCTGAAGAGCACTTCAAGTTAATCCCATTCTCTGTTTTTAAATCTCCTAAAAACATTTTCGGGGCAGAGCTGCCGCTCTTATACAGGGGATAGAATTTTCTCAAATCTCTTTTCTCTGTCGTATCTTAGTTTTTCAACCATATTTGCCTCTTCCAATAAGTTACGGTTTTGAAGCAGAGTGTGAAAAGTATCTTAGAACCACCAACTTGAAATTATCTCTGAATGTTTGTAGCTAACGCTCTGACGGCTGAACGGGTCTGACTGAAATTTGATACAGGGATAGATTATACATAGTTTGAACTAATACGTAGGCTTTTATTCCCGCAATCAGTTCCCATGGAATATGGGAACGGGAACAGAATTGAGGCGGAGTCGCGGTCACCATCAAGTATACGTTAACGTTTTGATAATACAATTTTCCGAGTTTAGTAACAAAATTGGCACATTTACACAGTATTTTGTGTGTACAAGTGTAGGTTACAATAGAGTTTTATTTGTTACTTTTTAAGAAACAACATACAGTGTTGTGTTTTAATAAAACCTGTGCTCGCCAGGGCTGTCGCTTAACTGAGTCACCTGTAATGACAATGAGTGAATAACACCTATAAAAGTTATTTATTTTGTAAAACACGTTTTGTAAAGACTGTTGTACTGATTCGTCAAGGCCGTTGTTTTGCTACATAAGTTTCGACAAGTTAGGCTACGTATTTCAATCAAAACATTTTTAAATTCCTTACTCAGCTGTTTATTTGCAATCTATTTACTTGAATTGTGAAATAAAATAAAATTAAATTCTTCAAGGCACTAAAAATAATTCTCCATGGTCAGTTTCAGTTATTTATAGTCTATTTTATACGCAGACGTAAATGATATAACTTTAAAATAACTTTTTACATTATCAAGTAGGTAAATGGAATTAAAATCTTCATTTGTATATTTAAAAAACTTGAATTTTCTTAAGTATAAAAATGACTCTTATTACGTTTCTGGTCTTCCTTTCTTTACTGTAGTCTCGTTTCAATGGAATCAGCATATTGGCAGTCCTCTGCTGGACAGCCTTTTGCAATTTACACCACAACGCACCCCTGCCTGCGCCCTTTTCTAGGTAGTCGAGTTCACTCACCAGTAATTCCACTATTGAGAACCGACTATATCCATAAACTGGTATCATGCTAAGCTAGCAAGTGTGACTAATCCTCAGATGTCTTATACTGTTAGGTGTGAGTGGCAGCCCTAGCGGTGCGCGCGCGCCGACTGGCACGGCCCGGCACCGCTGCGCTGCGCTAATGCATACGGAATATACGGATCATTGTCAACCGGCCATTGTGTGTTTGTGTGTATGTACGTAGGGTCCGGAGGAGAACGCTTACAACTGTTTTGTCATGTATTTACTGTTATTTTATACCAACAATGGTTGCTAGTACCTAGCTTACGTGAAGACACTTATTACCTTTAACGATATGTCATACAGAAAGTATGATGGTCACTATGCTTAGATACATGAATGTTATGTACCTTTATTCTCAACGAGTACCCTAAAACGAGTCACACTGTGACTCGTTGGGAAAAAAACTCGCAACGAGTTAGGCGCTAGACAGACGACGGGGCGGGCCGGGCTTTTTGCCCGCGACGTAATAAAGACCGCGTCTGTCCGCCGATGCCCGCGACTGCCCGCCCCGCGAACGCAACGCACACGACGGCGACGGGCGGGCAGTTAGTTCACTACGTTCGTTCTGGTGAAGAGCGCGTCAGTGAAAATGGATACCCAGAGAATTCGAGTAGTTGCTTATTTAATGTACAAAAAAAGAAAGAGACGCAATCGTAATATAGTCCATTGAAATGTTACATGAGCTTTGCATTTATTAGAGGACGCAATTTTATTTTCGGGACATATGTGGGGGGTCAATAGAAGCTTAACCTCAAGTTTGTGGGGTCGCCACCCTTGTCCCCCGGCCGCCATCTTGAAAAGAGTGGGGAAAAAAACACTTTTTTCGCAACATTTCGGAAACTATGAGTCTTACAAAAAAATTGTAGAAGCATAATTTGTAGGATATTGTTTTGCCTACAAATGTGTATATAACTTAACAAAAAATTTTGAATTTTTTTATAAAAAATTTCTTTTTTGGTCTTTAACTTTTTTTATACATTTTACAAAAATAATACCTCAGACTAATCTTGTAGATGATCTTTAAAGAGAAATTTAAAAAAAAATGCCACAGAGCAAAAAAGAAAATTTTTATAATTTTATTTTCAACTAGCTGAGCCCGCAACTTCGTTTACGTCACATAAGGTGTATGAAAGGAAAGGTATTTCTTCATCAGAGTCATCAAGCAGCGTCTGTAACTGCCCTGTTTGCTAAATCATAAAAGAGCTTAATGATTAAGTCTATTTTAATCATTAAGCTCTTTTATGATTAAGCCAACACGCCAGTTTAGGTTCACTCACATTCAAAGAAACCCCTACAATTAAAATTTTCAAAATATCTGATTCTTAAAAGTGTTATAACTCTTTTATTTCTAAACCGATTTACATAAAACAAACGCTAAATGTTAACTGGAGCAAACCTCAACACAATAAAAAAAACCGCATTGCAATCGGTTGAGCGGTTATTCAGATTAGCGTGCACAACCGTACAGACAAACAGATATACAGACATACAGACATACAGACAAACAGACAAAAATTCTAAAAATCATTGTTTTGGGTTCTATTGCGTTCATAAAGCCCCCCTATAATATTTTTTCTTATTTATCTTCCATGTACAGACAGCGACCTGTTTCGATTTTATTATATGTATTGATTTTTTGTTTATAATTTTTAATTTAGGACAAAAATTTGTTGACATATTTGTAGGCAAAACAATTTGCTACAAATTAAGTTTTTACAATTTTTTTGTAAGACTCATAGTTTCCGAGATATTGAGGAAAAAGTGTTTTCACCCCTTTTTAAGATTGCGGCCGGGGGACAAGGGTGGCAACCCCACAAACTTGAGGTTAAGCTTCTATTGACCCCCCACACATGTCCCAAAAATAAAATTGCGTCCTCTAACAAATGCAATATTCGGTCCTTAAATTGTAACATTTCAATGGACTAATAGGGAGTACTGGGTACTCGATGACAACTCATCCCATACTGCAGGCGTATATATTGCCTGGCATATTTGGTTCCATAGCTTCCTCTTTTCATTTACATCGTGATATTCTTTTAATGCCGTATTATAAATCGGCGATCTTTTTTCGACTTGAGAAATTAAATTTTCGACGTCGAAGGCGTCCATCACTAGAAAACGTGCGGCGAGGACTGAGCCTGGCCGGCCCGCGCCGCCCCGCGCCGCCCCGTCTGCGTTACTTCATACAAACTGGTTTGTGTGATTCATGGCGGCGAGCCACGGACATGCCGCGCCGCCAGTGCCCGGCGGACAGCGGCGGCGCGGTCTTTTTGCCCTTCGTGTGCGTTGGTAGTATAGGATTCCTTTAGCGCTATCGTTCGCGGCGAAATTGACCGGCCCGGCCCGCCCCGTCGTCTGTTTTACGCCTAAAAGGAGTACTGTGCTTGGTGCTAGGATGTTAGTCGCTTTTCACTGTCATAATCATAAACTAAAAACATAAGCTTTGTGGCTTTTTTTTAAATGTGAGGGAAAATCCATCATGGATGCTATTATGACTCCTACCGACTAAAAAACCTCACGTAACGCCCAACAGCCTATGGTTGGAAGCCCCGGATAAGCCCTCGGAAGAATGCCCCAGGAAACTTTGAGGCTGGTATGAAGACACGACACTTAATTTCCTCCATTAGTTGTTCTTTATGACAAACTGTACACAGACTGAAACCATAGTTGATTATTGTGATGTAGCAGTTATCACACGCTCTCCTGTCCTTCTAGACGAGACCAACACGTGCTACTGAGAATGCCATTATTGACAGGCAGATTCCATTCTCGTATGATCCCGGCTCCTTAACAGGTCAAGAAGTGCCATGTCTTTAGACCGATACACCGATGGTAACCATCAATTTGTAGACTCTCTCAACCACTAATCTAAATGACTGCACGATCAACATGAGGTCGAGTAAAGTTCCGTAAATTACATTTTATGTTATTATTACGTGTCCCAAAACTACAACACAATACGCATTTATTTAAAAACATTGGTTTGTTTATAAAATATGATTGTACAATTTTATTGTAGCGACGATTGTAACATTGTCTGACCCAGTTACCGCAGCTGGTTTCAGAACACGTACGGAGTGCTGACTCCGTACGTGAATTAGGTGGGTTGCAGGTTTTGTGCTGGGCTCGGCATTGTAGTGTCGGCTATTGACTACTCGGTTAGTGGTACAAGTTCATACAGATATTATGCATAATTTATTCATTGCAATACTTTTCAATTAAAAAGTATTGCAATGAATAAATTATATTATGCTTAGAAAAGGTGTGGGCTGGGACTGGATGTGGAAGGTGCAGAAGCGTGAGTTGTGGCTTATTTTGGAGAAGCCTACGTCCAAAAGTGGCTTGGCATAGGCTGATTTGATTGATTGATTGAATATTTATTAATACTGTTGGTTGACGGCACTTGGTGGATCTTGCTGCACATATTGAACAACACCACTTGTACTGTTCCACAACATTTATTTACGTTACACCTGACCGGTTTCGCCTCTCGGCATTCTCCAAGGTTAATAATAAGGTTAATTGAATATTTTTTTGAAAAGTCTTGAGTAAATATTTATAAGATTATGTCTGCTGGCAATCTCGTAGTGGCAGCCCTGCTTAGTAAGTTGTCATCCACATTATCTTAGTGTGATTAAGGTCGTTAGCCTTCTTTCTAATAGAAAGAATTTAAAGCCACTATAGTAGCTTAATTCCGAGATCTGAATAATGAGTACCCAATTAAAGTTAATAATGAAAAATGTATCACACCGTTTGTTTAAAATAAAAGTGTACGAGTATTTTAATGACAGCGCGTTGTCGCAACATGTTCTTGTGTGTTGCATACTGCGACAGGCGGTGGGAACATCGCGCTGAACACAATCATTTCTACACTATTATTTTAGTTATTTAGCTAACTAGGTATTGTAGGTAATGAGTCACAAACTGAAGCACTGGGTCTTAAAACGACCGGTAAATTGTAGGTACCGTTAATCACGCATGAGTTTAAAACTAAAAGCCCCCACGATCACGTCCACGTACAAACAAAATTAAACATGAAAAAGGGTCTGCTCGTTTAAGAGCTATGTTACCAAACAATCCACTCACAAGACGTATAATAATACAATTGGTACAACAATTAAATAAAACAATTATTCGGTTGACAGTAGTGTCTCAGTGCTCCAGTGGATAGGGCGTTTGCCCTGGGATGCCAGAAGACACAGCTTTGAGTCCAGCTCGTGACCGATAATTTTATCACATTAAATTTGTGACTCCACACAGGACTTACATCAACCCCTTTCTTTACCGAGGGAAATCAAGAAAGAGGTTGTACAGTCTCTAGGAGTATTATACATACTCGTATAAAGGATAGACAGAGATACTGGAGTGATACTAATGTTGAAGCGATATCCTTTGAAAGGATTAGAGGAAAATAATAATGCTATTACTCAATCGAGCACAGGTTCTAAAGATTTACTTCCTACCAAAAGTTTTGTACTATTAAAAGACATATAATAAATAATAATAAATAAATGTTTTTATTATATCTCATACATTTTCATACAAAACAAAAATTGAGGCAACCCCTGTAAGTTATATAAATACTTGTGATGGGGTTGACTCGCTTCTTCCCTTACTCTTATCACACAATGAAGGGGCTTTAATATTAATTGTCTTAGATTAAGTAAAACTTTATATCTATGTGTGTGTGTGTACCTTAGTGTGTACGTGTGTGTGAATGTTTGTGTGTGTGTGTGTGTGTGTGTGTGTGTGTGTGTGTGTGTGTGTGTGTGTGTGTGTGTGTGTATGTGTGTGTTTCAGTGTGTGTGTTTGAGTGTGTGTGTTTATCTTTGTGTCTTTCAGTGATGTGGAGACCTCACGTTTGCCTGATTAGTAATTGTTCAGTGTCCTCGTATGTGAGTGACTTAAGCCACTCTATAAGGGTATGTTTGCAGTTATACAGTAGCATAGCATAGATACTCAGTTTAGTATTAATTTTATTATATAAGTATGCCGATTGAGCGCCATACTGACGCATAGCAAAAGCTGAGCGAACATTTTGCGAGAAGGCTACATTACCTTTGCGTCTCCTATCGAGTAGGGAGGGGTTAAAAGTGAGAGTTTTATGCAGATGTAAGGTTATGTTAAGAAGGTATAGCTTCCTAACTGTCAGCAAATCACTGTCTCTATACAGATACTCAGTGGAATATCTATGGTGTTTGAAGTACATAACCTTTATCAAGGCTCTCTGTGCTCATTCCAATTCCAAGAACTTGATTTTAGCAGCACCCCCCCACACTGGTATGCAGTACACTATAATAGATTATGCCAAGGCGATATAAATTTTGTTTAATAAGTATGACTACATTAAATGTCGCAAGATTTTAAACATCCACATGAGCTTTCTAACTCTAGTCATGATAGTTTCTAGATGAGAATACCACGACAGCCCCTGGTCAACAGTTACTCCCAGGTATTTAGTCGTTGCTACACGTTGCAAACTCGGACAGTTGCAATCAAGATTTGACGAGTCGGCACACTCATGGATAATGACTCCAAAGCCTGGGTCTGGCTGTGACGTTATACTGCGGGTAAAACACATGTAGCTGGTTTTTTTAATATTTAGTGTGAGTAAATTTGCATTCAGCCAGTTCGATATTTCTGCAAGCCCTTTCTCAGCCTTCGACTGTGTCATGACATGACATATCGACCAACAAATTTCCATGCTTCGAAAATTGATATCTATAATATTATAGTAGCCTCAATGAATACAGAGCCGGTCCCATTACCGCTCGTAGTGCTGTTTTTAAGTTTTATCAGTTGCGAGCAGGCTGTGCAGTACGTACGTAGTGTTGATGTGTGCTGTGGTTGTGTATGTACATAGATTCTGTGTTTGTTTATTTCAATTTAGTTTGCTTACTTATGTTTTCTTTCAGAAATAATATTTTGAAAAACTAACTCATAAGTTTAATGTAAAAAAGTTATCGATCTTCAGCAGAACTCGAAACTACTTCATATGGTAAACCGGGCCAGACACCTAAGCAATCGGCAATTAATATTGTTCTTTTTTGTCATAATATACCTACCCAATATATATTTTTTAGCAGACAAAAATACAGCTAACCTGTTCGAAAGTAGGCAACGCTGATACGAACCTTAAAAGGTCTTACGAACGTTAGTCACGCGGTTTTGTATCCGAAATTCTTCAACTTATCGGAATTAGTTTAGTAGTTCATCCTGGACAAACGTTGTGACATGTGAATTATAATATAGGTAGAAATCTAATTTCGTTTCTGTTTATTAGTAGGATTATCAAAGCTATCGTAAAAATGTACCTAATTTAATTATGAAACATGGTACGATTTTATACTTATTTACTTAGAGTGTGTTGTCGCCAAAGGCAGCGTTTCGTGAGTCGACTCATCGTCAATACGAACAATAAGTACCACTATTATAATAACACTTGTGTTACTATTTAATAAGTATTATTATTTATTAAGTATACACCTTCACGGTAATTACAGCCAGGGCGTATGTATTACATTGTTTCGCCTTGTGCTTATAGCATCTTTTTCTATACCTAATAGAATAATTATGTAGGCCGCCTGAAATTTTAAAGATATCCAAAATCACTTGAACTAGCATACATACATACATACATACGTACATCATTATGGTCTGAATTTCCAACGGATTTTAAGCAGGACAGAGGCAAAGTATTGGGTGAGGCCGTAGTGGTAGCCGTAGGTCTGTTGGGAGTCCTGGGGACATCCTTCCGAGGGCATACCCGGGTCCCCGGGTTAAAAAAACGCAAAGTATACTTCACATTTCAAATTCAATTTTGTCCATAATAGGTGGTGGTTAACCTTTTGCTGTGGTGAAATGGAAAGACGTTGTGATGACTCGCTGGTGAAATAATTTCAAGCCGCTCTTATGGCCTTCAACTTGGCATTAGCGTAGTTTTATGAGTTGTCGAGACCAGCACGCGCTTGTATAAGCTTAATTTGGGCTAGATGACTTTGTGTAAGAATATGTATAGTTAGCCAAATATTTATTTATTACAGTCTCAGCTTCACTGTAAATAACTATGTGAGGAACCTCCCAAGGCTAAATTTCCTCACGTTGAATTCAATAGATGTTTACATGTTTCTACTAATAACATCGCGGTGTTAGATCTCTGTACCACAATTATACAGCTACATAACAATATCGAATAGATTCTCATCCCACACTTGTGTTGTGTACCGTGGGTATATTTTGATTGATACCAGCCAATCGGAAGGGCGGCTAAACCATAGAATACAAATTAAGTGTTGATTTGGGATCCAAGAAACCACGTGATCAAACACTGTAATCTACCGACGAGTTGCCACGTGAAATGGTATAAATATTATAACGCAAATAGTTTAGTTTTACAGGAGTAAACAGAAAAGCATTTTACATATTTTCTTGATATTTTTGTTAAGTAATACCAAAGATAGATAGATAGATAAGATAAGATCAAAGATAGACCAAAGGTACCAATGTAGAAAAAACCCACTGTAGAGTATTCATTTGGTACCATCGATCTTTTATACTAAAAGAATTACCTTTACATACTTTCACTGTTACTACCACATGAATTCTCTACGCTCTTATTATTTTGAGGTCTTAGCGAATGACACAAAAGGCAATCGTGACTGCATGATCTATCAAAGCGGAGCTCAAGCAGCTGAATAGAATTGGCTTTAAGTAATTATATATAACGCAGGCATTCATTACAAAAAATAAAAACACATAACTCAAAATTGTTAAACGGAATTTCGAAGAATATCGAGAGGCATAGCTAGTTAGGTATATGAGCGATAATTTCTGCGAAATCATTCTGCAAAGTCTCTTGATAGACTATTTCTATTTCTGAGGGTTAGTATGATATGAACCAAAAGTAATTAGAGATTGCCATAGTTGGTCGGACACATCACGTTACCAATCTAAATTACGTACCTATGTCACACAAAAGTTATAGTAAACCAATGTCACAAATGCTTGCGTCTAAACGTAACCCACATTCTAAAGCCAATAGTAGCTATAAAGCTGAGCACACACAGCAGCACTATTTAATTACAGCTGCACGTTGCCAAATTGCACACAGACGTGTAATTGTTGGGCCCTGTTGCAGCATTTCCCCTATTGTAGGTGCCCACAATCGATTCTGAACGTGCACAGCCTTTAGCTGGCCAGCAGATGCCTTTAATTGTACAATTGCAGATTGGAGAAAATGGTATACGGGTCGCATAGGGAGAGCTAGTTGTAGTACATTATTTAGCTTTGTTCTACTGTGAGTCGACTTTAACATAAAAACGAAACTTCTTTAATATCACTTTCTTTTCCGTATGTCTGCCAAAGTTGAACCTATGAATAACCAAACTTCTATGTCAATATGTTCGATTTTCGTATATATTCAGCAGTCAGTTTTATGAGTCTGGTCTAACTTTGAGAAAAGGTTAATCGTCGAGTCGAACGAAAGTTTCCCCACCTTGAAATGCATTGCAAATAGCAAAGAGCCGTCCGTTGTAACACTTTCCGTCACGTCCGATCATAAATGTGTATAATGTCGGAGTTTATTGAGTGCAAACATGGATGTAATCCGTGGAGGCTTGATGTAAGATATAAAGCAAACTGTTCATTGAGTCGGATTTGTGTGGAGCGTGTGTGACAGCGACATTAATAATACGAGCGCAATGGGATTAAAGCAATCGGAGACTGAGTAAATCGAGTGATATTTTCGCATTAGTGTTGTGGCAGTAGTTAGGGCCTTTTTAATAGGTTTGTGAATAAAATTACAATTTAAATTCGAAGCACATAATGATAACTAGAATATAAAATATGTGTATTAGATTCTATAGCCCAAGCTTAGGTTAAATTGAGCTAAATGACGCTGTGTTAAAAGTCCCTACATTTGAATTTACCTACCTTTTCATTGCTAAAATGCAAAGGAAATGCTAACTAGAATAAGACTCAGATCAATATAAACTATAAGAAAAGTCGCCAAAACTGTAATGATTTTTGAATAATCAAGCAAAGCAAAAACGATTAAAAAAGATCTCAGACTTATGTTAACAATGACCTACCGAACGGTTGTGATATGTTCACATCATCATACCTACTTGTTCGCTGCCACTGAGGCCCCACCCTGCCCTGGAGCTTTGACCACCGAGGCATGCTTATCCCTACGATCAGGGTCCGAGCAGTATTAATTTGGTACAATCGCCTTTTTATAATGTTTCAACGTGGAAGTCTGACTTTATGGAAATTGCGAATTCCTTTGTCAGAAGTTTTCCAGGTAGCTTCGAAAACTTTGAGGTGAAAAGGACATTTAGATTTTTTGTTTGATCTCATGTTACAAATTGTGGGTCGTATTATTTATTTTTGTTCTTGTTTTGGCAACAATTGGGATTTTTGTGGGTCATGATCATGAATTCCGAAGGGTTACATCACGTCAACCCTTCGGAATTCTTGTTTTATGTATGTGGTAGGATTTTTTATTTACAGTAGTGGTTGCGGAACTCCTGTTTGTCATGTTTTTTTTAAACGTGAGGGGTTTCGGGAAAAGCCTCATGGATGCTATGCCAGACTCCTACCGACTAAAAAACCTCACGTTACTCCCAACAGCCTATGGTTGGGAGCCCCGGGTAAGCCCTCGGAAGGATGTCTCGGGACTCACAACAGACCCACGGCCGCCACTGCGAGCTCGCCTAGGGGGTGGTTCGGGTGCTATCCCGCGTCTTTGGGGGGTTTCGGGTGTGATCCCGCTTCTAAGGGGGGGGAGGCGTGCGTGAATCCCTCACGTCGCGCTGCCGTCATGGGCCTGCTTCTGTAAGGACGGTGAGAAGGACTAGGTAGACTGAGGTCAGAGATCTGGAGCAGATAGAAGCGAGAGGTACCTTAAAAATACGAGATAATTCTTCACTTTTGTCACCTAAATCGTAAACGGAGTCGCGGACAACAACTAATAAAAGATGATAAAACAAAGACGGCATTATGCAAATTATTGTCGGATCGGCAAACTAAGGTAAATGAAGAGATTAAATGTCAATAACTTGTTAAATATTAATAAAAAAATCATCATCTGAAACCGTGACGGCTTAGGTAGCTCGCCAGCGGCACCCGACACGTTCACTTGTGGCCTAAATAAATATCATTTGCCAAACACGAATCTTTGTCAATAATAATGTACCTGATCATATATTTTCCATGAAAATCGTGCAAATTAGTCCATGACTTCGTTGATTTATCGTACTACACATATATTTTTGTTACAACGAATCAAATTTAATTTTACCAAGATATCAACTTCCGAGGGCTTACCCGGGGCTTCCAACCGTGGGCTGTTAGGTAGAATACGTGTGATTTTTAGTCGGTAGGAGTCCGGCATAGCATTCATATAGGATTTTCCTCAAAAAACCGTACCGGTTTATGGCAGATAAAATGGAATTAGCTTTGATCAGTGATTTTATTCCATTTTTATAACACTTATTTAACGTCGTATTAATTTACATTTAATTCAGAAACTTTATCGACAGTATGACTATTTGTGTAGCGGAAAATTTGGTCCAAAGGGAAATGTTGGCAATGTTTCTTGCTGTATTATTATCATTTATCAACTGATTTATGACGACTGAAGAAACGTTTAACAATAAGTTGTTTATAACCGGCACATAATGCAGCTTATTAAATAACTTCTTGTATTAAAATATAGGCTAAGGAAGGCGACGCGAAGAGTATATAAAAAGGTCCTGGGACATCCTTCCGAGGGCTTACCCGGGGCTCCCAACCGCTGTTGGGCGTTACGTGTGGTTTTTTAGTCTGTAGGAATCCGGCATAGCATCCTTAAAGGATTTTCCCTCACTTTAAAAAAAAAGCGTATTAAAAGGAGGGAACGAATGTAGATTTTACTTGGAAAAATTTAAGATGAGAAAAGCGTAAGCCTGAAGACGACATCTCATTTTTGTTGAGTGCAGGATGAAATTAAAGCATAATTTATACGTAAACAGTGTGTAGTAGTTCTCACAATAACTCACAGATGCGTACCTACCTACATATTAATGTTGCCTATTCACCGAGGTAATTACTCGACATTAGATACGACCGACGGCAAACAATATGACGCGTATGATTCATGATGCATTCGGGATGTTTTATCGGGGGCGAGATAGTGATGAATATTTCTTAGGATGGCTGGTGAAAATCTTCAACTCAGGTAGGTATATGTACTTCATACAAGCCGAATATTGTGACTTGGTCTGCCAGATACTTTTTACTGTTTCACCCCATTACGGGGGAAGTTTTAAAAAAATATTGTACCTACCCAGCCTATGTCATAATTGAGAAGCATTAATCTGCATTCCGACATTGTTATCGACTTACGATGGAATTCAAGTAGATAGCTATAGGAACACCTTTGCAAACAAGATTTAGTTACCTTCAGTAATGTGACGGCGAAGGTCATAGTAACCGCAGTAGTTTTTGTAAACATGTAAAAGATGTCCGAAAAAAATCGCTTGCATCTGGGTATATTGATAATTTTACACTGATTACTAATGATAAAATTTATGAAACGAATTTTGTATGTACAGTATAATATGTTTCGGCTCACATAAGTAATTTTATTGTCAAGAGAAAATAACATTACTCAGAATAGAAATTTGAGGTATTTTCCAGTAAAGTAGCATTCATTGTGCTAACGGGTATTCCGATATAAGATACAAGTATGAACGACGCGCAGACAATGCTGCAATGATTCATGACATATTCGTATGTTATCGGGGGCGAAATAATGATAAATATCTCATAAAAAGCCTGAAATATGCCTCATTGGCATTTTTATTACTGCTTCTCGCCGTTGGGGTTTTTTTTTTCATACCACCAAAGTGGCAGACAAGCATACGGCCCCACCAGATGTACCGGTAGTCATCGCTGCCTATGGACGTATGGGTATTACATGGCCTATGAATCCGTGCAGTAGTTACGGAGTTTATCGATTACAAACAAACAAGCCCCTCTTTATAATATTGGTACAGGCTATCTGCCTAGTGGCTTCTTGAAATTGTGAATGATTTACAAAATTTATAGGTACCTGTACCTGGAATGGTATTACTTCTGTAAACTCTCTTTTGCTCAGCGTCGCGTGAAATTCCCTTAGGCGTTTGTAAATCATGAAATCAGAATTATAATTAACTAATTACTCAACGATGGAAAGTGTAATACGTAGGTATTTGATCAGTAAACGAGTTACGAAGAGCCCTCTTGTGTATTACGGTTGATTTTTTTCCGATCGCTGGCGTGTAAGCAACGGAAACGGGCGCGCTCTTCCGTGACGATACTTCCGGCGCGGCGTTCGAGCGAGCGAGTGCATACGTAAGTGTTCTGTGGTGCTGTGTACTGTGTAGGAGGATGATATAGGGCTAAATGATATCGGAAGAATAATGTTACACTAGATATGTTACCGGATGAGAAGACGTTGCTTATTTGTTAGATTAAGAATGTCGCGAAACGTTTTCATGAAGCCTTGAATAGTTCAGCATGGGTTGTGTGGTTATTGTGTTTTTACGGGCAAAAATCCTCATGGATGCTATGCCGAACTTATGCCGGCTAAAGCCACGCCAGTCTGGGGTAAGAAGGATGTCCAAGGATGAGTGTATAAAGCCTGCTACGTTGGTGCCATTGCTTAAAGGTGGACCAGCTTCCTTTTGCTGCATAACGTTTCTTCTCTCTTCTCTTAAATACCAACTGTCGTTGGAACGGATCCTAGTGTGTTTATTTGATGCTTTCGATACGTTACTGCAACAGACACCATACAGTCTATCTACACTAGATCATAGATTGTCATCACTACATTGCTGAAGTTTTTCGGTTTAGTTTTTAAAATTTAGCTTGTCAAGAAAATGCCTATTGCCTGATGGATAACCACATCCTGCGATTGCGAGCCACAACATCTAAACTATTGACAGAACTCAATGAAATGTGTGAAAAGAACTCAGGATAGTAAGAGGAAGGAAACAAAGAAGGTTTTATGTGTGGCGAAAATATTTCTTAAACTAAACTAAATTTTCAAACACCTATCCTTATAACGGCTATCGGTCTGAACAGCATCCATTATGACGCTCCATATTATCCGGCCTCAGGTGAACATTAGATAGGTACTGCGCCACGAGCCGGATGTCGCGACGCTTAGACCCCGGGCACATGGGTTACAAATATCACGTTTAAAATTTTGTCACTGCTATTTGTTAAAGACTTCGGAGTTTGTGTGGAAATAATAACGCTTATTCCGAGACTCTTAGGATCCATTACTGATATAAAAGCGTGATGTGAGGTATACTCGGTATCTTAGTGCCGAATCTCCAACAGGTATATCTAGCTGCACCTAGTCTTCTTATTATATAAAAATGAATCGCAAAATGTGTTGGTAAGCGCATAACTTCAGAACGGGTGGACCGATTGCACTAATTCTTTTTTTGTTGTGTAAGGTATTGTCAGGAGAAGGTTCTTATGGAAGAAAAAATATTGTATTCCCACGGGAACGGGAACTACGCAGGTGAAACCGCGTGACGTCCGCTAGTTATGAGATAAAAATCGAAAAATATTAAAATCCTGTGTAAGAGCTAATTTTGAAAAGCAATTTAGTATGCTAACTAAATCCTAATAATGTGAAAAAGTTATCGCTCTCTAGCAGGACTCGAACCTGCGTCTTCTGCCTATCCGGGGCAGAAGTCCTATCCGTTATTATAATAAGTGTCGTATACTACCTATTTAAATTAAGTTTTTCCATTTTCCTAAACACCCTGACTTCGAACTTAGATCTCTGTAACTTTAACCCCCTAGGGATGAATTTTGTGAAAAAACTCTTCTAAATTATAATTTCATTTTATAGGCGTAAGGGTTTTGCTAGGCGGGCGTTAAGACTTTACTGAGCCACCCCATAGTTTTATTAATTTAGTGGAAGAACAGTTATTACTGTTTCACTAACCGATGTACTTAGTAGGAGCTCTTAACTTATTCTTTTTATCTGAACGCGGTAATGTAATATGTAGGTAAAATGAATTACGTCGTCTAGATATCAGCGAACCCCTGACATTAATAAATTAATTGTAATGTGTGCTAACCAGTTCATGAACAACAAACAAACATATTGTTGTTGCAAGATAAACAATACCGGAGTTGCCAAGTTCACCGCGATATTTACCCAGCACAAATCAACTTACATACAGTCAACTAACAATGTTGTAAAACACCTAAAACCTAGTTTGTAATTTGACGCCACTCGCCTGATGGAAAGCTAAGGATAGATAGGTCACTTCACAGCAGGTTATGTGCGTCGCCCCAAGGTGTATGAGCTGAAATAATCCGCCTGTTAAGAGTAGTGTCGTAATAGTCTAGTGGTTTTGCCGTCTTGCCGGGCTTGCCAGAAGACGGCTCGAAGCCTGATCAAGATCGATACATATTTCATTATATTTAGGGTACTGTATTGACAGTGTGTCAAGTTGACGAACCTAATATAGGGGGTTTCTCGTGTACCGGGAGAGCTCCAACTTTGTATGTTACTGCAGATAAATGGTACGGTTCTTGTTACCTGACAATCAACAGTCTAGCATCTAGATTCTCTAATCGATTTTATCACACTGCTCATAAATAGGGTTGCATCTGAGCAGCGCCTTCTCCTGCATTTTCTTGTGAATTCCTTATTTTGAAAGCCTTGCATAGACGGCAATGCCCCTATACGCCTATAAATAAAGTGAACAAATCCTTTAGTATTTGACACTCAATTTATTGTCGTAAGTGGCCATGTATGTACATGAAACTGTATAAGGTTAACTACCCGACGTAACACAACAATGCAGCAGCCTTATCGCCAAGGACTTCTCTCCAACAGGTTTTTCCTACAACAAACTAATAATATTTATTTTTGTTTCGTGATGATAGTCGTTTTCTTTATCAGTTCGACAGGCGTCTCAGTTATTTATAAACAGTGCGTGCACACAGACATGATAATTATTATGTTATTAGTCTTGTGACCTTTATACAGCCAGAGTTCATTACTTTTACTTACGAAGCTCATCATTCTAGCTAGCACAACGAACTATTGAAATACCACACGTTTCTGTGAATTGATATGATCGACGAATGCTGTGTAGCGTAGATTACAACATATTAGTATTAAAACAAGCTTGTTCCAAAAGGCATAAATTGTTAAAAGCTTTGTAAAAGTACCTGGTTGAGTCGACTGATGAGCTGTGACCCAAAGGTCGGCAGTTATCTCTCTCAGCGAATAAGTATCTAGAAATCTAGATATTCAAAGAGGAAAACCAATGGGTGTTTTGAGCGCAATGCAACGAGGGCTTTATTTAGCTTAGTTTACAAGGTTATACAGTGTAAATAGCTCCTGTACTTTTTTAAATATTTTAGCTGGTAAATCACTTTGGCACTCAAGTGATGAGAGACTTAGGTGTTAATACTGATTTGAACTGTGTATAAAGCAGATTTGCTTTGGCTTGTTCATAGGAAACAGATGTAGTCCTGACAACCAATACTTAGCTAGATAAAATAGTCATGTATACATGGTTACATTGTTCGATGCATTTATTCACGTATGTATCTTAAGATAAGGTATAAAATGAAGGTTCTCTAGGTAGATTTCCTTGAGGTAAATCTTAGGCAGGATGTTTTTTAGGCCTATTTCCTTATGACTATAATAACGACTAGTTTTCGTGAGAGGTTTGAGCATGTGAAGTTAGCTAATTTGCCAATGCGTGGGAGTTCACTTGACCGAACACCGGAATTAGAGAAATTAGTTTTGATAGATGTTTGAAGGAAACACTACTGATCTAGAACGTTTAATTGTTTATATGATGGCAACAAGCTCCAGGAACTTCCTTAAGATTTTAATATATTTTTTTTACATTTACACGATTGATATAAATACTTAAGTATACAAGGCTACGGTGACCACCGGTACATCTGGTGGGCCGTATGCTTGTTTGCCACCTTAGTGGTATAAAAAAATGATATTTTAAACATCCATGTCCGTCAAACAAATAAATTTTCCTGGGCTGGAATTGAACATGAGATCTGCGATTTCGTATAGGGGAGACCGGGGCTGGTTGACTAGGTTTCAGCTTAAAGGCGTATATTTTTATTTCTTTATAGTATATTAATTCAAAAACCGGTTTATTTCATAGGTTAACTATTAAGCTTTGGAAAAATATAGCAAAAAGCACTTAATTCATTATAATATAGCGTACAGGATAGATCTTATACAATAAGAAAAACTGGTCAACCTACCCCATGCTTGGGGTAGGTTGACTATTCGCCTGGGGTAAGTTGACCTCCATAGGTCAACTGCTATTTCCTCGTAGATTTTGCCCTTACAAGTCCATACTTGTAAGGATAAATCTACGAGGAAATAGGATAAAGGGCATAAACAACTATTATTTTTATTATTTTTTATTGAAAATAAAACACACATACAATAAATCACCGAGAGCGTGGCGTCGCGCACTCACATCGTTTGAGTGAAGGAATTTAAAGATGAAAAATAACGTATGTAAGTAATTACACAGGTCTGCAATGGTTTTCCTCTTTGAAATCTGAGTAACATTTTCTATAGTTTCTGATGTGCTGATTACGAGAAAAATAATAAAAAAAATCCATCACGTCAGGATTTTTTGATATTAAATATTTAAGATTTAGCTCCAAAATGTCTGAGCGTCTACCTTTAGAAATTTATAAAACGTCATTAAAATACTTCAGCTTAATTTTTATTGCATTTAATTTGTGTAAGGGGACAAAGAAATTAATGCAAATCAGTAATTTGATGATTACTACATAAAAAGTAAAAGTAATTCGCATTAACCATGTTGAAAACGGGTAATTTGACTTAATTTAGTAATAAAATAATAAAAAATATTACCCAGTAGTAATATTACCTAATTGTTGTAAATATTATTAAAAAAGGGTGTAATAAAGATAATCCAAAAGGCTTTTTTTTATTAAGTACCCGCACTTATTTAGAAAATTAACAGTTGAAGTGCGCATCTTGCAACATGAACTTTAAAATGTCATCGCGAAGATGTTTAAATTCTCCAAATTGTTTTTGTAATATTTGGGGGAATTTTATGGTGATAAAACAACGAAACAGCATTACTGACTTTGTAAAAAAATATTTACAAAAGTTATTATGGAGACGTTTTAATTAACCAAAGACAAAACTTGGACACCTCATAAACTTTGTACGACTCGTTATTAGAACTTCGCCAGTGGTCAAAAGGACAGAAAAATAGCTTCAAAATCGTTTCGCCTATGCTACGAAGAGGGGCTAACAACCATGATAAAGATTGCTACTGTTGTTGTTGTGACATAACTGGATACAATTTTAATAATAAAAGGGACATAAACGAGCACTAAACTTCATTTCCTAAATTCGCACATTGATTACTTCCCAGAAAATCTAGGAGCCGTTAACGAAGAACAAGGCGAAAGATTTTACCGAGATTTGAAAGAGCTTGAAGTCTGGTATCAAGGAACATGGAATACTAGCATGATGGCGGACTATTGTTGGTTATTGAAGCGCGACGATGCAAACTGGAATTTTAACCGAAAATCGCACAACCGAAGGTTCCAGGAAAAAAGGACCAGGTTCAACAAATAAAATTTACATGTAATTTAGACTAGTTACAAGTTATTATATTTTAGTCGTTTTTAAAGTTAAAAGTAATGTACTTTTTTAAATATATATTTTTTATGAGAAAACTTGGGTCTTTTTCTCTATTTTCTTTCTGTTCCTTTTTTGAAAAATCTGGAGGTGATGCAGAAAAACTAAGTACATATTCCTAATCAGCGCACCAAAAGACCCTAGAATCAGCTATCAAATTCCAGAGGGGAAGTTATGACCCTCATTTTGCAGGCCTGTGTTATATTCATCGTAATTTTTTTGTAATAATGCCTATATATTTATGGGTACTGATTGTCAAATAAATTATAATGTATGTTTGATTCATGTTCTTTCTTTAATGTACGATTATTGGTCATCCAGCCCCGTTATACATTAGTCTACTAGCCCCAAACCACATTTTTATTTTCAACTAGCTGACCCTCGCAACTTCGTTTACGTCACATAATGTGCACGAAAGGAGAGGTAATTCTTCATCCGACTCGTCAATTACCGTGTAAAACGGCCCTGTTTGCTTAATCATAAAAGAGCTTAAAGATTAAGGCTATTCTAAAATAATTAAACTCTTTTATGATTAGGCCAACACGCCCGTTTACCCTCTCATTCAAAGGAACCCTTGAATTCTAGGTTTGACGAAAGTTGAGATGCCTCTAATTTCTGAACTACAAACCCCTCAATCTTGAAACTTGAGTCGAAAATTTCTTAAAGTACTCCCTTTCTAATACTAAAAAAATATTTAAAATCCCATCACGCGTTGAGAATTTACAACTGAAAAATCATTTTATCTTTCATCCCCTCTCTCGCAGGAACCGCGCAAAACATCGGGATCAAAAGTATCCTAGAACCTTCCTCGGACTATAAGCTCGAAATGTACCAAGTATCATTCAAATCGGTTCAGTAGTTTCGGCGTGATACTTATTCGGGATACAGACAGACAGACAGACAGACAGACATGAAAAGTTTAAATTACATATTCGGCTTCAGTATCGATTAGAGAACGCCCTCCAATTAAAATTTTCAAAATATCTTCCATGTACAGACTCTCGACCCTCAACAGTTTTATTATATGTATAGATCATATGACATAACTACAAAACTGCTAAGGAATCAAATAACATCATACATGAAAGAAAGAACATGAATCAAACATCCATTATAAATTCTTTGACAATCAGTAACCATGAATAAATAGGCATTATTACAAAAAACCTTACGATGAAAATAATTACTTACGTACATCATTTTTCAACTTTAATTTCCTTCACTCAAACGGAGTGCGTGCGCGACTCCGCGCTCCCGGTGACTGAGCGGGGAGAGGTAGCGGACTCTTGGGTGTCATCGGTTGGCTCCAAACCATTGCTTTGGCCGAGTTATTGATAGTTAGTCTACCTACCCCTATAGTCAACCAGCCCCGGTCTCCCCTACTGGTACCATAACCAGGACTACACCCATACTTATAGAATTCGGGACTTCACGCGAAACACATTTACTTACAGTCCAACCGCGACCACGGGCGCTGCAACGTGCTCGAAACGTCGGTGTGAAAATGTAAGTAAATGTGTTTCGCGTGAAGTCCCGAATTCTATAAGTATGAGTGTAGAAAACCGCGATAGTTTAAAAATAACATCAGGACTACACCGTCAGCCAATCTCGTTATATTATCTCAGTTATATCTCTCATTAAATATCTTGTATTTAAAACATATTTTTAGGGTCCCGTACCCAAAGGCTAAGAACGAAACCCTACTACTAAAACTCCGCTGTCCATCTGTGTGTTCGTCACGAAGCTGCATTTCATGCACTATGATAGCTAAAAAGTTGAAATTCTGACAGATAATGTATTTCTGTTGCCGCTATAACAAAAAAAACTAAAAACATTAAAAAAATATAAAATTAAAGTGGCACCCGTACAACAAGCATTATTATTTTTATGTACGGAACCCTCCATGGGCAAGTCCGACTCGCATTTAAATTGTTTAATATAGTTCATATGAAATATTTCAATGACGTGGAATCAATAAAAATCGAAACTTGTTTAGTTTTTGCGAGCACAATGTACAGAAGCAACAAAACATAACCTGTTGCTTATCTCGTTCCAAGCAAAGGTATTCAATGTTGTTTCCTTAACCGATAAACTACTACAATTCATTAGAGATAATTTTGAAAAGCAACTAAATTTAATCGGTATAGGTCCCGAACCGGACTTGAAGCTGCTTCTTCTGACAATCCGGGACAGCCGCAACCGGCCTATCCACTGGACCACCGAGACACTCTCAACCGATAATATTGTTTCAACTTACTAATACGTCTTGAGGTGACGTCGACTTCTATAATGCAATCATAGCTCTGGAGGGTGGAGGTCCATTTAGGACCAATGACATTGTAGCTAATAAAATCTTGTGGCCCTTATCAAGAATGTTAGCTTATGATGCCTTAGAAGAACAATTCAGCCAAATGCGAGTCGGAATCATGCACGGAGGGCTCCGTACCAAAAAATAAACCGCAATAATTCTCGTTTGTTGTATTATATGAAGCATTTTTCTGTTTTTAGTTTATTTTCTGTATGTCATAGCTGCTACAAAAATACATCATCTGGGAGAATTTCAGCTGTCTAGCTGTCACGGTACCTGACATACAGCCTCGAGACGGACTAACAGACAGACAGACGGACAGGGAAGTCTCAGAAATAGGAATCCGTTTTTAACCTTTGGCTAAGGAACCCTAAAAAATAGGCTTCAATAATAATTATAGTGCATGTACTACATAGCCTTATCTGACGCAGTTCATGGACCTTCCATGTAACTCGACCGTCCACCTATTTTCTTTGCCATGTATGTTATTTTGTATTTTCCTCCATACTTAGATAGTTATGGTAATAAATACGCCATAACCTTAATTAAATACTAGTCGAGATCACGTCACGCCTTGGTACGGCATGGCACCATACTGTTTGAGCAAAAAAAGCCTGTATTGCCATTAACTTATTGTTTATTTTTCTTTGCAGGTAAATGCTCGCAGATTTTCTTGGGAAGTTTTATGGAATACATAACGTTCGTGTTTCATCGGTAAATATATTCAATTCTGTACTTTGTTACATGCTTATTTGATATTGTTTCTATTATAATTTGTGAAGTGTCTTACTTATTTTTAACGTACCGTATTCTTTGGTTATTTTTTTGGGGTAATACAAGTCATTTTCACTCAATATTTTTGCGTTTGATAGGAGAGTGATAATCCAATCAGAATATGCACCTCGTTATCCTCGTTTTTTTGGTAATATATTTCATACTTATAATAGAATATTAGCTGAGAATAATCCTTGAACTTATTATATCATCAGGTAGTCTTACCAACAAACAAGTTAGATGCTCTATTAACCAGTTTGACTGTACGTATAGACGAATGCATACTTAATTACTTACACACAACCAAACTTCACAAAATGATGATACAGCATTTTCTTTGTTGAATTCATTATTTTTTACGATAAATACAGAAGATATCACCATCCAATGACTGATCACCTTACACACGTCACGTCCGCGATCAAGTCAAGTTAATCAAATAATCCTTCCTTATGTAAACTGGTGATGCAGGAACTTCGCTCAATGTATATTGTTTCCTGATGACTTGTTCTTCAGTGTCATTGACGGACAATGGGCCTCGATCTCCGTCACTGTGATGTTGCATTCTTAAATAGTTAGGTATATATCCTGCGATGATTCTACCACATCTTTTGTAATTGTTTTGTGAAAAGACAAAGAGGTATAGCCACAAAATAATGTCGGCTTTTAATCTAAGAAGCATTATATTATCTTTGTGTTTTTTTAACGTGAGAAAAAATCTGATGTTATGCCGGGACTCCTACCGACTAAAAACCACACGTATCCTACCTAACAGCCTACGGTTGGGAGCCCCGGGTGAGTCCTCGGAAGGATACCTCAGGACTCCCAACATTATCTTTGTGTTAGATCGGACCAGTCATTCGCCCCAATCAATCCCAATGTTTCTATCGAGATTCAGTTCATTTCAATAATGGTTGCAGCTAATCATTGAGAAAGTATAGCAGTGTATGGATGCTGAGAAGTCTAGTTAACTATTCCTATTCTATCCTTTCTCGTATAGCATTAGAATATTTTATGGAATCGAAATCCTTTCGTTTCTATTCGAATGCAAGAGTATTCGTATTGTATGTGTAAGCGTTGTGACAATAAATTAGGAGTGAAATTTCGTTTTACTTTCACATACATATCTTACACCAAAACCAAGCAAAACTATCACCAATTGGTACGTGCAGGTGCAGACTCTGCAAGTTCGCTGCTAACCTGAAATTGTTACCAGCCAACAATCAATTTGAGGTTTTCTAGCGCCATAGAGATACTAGAAAAGAAAGGAAATACTATTGTTCACTACTTTTTTATAATCACCGCGTTAAAATAATACTGAGAGAATAAGAGCCTCTTTCTGAATATTATGGCCAGGACATTGGTTCTGACGTTGACAGTCCTGATACATGATATATAAGAATGTCATGGAAAGGATTACTATACACAACAATGGAGTATTCATCGTCAGCTAGATATTCATCAGCCCTCCATAGATCTACTTTGGGCTTAACGCATTGACGTTCAATTCGTCAGGCTTCGCGACTCTCTGAATAAGTAATGTTCTCCGCGAGTCGTGACACGCAGCATTGATCTGCATGATATTCTAATCCACATAAGGAGCTTTTAATTTATTATTCAAGGTAATACACTCCGTATTTGACACGTGGCTCTTGAGATGGCGCACTTTGTTTAATTATATCTATGTGGTAATCACGCTCGTGGTGGATGTTTAAAACGCTGGAAAATAATAGTCTGGTTTCTAGTTAATTGCAAGTTCGTGTGATCATTTGAATATGATAACTGAACCACACCTTTATAGTTATACTAGGTATGCTTCAGAACTCCGCCTGTGACATACCTACTGCGAACCCTGTAGAACATACATACCACCTACTTTGGGATAACTTTTTTTTCTGATGGTGGAAGAATTTTCAAAATTAGTTCAGAAGTTACCGAGTTTGTCGATAACAAACAACATCTTTCTTTATGGTAATAATCTTAGATGAAACCAGATAACTAAGTAGTTTGCCTAGTCAGGTCACCAACAATGGTGACACCATACCTATAGTTAAAATTTCAGCAGGGGGTCGTCATAACCTGTGGGTCTACAGCGCGTATGTAGCGCCTTTGGTGTTGCAAAATGTTCATAGACTAAGGGGGCCACTATCCGTCAGTTGGACCGTAAGCTTTTCTGCAACCTTAGTGGTGGATTCTCTTTTATTCGTATACAATAAGATTTATTAAGGACAGCCTCCCGGCTGATCATCTCATTTTAACATAAACTGATTGTTTGACACCTACAAATCATGTACAGTCATTGTATATGCAATGGATAAAGAAAATACCTATGTTCTTATTACCATACAATGTTGGCAGGGTCACTGACCAGAGCCGTAATATTTGGAGTACCATCTCACAATAGGGCGAGCTGTGCCGGCATTGTTTAGCGCCAACAAGCGAACAGTCCGCATTTCTGATGTGGCTCAATTTGCTTTCATCTGGCATGGCTGTTTCTAACGTGTTTAGATTTTACCTTGGCGTAAAATCCCAGTTGCATCTCGACTCTTTCTAAAAACAAAAGCTGTGATTGTATTTTTGACCTAGTGGAAGGGCACTTGGATTACTTTACTGATCTCCCAATTCCCTTATACCATAGCTTAGCTTGCTTTATTAGACAGCGCTTGCAGTGATTTGCAGACCTTTCAGACGCCTGCTTGTATATTTTGGGATCAATCTAATACAACCGAAAAAATGTGGAAGAATTGTGCATACACTATGTGCTGTGTCTCTATGTCCACACACATACATTCTTTCCGGTGTTTCCAAAGGAGAGATACTACAAGCTCATACTTCACCAGTTGATACAGTCACCCAAAATAAAAGGTAACATATTGCCGTGTTTAATGGAGAGATACAGTTCCATAAAGTCTCCAACTTGATTTAAAGACAGATGCGTGTAGACGTACGAGAACACGCTCATGTCCGCCAAATCAAGTTTAAGGCTTTATGCATAAATTAAATTTAAAAATATAAAAGAAATAGCTGAAATCACATCTCCATTTGGAGACGCGCAAAGTATGTGCAACTCATTAGTATTCAGTCTCCGCGCGGAGTGAGTGACCCAAAACAATGTGACTCTCGTGTTTGCATAGCCCGAGTCGACGGACTACTTTTTGCGAACGTGTGTCCGTGACGTCATCGAAGAAATTTGCGAGAAGGATATTTTTCCATTTATGGAAATTGGCCTTTTTCTAACTTATTTATACTTACACACCTTTTCTATTGTGGCTATGACACTATGTTCTACTTTATCAACCATTTTCTATACTGAATGATGATGAATTGCCTTGTCACAGTATAAAGAGTACTATTGTGTAACACTTTTCTCTGCTATCTGTAAATGAAAATCTTTGTTATAATTGGAACGAAATATAATTATTGTTCGTTGTTCTGATATCAATAATCGCAAGTATTACATACCAGAAATCCTCGAATTTTCGGTACAATTCACCAAGCGGATGGGAGGACATCCATCAATAGGAGGTGTAATCTGGTGTAGTCCTCTCCGTCACTGCCGCGGCGCGCTCGGTGACGCTGGTGCGACGAATGGGTGCTTTCGGCTTAATAATATACCTACCTAAGTACAACCAGATTACCTATGCTTTTAGCGTCCAACAAACTGTTATAGCAAACCTGCGTTTTACGCTAAACACAGGTGCATTTAGTTGTATCGTATCTTTGGCGCAATCTTTGTTGTGGTGGATCAGACTGGCAGTTAGCATGTAGGTAAGTCGACATGCCAAAATTGATAATGCCATTTTTTTATATTCTAGAGCGTCGTGCACATGGCAAACGAATTTAAGCCATACAGAAGTGAGGGGTTTACTTGTAAGCCTAAAAAAGGGAATGAAAGCTCGGTCCGGGCTCCGGACCAGCTTTACAGAAGCAGGCTTAGGGTACAAGCTTATCAGAGGCAGCTTAGGTTGCCAGGAGTAAGGAGGAATACATCACTAAAATCGGGCAGGGATATGAGGGTTCATGGTTAGGGGTAGTTAGGTTCGAATCCGATGTGTCCATTATATTATAGTTAGAGTTGACCTAGAAGCGTAATGGGGATATTAAATTAAACAATTGGAACTAAATTATACATACAAACATAAAAAACATCCAGACATATAGGTACCTACTGGACAGTTGGAACTTGTGGAATCAACGACGTTCCTAGGGTTAACGGTCGATGCTGGTTTACAATGGGGTCCACATATTGTTAAACTAGCAAATAGATTAAGTTCAGCAGCATTTGCTGTACAAAAGATAAGGCACTTGACGGATGTAGATACGGCTAGAATAGTCTATTTCAGTTACTTTCATAGCATAATGTCTTACGGTATTCTACTGTGGGGCAATGCTGCAGATATAGATAAAATTTTTATTTTACAGAAGCGGGCCATAAGAGCTATATATAGATTAGGTCCAAGGGTCTCTCTGCGCGAGAAATTCAAAGAGGTTAAAATTCTTACAGTAGCATCACAATAAATTTTTGAGAATCTTATGTACGTACAAAGAAATTTACATAGATTCGCTAAGTTAAGTGATAGACACCATGTCAACACTAGAAATAAAAGTAACCTTGCTGTTTATCATAGCAGATTGCACAAAATCAGCAATTCTTTCATGGGTAACTGTATACGCTTTTACAACAGGCTACCAGACGAAATTAAAAGTATGTCCCTTAATAAATTTAAAAAGGTTGTAAAAAGTAAATTGTACTGCAGGGGCTACTATACAATTGGTGATTATTTGTTGGATGGAGAAGCCTGGAAATGACCTGCTCTACTGGATTCTAAAAAAATTGTCAAATGCATAGTTTTTAGATTCATTTTGTAAATAGAGCTCTAAAAAGAATAACCCGCTGAGTTTCTTGCCAGTTCTTCTCAGGTGGGTCGCGTTGTGAACTGGTGGTAGATTTTGATTTATATTCTGGACGTTTTACAAGAGAATCTGTAAATGCCTATGTGAAATAAATTTCTTTTTCTTTCTTTCTTTCTTTCATTGACCAGTTCTAATAAAAAATCAAAGTGACTACATTATCCTAATAACAACACTATAGGATGTCGTGCAGTCTTAATGAAATGCGCATTATAATGTATTTTGCGGACATCTATATTTAGTATGTTAATAATGTCCATTAAATATGTACATAAGTACTTAAAAATATCTATGTTAACTCCGAGCGATTCTAGGTACATTAATTGTTGTAAAATCTGGTTTCATATAATTATTATATACATAGTGTAGTAGTATAGCTAATTATCATAAGATATCTTTTGCCTTGCCAACAGCTACAAATAAATAGGTACTATGTGCTAATTAAATAACCTGTCCAGTGGTCTCGGTTCGATTAAACACGAGTCATATTGGGAGTTATGGTGTGTCTATGTCCTCAAATCTATTTATGAATTTTTGTAACGTTTTGGAAACAATTCGTAAGACAAAGGCACAGCTTACCTAATAGTACTACAAAGGTCATTTTTATGTAAAAAGTAAGCTCCTGCGGGAAACGACTCCGCGAAACATCACCACTCAGACGGAGTTGAGTGCAAATAAAATTAAATGTAGGTACTTACGAGTATATTATTATGGATTCGCCATTGATGCGCTGAATCGCTGAATGTACAAGGCTTGATACTACGTGGGCAGGCGTGGGTTGAGGTAAAGACGGGTCGGGTCATTAACTCGCACAGATACATTGAATTGTATCACCTAGATATAAGAGAGAAAGCAGTGATTTTTAATAATAGGTACATTAAAAAAAACCGGCCAAGTGCGACTCGTACTCGCGCTCGAAGGTACCGTATTAAAACGACGATAAATCACGTTTGTTGTATGGGAGCTCCCCTTAAATGTTTTTTATTCTATTTTTGATGATTTGATTGGTAGTTGTTGTTATAGGGGCAACACAAATCGCCAAGGACTATCGGCCTCCATGGCTGGGGGCCTGAGGACGGTGAGAGGGCTGCTCACTGTCCTTATAGAAGCAGGCCCATGACGGCAGAGTGACGTGACGAATTCACGCACCCCCCTTTAGAAGCGGGATCACATCCGAAACCTCCCAAAGACGCGGGATAGCACCCGAAACACCCCCTATAGGCGAGGCCGCGGTGGTGGCCGTGGGTCTGTTGGAAGTCATGGGACATCCTTCCGAGGGCTTACCCGAGGCTCCCATAGGCTGTTGGGCGTTATGTGAGGTTTGTCAGTCGTTAGGGGTTCGACATAGCATATATGACGGATTTTCCCTCACGTTAAAAAAAAAATCGGCAACAGAAACACATCATCTGTGAAAGTTTCAGCTCCGATATCTCTCGAAGTAATTTCGTGAAATCGTGACGGACAGCGAACTCTCGGTCCCGTTTCTAACCTTTGGGTATAATACCCTAAAAAGTGCAAATTAAAATATATTTACCATATTAGGGTGACAAGTAAGCACACTTATTAGAATAATAGAGCCTATGAACGTTTTTTGTGAGTATATTGAAAAGAAACGTTCAATACTTATCAACGCCGTAATAGGCTTGAAATGAAATATCATCTAGTTTGTTTGTTTTTGTTTTTAAAGTTTTAGTAAATCAATTTGCATGCCAGTAAGGTAGACCGAAGATGACTTAAAATATGGAACAAAATAGAACATCATTGTACACTACAGTTAACTACAAAGAGATGTACTTACTAGTTTAATCTTACAAAATGATGTATCCCTGCGAGTCTAATGTAAGACAATACATCATTTTGTAAGATAGCTAGTGAAGCTAGTACATCTCTTTGTAGTTGACTGTACACTTTTGATCAGCAATTAAATGATTATGATCTGAGACCTTATCAACAGCAATCCTATACACTACTATTGGAGAGGTAACCAAAAATCTATTAGTCTATCCATCGGAACATAACAAGGCCCTCAAGAGGATCCTCCAAGTTCAAGAGTGGCCACGGAAGGGCCCTCGGCACTCGTTGGTCGCAGACACAGGCTGTGGTTTATTGCCGTCTCCATTATAGCCGCGACGGCTTATGACTTAGCGACGATTGTGAGATATTGCTGTTTTAAGGCTTTAATTTGCACTTTTGGATAGTTGAGACTGTTTGGGTGTAGAATTTGATTGAAATAATGAATATAATATTGGTGACATTTCTTCCTTGCGGTAGCGGTACCAAATTTCAGAATGATAATAACGTATATTTAATTTTATACTGTCCACAACTTGAAACTAGATAACACACTAGTTTTCCTGAATAGTTTTCATTCGCCGTATGCTATTTAGGAGGGAAATTTTCCAGTATCGTTGTTTTTTGCAGATATTACAACCATTTTGAATAAAAACTATAAATAAAAATACTCAGTATTTCGACCGTCCGCAATTACTGTAAACTATGAATTTCATGTTTGACGGTTCCGATCACGATACTTATAATTCATATCTGAATAAATTTGAAAGTTCAGCATCAGCAGAATTCTGCTGATGCTGAACTGTAAATTTACTGTAACGGATTCCAATCTGTACCAAACCAAAAATACAAATGAAACGATAGCATTGTCTGTAATGCTATCGTTTTATTTGTATTTTTGTTTCACACCAAAATGTCGGACTCAATCGAATTTCCGCTTCAAACAATACAAAATATAGAGCGAGTTATAACCTAATGGCCTACAAGTTCAAAAGCATGTATACTCGTAGATACTTTGACGCCGGAATAATCAAAAAGTGTCCTATCTATCTTGCGCAACAACACCAGAATGTATAATTATCTTTTGATGACCAAGAAACCCTCACAAAGACTCTATCGTGTAGGCATTTTTATTGGACCAATTCAACACAAAGACACAATGGATTGAAGGAATTGTCGCGTTGTAAAATCCCTAACAAAATTAGAATAGAAAAGAAAACATAACAATCAATTGGAAGTAGTAAGACAGCCTGTATTATAAAGGCTTTAGTCGTAGATTGTTTGACGAGTGAACGAGACAGGCCGTATGCAGTGAATCATGCGCGCGCGCCGGGCACCGTTACCTGCGAGCGATTGTGACAGGCTTCATTCTTAAACGTACAGCGATATTTTTAACATTTATTGTTCTTTCAACAAGGTGCATATTAAAGACGGTTCTAATCCATGAGGTAGGCAGAAAAAGATACTTAAACGTTTTCTTAATTTTAATGTGACAGTAAACATTTCTAGCAAAAGTTTGTTTAATTTTTGTCAACTTCCGAACTCGAGATTTAAGAGTATGGAGCATGACCAATCTCTGAAAGACCATCTAAATAAATAATAAAATTTTGTTTGACTTAACTGCTTCACGTCTACACACTGCATTCCGTTTTCTATTAATGTCAACTTTTTACTAAAGTAATGTTCTTCGTCCAGTAAAATGACTTCAAGTCTAAAGTGATTCGTCAACCGCTTGTAACTTGCACTTTGTCAGTACCGTTACGTCGCGTCTTTTGGTGACAGTTTTGCTTTTATTTGTTCAATAAACAGGCCAACTTACTGGGTCACTATCAGTCCGGCTGTTTTAATTTACATTAACATTATTTATCACTGTAGCGAAATGAATTAAGGTTATAAATAGGCGCAATTTTATCATCATCATTCTGCTTCTATCTAAAATTTTCGATCCAAAGTCTGCATCTTTTTCTTTGTCTTGTAATCAACTGATGTATTACCTATGTTTTAGAAGCTGTCCTGCGTAAATTTAGTGCTTTGTCCTGTTCGTTTCTACACGGCAAGGAGAAAGCACCACGTATTACGAGGGATACTGGTGATGTGGGCGTATAGTAATTCTGCCTAACCTTAAGGGAAAAGGGTGTGAACTTACATAAAATGTGTAAATGGAAGAGTATGCTATGCTATAACAAAAGCTATTTTATCTATCATATCAAAACAATAAACTGATAAGATGATTCATTCTGCATCAATCAAAACACTGCCTTGGGGAATATTATTGACCTCTGACGCAAGATGAAATATCCATTTCATTCAATTATTCCTAGAACAGGCAGCGATTGGAAATAAACACTACTGTTATGGAAACGGAAGAAATAATGGCATTCTAGAAAAATACACTCCCACCTTTGTTGTCATTGTCGAGCATACTCGTATAATGCAATTATAATGCGACGCTGTGCTTTTTACCGTGAATGGGTTGACTCGAGCAAGCAAATCTCTACTAATATTATAAAGCTGAAGAGTTTGAACGCTAGTCAGTTTATATGGAGATAGATGAATTTTCCTGATTTTTTTTTGTTGGAACCCAAAACGATGCTCGCCTGATGGAAAGTCATGTCGACGTCTAATGCTTGGGAGCCACTCTCACAGTCTACATAACGGACAGTGGTCCTCGAGTAGATTGATGATTCCTCAAGATTTATTTAGAAATGATGAATGGAACCGTTCATGTTTTTCAATACGAGACCGTTGTCCAAGAGAACAATTTCTAAGCCTTTCATGGATTTACTGCGTTGAGGACTGGTCTCCTTCGTCTATTAGATGAAACACAACTGCGACTTGGTAATTACAACCCAGAAGCATTTGCTGCTGTATTTTCTCTCAACCCATCGAGAAGTGGAGGATCCTAACAATTTCGCTTTGAATACTAGCCCAAAAACCTATTTAAAATTAGAGATTGTAGAAGAAATTAGCTTTCTAGACCGGAATAATTCGAGTATTATTAACTTAGTGAGTTCTAGTCTCGAATCATTTCGTCATGCCTGGTTCTAGATCTGTTCTAATGACCTTTTTTCGTTACTTTCAAATCAATCGAAGCGTTACGATCAATCCATTATCCAATCACTCTTGTTCATTTTTTCACACTGCATCTAAAATAAACAATACGACACCGTTTACTTCCCAGTTTGCTTGCTGTCAGATATTATAAAATCATTCGTCAAAAAGGGGAGAGGTTTACTGTAGCGCGATATTCTTATTTGTTTTATGTAACCGGATTTGGCAGGACCCTTAGTTCGACAAAAGAGCTTACTGAAGCTATTTGAGCATCTAAGGCTTTAATCGATTATCATTTTTATGACTGTATTGCCATAAAACTATGCCTACTATTTGAAAAGTGGGCTACACATTATACTTTCTCTTTTATCGTCGATTTCCTTTAGTACCTTTGTCCCACTGTTCCACTAGATCAAACCGCGAGAGCGTAGTTTTTATTGAACTTAATTCTAGGTTCGATTGTGTTACCGCACAAAAGAAATTACAGTTATTGAAGTCGAGTGAATCATTCAAATTCAATAGGTTTCAAATGTACACATGACGATTGTAATTTGCGCGAAAAATATCAGTTCCTATTATAATTGAAAACTGGAAAGCTCTCTGCATCAGCGCAGAAGGGAGTCATTAAGTTCTGACCTGCGTACACTTACAGTGAATGAGTTCCCTGTCGTGGTTCAGATGGTCTTGTGATTTAAGAACAAAGCGCAGTTATCTAAAGGACAAACAAACCAACATATTTGCACACCGACATTTTCTGTTTGCGCAAGATCATCACTGTCTGCGGCATACTTTCATTTAACTATGACACATTTTGTTTGTTTTCAAGATGCTACTGATTATGGAGTGTATTCTAGGATTACAGAGGCACTTACCTCTTAGACCCTCATTTACGTTACGCACGTGTTTTCGGCTTAACTAGTAGTCGGTTTATATGTCTCTAAATAAAGAAAGTAAAATGTAAATAACATACCTACGCATAGTTGTGTCCACTTTGAAAATAAACATGCTGGCTAGCAGGGTTCCCATGTTGTGTTTGTCATTGTAACCCGTTTTTGTCCTACTTTCTATTGGGTGATGATTCCTACATTCAATTACAAAACAATATTTTTCTCTTAAATCTTCTGGCGATCTTATTGGGCAGTTTTGTGAACAATGAACAACAACAGAACTGACATACCTACTAGAAATATCTAAAACTGATTGACTCCCTGTCAATGTCATGTGCATTTTTGGGGGATCGCCTTAAAATTCCTTGCTATGGAAGTGTGATGCGATCGTCGATCTTCACCAAGTGAAGCCAAGGCCTCCGTCTCTAACGACTCACAGGTATTCTATCAACAGCACTAGATTCCTTAGCTTTAAAGTTCGTTTCGCCACAAACTACCGCTATCCACTTCCGGCAAAATTTGATTATTTTCGATAATCAGTAGAACTTTGCGGGAACACGGCAATTAGGGCACCACCAATTTATGTAGGACAAACACAAACGGTGAAAAGTGAGCGCATAGTATGCCCATTTGTGTGGTATGCCTCTGCCTACCCCATCGGTAATAAAGGCGTGACAATATACATTTATCTGTTCCTTAATTATTGACTTTGAATAAATACATTTCAACACATCTTAAAATGATGGCTCACTTGGCACAAGCGCTGGTTATGGTGCGTGTATGACGTGTTGTTCATCCAAAACGCATAGTTTACGAGCATGGAGCACGCGAGCCTCTCGTTGCGTTGCTACCAAAGTTTTCTTCATACATAACACTAAATTGTTCGCGTTTTTGAGTTAACTTCCTCTACGGCATACAGAAGTTACCTGCTAGTTAGGTACTAAACTATTGAGTAAGTTACTTTCGATGTTTGTGTAACGCAGTTTAGCCTTAGGTATAGGATAGAATTAGTCTACTGCAATTCTTTATGAGCACGATTCCGATTTAGTTTTTTTTTTGTACGGAATTTAAGATTAAAATCTCGGGTTGTCCTTCCGAGGGCATACCCGAGACTTTCGACTATGGAGGGCACCTTGTGATGAGTCGGTGGGAGTCCAGTAAGTGTAGCATCCATGGTAATTTCACTCGTAAATAAAGTAGGTAATTTAGATTATGCATATTTTTATTAATTCAACCTGTCAAGCCCCATTTACTGCAGTTCTTTTGGTAGTTACATATTTTTCGTCTGATCCTAATTGAGATGTTTACACGTAATATAATGTATAGATCTTGAAATGTCATTGACTCGTGATGCCGTGTTACACCATTTAGTGAAAAAGTTATGTCAGTTTTATTCTGCTTAGTAATTGGAACTAATTTAAAGATACATGGATTTCTGATGTTTTTAGAAGTACGGAATAGACACCTATCTATGTCTTTCACTTACATATGAACGCTCTTTATGAAATAGGTAATGCTCTACGAAGGTGCATCTTATTGGGCAACACCATGTATAGAAAGTCTGTAAATTAAAAAGTTAATTTATGCTCCCTATTTAATTTTTGGTTAGAAAGTTAAGCCTAGATCAATTTTGAACGATGACTAAATTGTGGTTAAGTATGAGTTGACTGGTTTTAAGATCCTCTGTTTTTCGACGTAATTTTGAAGTCTAGCTCGGATCACCAGATTACTTAATAGTTTAGTTACACCGCGCTGGTGACTAGTTTGCTGTTAAAATGTAAGAATAATAAAAGTTGAAAGTACATCGTTTAAAAGTTGTGTTTTGTGGCAATTTAATAGCGAGACGTGTGCGACGGCGACGCGACGTCCACCAAGCCGTGAAATTAAGTTTTTATACGAGAAATAAAATACAGTTAATATAATATAAACTTAGCTTTCTCTATGGGTCGTAAAATTGAAAGTATTATCTTTAAAATATTAGAGAAATGTATTAATTTAAGTACTATGCAACGTGATTGTAATAATTATTATACTCGTATTTCATAATACCTCATTTATTTTCATATTATGAGGTATAGGAACTTAGTATGCCTTGTGATGTGCGGTTCCGCAATTGATAAAAACATAAAATTAAAATCATAAGAGAAAGGGATAAATTCCTCATACTCTCATACGTACATGTCGTGTGTTTACAAAATAACTAACAAATGTTTTACTGGTTAAACTAAATAAATGTTGTATGATCGTCCTGGGGTATCCTTCCAAAGGCTAACACGTGGCTCCCAACCGTAGGCTGTTAGGCAGGATACGTGTGGTTTTTACTCGGTAGGAGTTCGGCATAGCATCCATATAGGATTTTCCTCAAGTTAAAAAAATGTATGATCAACATATAGCATAGCTCGTTCAACCCTATCGCAACCATTTCTCATCATTGTGTCATCCTTAACGCCTGACTCATAGTGCAAGGAATGACCAGAAGTACCATTGTACGCCAGAAAAGAAATAACTAAAATAATTAAATAGTGCAACATAATTCCCACGCATGCCTTTTTAGCACCTGCTGTTTGTTCTAACTGGAAATATTCAAAGTAATATTTTATTGCAGGCTTATTAAAATAAAGCTGTAGTTAGATAGATCCCTCGTAGTCGAAATTCGATAAGTTCATGAAAACAATACCTAGGTATGCACTTGTTCTCCATATAAACTTAACTTGTGCCAAATTTTACTTTTACCACAGAGGTACCAAGGTTTTGCTACACTTATTTATATTCTTAAGAGTGGGGACAGCATCCAACATCTCCCACATTCAACTAAATAGGAAAGTTTGACGGTAGGCTTGTATTCAGATGTAGCTTCATTTGATGCACCTGTAAATAAACGAAAGTATGTACATTAATTGCCATTGTGATACTAAATGATGCTTCTGTTAAATAAATGAATAGTGTCCTATTTCTTGTGACAATTTATCAATCCACGTTATCGGGAAAGCTATTAGTTCAGATCTTTTATCTCTCGGGTTTGTAGGTATCCAACAAAACTAAGTCTCAAAATGAGGCTTGAAGTCATACTGGTTCATTTTGATTAACAGCTTCAGCAGCATAGCTTTCTGGACAGTAAAAAATCAGAATTCCCAACAAAATTATTAAAAGAATTGTTCCGTTATCAAATTAAGGCATTTCATTGGTCGATAAATTCGATAGAATATAAACCATTTACTATCAGCGCCCACTATTTCAAATATTCAGCATCATTTTATTCCTTACTCCTGGCGTTCACGTAATGAGTGATTGGCGGTTCAATCAGTGCAGTTGTCTGTCGATATGTCTGTATGGGGCTGCTAACGTTTGAGTGTAGGGTAAGCATCTTAATGCGAGGCAACGGGATAAGTCTTTGTGACTGTGTCTGGGGTGAGTTGAGTCAAAAGAAGCAACGAGGGCAGTAAATACATTTGTGTTAAACTGTGTGTGAAAATGATTAATTTCGAAAATTTATATTTTTCTTTAACGTATCAAGTTTCGTTCAAATCAGATAGAAAAGTTGTTCAACCAGACTAAAATTTGCTGATGACGAAAATAAGGCCGATTTGAACTTATTTTTGTCATCTCCAATCCTAATCTCCAAAGTCTATCTAGATCTATAATGGACAGACTTTATGGATATACCTACACTTCCTGAGTTAATCGATCCCTGACTCGTTTATATCAGTCGGTTTCAGGTTGGACTTAGGTGCCGATACCTGGCAGATCTGGCATCGCCAATAATTTATTCTCCGCATAACTGACTATAACAATGGCAGTCGTTAAGCTAAGTTGAAGGCTTTATTTCAACAGCAGGCAGTCACAGCCTGCGCCGGTCCATTTAAACACGGCAATACGGCTCACCACCTATTACGTTGGACAAATTATACAAAAGGTGAAATGTGGGCATATAATATGCCTCTGCCTACCCCTTCGGGGATAAAGGCGTGACCATATGTATGTATGTATGTATAACTGACTATAGCTCAAACACAAGAACTCCTTAAATGTCATTTCATTAACGCTTGAAAAGTAGAATCGTGGTATCTTTCATAATAACGTTACACAACAGATTCTCGCCAGGCTACACAAAGGAAACCAATGCTATTTATCCCACCGTTTTCTCCAACATGGCGACCCGAGTAGGAATGCTAAACAATGAGTCGTTTTCCGTGCAATTAAGCTCTGGAACGCAGCGGTAACAGCTATGTCCGATTATGCTCTATTGACTATTAGTGATATTACATGTGTGGATATGTGCGTAACCGACGCACGTTGTAATATAGATTAATTTTAGAACCTAAAGTATTAATTATTTTACATCGTACAAAAATACAAACTAAGACATTGTGACTTCTAATTGTTAGTGTCACCACGCAGAGGTCGTGTTGCTCTATGGCTTTAGGAGCTTAGGTCAAAATCAAAATTGCGATCGTTTGTCATTTTGCGCTTTTGACTTTATGCTCCTAAACCACGTGGTCGAAGACTGAACTAAGTAAAACCCACATCAATAATAAACACAATTTTAATTCATGAATTCGATCCTAAACTACAGAAAAGTTTTAGAAGACATAGGATTTTCAACTTGGCTAAACCACTATCATAGTGACAAGCAGCCGGGATCAATGACTTCACGTGTTTTCTGAAAAAAAAAACTATGTCAAAAATGTATTAACGGCGCAAATGGTCACCCATCTCAGGACTGACAGTAGCGTAGAATCCTTACCATAATGATCGTTTATACAGAGCGCAGAGCAAGCGGCGACACAAGCGCTTATACATGTTTTTTAAATAACATCCAATGAACAAAAGCTTGTGTGTATGACCCGTGTCTAAATGGTATCCTATTAACGGCCCATAATCGGCTTGCGAGGTTTACTCGCATCAGCACAATATGCAGATTAGCTCCTAATATATTTACCAGATTAATTTTTCGATGGAATATTTGTTAGCTTTTTAGTTAACATTTTGCACATTGAAATCTGGGAGTCTCAATATTTGAAGCCATCAAATTGGTGGCCCAGCGGTCCCTGCTCCACCAGGAAACCGTGGAGACATGGAAGGTGCGACTTGAGCAACCAAAGGGGGGATTCGCCACAATCGCGGCCGTCAGACCGGTCATGGACGAGTGGCTGGAGAGGAGACACGGTGCTCTCTCCTACCGGCTGTCACAGATACTAACCGGGCACGGTAGCTTCGGTAGGTATCTGTGGCGAAGACACCGGGAAACCACGGCCGAGTGTCAGCACTGCGAGGACCGCAGCGATGACACGGCGTTCCACACGCTGGTCGAGTGCACAGCATGGGCGCAACAGCGACAGGTCCTCGTAGTGGGTCTGGACGTGGACACTCTCTCGCTCGAGACCATGGTGCGAGCCATGATCTCCAGCGGGAGTAAGTGGGATTGCGCCGCCTCTTTCTGCGAGCAGGTCATGCTCGTGAAGGAAGCGGCAGGGCGGGTACGGTATAACACAGTGATGATCAGTGTTACTCACCAACTAGCGCGAGGTAGCTATGCAGAGAACTCTTTCCCAGGGCGCCTTACTACAGAGATTCCAGTGTGCGTGCAAGGGTAGGCCAGGGCTCTGACGAAAACAGTCAGGTAGGGTGTACACACATATATTTATATAACACAGAGAAACACAGAGACACACAGAGAGCTTATTCACTGATAGACACAAATATCACAGGTACACAGAAGTATAGTCAGTGCTTAGGTACTTATGCTACTAAGCTACACATAAGTAGTGGATTTACTGGCCTGCAGAGTGAGCTGAGTGAGAGTGACTGCCTGTTGTTACTGCCAGGTGATGACGGCAGATACCTCTCACATGAGAAGCTCGTGTAGTCCGCACTTCCACGTTGTCGTACCACGTGCAGCCCACTAACTTATAGGTGCGGCACCAAATATCTCATCCGGCAACTAGCCCCGTAGTAAAAAACCCAGTTTTCTGGGTAAAATGTAGCAAGATGCAATGCAGCAACCCAATCACAGCCCGTTAGGCCACGCGAGGTAACAAATACTCGCGCTTGAGCGAAAAACTGATTCGCGGCACAGTCTCAGAACAAAAGCCAAAGGACCTCCAACTACCCCAAAGCAGGTCTCGGTCAAAAGTCCGGTCTTTCACGAAAAATCTTAACAAAACCCGTTCCTTTAAATGCGAAACGCTTCGTCACCGAACTTATGACATCCTGTCATTCTGACAGCAGAAATGTCACCACTGACAACCGATTAAAAAAAGATAACTCGATAAGGCTGCTTTCACATCCTAAATACTGCATCTATAGAAAATAAATGCTACAACGGGAGAGAACTCTCCCACCCGAGTTCCGCAGTCGGCGGCCTGGGCGCCGCCGACGTGTCTTCGCCGAGGACTATCGGCCTCCATGACCGGAGGTCTGAGGACGATGAGAGAGCCGCTCACCGTCCTTACAGAAGCAGGCCCATGACGGCAGCGTGACGTGAGGAACTTACGTACGCCCCCCCCCTTAGAATAGGGATAACACCCGAAACCCCCCAAAGACGCGGGATAGCACCCGAACCACCCCCTAGGCGAGGCCGCAGGGGCGGCCCTAGGTCTGTTGGGAGTCCTGGGACATCCTTCCGAGGGCTTACCCGGGGCTCACAACCATAGGCTGTTGGGCGTTACGTGAGGTTTTTTAATCGGTAGGAGTCCGGCATAACATCCATGAGGATTTTCCCTCACGTAAAAAAAAAAGCCATCAAATTGGTTTCCATCCGGTGATCTCTTCTGCAGACAGCCGAAACTGAATGAATATAGAAACATGAAATTGGACAATAGCTTTCTGTGACTTAGATATCCAATAAGAAAGGATTTGTTAAAATTCATCCCCTAAGAGGGGGTAGCGATCTATCAACACACGAACAAGGTTTTTTCACCTAAACGGATGCTTAGCGCCTACAACTACACGGCCACCACGGCTCCCTACCATTGCCTAACCAGCCGGGAACCCCCGGGTAAGCCCTCAGCATGATGTTCCAGGACACACAGTAAGACGAAAGTAAAGCCGCGGGTCATAAGCTATTAACTAATATTGCAATACTTTTACAATGCTATTACAATGGTTTCAGTTCGACAGGATTTAGTAAGTAATTTTGATGAAGAAAAATAACTATTATTTCGGCAGTACAGTGCAAGGTGTATACGACGTTATGTTCTGAAAATCATAGGTCTCTGGTTTGAATCCGAATAATACATTGGGCATATACTTCCATTGCAGTTTCCATATCTACTTAAAATAAGTAAATAATTGACTTCAGTTGCCTTGCCATCAGTTGCTTTGATTTCATTTCTCAATCTTGTATTAGCTTAATTTGTGTTACACGCTACATGGCCTATGTAAAAATTATACAAAATATTATTAAAACAATATTAATTGACTCTAGAAGTGAAGTAGCTTATTATTAAATAGTTCTAATAAATTCAAATAACTGATTAAAACCCTCGTAGTGCACGCTGTGTAAAGCTTTTTGCTATCAATAATATCAAAGCAATACGTTTTATAAAGAAAAGCAAAATAAGTTTGCGCATTCTAAATGCAACTTGTGCGCAACAAAATTATCACGGAATTTACATTCCTATTACGTATGTCAGAAGAAACAGTTTTCCTTTTTCACAAACAACTCAACAAAATTATTATTTGAGCACTTGTAACGAAATGCCGAAGATTTAAAGTGTTCAGCGGATTTTGTTAGACGTATTGATATGTTTCAATTACTTTGTAAAAATTGAGAGAAAAAGGAAAGGTTGAAAGATAAATGGAGGGTTGCTATCTTATCTTATTAATAAAAAAATACGTAAAATGTGCATTTAATATTTGCTAGCGATGCTAAAAGGAAAAAAATCGCCCAATTCATACACCCAATTTCGTTTTGGCCTGTTTAGACGAGTACCTATAAAATAAATGAGTAATCATAAAACGAGCTTGTACAGCGAAATATTTTTCATGAAAATTTTTATTTTTATATAACCGTTGGACTACAATGTTGTTCAATTCGAGGAAAAGCGATGTATGAAATGTGCTACCAGTTTTTGATTTTATTGTGAGCGCACGTGTCAGGCTGCTGACACTGACAGCACAGCACACCACACGCCCGCAGCTATATAAACTTAATGTCCATCCAACTCGCTGTATGACATCATTTTATATATTTTTCTATATCAATGCTGTTTCAGACAACAAAATATAAAATATCTCTCTTTATGACAGTGCGGTAACCCGAAACTTCGATATTATATTTGAATGTTTTTGTTACAAAGTAATAGGTTTGAGTAAGAAAAGAATACCCACCTTTTGACGGCAACACTCCCGCCTCTCTTTCTAAAAAATCTTTAGTACAAACATTTTTAATATTTACGCTGCAGAGGAGCATAAGCAGATGAACATAAAAATGTTAGTGACATGATCGTAGGCTTCTGCCTACCTCCATGGAGATATAGAAGCCCCTAGGTGAGGCCGTAGTTGTAGCAACAGTCAGTCGTGAATCCTAGAACATTCTTCCGAGGGCTTACTCTGGGCTCCCTAGCGTATGTAATGGTAGAGCACTTATGTTTTAAGAGAGACCGGCATAGCATCTATGAGGAATTTCCATACAAAAGAAAATGGAGATAATATAGAACTAAACTGTGTAGAACTCTCTTAGTTCCCCGATTCTGTCACAAAGTTGCCCGTACTGGTAACGTTTTACAGGATAATTCGTGCTGTACTAATGCGAACAATCTCATTACCGTCTGCAGCGCCGCGCCGCCGAACGCGTTTGCGCCAACTGCGCCATAACTTCCACGTGCCATTTCAAATTCTACCCATTTGTGCACCAAATGGTCGGCTATTAACCTATTAGCGCTTTGTTGATACCACCATTATGAGATATTAATTATTGATATTGATCTATTGAAGTCGTTAGCCTGTCTTTTGACGTCATCCACTTTCTACTGAATTATTCTAAAGAAATTATGTCTCTCTTCTACACGAATAACTCAGGCTTTTGGTAGGCTTACGTGGAGAAATACTGGTTCAATATGCAGAGGCCCTTTGAAAATTCTAATCTAATATGAAATAGGATGATAAATGGATTTTAGTACTTCTACTTACCTCCTTCACACTTACACAGTGCTCACCAACACCCTAATGTGTTGGTGAGCACTGTGTAATGTGGCTTTTCAAACAGCATGACCGACAAAGGTTCTTTCTCTAAACCTACTTAAGCATTGTCTACAAGCTTAAAGTTTCATAAACTCATAAATAAATTCGCAGCCACACTAGTATAAGAACGTTTGGATTTTGCATTCGGTGTGGGAACGCATTGTTACCTAGACTTATTGTTCGCTGATAAACGCAGCGCAATTTAGACAGGAAAACGACCATTTTGAACAATTCTAATTTGTGAAATTACCGCTATCCACTTCGGTTTTAGAAAAGCATCATTTAGCTCAATTTTGCCCACAAGATTGACCAATTTATGTGTAGTTGTATGAGATTATACAGCACCAACAGTTCTACAATATGTAGGGCCAAGTACGCGGTCAGATCTAATGGTATTGTCTGGCCTGGTATTTCAAATGGGGTTATTGAAATGAAGCTGTTTTCAATTCAAAGTAGCGATACATAAGACATTAACTTTAACTTTTTGTTTATGTCATTTGTGGAAAGGTCAACTGGTCAGTCAATGTCATGGTAATGAAGAAAGAACTGTCAAACGTTTTGTACGGGCGGCGGCGTATTTTCGTACACTGTCTAATGTTTTGACATCTCTTTAGAAATTGAGTTGAGAGCTCTATTATTATATTACTGAGTCCAAAGACATCATTGAGTATTTGCACACTCGTTGGCACATTGTATCTTATGACAACCTGTATGAGTTTAACGAAGTGATTCAACTCTTAAATAGCATTTTTCTTCATGTCTACGTCTTACAAATTGCATCTAGGACCTACCACTACGCCTGGAGCCCAGAATAATTGGGCTCTATCGTTATCCATTCTCACTACTAAGTAGGTAGATTTCACGGCCTGAAAACCTATTCATTCATAAAATCTAGTCCTGGAATGCACGCATGAAAAGTCCCAGGTTCATTCCGCGTTTTCCGCTGCAGTTAAAACAACCCGTCACTAATGAGAACACGAATCTAATTCACCGGATCTCAAAAGCAGGTCATATTGAAAACAAACGACATGTTTTCAAATGGTTTTCTGCCGTTGATAAGCAACTTGAATGGCTGAGAGTAATTTCTTTACAATTTTCTATCAGCAAATTGTTTTGTAAACAGTAGATAAGTATGAATGAAGTTTAAGTAAAATTTAATTAGAACCCACTTAGGCGAGGCCGTAGTGGTAGCCGTAGGTCTGTTGGGAGTCCTAGGGTATCCTTCCGAACTCCCAACCGTAGGTAGTTAGGCAGGATACGTGTGGCTTTTTAGTCTGTAGGTAGAAGTCGCATAGCATAACATCCATGATGATTTTGACTCACGTAAAACAAAAAGTATAGGTAATTTAATTATGTAGTCGTAGGTGTAAATGATAGGAGAACTATCCAACCCACTTTACATCGCTTCCAAGTTGAGGGTTGACCTATGTATAGGTCGAATTCGAACCAAATCCGTTTAACCATCTAATCGAGTTGTAAGGGTCGCATGCAGTATACTTGAATGGTGCTAAATTAATGCAATCTAGTAGGAAGCGGTATTTCGATTCGAAGTCGACTGCAGGAGGTCCCGTTGTTTAATGAGGTGAGGTGCAGTTGTTTACCGTCGCTCAAGTCACAGCTTAGTTTACATTCTGATAACCTCTATAGGCTAAAAGCTATATGCCAAAATGCACCAAGTATAGAATTGATAGAGTTCATTTTTGATTGGCTGGTGGTGAGGGATGTTTGGGAAACAATAGGTGATAATGTAAGACGGAAGTACTGTTTTGTACTATACGGTTAAACTGGTACTGATTTGCATCTTAATAATATTGCATTGCATGCATTTCATTTTCGCACATAAACATAACGCCTGAAAACAAACTTCAGGTACCTACCAAAAGTACGTCTTTGCACGACGCCAAAAGAATGTTTTTTGCGAAAAGGAGTAGAGAGTCCTTACCGAAATGAACCGCGCTTGAGTTAGAAAATTCCTGTAACTCGATCATAACGACAGATTACTTTTGGTTGCCATTGCGAGAACTGACATAGGATTGATTTAAGGATGCACTCGCGGTAGCTGATGTCCCAACACAATGGCATTAAATTCAACTAAGGCCATGTTTATATTGTTTATTGACACTAGGTGGGGTGGCATGTTGACATTACTGAAAAATTACTGTCATTTCTTTCTACCACTTCAGCACAGAGCAACGCGAACGACGCGCGTTGCTCTGTGCTTTACATTACCTATCTTAATATATATAAATCTCCTGTCACGATGTTTGTCCGCGATGTACTCCGAAACTACTTAACCGATTTTAACCAAATTTGCACACCGTGTGCAGTTTGATCCAACTTGAGAGATTGGATAGTTTTTTCTTGTAAAAAGCCTACATGGCTATGGCCGGGAGTACCGGGTTAGAAAAAGCTTAGCCACAGCAACACGTGGCCTGGCCTTCTAGTGTGGGGGCCTGCTTAGCGAATGCTGCCCTCGACATAGACTAATGTAAATATTCAGTTTTCGTTCAGTGCCATTTTCCATTTCAGTAACTGATTGGCTTCGTTTTGCATGACATCAGTTACGTGGGAAATCTGCTAATTAATTTTGTGACGTGACAACCGTTTTTTGGTGGAAATTTACGCTAATATTGACATCAGTATAATTGACATTTCATTGATTTCCTTCGGCAATTGCATCATTTAGTACTTACCAAAACCTGTCGATGGGAATGATAATTTAATTAATTTGTTAAAAATATCATGTCTTCTTTTAGAGAATGGAACCCGTAGGCGTTGATTACATTGAAGCTCTTATTAATGCATGATGTGAAGTACCTCTTCGACTACCGAAGGATTACCGTGTCATCCATGTCTACGTGTTTTTGAAACTCTCATGAATGTTGCCTTTCGCACTGACAGTTAATATCACAAAATTTGGGCGGAATCACAAAATAGTTTCATAACACTGTGCTAAATATTTCTCTGGTAAATAAATTCTACCAACGTGCTATATAATACTTTACTCTTGCTTTTTTATCTGTGGCTCGTAATAACTCTCGAAACACAACGTTAAAACCTCCAGCTTACCAACAGACGGTTTAACAAGACACTTTATGTAATTACATAGAATACAGAAAAACTTGGTACTAAATTGCAATAAACGGAGCGTCGGCATCCATCGCGGATCTCGAGAAAAACATTCATTGCAATGCTCTTGTGAACATTTTATCTATTTCTATTTGGATACCGCTGTTTTCAACTTTGTGTTGAAGTTTTATTCATTTCGTCGTAATTTGATAGTAAATTTGAATAGAGTCGGAAATATAGACGGTAATGGCGCTGATGCTGTAACATGCCTAGGTACCTACCTATTATGATAAAATTATAATCAAAGGATGCGTTTAAGTCTTATGTTTTTGATTCTATGAGTAGGACCGAAATATCATCTGAGCGCTAATTCTCTTTGCATGTTTTTTAGGGTTTCGTAGCCAAATGGCAAAAACGGAACCCTTATAGATTCGTCATGTCTGTCTGTCTGTCTGTCTGTCTGTCTGTCTGTCTGTCCGTCCGTGTGTCACAGCCATTTTTCTCCGAAACTATAAGGCCTATGCCATTGAAACTTGGTAACTAGATGTATTCTGTGAACCGCATTAAGATTCTTATATAAATCTAGAAAAAAAGTAGTAAATTTTGGGGGTCCCCATACTCAGAACTGAAACTCAATTTTTTTTATTTCATCAAACCCATACGTGTGGGGTATTTATAGATAGGTCTTCAAAAATGCTATTGAGGTTCCTAACATTATTTTTTTCTAAAATGAATAGTTTGCGCAGGAGACACTTCCAAAGTGGAAAAATGTGTGCCCCCCCCCCCTCTAACTTCTAAACTAAGAGAATGATAAATCTAAAAAAATTATATGATGTACATTGCCATAAAAACTACCAACGAAAATTGGTTCGAATGAGATGGAGCTGGTAGTTTTTTTTAATACGTCATAATCCGCAATTTTCGGTTAGATAAATCACTAGATACCACTGCGAACGTATTTATGTTACTTGCTGCTACGAAACCCTTCATAGGCGAGTCCAACTCGCACTTGGCTGGTTTATTTCTTTTTCGAAAACTGAGCAAGAGCATTGATTGATGAAACTCATGAGAGTTTCATAAATGGGCGAATGTCTCCGAGGGCTAAACTACAAAAGCCAAAGCCTTGATTAAGTACCTCTTTGATTTGTAGAAAATTATTTTTTGCCGCAGTTACACTTGCATTTTATCTTTAACAAATCGCAGATTAAAAACTGTGTCACTTGTATCCCCATAACTTTTTGCGTTTTTCGTTCTGAGTGACCAACAACGAAACGCACGTGCTGTGTCGTCTTAAGCGCTTAAGTTTACAAATAATGAGCATATATTTTTTATAGTACATACTAGAGAAGACAGAATAACAAGGCTAAAACCGCAGCGCAAGCTGTAGTGTAGTGCTGGACAACTCATGCGAACTGTGGTCAGTGAGTAGTTCACGTTCCCGGAATGAACTCGTTTAGTTCTCGTACATTCGTTTTGTTTATTTGCAACATTTTTTATTATAAATTTCTGGAGTATAACGTCACAAGAATACACCTTACTATCTACCATTGTCTACTGCTACGTTTTATTTAAAACGGAGAAAAAGTTTCCTCGCTCGTTATTAAATAAGATACTACTTGCTCGCGCTGTGACTTCGTAAGTGATTTCGGCTTTTTACGTGTGAACTTCATCATGGATGCTCCGGTCTCCTACCAACTTAAACCAAACGGTGCCCATGTTATTTTTAAACTATCGCGGTTCTTAACACTCATACTTATAGAATTCATGCGTGAAGCCATTGAAATCAGAAAACACAAAAATTTCTATAGGGATGGTGGATATAAGCTCTCCGGGATGTGGAATTCAATGATTAATAAACTTGAACGTAAAACTGTGCCAATTAAACCTGACGTAGTTGTGTCGCCGGCCTTATCCTTCGTTGTAATAACAGCGGAGGGTAGTTCGACAAGAAACAACTTCGTGGTTTTTGTCGATCCTCGCCTCAGTCCAACCACGACCACGGGCGCTGCAACGTGCTCGAAACGTCGGTGAATGTAAGTAAATAGTTTTTCGCGCAAACGGTGCCCATCCATCTGTCTACGGCCGGGAGTACCGGGTACAGTCGGTCCGACTTTCATTCAGGATTTGAAAATTAAAGGTCATGGGTGCGGGTTGCAACGGGGAGGATACATGTAGCTATAGTATTGGGTGTAACAAAATTACCTATCCAAATTTCGTCACGTGACGTGGCATCAGTCAAGAAACATTACAAAAATGAACAACAAAAATCACATGAATACTTTAACCGTAAAGCCGTTTTAAAGGTCCTATTTTATCCAATTTTCACCCTTTCTATCGCTACTGAGCGGCAGTAGAAAGCGACAACGACAGCCAGACGGGTGCTCTGTGTTTGTTTTGCCACGGCGACCATGTTGCCTCGAATTGCCGCGGTAAAAAATGAATTCTTAATGTGCGACAAAAAATTTAAAAAAAAAAATGAAAAAATTTACCCCCCTTTTTTATTAAATATTTGTATTTGATTTCCGATGCCAAGTCATCTCATGAAATTTGGAGAGGTAATTTTGTTACACCCAGTATAAACAACTAGCGGACGTCACGCCACTGTATAGTGTGTCAACCGCATAGCTCCCTTTTAACGGGAATAAAATATAACCTATGTTCACCGGGAAGAGTGTAGCTTCAGTGAAAGAATTTTTCAAATCGATCCAGTAGTTCCGGAGCCTATTTGATGCAAACAAACAATAAAATTTTTCCTCTTTATAATATTAGTATAGATATACTCGTATTAATACCAGATGCAGAAGTTTAAACACACGTTAGATTTAGTCCGGAAGGAAAACTAAATAGTACGTTCTATCTTAATGCCCTCGGAAACGTGTAACTATCGTATAAACGATGAACCAGGAGCAATAAAACCGCATACACACTTGACAAATTGAGCGCTCGCCGAGTGCTGCGGCGTCCCGGCACTCCGGGAATTAGTGCCGTGTTCCCGGGCTTAACGACACTGGCTTTAAGACTATATCCAGGTGAGGTTTGTGTTGTGTGGGAATTAAATCGAGACTTTGGCTGGTTTTGCAGCGGTTTATGTGTAATTGTAGCCAATTGTCGTGATGGTCTTGAGAAGGTTGATTTCAGTAGTACAGAAGCTAGTTTCTTGTGATAGTTTTGTGAGGTTTGCCCGACGCCAGTAGTCCAGAAGTAAGGTACTTTCAGCATAAAGTTCACTATGCCAGCTAAAAATATTCTGCAGATTTTTGTCTGTTTTTGTTTGCTCTTTGGTAGATTAATTAATTAAATTTATTTGTCTACATCTGTTAAAAAACGTATCTCAGGTACTTTCAAGTTAATTTCCTCAATAAGAGGTTTCTCAAACATTGCCGTATCATTCCGAAATCCAAAAGGTTACACGAATTGACTAATCTGTAATGAAAAAGGCAAATACAATTAATGTACAGCGAGTATATTGAGGAACTTGTAGACATATACCCAACGGCCCTCTCGCAGCTTTCAAATTACGTCCAGAATATTTATTTTGTCCGAATCCTTAATTACGATGTCCTCTAATTTAGTCCGTATTTGCTGTTTCTAACTAAGCAGACCACAAACCCTTATAATTCAACCCCTCCTGCGAAGTTTGTGCCATCCGTCCGTCGCCTTTGCTCACAGGCGCTCGCTTTGTGGCCAAACTTTAGCAGTTTTTGTGCCCGAGCGTTTAGAACTTACAAGTGGCTTCTTCAGTTAAGTTTTTATGTTCGGGTGTTGTCGGCAATGTCCGGAGGAGATCGCTATTGTTGAGGAGCGTTGATTATAAAGAACTAAATGATGCTCGCGCGTTTTAGCCCCTCTGTATAAAATAGATTGCAGAGGGGCTTATGGCGAGACTTGTGTCAGTAGTCTGTGTCTCTGTTGCATTAAACTACGTCACTAGGTCACGTGGATCATCTGTTCAAAGTTTGAAATAAAACAAAAATGACAACGTCAATCGGATTGAACGTTCACTTTACGTTTTAGAGAGGGAGAGTCGGGTGAGACCGTCTCACGGCTTCTTGTTTCAGTGCCCCTGTTTTCTATAGGAACTTATTCTATTTATTCCTGCACCAAATTTCAGCCCGATCCGTTCAGTCGTTAGAACATGACAAACATACAAATATTAGAAAAAATATTACTTCTGTGAATAAAATCTATGTAAAAAGCTTGCAACAACATGTATGAAAAATTTGTAGACATTCCATTTTATCCCTGGATTACGACTATTGATGAAAGATCTCTCTTATAGCAGAACAAACGCTACTCTTTTCATCTGACGAAGGAAAGAAAGTAATGACATTCGTATTTACGAAAAAGGCTGCCAAATGATACTTCAAGCTAGTTTTTTTAAAGCCGCCACTTTCACTGGCACTTGAACTAGTTTTATTCAGTCAGGCGAAGTAACTGGTACAAGCAAAAAATGATTAACTTCATAATTTATAAACATAGAAGCGCTTGTAGGCTGGCTTGCCAAGTTTTGGAAATATATACTGCTTATGTATCTAATACTACATAGATCAGTTCCATCCTGAGATAATAGCTAGTGACAATACTGTTTTCAAGCGTGTCCGTGCTTCGGAAGGCACGTTATACCTTTATTCACTGTTGTCTGTAACATAACAGTCGTTAAGCCAAATTGAGGGCCTTATGATCCTACATGTATGTAAAATTGAAATCGTTTCTGAAGTTCTATAATTTTCACTTATTTGGACTACTATACGCGTACTTTCCATATCATCAACTTCATCACTGCCGGCGGAATGCTGGAAATAGACCCTCTCCTCCCCAAAGGATTACATGCGATCTTGTCTACGGAGGGTGAAACATTGAGTTTTCAATAAAGCGCTACTCCTATAGCACTAGTAAACTAAACTAATAAAAGTAACAGCAGTCTTTGTAAAGGAACGAACGTCATCGTGATCCACTTAATTCTAACAACCCTGCGACACTTTTACTGCCATCATTAATAAAACCTCCATAAAAATCAAATATGAAACAATCGTCTCTCGATTGGGGCTCTCTTAGTAGCCAAGTTTCGCCAAGCGCCGGACCATAGACCCTCAAACAGTGATTAGGGGCATTAAGGCCCGGTTACACGCACGTTGTGTCGATAAACTTGCTTTAACTTAGAAAAGTTTGCCGCAAGGGTGGCCCCTCGTGTTTATGGAGATCTTAGACTCGAGTTTCAAGTTGTTAGTGCTTTTTGATTAGTAAATTAAGTAATGGTCATTGAGTTAACGAGGATTTGTTGGTTTCCTTTGTAGTTTTTAAAGGAATTTCTTTAGCTCACAAAATATATTTCAGCGAAGGATTTCCTTCTTCCGTTTCGTAAAATCTTTTCTGTACGGTGCACAAAAAAGATTTTCGTTTCGAATGTTTATAATTTCGAGTCGAATGGGTTATGTTATGATGTCCAAATCTATAACCAGACAATTCAGAAATTACTTTTACAGACAATTCAGACAATTCAGAAATTACTTTTGAGAGAAAGAAATTAAGCCTTTTAAACATAATTTTTAACTTTAAGCATATGGACTGAGAGCTTAGTGGTTACACATGCTGAATGCTGTGCTGTAGTCCAATATCTAGAACCAATAAATGCCTTAAATCAACAAACACTCAGAAACTTCAGCTTAAAAAGAAGGAACGAAATGGCAAATGAATTAACAAAAATTTAGCAATTGAAATAGTTCTAAACACCACTAACAACTACACTAAAAATACTATTACAACGCCAGAATACAAAATCTTTAAAAATAATGTTATTTTTTTCTATTTTTCCGTGTGAAAATCCTACATGGATGCTATGCCGGACTCCTACCCGCTGAAACCACACGATGCCTTACAACTGTCTATGGCCTGGAGTCCCGGGTAAGCCCTCGGAAGGATGTCTCAGGGCTCTCGGCAGACTTTGGCGAACACTCCAGCCTCGCCTGTGTGTTAACTAGCTACTTGGGGAAGAAGGGAGACTTTTTATGGTGGTTAGCATAAATAATTTAAAATAACATAATGCTAACGCCAGATTATGCTTATCCATATACTTACAGAAAACATAAAATTCCTAGTACACAAGGAAGATCTAACTCTACAACAATAATGTAAGTATGCATATTTGCAGCGAAACTTCGAGTGCAATAAAGCTACTGTAAAGTTATGTTCAAGTGCTGAAACTACCAACACATAAGTAGCCTTAGTTGTTTGGCTGATTTGAAGGTTCCAGCTGAAGATGGAAATCTGTCGTCCCCCTCGACAGTTGTATAGTTTTGCTACTTTGTGCAAGTTTTCAGTGTGCGAGGGTAGTTTTATAAGTTTAGAAGTACACCGCGGTGTGTAGTTCCAAAAGTGAAGTAGTGAATAGCGATTTAAAGTTTATGTATTATGTTAATTTTCTCTCACATCACACTATTCTACGAATGATGTTCTCTCAATAAATGTAGCTATATAGTGGATTGAATAATATCTCAACTGTAGTGCTTGCTTCTGAAATCTTCACTATGGAACCCACATTCCAATCTCATCATCAATTATAAACATACTGCTCGTTCGCTCTAAGTTTGCCGCTCGGCTCCATACTAAAGTCGAATTTTTAATTAGATGAAGTAAATTGACAGCAATTGCTATCGTCTAATTAAAAATCAGCCACTTCTTCATACAATGTTGCTTATTTTCTATGACAAAGTGACATTAGCTACTGTCAATTTACTTCGTCTAATTAAAAATTCGGGTATACGCCTCTACGCCAGCGGCAAAGTTAGAGCGAACGGGTAGTATAATATATTTTATTCTTCGCAAATATAATTTTTAACAACCGTAAAGTCAATACTTACTTGTTTCCATCCATCCATATCGTCTTTCCATTCATATTCACTTGGATATTTCAGTCTTTTCATGATTAAAATACACGGCCGGTTTGGAGCTGAAATGAAACTAGCTAGATAGCTTCATTAAGCTGGACTGTCGATAAAGAACGACTAACATGAAGTTTTGGATAAAAGCCTGAAAGCAACTATAACTTCCGTGTAGCTGTATAAAACGACTAAATAAAAAATAGTAACTTTACTCCCGTACAGTTCAGAGATCGATGGCCTATTCGATTAACTGGGTTATAGCTTAGAGCAGTTTTGAATACGTTCAGTGTGCAGTTTTCTTTTTATTTACATTTTGTAACCATTTTCATTTTTGTAAAATCGTTGTGTTGGTGTACTATAAAATGTAAAATATTACCATATTTTTTGTTTATATTTTAATAAGATACCTACAGAACAAAATGATTCCTCAATGTAATTTAAATATGGAAATTATACATTTCCTTTTATGACCGTACTTGCCGTATTAAAATTAATTTGAGTTGCAAAATAACTGAACTAAAAACGTTTAGTTTCTCAAAAAATGTAATGGCTAGTGAAAGTACCTAGATTAAATAACAGATTATTTTTTACATTTTGAGATGACTAGCCACTCAGCCTAAAGCCACCTAAAGCGCGCCGGTGAAATAGTGAAGAAATTATATCAAACTTTTACAGTTACACTGACGATTTTATATCCCTTTAGGCGCGATTGGTCCAATTCGCGATTAGTCCATTTCGCCTATTCGCCCCCTGACTAACAGTCCATGTTCACCGGGAAGAGTGTAGCTTCTCGTCGTGGGAAATCCTTCCGTGGGCTTACCCGGGGCTCCCAACCATAGGCGCTGTTGGGCGCTACGTGGGGTTTTTTTAGTCGGTAGGAGTCCGGCATAGCATCCACGAGGATTTTTCCCTCACGTTAAAAAAAAGAAAGAGTGTAGCTTCCCAATAATAAGAGAATTTTTCAAATCGGTGTAGTAGTTTCGAAGCCTATTCGATACAAACAAACAAACAATCAAATCTTTCCTCTTTATAATATTAGGGACTAAAAATACTATAAATGCGAAAGTATGTGAGAGAAGATAGATGTATTGGATGTGTAAATATCTGATGGTCATGAATGTTTGTTACTCATTTACACTTTAACGGCTGAAATATCGTACCGAGTTAGATTATAGTCTAGAATACCACATAGGCTACTTTTATGCCCGAAATAAGTTAAGATGTGTAACAGTGACAGGTTTAACGTGGACGGAGCTGCGGGCGGGCGGTATCGAGTTATTTATAATTTTATTATAACACAAAGTGTTTTAATTCAAATTTAAAAGCAGACTAGAAGAAATTAATATAACAACTGCTTGAAAATTAGTTTTATTTGGCGCCAATCAATACATTCTTATAATATTCCGAATAGTGGCTCATCAATAACTGAGTTCACAATACGGATGGTGCTACATATATGTAACAAATCGTATAAATCTGTTTCAGGTACGTTGATCGACTGTACGTCATGTGACCATGCTGTATGTATGATAATAGGACACGATCTTAACATTATTTAAGGTAAGACGTCCATATAACTATAATTTTAATAAACCGCCACGTATGCCACTTATGCCAAAACGGCCGGAGGAAATATTTCTTCCGAGATTCTTCTCCATTCAAAACTTGGGTTTCACGAATAGCCATTATGTTTATATTGTATTGAAAACGAGATCTCGCGCGGCACTATTTTACTATTAAATAAACGTATTCGGTACCTTCTTGTTCTCCGATGTTTAATACCCAAATAAGATAAAGAAGGTACCAATAACCTTTAATTAATAGTAAAATAGTGCCGCGCGAAATCCTGTTTTTAAAACAGTATGAGTTCAACGCGTGTTAGGTTAAAAGAAATGTTAGCCATTATGTTTTTTCTGTGCTTTGGTGATTAAAGTATTGTAACCCCGATTCCGCTGTAGTGATAACTTGGTATAGTAGTAGACTTGCTTTTAGAGCGATGTGGATTCTATATTTTTATCGTTGTAATAGTTTGTTATGGGTCACAGAAAAGGTCAAGTTACACAAAAGAGTCATGTATGACAAGTCAAATCACCTTCATAGATAATTTCCGTCCTTGAAGATAACAACTTTATTTTTATTACGTTCCCCATTACCTCTTAGATAAAAATTTACATTATTAGTGTGAAGTGGACCCCGGAACGAGGACTACATAAGAAATATGCATAACATTGCAAATCCCAGCCAGAAAAGTCTCTCTTTCGTTTTCAATTTGTGGTGACAATACAAGCATACGTCATTTCTCGTTCTCGTTTCATTTTACGAACGATTTGTTTCGAGACCGTTCCCCATATTACCTAAAACCTTAGATCATCTAACCACAGGATGCGCCTTACATAAGCATTGTTTTCTGCCATTGCACATGACCATTTGGTCTTTTGGCTTTATGAAAAGCCTGTACATCAGTACATCATTTTATATGATTAAACTAGTACATTACATTGTAGTTGACTGTACAATAACAATTAACACACAACAGCCATTACGCGTTTGTCGATTAATACATTTTTAAATGCAATGAAATTTTATATGTCTTTGTGTTTCCCCCTTCACTTGTATGAAAACTGGCAGAATATTTTTGTATGCGGTGGTTCGCAAAGGCTAGTCCCGTGCTATATGGTCTAAGCCTAAAACACATTATCTATACTTGTAATTTTTTCTTGTCATCGTAAATACCATACCTGTACATTGTTTTGTGCAACTATGAGTTCTCACTTGACTGAAATACTCGTAGTTAGGGCGAGGCCGCACTTGCGGTTATCGCGGCGGTTTCTAACCTCAAAATGTCAAAACATTGACTTGATTTCATTGATTTTGACAGTTTGATGACATTTTGAGGTTAGAAACCGCCACGGAAAAACGCAAATGCGGCCTCGCACTTAAGTGGTATGGGAAAATTGTATTCAGTGATTAATATTTCAGGCATGTGACATTAGGTTCCAGCAAGTTTTAATACCCATAAAATGACCAATAATGATTAGGCCAAAACTACAATTTATGGTAAAAAGTTGGTAAAAAATCCCGTATATCCTCACTAAAAAAAACCCGAGATTTACTGAGAAACATAATAGGTAGGTTATAGTATGTAACAGAAGGGGCATTTAAACACTTCAGGACTCTGCTAATTACTTTATTCTCCGTATAGACACACAATAAATAGGGCAGAGCTTCGGCTAGTCTTAGTATACAGTACAGAATGACCGACAAAATGCTCGCACTCTCTTATACTGGTTGAATTTATAGTCGTTCTGGACCCGAGAGGGGGTTACTCGGAATCAATAATGGAACCATTTCGGAGTGTCAAAACAGCTGTGCAGGTTATAATAAAAAAATGACTTCTATGTAATCTTTATCACTCGTTCGAGTTGAAACATTAGTAGCGCTTCGATTATTCATTGAACTTTTCAATGAATGAAATTCCGAAACCCATAGGTACCTACGCCGCGGCGCGTGCCTCCATGTGATCAGTTCATTGACCGAATGCATCGTTTCGATAATAATAGGTACTTAGATAATAATAAAGGACTCCAATTTCTCCTTCATACTTTACGCGGGCTTAGGACCGGGGATACTTTAATATTGTTCTATTTTACGGTGAATTAATAAGGTTTATGTAATAATAATGAAAATAAACACGAACAAATAGGGAGTATTTCCGGCGTATTTAAAAAATTGGAGCTATTTACAAAATAATCAACTTAAATACCTAGACCTACCTATTCACAGTTTATTTACACTTCCCTGTACCTTAGCAACTGCTCAAAATGGAGTCCAGAACGTTCGATACACAAACGGGCACGTTTTAGGCTATTGTCTTTTAGTTTATTCAATGTGTCTCTGTCACTTTTCACTATTTCAAAGGCGTCCACTATCGCACTGCGTAATTCATCACGAGATTCGTACTCTCGAGTGTAAACTAATCGTTTTATTTCCAACCACAAATAAAAGTCGATCGCGACGACAATACTGCGCGCGAGTTATAGTCGAACTGCGCGCCGCGGTCGCCGGTCGGCGGCGCGGTCGGCCGAGCGCATTTACCTACCTACAAGACGTAACTAGTCGAGTACCTACCGACGTTACTTGGCAACGAGTCCACGTGGACCGATGCGTTCATGCGTTGTGATTGGTCGAATTTTCCCGGCGCGATGACTCTTCGTACTGATTGGAACGTTAGACATTGAATGAAAAATTGTAGTAGAAAATCGTAGTAAACGTATTTCGTGAAATTTAAAGGAATAACCAGGTGTTCTCGTTTTGATTTTGGCAAACGATGTAGATTTTGACATTTTCGTAATTTTTTATTGTTGATTTTCAAATTGACAGTGCCGATCGGTTCTGTTATCGAAACTGGGCCTAAACCTTTCCGTTCCAAAACGACTATAAATTCAACCAGATACACACACTCTCTATGATACACTCGGAAATTACGTCACTTCTTCTGTCAACTGTCATAGTGATTTAAGGGCGGCGTTACAACATCTTTCTACGTCTGCTGTTAATGAATTATTCTCTACTAGTTATCACGTGGTAAAGGTGCACCCCTGCTGACGGGGCACCATTTTATCACCATACGTATTATTGATATCGTCCTTCGATCAACAGTATAATGTTGATCGAAGATATCGTCGTTTTAATATCTATATTTGCGTTATTTGGTTTGCAATAATTATTTGCCCACTCAGTTTTATGAGCGAGGGCGGCTTTAGTGGAAATAACTTCATTAAGCCAGGAATTTAAAGTTATTCAGAGGGATTAGGCAGGATTTGCGAGCTTATTTTTGCAAGTTCAGCGCTAATTAATTCATAACTTGCTCCGGACCGACACCCTTACGTAAGCGTTTTATTTTCATTTACAGTTTCCACAACTGTCACCCGCGGTTCTGCTCTCGTTAGATATAATATATGATTTATTTAGTTATTTTGTAATAAAACCTGAACTGAAAGTAAATCTAATGAAAACATAATATGTTCAGCACTAGTTATTACTAAAGCAATATCTATCGGTAAAACTAGTAACTTACCTTAAGTTATACTCAAAAGTATTTTAAAGATACACAATTTTCACGAGTTCAACGTACAATTTTATTTCATAAGTATGTGAAATAAATGTACAGACGCTATGTAATACATCAATACATACTTTGCTTTGATTACCTACTCTGTTGACAGTTTCCGTAAAGAGAACATTAACTTTAGTTTTTGTTCAATCACGGGATCTACTGCTCACTCAGAGCCACTAATCTAGTCTAGTTCTAGACTTGGTCAAGGACATTCATGTTTAGTTGTAACCTGTTTTGCAGACACTGTAACTGCTTGTCTGACTTAAAGTATTTATTATACTAATCTGTTATTGGTGTCATAAATCTAAATTTTTATGGAGTTGTTTATTAACGATGCACAAAATCAGAAGTAGGTACTTTTCCGCATAGTTATCTTTTGACCAGACTATACGAATTGACAGATTTTGATAATTAAAACGTTTCACATTGTCGGTTATCCTTCCTAGATCGAACTCGAAACTCCCGGCAGGCAGATAGAAGGGTTTTACCCGACAAAATTCCGGCATAGCATCAGTGAGGATTTCCACACAAACTTGCACAGTAGTATCAATACTATTCTCTTTCCCAAATATCTATTTTACTGACACTGTAGATTTTCGATATACCTATTACCAAAATATGAATAGCTTGATAACAAGAACCATGTTTCCAACCCTCAAACAAGACTGCCTTATTCAAGGTACTGCGATGAGAACAGTATTTTAATAAGTTTCCAAACCGATGATGTTATGCTCTCAGTTCGAAAACTTGTTAAAATACTGTTCAGATATAATGATGAAGTAAACAGTTTCGCCTGGAGGCGAACAGCCCTGCATAATGCACCACAAGACCGCACACCGCGGGCACCGCGGCTTACAGCTTTGTATCTAACGACCTCCTCTGGTCTCGCGGAGATTCTACTATAGCTGAATAGTTGATAAGGATTAAAACTTCGTTCTTATACTTACCACATCGTTTGTGAAACTTTCAGTTGAGTATATTCTCAACTGTTATCATTATTATAATAGACTGGTTATTTAAATCGTTTTGCTACATCACAGTAAGACTGAACCGCCGCGTCGACCCCAACGGGGTTTCCAAAGGGCTCGGTGGGTAATGGTGATGTTTAGACAGGTTATTTGCAGATATTTTTATGCTTCAACATTTTACTAATTAAACTAGAAGCCGCGGGCTAAAGCTAAATGTAAATATAATAAGTACAGGATCCACCTTACTGGCGTGGAAATGTAAATATAAGCTTTTAATACCAGAATTTCCACGCAAACACTTGTTCAACGTTTTTAATAAAGCCCAAATTACTTTTCCCGAGGCATTCTCAGCTTCAAAGCGATATGATATCGAGCGCAAGTCGATGAAAGGGTTTATTATTTAAAAGTGCATTGTTGCGGGAGCTGAAAAGGCATAAATAACTAGATACGTGCTTCGTGGCCTTTCAAAAAGCAACACAGACAACGTACAAAAGCTACCCGGCTATTTTGCGACGGGACGGTGCTATCGCTGTGTCAAATTATTTATTTTTGTCTCTTCTATACTAATATTATAAAGAGGAAAGATTTGATTTTTTGTTTGTTTGTTTGCATCGAAAAGGCTCCAAAACTACTGGTCCGATTTGAAAAAAATCTTTCATTGTTGGGAAGGGGAGCTATGCGGGTGAAACCGCGTGACGTCTGCTAGTTTTACTATAAAAGTATTAATAAGTTTTTGAAAAGCTCAGTAACCATTTTGATTCGGATTATCTAATAGGAAGTGGTTGAGGATGAAGTAGTTTGGGGAACAGATAATATTATACGGATTTATGAATATCGTATCTTACACGTAGAGACAAAAGGGGATAAGCTGAATGATGATCGCACAAAGCATTCCGATTAATAACGAACCAGCCAATTAATTTCAGAACGATATCGTCTCCATTGTTTTACAAACCCGAATGATAGGATATGAAATAATGGCCCCTTTGATCTTGCCATTCATATTTTAGAGAATTTGGAGTTTATCAATCACGTAATGTTGTCTTTGTCCGAAAGAGGTTCCCAAACTCGTAATTCCCGACATTTCCCGTCCTGTTTTTGAATCCGTTCAGATAACTTCTAATTCCATTTAGCTAAAAGCTTTAATCTACTAATTAGACTTTTATACTTGCAATTGCGTTCTGTAACTGGAACTGTTATCACACAGTTTTTGACCAAATTCAATGCAGTAAGGTAAGGTACTACTGCATCAGTACACTATTATAGTAGGTACCTATAGCAGTAGTCTAGTCTAATACTGGTTCTCGTGTCCTGGGACATCCTTCCGAGGGCTTACCCGGGGCTCACACCCATAGGCTGTTGGGCGTTACGTGAGGTTTTTTAGCCGGTAGGAGTCCGGCATAACATCCATGACGATTTTCCCTCAAGTAAAAAAAAATAAATCTTTTTCTCGTCTACTTACGGGAGACCCTGGCTATGAAACTAAGGTAGGCGCTTTTAATAACAAAGCTAGAGTGGAGAGGTTATAAAGATAAATTAGTAATTTCAATTACTACCTTACTTAGTCCTCTAAAAAATTAGGCGAGACCGCAGTAGTAGAAAATAGTTTGCAAGGGAACCCGGAGACTTTCTTCCGAAGGCTAACCTGAGACTACGGCTGTAGGCAGTTGGTAGGAAATTGTGTGATTTTGACACGTAAATAAAGTCCTCTAAAATCACATAAAATCTTTTAAATTATTTATACTGTTGATTGGTGGAACTTGCTTGCTTAAAGCATATTGAATAACAAAACTTGTAGTGTTCCACAACATTTATCTGCTTTACACCCGGTTTCGCCTCTCGGCATTCTCAAAGGTTGATGACCATCATGTAAATACATCTTATGTTCTAAACAATACAATTTTCAATGCTCGAATATTTTAGAGGCTACCAGGTTTTTAAATTTTCCCCGAAAGTGGGTAAAATTAAATTTTCGGATTATTGAACATATCTATTAAATTCTATAACATGATAGCGCAACGAGGTCAAAAGTCATCTGCAAGAAAACAAGAGCGAGTTTTGCTGAAAAATGCGATGTTCCATTGGGATACCTACGTGCCTGCATTCGCGTCGTAAGTGCATTAGTGAAATGGAAGCCTGGCGAGTGTATTACAATGTTTTATCTAAGTTTAGTGCTGTTACATTTAAGTTTAATGCTGTTACATCGGTAGTGATGTGTGTTGGTTTTGTAGTTATGTATTCAGCTTGTGTTACCAAACATTGCTTACAATTAAAGAAGGTAAAAAAATAAAATTCTTCGCAGTATCGTATTAAAGAAGCGTTTGAATGCGTTGATTACCTGGTTTGATACTACATACTTGTTAGGATTAAGAGAACCACCATAGAGGCTAATAATATAAACAGACTAGAATAGAAAGTTCAAAGTTCTAAATTTGTGGAATACGGTACAAATGGTGGTATTATAATAAAAATATAAGTATCTTCATGTTCTGCCTGCTTTGGTGTACAATTTTTTACATAAATCATAAAATAGATGTTGGGATCATTAAAGTACTAGGTATTACATACCTAGTGTGTGTATTAGTGTCATGAAAGTGAAGGTAATACAAAAGCACATGTGCGACATTGTTTCTTGCAAAATAAAGGTTCTCTTATAAAACGGAAATAAGCAGTGTGCACATAGAAACGTTTTTTATATACTTTCAGTAGGTACCAATACCAACGTTTATAAATGAAAAAAAAAAAGGTTAAATACAAAATGTTTGTTGTATTGCAGCGAAAACTACTTACTGAATGGATTTTGTGTTGCGGTTTTTAATTAGAGAGTTTTGTGTCCGACTTAAAAACTGGCGTATGGTTGAGTGGCACGGAAGTTGTAACCGAAAATTATAGATTTTAAGGAAATTGCTTGCGAGATTTACGTATACTTACTATGAATATCGAAAAAAGGATACTTTTTGGATAATAAAATAAATCAGTATCCGAAAAGTATTATTTTATTCGATACTCATAGTTTCTATCTTGAATATGAAAAGGCACTTTTTTCCTGTTATAGATTCAAAAGTACCTACCTACTACTGTATACGCTTAAATACATGTTTGTATAACCCATTTCATAACGTAAAACAAACAACCAACAGACTAGAACACAATATTTCATACAATTAGTGTAAAACCAATTGCATTCCGCGTGTAGGTAACTAGCTGAAATAATTAGCGAGTTGCCAGTCCAAAAAACTGTTGAGCCGAAATAATTAATGAACCAAATCGCGTTAACTCTGCCAAACGAGCAATTTGTTGTATTTTGTTGTGAACATTTATTGAGGCTGCTCGTTCTTACCCCCAACCGTTGTGCTATGCTATTCTGTGTTTTGCTAATTTGACTTTTCACTTTGTAACAAATAACTGGTTAATTTGTCATTGATTGTTTAAGGTTTTGTAATAAAATTCTGTGTTTCAATGAATACATATAAAAGTTTTAATACTGCTGTCCTAACCTAACCTACCAATTTTTAACGTTTTGGCTGCTTTTCTACCAGAGATGTGCTATGCTACGATGCTATGGGTGCGTTTGATATCCACCAATCATATTCATTGGTGCACATAGCTTAGCATTGGTGGAAACGGATTCCACTAAGATATGTTTCTTATATGGAAGGATGCGTGCTATGGATGCGTGCTATGGATGCATGCATGCATGCTATAGATGCCTGCAATGGGACAAGTGAGCGCCTTTCCTCTCACCGCGCCGAACCCGCCGTTTCCCTACTATCGATACATAGCATAGCTCGAGATGCGCATCTTTCTCGCGCAGCTACTTTGCAGCGGGGCATCTTCGTAGCGCATTTTCCTCGCACAACTACCTAGTGTAGTATTGGTGGAAACGGTCACATATTATCGTAGCGTAGATTTCACATCTTCGCAGCATAGCTGCTGCATAGCACATCTCTGGTGGAAAAGCACCCTTTAGTTTGGATCGACCGTGAACTCTGTCAGACATATGGCCTGGTTACATTATTGTATTATGTGCAACAATATTTAAATCTCTGGCAATCACATCAGCATTTTATCTACATGCAAAGTTTTGAATTGACAATTTTAATCCGCAATATTAGTTGGTCCACCGTACTATCAGAGACAAGGCAGTAAACCCCAATTATTGTCGAAGCGGGGTAGCCAATTTTATCCAACTTATTGATGGTAAATAAAAAGTGCTCTACAGTTTTACGATGAGCCAATTATCGGCGCGGTTTTACACAATGGCCAACGTGCAATGTTCGCCAGTGGGCAGTGGGCAATGTCTGTCGCGCCGACTATAATTGGTGTGCAACGGGTAATTGCAATAGCTTTTGTCTTTATTATTCAAATCATTATTAAATTACTGAAATTAATGCAGATTGACTAACGCCACGTCAGTCACACTGAATTGGATTATACTTTAGCACATTGGTTCCTAACCTTTTCAGAGCTGTTACCCCTAGGGCATGTTAGAGAAACAGATTTTACCCCCAATTAAAAAAAAATCAAAAAAGCAATTCAGGCAATGAAAAATATCTTAATTTTCGTTTGGTTTCCGTCCGGAGTGCTTCGTCGTGGACACGATCATACGCATTCGAGATCTGACGGAGGAAGCAATATTGCAAAGCGAGGTGGTGCTGCCGGTGTCTCTTGACATCGCCATCGCCTTCAACACTTTGGCCTGGAGCTGCGTTAGGAAAGACCTTATTTATCACGGCATGCCTCCCTACCTCCGTCGAATTGTCGGGGCTTATCGGTCGATTCAGCGAGATTCAGCGGTGTTCCGCAGGGATCGGTTCTAGGACCGGTTCTGTGGAACATCGGGTACGATTGTGTGCTGCGCACGTTGCTTAAAAGTGTCGACGTAACATGTTACGCCGATGACACCCTCGTTACGGCGCGAGGAGCAACGCACCGAGACGCAGCCCTAAAGGCCACGGAAGGCGTTGCTCAAGTTGTGGGTCAAATACGGCCGCTGGGTCTTGAGGTCGCCCTTTACCAATCCGAAGCTCTGTGCTTTCACGGACCTTGCAAGAGGCCACCTGCGGGATCCAGCATAAAGGTAGGAAGCATCATCATCGGTACTGAGCCCTCGATGAAGTATCTGGGGTTCGTACTCGATGGCCGATGAGACTTCAAACACCACTTCCGAAGTTTGGCCCTAAAACTGAGGGGCAACAGCCGCACTCTCGCGGTTGTTGCCCAACATAAGAGGACCCAACACTCCCTGCAGGAGACTGCCTTGGGATAATGCGGAGTGCTTTACTTTTATCGCTGTACGGGGCACCGTATGAGTGGAGACCTTGACGGCCCGCAATGCGGCTGTACTACTTAGTCTACAGAAGGCTATGGCCGTCAAGGTGATAAGGATATCGCACGATCTCAGGGGGACACAGGGAAACCACGGCTGAGTGCCAGCACTGCGAGGAACGCAGCGAGGACACAGCGCTCCACACATTGGTGTAGTGCACAGCATGGGCGCAACAGCTCCAGGTCCTCGTAACAGGTCTGGACTTGGACATTCTCTCGCTGGAGACCATCTCCTGTAGAGACCATGGTCCCATGATCTCCAGTGGGAGTAAGTGGGACACCGCTGCGTCTTTCTGCGGGAGAGAACTCTACCACCCGAGTTCCGCAGTCTTTGGACAGGACGCTGCAGACTTTTCTTCGCCCAAGACTATCGGCCTCCATGATCGGGGGCTGAGGATGGTGGGAGCTTTTTAATTTCAAAATTAACACTTCTTTTATTTTTAACCCCCGACGAAAAACGAGGGGTGTTATAAGTTTTAATAACTGTGTGTCTGTCTCTAAGCAACGGGCCGCGCTGCGCCCTCGTCGCCGAATCGATCCCAGCCAGCTCGTACGTTATGGCCCTCTTGGAAAGATAAGCCCCGACAATTGACGGAGGTAGGGAGGCACTCCGTGATAAGTAAGGGCCTCCCTAACGCAGCTCCAGGCCAAAGTGTTGAAGTCGATGTCAAGAGACACCGGCATCACCACCTCGCTCTGCGATATTGCTTCCTCCGTCTGGTCTCGAATGAGTATGATCGCGTCCACGACGAAGCACCCATGACGGAAACCAAACTGGTTATCCGCCAGATCTAGCCCCAAGCGTGTGAAGTGCCCGACGAGGGGCTGTGCAGCGCTGTGACTATTACGAACAAGCAGTTTTCATCGTTTTCAGTCATCGGAATTTTTTTCAAACTAGATGAGATCCCGAAAATTCCGGGATCTCGCAGGATTGATATTTCCAATCCTGCGGGATTTTGAATTTGCGAGCTCGTGTCGGGATTGCATTCCCTAGTTCAGATGGTTTCTGAATTTGTTTTCAATGTTACCAGAGTTGAGAAGCCACTCTCGCATATTAAAGTGGTAGCAAACGGTACCAACATGTTCAGAGTTCTGTTAGCAATGATGGGGTTTTCTGAAGCCGTTTTTCGCCAAAATGTGCATCTTCTCGCTCCACACTTCACTGAGATTTAACGAACACGAGAGATCGCGATGCCGCGTACCTACCTAGGTATTTGTTTTATACTTACAATCATATTTTTACTCATCTATTTTGGGCGCCACCTCTGTTACCCCCATACAATAGCTGTTTTACCCCCGCGGGGGTAATTACCCCCAGGTTCGGAACCGAGGCTTTAGCATAATAATTAGATATTATAAACGAGAGATTGTGAGATAGACGATGTACGCAGCTCCGCTCGCGTGGAATTCATTACAGGTCCAGCACCCCATGGCCCATGGGAAACTTTTCCGGGATAAATAATAGTTTAAGCGTTATTGCACTACATACACAAATTAGAGATAGTACAGACGGAAACCTACATACTAAATTTGCTGAGGCTACGTACACATAGACAACTCATTCATAGACACGAGGTCAGGCGGTCTCAACCGAATTTTCGATACTGATTTGTGCGCGAGTGTGTGTAGCAGAGGGTAGGTGTGAAAAAAAGTACATACATGAGTTTTCCATCTGTACTATCTCTAATTTGTGCTATATACGTTCTTTATAGCAAGTTTCTAGCCAGATCTATGAAAGGGTAACAAACATCAACATATTCATACACACAAACATTCATATTTATAATAATAGTAGGTAGGTTAATGAATTTTAATACAACCTTAAAAACTTAGCATATAACATCATTAGTAACAAAAGAAAAGTACAAATGTCATTAGGTTCCTAATTAAATGATACTCATGTCGACTAACCCACCATTGTGTGCCAGTGGTGGTCACCCATCCGTGGTGAGCGCCATATAGAGCGTGCGACACTTTCACTGCTGGTTTTGGATTCACTGCACCAAAACTGGTACTTAAATGTCGATTTGAAAAAAGATTGACGTGCCTATAGACAAATAGAATAGTAGCTTAATGGGCCGATATCTTGATATACAGGGCGTCCCACGGCTATGCAACGTGGAGGGAAAGTACTTGAATATTGTAGATTGAACATTTTACTGAATGAAAACATTATTTTAATTTAGTTAGAAAACAATTTAAACTGCATTCATAGATTTTTAAATAATTACATGGTTGAGCCGGGAATCGAACGCGCTACACAAGAATAAATAATTACCCTGTAGCTTTATCATACCGATCGAAAGACTTCATCATAAGGATTATTTTTTGCTAAATAACATAGTGTCAGAAATAAAAGGAAGAACATGAATTTTAACATTTGATGTGAAATTTGGTTCAGGAAAATGAAAAGCTGACATTGCCGTAAGGACATACAACTGACAACGTAGACATTATTGCAAAATAAAATAAAGCCTACTGTGTGGCTATATAGTATCTCTGGCGGCAGTGGAAGATCAGCGCTGCGGATTATAAATATCTGTAGGATTAGCTGAACTGCGGCCTTTTAGACGCACACATTCTGCACTGACTGTAGGTTAGGTTAAATTCAAATATGTAACCTTTTGTAATTTCTATAGGTATGGTAGGATAGTTGAAGCTAAATTTAAGTTGCAGTCTTTGTGTGTTTAATAAATGTATTTTTCTTTCTTTCTTTCTGACATTACTAAAAAATGTGCCCACTTGATAAGAAAGGAATTCTGTTCTCGTTCTTGCATCCCACGGAAACATATTCCCGGGAAAAAAAAGTAACCTTAGTGATATTCCAGACTATAATCTATCCCAGCATCAACTTTAAGCCAGTTCGGTATAGTAGGGAGAGCGTGATTGAGTAAAAATCGTCCAAACAACTTCACAAAACGCTTTTGCTTCGCCTATTACGTGCTACGACCTCGTAGCACCCGCTTAACCCGTGATATTTAACTTAAAAGCTGTATGCGCACCTTTACCCACGCACAATTTGTTTTTGTTTTCGTTCCCGCTTCCCGTTGTAAATTATTCCCGGGATAATAAGTAACCTATGTGTTATCCAGACTATAATCTGTTCCTGTACCAAATTTCAGCCAGCTCCTTTAGGCCGTTAGAGCGTGAAAGAGTATTAGTAAGATTTCTAGTAATGTATGAGAATATATTAAATTTTTGGACATTTATTATTGATGCCTATTATTAGCTTTCATTATACATAACTAAGAAATTATGAGCTTTTTATCAGTTTGGTCTTTAATAAGCATGAATATTAATTTTATCGGATCTCTCTAACTTTAATAGTGCCTTGCCTTAGATTTGTTTGTTACAATTTTGATGAAATGTGCCAATGAAATGAAAGTAAGAGACATTGTTTTAATCGTCGAGCCGTGGGCGGTTTACTACAAAATAAAATACTAGTTCTAAACTCACCCGTAACACAGATCTGTTTGGGCCAAACTATTTATTATTATTTATTTAAGAAATGCTAAAATATCTTTGTTTTTACAAACTTAAGTAGCACTACAGTAAGTACATCAGAGTTGCGTGACAAGACAATCACACAAACCGAATTGAGTGTGACCCGGAAACCACCGCGACATGATTAGTGCGTCTGCAAGTTGTAAGCTGAAGCGTTCCTACAACTTCTATGATTTGTTTTTCGTAAAACGAGGCTCACGCTCATATTGCAGCGATTTGTAGTTCAGGATCGAACTCAAACAAGCCAACATTTCTTGACTATTCAAGGAAAAACCCAGGCGGGTTTAAACAACATAGAAATTAATATAATGAAGAAGAAACTAAAATAATTTTATTTTATTAAACATTAATATATGTCTATTCTATACTAATACTATAAAGAGGAAAGATTTGATTGTTTGTTTGTTTGTATGCATCGAATAGGCTCCGGAACTACTGGACCGATTTGAAATATTCTTTCACTGTTGCGAAGCTACACTCTTTGCGCTGAACATAGGCTATATTTTATTCCTGTATTCCCACGGGAACGGGATCCGCGTAACGTCCGCTAGTCTATACTAATATTATATAGAGGAAAGATTTGTTTTTTTGGTTTTTTGTTTGTTTGTTTGTAACGAATAGACTCCTGAACTGCTGGACCGATTTGAACAATTCTTTCACTGGTGGAAAGCTACGCTCTTTGCGGTGAACATAGGCTATATTTTATTCCCGTATGCCCACGGTAACAGGAACTACGTGGGTGAAACCGCGTGACCGCTAGTTTTAAATGTAACAATATTTGCTATGTTTCGCGTATCTTGGGGCATTCAAGGATTTAAAAAAAATAATCAATTGTGCACATACCTAGAACGATCACAATAAATATATATTTCCTTTTTAAAAGTTAAGTGATTCATTGATTCAGGGAACGAATTAATGAATCACTTAAATGATTTTAAGATAATTGATGTTTCTAACACGCTGTAAGTTATAACTTGGACCAGCCAGCGGTGTCAGCTCTCAGCATGCGCGTGCGCACCGGTGGGAATACTTTCACTGACGCACGATACGATGAGCTTGGGTTTTTGTTCGACTTCGTTTGTAAGAAGTGACCCGCTTTGCTGGGCTTATTCGTGCTGTTCCTGAGGCCTGCGTGGCGAATTTACTCAAATTGTACTTAATGTGGTATAAATTTGTTTAACAACACTGTGATGCGTGATTAGGTGTTAATGGTTGGTTCTTTCCAAGTAGTTGTTGGAATTAGAAGGCTTTTGGGCTAATGTGGTGTAAAATTATTAGTTGATGGCGTTCTTGCAACTGTTACAACGAAGAATCAATAATAAATAAATAATATATAAATCTGCCTATGGCAGTTCACTGATAAACAAGAGTTTTTTTCTAATTTTTTGACATAACAACAAATGACCCCGCTCCGACTGCTTCCAGTCCCTCCTTGTGAGTTTTTGTTGGTCGTCAGTCTATCTAATAAACAGGCTGTAAGTAAAATAGAGGTTACTGGCAGTCCTCCGGTAGTCACAAAAATTTTGACAAACCAATTTTTTTTTTAATTTCAAGGGGAATAAATTTTATTTTATTTATTTATTTTATTTTCCTTCTTTACGTGTGGAAATCCCTCATGGACTCTTACCGCTTATAACACATGCCCTACCAGTGCCGGAAGCCCCTGGAAAGCCTTCGGAGGGATATCCCAGGATTCCCGATAGATACCGACAGCCCTAAAATTGCTCCTAAACAGATGAATCACAAAGTTACCTAGAATTAACGTAAAGATGATGAGATACATTTTGTCTAATTTGCATTCAATGTACGTTTGGTAACACAATGATTCCCACTGTAAATCAGATTTGTAATTGTATTGTATTACTCTTGTATGACTTTTTGGACATAATTTAGAAAAGTTGGGAAATCCAGTAGGTATTACAGCAATGTAACTTTTGACTCAAGACCACTGTGTTTTAAAACTAGTGTAGATTAAAAAGCAATTTAAAGTTAGTGCAGTTTCTTACGTAAACGATTATGGGACACTGATGGATTTATGGGGGTCACCAGTGATTGAGTGGTTAGGAGCTTTCTCGTACGGAAGAAGCGGGGTATTAAACTAATATTGTGTTACTGTTAGACCTTTCGCCACTTGGGAAGGGAAAAATCCGATATTTTGTGTAAAGGTAGTATTTAGTACCTTGGTGTTTTGTAACTTATACTACTACTAAAACACTTTGATATTTTATTGAACTAGCTCGAGATCCCAGAGGAAGGATTCGAGACATCACATTTCCAAATACAGTTAAGAGCTTTTGCATTACAAGGCATACATGTTATGTCTGCATATACTTACTAATACTATGAAGCTAATATTTTAATTGATTCGTTGAACGCAATAATCTCAAGAATTACTGGTTCGGATTAAACATTCTTTTTATATCGGATAACCCATTTATCAAGCTAGGGATAGTTGTATAAAATATCCAAATATAAATGCCTTTTTTTTGTTTAACGTGAGGGAAAATCCTCATGGATGTTATGCCGGACTCCTACCGACTAAAAACCTCACGTAACGCCCAACAGCCTATGGTTGGGAGCCCCGGGTAAGCCCTCGGAAGGATGTCCCAGGGCTCCCAACAATATAAATGCCTACCGTTGGGGATAAGCTTAGTAGGGATAGATGAAATAGTAGATATACACCATATTATTATAACATTAACGAATTGGTAATGGTACAGACATGTTAGAAATTAGAGCAACCCTCCATATTTGATAGTTCGAATTGAATTATGCTACGGCCGATACTGCAGAACACAGCTTAGCAGCTATTACTCCTAAAGTCGTAACTCATAAACAAAAATGTTATCCGATAATAATCTATCATTGTACTCGTAACCTTTTGTATATCTGTGGCATCTTCTCTCACCGTTCGACTGCCAGATGGAGGGTCACCATCCGAAGCCTCAGGCCATTGACCCTGGCTAAATGTCATGAGAAGACAAACCCAACATCGGTGCGCTACTGGCTGAGCGCTCAAATGCTGCGGAACTAATTGATTTCTTTCTGTTGAATTGTTTTGATTGGTTTACCGTTTATTGGAGCTATGTAGGCTTCTATACGATGTATGGAAGTTATTTGTAATTGATATGATAAATGGATTTTGAGTTAAGTGTTTTAGCCATGTATACATATAGCCAAGCCTTTCCGCTAAAGGGTAAGTATGTCATGCCGGATTCAAAGCGATTGAAACCATGCGGTGTTTATTCTAGTGTCGGTCGCTTTGGGTAACATTTCGTAAGAATGTCCCAGGTCTATTATTAACAAGTGCGTTTAATAAGAAAAGGTTCTTTCGCCTATTCGCATAAATTTTTTGACGTACAGATAGGTATAATTATACACAGACAGCTAAAAAATTAGGCCAGCACCATCATTACCGGAAGATAAGGCAAAGTTGTGTAAAACGGTAATTACTCCAGCGACACCGGAACTCGCGGCTAACTTTATTCCTTATCAAGTGATATACAATTTTTACTAATTAATTATCTTGTTCAAAATTTTTACGCAGCTCGTTAGGAGTTTTTGCTTTTTTAATTGGACCTTAGTATATTAATGCGTAGGTATGTCCTGTTATTGTTATTAATGCAGATTTTTTAATACCAATAAAGCGACAGACACCGGTTTTTTTTAACGTGAGGGAAAATCCATCATGGATGCTATGCCGGACTCCTACCGACTAAAAAACCTCAAGTTACTCCCAACGCCTATGGTTGGGTGGGAGCCCCGGGTTAGACCTCGGAAGGATGTCCCAGGACTCCCAACAGGACAGACACCTGATAGTTGTAACTTTTGGCCGTTTGCATTGGAATTGCAACCCCAGATAATAATGTTGCACTCACGTGACGACTATACAAAACCTTCTAAGTCTCCTTTTCTTCGTGAAAAGGAAAAGGAATAGTGAATCAGTGGTAAGAGTTAATATTGTGACTATTGTAATGTTGGTTCCGTTGATTGTGTGTTCTGCAGAACTGTTCTTAACTAAAAGGTTATCTGTTTCCGATGTTTATTTAAAACTAGCTATTTCCCGCGGTTTCGACCATGTAGAAGTCGTTATCGCATAAAATCATAACCCTCTTTTTGCGCAGTCGGTTAAAGAGTGGCCTATGTCCTTCCCAGGGCCTCGACCTATCTCTTTGCCAAATTTCATCACAGTCGCTCCAGCCGTTTTGGCGTGAAAGTGTAACAGACAGACAGAGAGGATTAACCATTCCTAGTTATTCACCCTTTTAGTTTTCTCCAGTCACGCCAGTTGAGATCAAAACTTAGATCATCTAACCACAGGATGCGCCTTACTTAAGCATTGTTTTCTGCCATTGCACATGACCATTTGGTCTTTTGGCTTTATGAAAAGCCTGTACATCAGTACATCATTTTATATGATTAAACTAGTACATTACATTGTAGTTGACTGTACAATAACAATTAACACACAACAGCCATTACGCGTTTGTCGATTAATACATTTTTAATTGCAATGAAATTTTATATGTCTTTGTGTTTCCCCCTTCATTTGTATGAAAACTGGCAGAATATTTTTGTATGCGGTGGTTCGCAAAGGCTAGTCCCGTGTTATATGGTCTAAGGATCAAAAGGACTATTTTGGCTATCACATCAAAAGCAGTGGGGTGCGACAACATTAGCCGTCGTATGATCATGTTTATCCTTGATCTACTTCTTCCTGCTATCTCGCACATTATTAACTTTTCCCTTACTTCTGGTCAATTCCCAATCTTGTGGCGTAAAGCCTACGTTCGTTCCCTTCCCAAAATTTCTAATCCCTCTCTTCCAAAACACTTTCGGCCAATTTCAATCCTCCCTTTTTTATCGAAAGTGCTGGAGGCGTGCGTGCATAGACAGCTGTCCAACTTTATCCATGAAAATTCCATACTTAGTCCCTTACAATCAGGATTCAGACCAGGACATAGCACGACGACCACACTCCTAAAAGTAACGGGTGACATTGGGGATGGGATGGAAAAAGGTAAGGCTACGGTGATGGTCTTAGTTGATTTCTCGAATGCGTTTAATTGTATTGACCACGACATACTTTTGTCCATCCTTGCCCACATTAAGATCTCTTCTGACGAGCTGGATTGGTTTTCCTCATATCTTCAGGGTCGTCAGCAGTCAGTTTGTGTCGACGAGATGTCATCAAGTTGGTGCAATCTTGGCTCTGGGGTCCCTCAAGGCGGTATATTATCTCCTCTTCTTTTTTCGATATTTATCAACATCTTAACCTCCGAACTTCAGTGTGCGTATCACCTGTATGCTGATGACCTGCAATTATATAGTCAAGCCTCTGTTGATAATATTGCAGAGGCGATAAATTGTGTAAATGCGGATTTGGACCTGATAGGTAGATGGTGTGGTAGGTTTGGGCTGGCTGTTAACCCTGACAAATGCCAGAGTATTATAATTGGCACTAATCACATGATCAATAAGTTGAAAGATGTGACTCTGGCGCCGATAACTTTTAACACAAAGATTATTCCTGTAACTGTCAGTGTTAAGAATCTGGGCTTACACATTGATGAAACCTTGAGTTGGCGGGTTCAGGTCACTAACGTTAGCCAAAGGGTGACTGGCACACTGCGGGCTCTTTATCGACTCAAAAATTTTCTACCGGTCAAAACCAAGACAATGCTTATGCAGACTTTAATTTTTCCCATTTTCGACTATGGTGATGTGTGCTTTTTTTTTTTTTTTTTTTTTTTTATACCACTAGAGTGGCAGACAAGCATACGGCCCCCCCAGATGTACCGGTGGTCACCGCAGCCTATGGACGTTTGCAACACCAGAGGCGCCACAAGCGCGCTGCCGACTCTTTAAAAACCTTCTAAGTCCCCTTTTGAAGAACCCCATACTGTAGGCGTCCGGGAAAACCGAAGCAGGGAGATCATTCCACAACCTAAGCGTACGCGGAAGAAAGCCTCTATTAGATCTCACCGTGCTCGAGCGCTCAGGACGCAACGTGTGAGGATGAACACCCTGTCTATGGCGAGCGGTGCGATGATAGAATGTAGCCGTAGGCATCATATCAAACAATTCTTCAGAGCACAAACCGTTGTACAGGCGGTAGAACACACATAGAGAAGCAAAGTCTCTCAAAAGTATGGGATCGTTGACAACTCTCATAGCTCGCCTTTGCACCGAGTCAAATGGACGAAGCTGGTATTCGGGTGCCCCCGCCCAGAGGTGACAGCAGTACTCCATATGCGGACGCACTTGCGACTTATAGAGAAGCAGTGCTTGCGCCGCAGTAAAGTACCGCCGCGCCCTTCTGAGCACTCCGAGCTTCCTGGACGCCAGCTTGGCCTTGCCCTCCAAGTGACTGCGGAACTGCACATCACTGGAGATGTCAACACCAAGGATCCCTATACTTTCAGAGATGGTGAGAGATGTGCCCTGAAATTGTGGCGCCACAGTGAATGGGGTCTTTTTTGCGGTGAAAACACAAACTTGTGTCTTGGTAGGGTTGAATTGGACAAGATTTTGTCGACCCCATTCGGACACTCTAGTGAGAGTAGCCTCGACTTCAGACACAAGTTGTTCACGACTTTCTTCCACTGCATCCCGAGAGATACCGGGACGGCCCGTGTAATAAGTGTCGCCCGTACTGTCGTCCGCATAACAATGAATGCCGTCAATAGACAACATGTCATTGATATGCAGCAGAAACAAAGTAGGGGACAACACTGAGCCTTGTGGTACTCCAGCGTTTATGGCCATGCAGTCAGAACAGCTATCGTCAACGACGGCCCTGATGCTTCTACCGGCCAGAAAGCTGGACACCCATCCGCATAAACTCTCGGGCAGTCCATAGGAGGGCAATTTCGTAAGAAGACCACGGTGCCAGACCCGGTCAAAGGCTTTCGAGATGTCGAGGCTCACTGCACTGAAAATTTTTTCAGTAATGTTCCAATAGAGATAACTGACACTCTCCAGTCGTCTTCCACCTCCGCCGAGCTATTATTGGCGGAATCTGTAGCTGCCTGTGAAGGCGCGTTCGAATTCACCGTTGTCAACTGCAACGACATCATAAAAGCTTTTAGATCTATTAATGTTAAAAAAACCGCTGACCTTTGGGGGTTATCAGTAAAATCCATATCAAGTATTATAGATGTCATTGCCCCCCACTTGGCAACTGTGTTTAACGATTGCGTCTCTAGTGGTGTATTTCCTGATTTGATGAAACACAGTAAAGTTATACCACTATTCAAGGCTGGCACCGCTTCAGATCCGGGTAATTTCAGACCTATCTCGGTGTTGCCGACCTTGAGCAAGGTATTTGAAAAATTGATACTAGAGCAGATGCTGATCTATTTTAACAGTCACAAATTATTTCATGAGAAACAATTTGGCTTCACTAAAGGACGTTCGACTACCGATGCTGGTGTAGAGTTATTGAAATGTATTTATGACGCCTGGGAGGATAAACAAGATGCAATTGGTGTGTTTTGTGATCTGTCTAAGGCATTTGATTGTGTCCAACATAAAACATTAATCAGGAAATTACACCATTATGGCATAAGAAGCAAGGCTCTCGACCTTCTGACTTCATATTTGAACAATAGAATTCAGCGGGTCGATGTTAATGGTACACGCTCAGAGGGATCTTTAGTTACTATGGGCGTCCCGCAGGGTTCAATACTCGGACCATTTTTATTCCTTATATATTTTAATGACCTACCCTTTTACGTGGGGGACAACAACAGGATTGTTTTGTTTGCAGATGACACTTCTTTGATTTTCAAAGTTAAAAGACAAATAGATAACTATGACGATGTCAACAACGCAATCTTGAAAGTGGTTCATTGGTTTAACACTAACAATCTTAAACTAAATGATAATAAAACTAAATGTATTAAATTTACCTTGCCTAATGTTGCACAGTCAGAAACCAATGTTCAACTTAATGGTCGAGAGTTGGAACTTGTGGAACAAACCACATTCCTAGGGTTAACGGTTGATGCTGGTTTACAATGGGGTCCACATATTGTAAAACTAGCTAGTAGATTAAGTTCAGCAGCATTTGCTGTACAAAAAATAAGGCACTTGACTGATGTAGATACGGCTAGAATAGTTTATTTCAGTTACTTTCACAGTATAATGTCTTATGGTATTCTACTGTGGGGCAATGCTGCAGATATAAATAAAATTTTTATTTTACAAAAGCGGGCCATAAGAGCTATATATAGACTAGGTCCAAGGGTCTCTCTGCGCGAAAAATTCAAAGAGGTTAATATTCTTACTGTAGCATCACAATATATTTTTGAAAACCTTATGTATGTACAAAGAAATCTACATAGTTTCGCTAAGTTAAGTGATAGACACAATGTCAACACTAGAAATAAAAATAACCTTGCTGTTTTTCATAGCAGATTGCACAAAACCAGCAATTCTTTCATGGGTAACTGTATACGCTTTTACAACAGGCTTCCAGACGAAATTAAAAGTATGTCCCTTAATAAGTTTAAAAGATCTGTTAAAAGTAAATTGAACTGCAGGGGCTACTATACAATCAATGATTATTTGTTGGATAAGGAAGCCTGGAAATGACCTGCTCTGCTGGATTCTCAAAAAAATTGTTAAAATGCCTAGTTTTTAGATTCTTTAAAATTGTAAATAGAGCAAAAAAAAGAACAACCCGCTGAGTTTCTTGCCAGTTCTTCTCAGGTGGGTCGCGTTGTGAACTGGTGGTAGAGTTTTTGTTTTGTATTCTGGACGTTTTGCAAGCGCATCTGTATAATGCCTATGTGAAATAAATATATTTTTGATTTTTTTTGATTTTTTTTTTTGCTAGAGCCTCACCCTTACTCTCGATAGCCGCCGCCCAGCGGTGTGTGAGGTACACAAGAAGATCGCCCGTCGAGCGACCGTGACGGAAACCGTACTGCCGGTCACGCAGCAGGTCATGTTCCTCAAGGTACCTCAGGAGCTGTGTATTAATTACACGCTCCATCACCTTAGATAAAAGGGAGGTGACGGCTATAGGCCTATAATTGGCCGGGTCGGTCCTGTCACCCTTCTTGGGCACAGGATGCACGTGCGCGATCTTCCACGACGCCGGGACTTGCTTCATGGAGTATGAAAGCGTGAAAAGACGTGTAAGTACCGGACACAACTCCGGACCACACCGCTTAAGTACCACCGCGGGAATGCCGTCCGGCCCACTCGACTTATGAATATCTAGGGATTGAAGCTCCCGCCTGACGTCCCGTTGCTTGAATTTAATTTCTGGCATGGAAGTGCCACACCAAGGGATACCAGGCGGAAGCGCACCTCCATCGTTCATGGTCGAGTTGGAGGCAAAGAGAGAACCCAAAAGGTCGGCCTTCTCCTTGGCACTCTGGGCCAGACTACCATCCAGTCTATGTAGAGGTGGTAATCCCGACCGACAAAAGTTTCCCTCGGCAGCTTTGGCGAGCGACCAGAATTCACGACTTCCAGAAGGGTAGCCGGCTAGTCGCTGACCAATTCTGCCGACGAAATCAAACTTTGCCCTGGTAACCGCTCTTTTACTGGCCCTCGAGGCGGCATTCAGTTTGCGTTTCACTTCAGAGATGCTAGGATCTGAGTTAGCGCGAGCCGTGGTCCAAGCTCTGTAGGCAGTTTCTTTCAACATCCTAGTTTCTCTACAAAGCCGATTAAACCACGGTCGTTTCCTAGCTCCTGCCGGGATCCAGCGGTTAGGAATATAACATTCCATGCCCGCCAAGATCCCCTCAGCTACTGCTGCAGCGCAGGAGTTCAAATCATCTGAAGTGAAGCAAAGCCGCCTCCACGGGTACGACGCAAAGAACTCTCGAAGTCCATCCCAGTCTGCTGACTTGTAGTGCCACACATGTCGCCACTCCTTGGGCCGAGGTGGTTCAGGCCTTGCGAGAGGCACTCGCGACCGAACGAGGCAGTGGTCCGATGAACCAAGTGGCGCATCCACTGATGTGGTGTATCCGTCAGGCCGCGTAGTCAGCAGAAGGTCCAGCAATGCACTCTGCTCGTTGTCCCTATCTGGTATTCTCGTATGCGATTTTACCAGTTGGGAGAAACCGTAGGTCAGGGCAAAGTCGTGAGCAGCTTTCCCCGCAAAGTTAGTGTGCACGGAACCCAACCAGTCAATATGGTGACCATTAAAGTCCCCCAAAATCACTATCTCCGCGGAGGGATACCGCTCAATAGCCTTGTCGGTCGATTGTTGCAGGTGGTCAAAAAGGCGAACTGTCTCCGTATCACCGCTATGGGACCTGTAAATGCACGCGTAGATCCGAGTGCGGCCCCCATGATCCACGCGCGCCCATAATGTAGACAGGTCCCTGTCTTTCAGGTCACTGAGACGGCGACAGCAGATATCCTCCCGCACGAACATGCATACCCCAGCTTGACGCCTGAAATTAGCCTCCAGCTTATAGCCAGGGTACATCAAGTAAGATGTATCGTTCGGGCAAGATATCTTAGTCTCCGTCAGGAAAAATAAGTTCGGCCTCGCAGATTCCAGGTGGCGGTGGATCTCGTTGATGTTTGAGTGCATTCCTCTGATGTTGCAGAAGTCCACATTTAGTGTGGACGACGACGAAGCCGCTGTGGAAACCTTTTTTCTTTTGTGACCTTTTGCCATGATTGTTGTTGAAAGGGGATAAAAAGAAGGTAGGGGGTGCCTGTGTGACGGTGACGCAAGAGACTAAGCGAGGCTCCAATTCCCCAAAGGCAGGCACAGGTAGTGCGGTAGATTGGCACGGCGTACGGAAGGGCCCCCGGTCCCCCCCCCAATGCAGTGGCCGCGTCCACTCCGGTATCCTCCTCCGGCACGACCACAGCACCAGGGACTTTACACAGGCTGCTGGTTCAGCCTCCTGGGGCGGAGATTACGTAATCCCCAGGTTCGGGTCCCGTACAGCCTGCGGGCGGTCAGCGGGCAACCGTTTCACCGGGTCTCCCTGACCGCCGTACCAATATTCCGCGCCTATGCTAGCCAATGGAGACAGATGAGCCTCTGGTCTCACCGCCACCGGCACAAAGTCACCCCAATGAGCACTGGAACCCTGCTAACCGACGGAGAACATAACCCAGCACGAAGCAAGGTTACTATTACCGCAGTCTTCTGCAGGGTGGAGGTACTGCCCCAGGCGGACTGCTCACCGAACGGAATTCCGTTATGCCCTTCCTCCTAATGTAGGCTCCTTCGTTAATCCCTAGGATATTAGATCTTAGGGATCGAATTGAAGAAGCCAAACACTGTGCCCTCAGGGTATTACGTTAGCTTCATGAGAAGTAACGCGTATCCCCTAAACCCCGAGGGGCAAGAAGTGTGCTATCTCGACCTGAATGCAGATCTGCTCAATAAACTCGACCGACTTCTCAATAATTGCATTCGATTCGTCTACAATCTTAGGAAGTATGACCACGTTTCGGCTTTTCGTGATGAGTTGGGTTGGTTACCTAACGGCGGCGCAGTCTTCGAGCAGTCTGTTTACTTTTTACACTCTTCAAATCTCCCAATGCCCCTACTTATTTAAAATCTCATCTTCATCTACTTGGCTCTAATCATGATAAATATTTACGCTCCTCTAATAATCTTCTACTGCACTGTCCAACTCACTCCTCAAATCTTGTCCATTCCTCTTTTCTAGTGCGATCCATTCTTCTCTGGAACGCCCTTCCTCTCGAAGTCAGGACATTGACGAACCGTCTCACGTTCAAAAACAGGGTACGTCAACTTTATAAGGTCCCTTAAGCAGAAAATTATTTTATTGGTAAGGATTTTCACATTTGTATTTATTTATACATATTATGTATTATATTATAATATCTATAAATAGTATTATGTTACATATAAATATTTATCAATATTTATTTTATTTAAGTATCTACATTATATAATTTTCGTAGTATGTTATGTTTATGTATGTAAGTAGTAACTAAGTTCTTATTTTTTTCCCTTGTATAAATTTGTAGTTTGTACCAATTTATACAAAATTTTCGTCATTGTACTTTTAGCACCTGCTCTATCCTATCTCTGCATCACCCAAAGGTTGACTGGTAGAGAATGCCGTTGGCATTAAGTCCGCCTTTGTACATATATTTGTGCAGAAAGTTGAAATAAATAAAAAAAAAAAGACAGAGTTACTTTTGCATTTATAATATTACTAGCTGTTCCCCGCGGTTTCGACCGCGTAGAAGTCGTAATCGCGTAAGAGTCGTTATATCATAAAATCATAACCCTCCTTTGGACAGTCGGTTAAAAAGTAGCCTATGTCCTTCCCAGGGCCTCGAACTATCCCTATACCAAATTTCATCTCAATCGATCCAGCCGTTTTGGTGTGAAAGCGTAACAGGCAGACAGACAGACAGACAGACAGACAGATAGACAGACAGACAGACAGACAGACAGAGTTACTTTCGCATTTATAATATTAGTAGGGATAAGTAGGGATAATTGTTGTCAAAACAATTATTTAAAAAAAATCTTATCTATTATATTTTTCAATGAATTTTCTAACTTATCCAAAAATTTTGTTGCCATAAAAGACAACTTAGACACCAATCTAAGTTGTCCGCCATCCACCGCCCACTAACGTCAAACTATTAGCTAAGTATAATAGTTCCAATCAGCTTAGCTCAGCATCCATCTTAATGTCTGTTATTGACAGTTGGTGCTTATCCTTTCAAGGGTCCCCCTGATGTACTTGGACTAAAGTTTTTGATTGAAGAAATTGCCTTACATACATTGTAAAGACTAAAGTTTCTAACCAAATGTATCTATCAAGCATCTCTACCATTATACTAATACTAGTGGACCTCACGCAGTTTTACTCGTAATTCCCATGGGAATATGGGAATCAAATATAGCCTATATCGCCTGGCGAAAGTGTAGCTTCATGCCAGTGGATTTTTTTAAAAATCGGTTCGATAGTGTCAGAACCTGTTCCATGCAAACAAATAATTTTTCCTCTTTATAATATTAGAATAGAATACGAAGCAGGGGCTGGCAAAATCATTTTCATTGTTGTTTTTCTCATTAGAAATTAACTGAAACTATGAAATCATTTATTTTAGTATCTTTTAACTGCAATCTGGAAATTATATTATTAAACTGTACATTCTGCTGTTTGCATTGTTAAAAAATTGAATTACTTCATTATACTGAAGCGCTCGTGGCCCCGCGGACTCAGTGTTCTGTAAACGATCACTACAGTGAGCAACATTTACTATGGCCGGATATGGATGGGTGACCACCACGTGGATCACTTTGTGACATTTATTTACGAGCGTTTCCGTGCTTCGGAAGGCACGATAAGCCGTTGGTCCCGGTAAAATTACAGTCGTTAAGCCAAGTTGAAGGCCTTATGGGCGGCTTGAAAAATTTCAACTGTGGGTCGTCACAACCTGCGCCCGGGTCGGCAGCGCGTGTGTAGCACATCTGGTGTTGCAAACGTCTATTAGGCTACGGTTACCAACCTTCCGGTGGGCCGTAAGCTTGTCTGCCACCTAAGTAGTATAAAAAAAAAATTATGATTTACTGGTCATAATATTTTAGAAATGCTGACTGTCTGCAGTTTTGACTATTTGAAATGTACCCGTGCAAGTTACCTATATTCCGATATACGACGATAGTAGCAACATAGAAATATTACATTAATGCTCTGAAAACCTTAACAGATTACACAAAATCTTGAGTAACTGGAAAAATAGGTAGGTTCTCGTAGTATTTTAAACGAGTCATCCCAGAAAAGCAGCATCCTCCTGTCTAATCTGCTTGCCCTGCTCTGCTGCTGTACCTCATAAACAGCAACAGTTCAGTGAATTGTATACAGATCATGTAATACTATCGCTACTGACAACTTCAGTTTCAGTAGAATTGAAAATGAATTCCAACAAATTACTTATTCATGGCTTGGGAACATTATCCTATCTCGTTCTGTCATTAAAACCGCGTAACATTAGTAACAATAGAAAGCTATTATAGCCTCTCAGTTCGCATTAACGGGTACATTCTATAACTGCTAAGAGAGTGTTGCTGACGTTTCCATTAAAATTTGTCTCTTCACTCCCTTAGTCTCTCCTTTTCAGCCCCTTTATGCATTATCGGATGCTGATCGAGACCTTTTGTTCACTCACTTCTATTTGTCTAATGGCGGATTTTCTTTTATTAATTTTGAACGAGTTGTGGGTGCGATTGTCATCGGTTCGACGAAGATTAGACGTGTTAAGAATGGCATACGCCTTTCTATAAAATACTGATGTTTGATTTCTTTAATGATGAATGATTCTTAATCAAATTAATGTCGCGTAGGTGTGAAATCCTACTATCTAACTATCCTACTAATATTATAAATGTGAAAGTTTGTGAAGATGTTTGGATGTTTGTTACTCAATCACGCTCTAACGGTTGAACGGATTGGGCTGAAATTTGGTACAGAGATAGCTTATAGTCTGGAATAACACATAGGCTACTTTTCATCCCGGGCGAAGCATCGTCTAATTCCATTATATTCTAATAGTTTCCTTGTTATAACAATTAAACAATGTCCTTTATAAAAGAACATCACTATATGCATTTAGTTTTGCAATCACATTTGAATATAATTCAGTCAGCTGACGCGGACGTCATTCAGCGGGGATTCCCACACAATAGGTTATTTGAAAGTGTTCCTGGTTCGTACCTACCTAGTCATTAGATAAGGCCTTGAAGGTAATCTTCTCAGAATGATTAGTGTTGATCTTTACAACGAACACGTAAAGACTATTGTTATTACTTTTCATAGACACCTGTTACAAAACAATCTTTAGAATTTGTTTTTATTAATGCCTGTTATTCATATTCATCATCATCTTCATCTTCATCATCATTGTCATTTTATTCAATTTTGAATCCCAAAATCTTCGACAACTAATTTTGTACGTTGAAACACTAGAACGATTTCTTCAATGTTTCTTACTCTTTATGCTTGCTCCTTCGAAATCAAGAATAACAAGCTCGAAAAAATTATACTATTATTGGTATTTAATTTATACCTATACCTAATTAAAAGAAGTTAATCATAAACTATAATCCGGATGATTAACATAATAATTGTGGTCAATTTATTTATAGTTTTACCAAATTTATTTTGCGGGTTTTGAATTGAAATTCCTAACATTTTCCTCAGAAAACAGTGAATGGTGTCGGTAAAGACGTGTTGGCAGGTGTGTTATTATGACGGTGCCAGTCGGTGCCTTGCGCGCGCGCACGGCTATGCTGACAGATGTAGTGTTGTCTCGCTCGCTCGCACTACACAATGAAGTATCTTCAACCTTGATCAATCGAATGGACGAACTTTTTACTTGTTTACAAAGGCTTGTGGTTTGCGTTTGTACATTAAAGCAATAACAACATGAAGATACACTTGTGCCATGGGGCTTAGCCAACCTAAACTCACTTGACACCTGGAGTTTCTACTAGCATAGAACACTTGCTTACTAATGTATGACCCGAGCGTCCTCAGAAAGTCACCTTCAAAGTTCAAATAAAAATTACTGCAATGATACTTTGCTTTCTTCTCTTTTTGAAGGAGGTTTTTACGATCTTTTTATTTTAACATTTTGGTTTTATCATGACGGGTATAACTACGGACTTTAAGCAGCCTCCAATAAACTATATTTTTTATCAGTTATCTTATCCCAACAATGGATTCAGTTCAGGAGGCTTGCGGTACTGAGGCTAATATGATACATCCACTAGGTCCTTTTTTTTTAACGTGAGTGAAAATCCTTCATGGATGCTATTGACTTCTACCGACTAAAAACCTCACGTAACGCCCAACAGCCTACTCTTGGGAGCCCCGGGTAAGCCCTCGGAAGGGTGTCCCAGAAACTAACTAAACCCACTAGGCCTTAGGGAAAGCACGACTATAAAAGCTATTTCAATTAATCAAACTTCTTTTGTTTCCAGGTACTTAATTCCCAAGTTTCTGACGCGAAGATCAAAGGTAAAAACGGACGAATATTCGTCGGTTTTAGCGACAATCTCCATGAATAATAACCCTCGATTTATTGCGGGACGACTTGCGAATTAGTGAAAAGTGCCTGTTATAATAGATCTACATAAAGGGGATTGACCAACTTTCAATGGACCGCCGTTTCATAACAAATAATTTAGTATGACAGCGAAAATCGGATATTAAATTGGATGGCAATCGTACTTTCAAAGGAAATAAAAAATGTTCTCTTATTTTGTAGGGTTCTCTCTCATTCTTCGTTTTGCTGTTCAAATTAGAGGTTAGTTTTGAAGCAAATGTTCATCAATCCGTCAAATCAATTTGTCCAAAAATGCTAATCGTTACATTTAATTCAAAAAAGATAGAAGTAATTGCTCCAAAACACTTATAAATAACCCTGAAAATGTATACACTTACTACATTTTAACTTATTCAGATAACGTAGTAAATAAACAAATTGGATCTCGATAGTTCCATAATTACTTACCATTTAAATTATCAATCCAGATCATAATCACTTCATAAGGAACCATACAATTGTTTTATACAAACATTTCACACCAATTTACCTTTAGAACATAAAATAATAATTTCGAGTTCTCTGAAGTTTGTTGAAAAATTAAAGAGTAACGTTTCACTGCATTATATTTATCACTTTCCAACACTTGTGCACTTTGTCGACCCTTTAGATTAAAAAATCCTTTAGTTTATTTAGATTTAAAATTTTTTGATACTAAATCAACAACATTGTTGCATGAACTAATCCATTTGAAACTATCTATGACAAGTGCATTTGAGTATGTAGCCCGCACATTGATATTTGCAATTGGCGGCCATCTTCGTCACGCCAGTACCATTCATTTGGTCAGTTTGCGACGCGTAAAAACGATAACACCACGAATTATATCAAAGTTTAAACGCCACAAAATATATTGATCAAGTGAATTAAAAGATTGTTAAAATAATATTTAATGATTTGTCAATTTACTTAGATAGCCATACACTTTTTATTAAGGTTTTTCAAAAAGAAACGATCTGTGGGCGTTCTCCTTTACATACATACATACTGTTCTCTGTTAATCTATAAGGGCTGGAAAGTCTTTGAATGTAAACTTCACTTCCTATACTAATAACTAGCTGACCCGCGCAACTTCGTTTGCGCCACATAAGAGAGAGTATTACCTGTTCCCGTCGCATTTACTCCCGTCGCGTTGCGTTTACTCCCGTAGCGTCTCGTCGTTAATATTCAATAAATACTACGTGAGAGAGAGAGAGAGAAAGGTTTCTCGTCGCGTGTATTCTCGTCGCATTATTTTTAAGAACAATTTCGTGTATGAAAAAGGTATCCCGTGGCATTATTGTAGAAAAAAATTGATTGCCATTAAAATGGTTATTGTGCACCAACCCAAAGATAGACCAATGCCATCGCGCAATTTTTTTAGAACTTTTTTAAGAGAAACAATTTTGTAGTACATATTTTTCACATAACTATAAATATTTACGCAGCACACGCAACGAAACTCTCAAAAGGAATAACTTTTCCCCCGTTTTTGAAACATTTACTATTACTGCTCCGATCCTATTCGTTGTAGCGTGATGCTATATAGCCTATGACACTCCACAATAACGTAGCTTTCTATTGGTGAAAGAATTTTTAAAATCGGTTCAGTAGATCCCGAGATTACCCTTTACAATTTAACAAACACACAAACTTTACTTCTTTATAATATTAGTATAGACTAGCTGACCCGCGCAACTTTGTTTGCGCCACATTAGAGAGACTATTACCTGTTCTCGTCGCATTTACTCCCGTCGCGTTGCATTTATTCCCGTCGCGTTGCATTTACTCCCTTAGCGTCTCGTCGTTAATATTCCATACTACGTGAGAGAGAGAGAGAGAAAGGTTTCTCGTCGCGGGTATTCCCGTCGCATTATTTTTAAGAACAATTTCGTTTATGAAAGAGGTATCTCGTGGCATTATTGTAGAAAAAAATTGATTGCCATTAAAATGGTTATTGTGCACCAACCCAAAGATAGGCAAATGCTATCGTGCATTTTTTTAGAACTTTTATAAGAGAGACAATTTTGTAGTAAATATTTTTTAAATAACTATAAATATTTACGCAGCACACGCAACGAAGCTCTCAAAAGGAATAACTTTTCCCCCGTTTTTTAAACATTTACTATTACTGCTCCGCTCCTATTCGCTGTAGCGTGATACTATATAGCCTATGACACTCCACAATAACGTACCTTTCTATTGGTGAAAGAATTTTTAAAATCGGTTCAGTAGATCCCGAGATTACCCCTTACAATTTAACAAACACACAAACTTTACTTCTTTATAATATTAGTATAGACTAGCTGACCCGCGCAACTTTGTTTGCGCCACATTAGAGAGACTATTACCTGTTCTCGTCGCATTTACTCCCGTCGCGTTGCATTTATTCCCGTCGCGTTGCATTTACTCCCTTAGCGTCTCGTCGTTAATATTCCATACTACGTGAGAGAGAGAGAGAGAAAGGTTTCTCGTCGCGGGTATTCCCGTCGCATTATTTTTAAGAACAATTTCGTTTATGAAAGAGGTATCTCGTGGCATTATTGTAGAAAAAAATTGATTGCCATTAAAATGGTTATTGTGCACCAACCCAAAGATAGGCACATGCTATCGTGCATTTTTTTAGAACTTTTATAAGAGAAACAATTTTGTAGTAAATATTTTTTAAATAACTATAAATATTTACGCAGCACACGCAACGAAGCTCTCAAAAGGAATAACTTTTCCCCCGTTTTTTAAACATTTACTATTACTGCTCCGCTACTATTCGCTGTAGCGTGATACTATATAGCCTATGACACTCCACAATAACGTAGCTTTCTATTGGTGAAAGAATTTTTAAAATCGGTTCAGTAGATCCCGAGATTACCCCTTACAATTTAACAAACACACAAACTTTACTTCTTTATAATATTAGTATATAGATATAGATAAGGAGGAAAGATTTGATTGTTTGTATGCATCGAATAGGCTCCGAAACTACAGGACCGATTTGAAAACTTTTTCACTGTTGGGAAGCTAAACAATCCCCGGGGTGACATAGGCTATATTTTATTCCCGTATTCCCACGGGAACGGAAACTACGCTACCGCGAGACGTCCGCTAGTGTCTAATAAAACGCTTTTAGTCTTTGAAACCAACATTTTTAGGTTGAATTGCTTGTGTCTTCGGAAATAGAAAGGATGTTTTTATGATGTTATGGCCTTTTATTCTTTGTAAGTTATCTATACATATATTAAAATAGGCTATATATTATCACGCTTCATATCCTAGGGGCTAAGCAGCAATCAAATTGGCATTATACCATAATTTTCACGCGTACGAAGTCGCGGGCAACAGCTATTGTGAAATAAATAACTATCTTGTTATGGATATCGTGTTTGATGTATCATTAAATTGTATACTACCTACGTTTGCCTCGTTGATAGTTTTGCCGAAACTATGTTGGATTAAACCGAAACACTTATACACACAGAACCAGAAATCCTAATAATATTTAGGTCCTGAATATTGGTCACTGCCCTTACAGAAGCAGGCCCATGACGGCAGCGTGACGTAAGAAATTCACGCACGCCCCCCTTAGGAGCGCGATAAATAGGTTAGGTAGGTTGTGACTGCCTGCTGTTGGAAATTTTCAAGCTTAACTTACTGGCAACCGGAACCACCGGCTTAACATGCCTTCCGAAGTACGGAAAAATGTCACAAAGTGGTCACATGGGTGGTCAGCGGTCCCCATCCAAAGACCGGCCATAGTGAATGTTGCTTACTGCAGTGATCGTTTACAGAACACTGAGTCTGCGGGGCCACGAGCGATTCCATGAATAAAAGGCTATTATTATTGGCTATTTTTATATTAGTTTGAAATAGATGTTATTAAATACGATCTCATTATTTGCTAAAGAACCCATAGACCTTGTCAGTTATAGAAGAAAATGGCGGACAATGGTTATTGAAGTAAACATAACATTTTAATACCTTCGTTAACCTTGGAAGTTTTTTTTATTTATAAGTAGATAGTAATGGTTGGAAAATTACGAAACAATGATTTGATTGGTGTTGACTCTTATTAGTATTGTCAGGTTCGGTTCGACGTTTCAACCCAGAGCTCTTTCATTTTATAATCGAATGTAGACACAATATCATGACAATGCTCTCTACTGTGACTTTTGGTTGTCCTATGGCCAACAATTGTACGTGAATTGCAAGACCCATACGTCTGAAGACACATAATTGTTGAAGTCGGTATGAAACTCATAAATATTGTTTTTACTGCAAGTTTTTGCTCTAGAAATTTTGTAAAATAAGTCTAGGTTCAGGTTCATCATCACGCCTTTATCCCCGAAGGGGTAGGCAGAGGCATATTATATACCCACATTTCACCTTTTTATAATTTGTCCCACGTAATACGTTGTGAGCCGTATTGCCGTGTTTAAATGGACAGGCGCAGGTTGTGACTGCTTGCTGCTGAAATAAAGCCTTCAACTTGGCTTAACGACTGCCATTTTACTGGCAACCGGGACCAACGGCTTAACGTGCCTTCCGAAGCACGGAAATGCTCAAAATAAATGTCACAAAGTGATCACATGAATGGTCACCCATCCATGGACCGGCCATAGTGAAAGTTGCTTACTGTAGTGATCGTTTACAGAACACTGAGTCCGCGGGGCCACGAGCGCTTCAGTAAAATAAGTCTAGCCGTTGGAAAAGTTACCTGAACTTTTGATTTTGAACCTATAATCATAAAGTTACTCAAGGGTCTTTCAAACTTCATATCTAAGACACTACTCTGATTAGGCTTGCGCCACGTCTCAATAACCATAAACTGAGGCAGAGTGGTAATGACGTGGAATTCTATTCTTGTAATGAATTCTGAAGATTATTATGTAAAACATACACAACATTAGTTGTAAAAAGAGATAAGTTAGCACAGCAATGGGCCAATTACGGTCTTTACCGGGTCGGTTGTTGGGGTGGGTTCGTGTGCATCGAATTGAGAACTTACCAATTTGAAACCGACTCAAACCAACAGTTCTAGCTGTTGCATACACTTGGGAGCAAAGTTTTAACACCACCGAACTGTGTACCGGAGTAATTCGCAACATTCAACATCGGGTCCGCATCCGCGGGGATCCAGGTAAGTCAATATTGGATCTGTCCCGCTCTCGCTACCGTCGAGCCCCGCTACCTACTCAAATATTTGCGTGCGGGTGCAAGGGGTAAGCGGAATGCGATTTGTTTGCAATTTATTACAGCACTGAATCGACACACGTGTGTTTTTGCTTCTGCTACAGAACAAGCACCTTTCTAGGTCGCAGGGATCCCTATTTTATCTGAAATTGTTTATCTATTAGTAGATAATTCAAAACAATCAAAAATAAAAGTTAGCTTATCATCCTATAGTGCTGGATGTAGATCTCTCCTAATTTCATTTTGGGTTAGCTTTCGAGTTGTCCTTCTCTTAGCTATACATGGTAGCTTCTTAATAAAAAAAATGAATACGCATTCTCTTGTGCGTGGTACCCCGCCTCAAGATAACCAGATCGCACTAGATAGCGGTCTGCGTCAAGTCAAATTCACTGATTACCGCCCAATGTAAGGTATCGTTACCCTTTGACCTCCGCCCTGCCCTCTGTCCTTCGCCACCAATTCAATTGCAAAAAGTAAAACATCTGAGCGTGGCGTTATTTTGAACTGGACACCGGGCTTCTCATACCGGTTACAAAATGTTAATTTTCACATAAATAGTGATCAAGATAATAGTTGATTGAGTGGTGAATAGGAAGTAGGAACGACTGAGAATTTTGGCTCAAACACTGGCACTATCTGAAATATTTCTAACCGATTCGAACAAATCTTTGTATACTTACTAAACCTGTTCTGTGTGTAAATCTTACAATCCCGGGTTCTTCAAGCGGAGCGTGAAGAGGCACATCACAGAGCCGTCCACTTGAGGACCACTGTCAGAAGTCTTACGGGCTATGAGAGTGGCCCCTAATCGCTAGATGCGCCACGGCTTTCCAACAGGATGGCGACGCGACGTCAATTTGGCGATCTTAATATAAAAGCAAGCTGTTTTAGGGGTTTTATTTTTAACCTAAGTACTTCAGACTGAACATTATTTTTGATCTTTTCATTTGATCTATATTTTTGTAGCTCTTTTCACGCTCAAAAAGGTTACTTTTAATATTACGAGGTAAAATCCCCATCCGAAATCAGTGGTAAAGAACCATTTTGATATCTGTTGTCTCACGACATCGTAATTACCCTGAAATAGCAGACAATATTTGTTTTACAGCTTTGCGCATTTTTACAGCGCCATCAACGCAAAGAGGATTTCGTTAAATAACCAACTTTATAATGAGTATTAGGGGTTCCCAATTTGCCAATTTGCCGGTATTGAACTTTGATGTGGGGGACGGAGATTGAAAGCGATATAATGGCTAAAGCTTTTGTGAAACTTATTGGTTTTATAGCCTAAGATATTCTTTAGGGGACCCAACGACTGTGTACCTACTATTAAATTATCACTAGTAAACTCCTAGTAACTGAATTTCAAGTGCCATTTTATTACAAACTGCCACAGCGCTACAACGAAGACAGGCTGGGATGATGAGAACAACACTTCTTTGTTCTCATCATCCCAGCCTGTCTTCGTTTCTATCTTTTGGCTCAAGTCTTGACAACATCTACCTCATTCTACATCTTCACAGTTTGACTTGATATCTTTGACAACAAAAACATGATTTGGAGTAATTTAAATACTTTGCTTAAAAGCGGTAACACAGAGAATATCTATACTAATATTATAAAGAGGAAAGATTTGATTGTTATTTTGTTTGTTTGCATCGAATAGGCTCCGGAAGCAGGAGCTACGCGGCTGAAACCGCGTGATGTCCGCCAGTAAATTATAGTACACTAGCGGACGTCACGTGGTTTCACCCGCGTAGTTCCCGTTTCCGTGGGAATACGGGAATAAAATATAACCTATGTTTACTGCAAAGAGTTTAGCTTCCCAACAGTGAATAAATTTTTCAAATCGGTCCAGTAGTTTCGGAACCTATCCGATGCAAACAAACAATTTTTTTTTTTCCTTTTTAAAATATTTGTATTATTTCATCGACTGTGTATATTGGTACAATGAATTGTAAATTTATCGTTTTATTTTGGGTGTCTTTGTGAAATATTCTGTCAATATTCATGCATATATATTTTTGAAGGAGGTATATGAATCACCTTATTTATATGAATCAGAAAAACCTGGCTATCTTCATAGGAATGTTCTATAAAAATCCTAGCTTACACAAAATAACTCACAAAAAATAAATGTACGAGTTCGTCTTATCTCGAAATTGCTTACACAACATTCGTATCAAATCGCTTGTAGTAGCGAACATCTATTATTCCCTACAGACTTTCTGATCTATCAATCTGCGATTTTATTCAAACGTCAATAAGTATGAATTCAGCAGAAATTTTACATAATAATAATGTTTTGTCGTCCTATCCTTATATAGGTCGTAGCTATTTTATAAATATGTGCAGTGCTTACTGATTCTCTGTCTGAAATGCCAGAACAAAATGTATGCCGTCTGTCTGACTGTCTGTCAGTCTGTCCGTCCTTCACGAGGCTGTATCTCAGAACCGCTGGATGCAGCTTCGTGAAAGAAGAAGGAACAAAAGAGCTGAAATTTTATACATTATGTTGGAATTTCTGTTGCCACTACAACAAAATAAAATGCTAAAAACAAAAAACAGTAATATTTAAGGGGGGCTTCCCGAAATACAACGAACGTGATGTTTTTGCCGTTGTTTGGTATAGGTTCCTCCGTGCATGAGTCCGACTCGCACTTGGCTGGTTTTTTACTTGCCAGCTCCGGCCCGCGAAAGCAATTAGTCCGGCCCGCCGACGGTCCTTCTACATAAGTATATGGCTCTCGATAATTATATTTTGACGGTCCAGAAGTATTGCGTAAGTAGATTCTACTTAGTAGAACAATAGACGCATAGGTGGAGGAGTTAGCTAGAGTTTGAAAGACTAACAGACAGCCACACATCAATAATAGAAAGAAGTAAGATTAAAACTTTCAACACAAAATGCATTTTTCCTATAATTCTGGCCCTCTTCTGAAATATTTCAATTTTTCTGGCCCCTCAATAAGAAAGTTTGCCCACCACTGTGTTATATAAAAGTTTATGTTAGTTACCTTCAGGTCAGCTATAATTTTTATCGACACTATGCAGTAACGACGCACTTCTGATTAATATGATATTTGATTCTTAGGAAAGCAGCTATGGTAAATTAAATTCTATACATTATAGTCGCACCTTTTTCCTCGAAGGGGTAGGCAGAGGCATATAATATGTCCACATTTCACCTTTTTAGAAATTGTCCCATGTAATAGGTGGTGAGCCGTATTGTCGTGCTAATATGAACAAGCGCAGGTTGTGACTGCTTGCTGTTGAAATTTTTCAAGCTTGCTTTATAGGCCTTCAACTTGACTGCCATTTTACTGGCAACCGCCAACGACTTAACGTAACGTGCCTTCCTAAGCACGGAAACGCTCGCAAATAAATGTCACAAAGTGGTCACGTGATGGTCACCCATCCATATCCGGCCACAGTAAATGTTGCTTACTAGAGTGATCGTTTACAGAACACAGAGTCCGCGGGGTCACGAGCGCTTCTCTAATCGACAGTCGCGATCTTAAGGACAGCAGCTATTGTCAATTAAGTTCTATAGCTGGTAGTGATAAGACACCGTAACACAGCATCATAATTGAAGATGCTGACTTTAACTTAGCTTCGTCATGTATGTGTTTAGTCGCGTTTCGGGTACAAAAAATATTTTGTGCTACGAACATCTCCATTTCCCTTACAGCCCTGTGAGCTTTTCATTTTAGTCATCTCATCTGATCCAGTAGTTTTCCTTGTAACTTAATGATAATTAATGTTAGATTCAGAATCCTCTGTATTCAGAGCAATTGAAAAGAAATGCATATTTGTTAAAAATGTACAATTTCAATGCCTACAATAATTTTTCATGCTCGAATATTTTAGGCGAAACATGTCTCGGTCTCATTATTATAAACATCTTGTAACCATATTTCTAGGAAATAAACGACAACAAATTAAAAAAAATAATCATAAAAAATATCAATACCAATCTATAACTATACTGATACGATGGATACTATAACAACCTTGGCCTCTCACAGCGTCAATGGAAAAAAAATAAAAGCGCTTAAAAGAGTGCAACAGTACCGAAAATGTATTCGTAAATGTATTTGAATTTATATTCACGAAACGTGTCGAGTGATCGTTCGCTTCTACAATGTATCTTTATCTGCGAATACTGACGCCATAATTTACTTTAAATAAGAAATAACATTACACACAGGAAATGAACCGTCTATTAAACATCATCGTATTCGGAAATGAATAGCAAACAACCCGAAGAATTATCCCGATGAAAAGGTTATTTAAATAAGATATATTCCTCCATTGGCGTGCAGTAATATTGTAAGAATTGTGGCCGTGGATAACAATATTGTGTGTTATTTAAACGAGGGGTTCTGAGAAAACCCGTCTGATATATTGTTGGTTTATCATAGATATTTATGGTTTTTATAGGCTGGTTTGTTATTTCGAGTGGTACATTTAATTTGGGAATATTTTTATGTTGATGGACAGTAATTGGAAGTGCAGAATTTAAAATTAATATTCAGCTCAGCTCTCTCTTTTATTATTTTTATTATTATTTATTTACATTAAAGTTACAAATATGTACACTTTTAATCAGTGTCCATCAGTGTCCCACAAAACTGTTTACACAGTTTGTCTGCAGGAACGGATGAGTTCAACATGGTTGATCTTAAGAGTCCGTCTGACGCCAAATAGGCTATAACTTTGATCTAGATCTCAGGACTCGTGAGGTCTGATGAATTACAATTTGAACACAGACAACTTCAGTTCATGAACTAAAAACGCTCTAGGCTAGAAACACCATTACTGATAAAATCCTCGATAGATTTTTGTGTTGAAAATACCTCGATTTCGTGAAATTTTAACCTAGATCTCAAAAGTTTTAAGTTGTTTCTGTAATCTATACTAATATTATAAAGCTGAAGAGTTTGTTTGTTTGTTTGTTTGTTTGTATGGTTGAAAGCTAGGATCTCAGGAACTACAGGTTGGATTTCAAAAAATCTTTTACAGTTTGATAGTACATTTATTAAGGATGGCTATAGGCTATATAACATCACGCTAAGACGAATAGGGGCGAAGCAGCAATCAATAATGTTTCGAAAAAGGGGAATATATTTTACCGTCTGAGAGCTTCCGAGGCGTACGCTGCGTAAATAGTTAAAGATACGTAAAAATTGCGTATTACAATATTGTTTGTCTTAAAAAGTTCTATAAAAAAGTTCGCGACAGCATATGTCTATCTTTTAAGGTTCGCTCACAATAACCTAATTTGTCTGTTTCTTAAGGTTCGCTCACAATATGATAAAACTGAAGAGTTTGTTTGTCCTAGGATCTCAGAAACTACTGGTTGCATTTTGAAAATTATTTTACAGTTTAATAGTCCATTTATTGAGGATGACTAATGGCGATATAAAATCACGCTAATGCGAATAGGAGCGGAGCAGCCATAAATAATGTTTCGAGAACGGGGAAAATTTCTTTCTTTTGAGAGCTTCCACTTTGTACGTTGCGTAAATAGTTAAAGTTACGAGAAAATTTTGTATTACAACAATGTTCCCTTTAAAAGTTACAAAAAATGTCGTCAACAGCATATGCCTATGTTTTAAGGTTCACTTACAGTAACCCCTTTTAATAAGTTTTGAAGTATGAGCGACGCGATGACGGGAGTAAACGTGGTCTGCAGTGGTAGCCAATCAACTGAACGATAAAAACCAGCTAAGTGCGAGTCGGACACACATGAGTTCCGTACCAAAAAAAGGACGGGTGGAAGTTAATGCAACGGGAAACATTATGTCACTTGACATATTAATACCACACCTCTCTCCTTCTCACTCTCATGTGATGCAAACGAAGTTGTGCGGGTCAGCTCTAATGAATATAAGCGACGCGACGGGAGTAAATGCGAAGGGAAACATTATATCACCTTAAATATTAATACTACACCTCTCTCTTTCTCGCTCATGTGACGTGTATAGGTATAAGCGACGCGACGAGAGTAAATGCGACGGGAAACATTATATTACTCAAAATATTAATTCCATACCTGTCTCTTTCTAACTCTCATGTGCCGCAAACGAAGTTGCGCGGGTCAGCTAGTATAAAATATTTATAAGAAAGACAATAGTAAAATCTTCATTTGCACTAGACCACTTTTTTATATTGGTTATAGTTTTTTCATAATTAATTTATTTCGATAAAAACGAATAAAAACCGATCCCACCCCTTTCTTTCTTGCACGCTAAAATGTATATCTTCTATCTTCTTTGACAATTTGGTGTCTGGTAGGCTCTTAATCTTATACTTAGGTACCGCTTATAAAATTATGTGCATCCGAAAGTATATTTTGAAGTAGAACGACGTGTTTGTTCATTTAAGAGTCCTTCAGCATTTCTTTGGGGTGACTCTTATTTTTTTTAGTGTTCCCATTCCGTTCAGTAATATCGTTATTCTATCTCAATGTTTTAAATAAAACATAACAAAAGAATAAAAAACAAAAGTGTAGGTACCTACAGCCATGACACAAATTGTAAAAGAGCCGTCCAAGAACCTCCTGAAGTCAATTAAAATTATTCAACGCTATGGCTAAAAAGCAACATCCTTTGTTGTAACAGAAACCTCCCTTTGTTATTAATTACGACATCTTTGAGCGACGCAGCATCCCTTTGATCCCGAAGCCCTTGGAAGATTGTCGTGTGATGTCTCGTAATGACTGACCCGGTTGTCGCCACGACGGGAAGTCCAGGGTCCGATGGTCCGATGGTGTCCAATTGAATTGATTGGACATCCGGAGGGGCCGTCGCATTGATTGCTCCATCAGGAAATCTTTGACTGGTAATGTGTTGATATTACTGGATGTTTCAAGACAAATGTTTATTGAGAGATTTGTTTTTTTTTAACCGACTTCATTTGTTTTTATGTAAGAATAGGCTATGGCAGTTTTATTTGTCTGTATATACTTATCAGTCTTTTTAGGTCGAGACTCATGATTAATTAGTCCCCTATTCCGTTAATTTATTTTGAAACAACTAATGAACCTCGCAGCTAATGTAATTATTGTCATTAAATAGTTATGATTACACCTTTTATTACTATGGGTACCTATAAATTGATGGCAATATATAAACGATCGCTCCACAGGTATTGCTTTAAGTACCTAAATACAGTAATAAAAGGTTGTCTGAAGATAAATCATTATAATTAACAAGGCCATAAAATATTAAAGAAGGGTAGATAGGTACTCACTTGACTAGGTACCATTTTTAGGGTTTCGTAGCCAAATGGCAAAAACGGAGCCCTTATAGATTCGTCATGTCTGTCTGTCTGTCCGTCCGTGTGTCACAGCCACTTTTCTCCGAAACTATAAGGCCTATGATATTGAAACTTGGTAACTAGATGTATTCTGTGAACCGCATTAAGATTCTTATGTAAAACTAGAAAAAAAGCAGTAAATTTTGTGGGTCCCCATACTCAGAACTGAAACTCTAATTTTTTTTCATCAAAACCATACATGTGGGGTATCTATAGATAGGTCTTTAAAAATGCTATTGAGGTATCTAATGTGTAAATAAAAATATGTAAATAAATGAATTTGAATTTGAATTTGGATTTGAATATCTATATCTAACATCATATTTTTCTAAACTGAATAGTTTGCGCAAGAGACACTTCCAAAGTGGAAAAATGTGTAAACCCCGCCCCCCCCCCCCCCTCTAACTTCTAAACTAAGAGAATTAGAAAAATCACTACCACTGCGAACGTGTTAAAACATCAATCAAAGTTACAACGAACTATAAGAACTTTTATATTATGTTACTTGCTGCTACGAAACCCTTCATGGGCGAGTCCAACTCAAACTTGGCCGGTTTTTATTAATTTAGACTATTCAAGAGTTAAAACTTCGGACAAAATCCTTTACAATATCTAAGTACCTATGACAAGACGATGATTTTAAATTCACTCGTCTTCAGTTGTTGAACCTTGAAAGAATTTAGGATGTATAAAATGAGACAGGTGTGAAACATCGAAATTGTTTTGTAATAATAGAAAATTTCTAGTTTAGCTTTTTTTTTACGTGAGGGCGAATCCTTCATGGATGCTATACCGGACTCCTACCGACTAAAAAACCTTATGTAACGCCCAACAGAACAGCCTACGGTTGGGAGCCCCGGGTAAGCCCTCGGAAGGATGTCCCAGGACTCCCAATTCCTAGTTCAGTGTTCCGATACATAAATCTAGAACGGCGATATCGTCGTCGCCACCGCAAAAATCTTGTACCTACCCTCGGGTATACAAAGTTGTTTCACATCAAAACCGATTTGATGTAAGGTAGGGAGTTTTATTTCGAAATAAACATATTATTATTCCAATACCCAACACATCAATTCTTTAGATTTACTTGATTGTTTAGACCCAGTGGTAGATGCTTGTGTTACGAGTTCTGGTTTAAAATGTAATAGCCCCCTCCCCCACTTTTCAGTTAGCAATGTTCTCCTTCTTAACACCTGCTCGCCACCTTTATAACCTCACACCCTATCAATATTTAAAATTACCTGCGAACTTGGTATGAAATTAACGCGAGCATAAATCATTCGGTGGCAGGTTTTTCATTTCGCGCCCCGCGTGAGTAATCTCGTGTTATCACACTCACAATTTATACTCATATTCAAATTGTGACAGCTTTTTCGTCTACACAACATCTCCTTCAAGATATCTTAAAAGTAGACTTTTAGACCATAGGTGGTGCTAGTTTTCCTACATGGACGCTGAGACCTGGCCTGAGTATCAAACTGATAGGCAATGAGAAGTTTGATGTCGCACTCCTGACTCAGATTGCAATTGTGTGGACTGCAGTGTGTCACTTCGTGATCTTTAATAAGGAGGGCCAAAACAGGGGCGGTGGACTGGAGAAATCTATAATACTGACAACTAAAGGGGTCTAAATCTTGCGATAGGCATTATGGCGTGGCGGTGTAAGACCGTACGTTCTGGTGATCTTTGGAGAAGGTCTACACTGAGCAGTAGGCATCAGCTATCAGAGACGATGATTCAGAATAAGAAAAATATGTACGTACATAACCTACAACTACAAAATATGCATTGATATAGGTAGGTACTATCCGTTGTTTGCAGCCCAGACGTATAAATCTAAATTGAAATGTGAATCAATTGATGTTTTTCTGTGATAAAAAAATAGCATACTTAATGTGAGCAATTCGTGAATAACCCTTCCCTCCACAGCTATTTAGGTCTAGAGATCGAAGTGTAAGATTAATTGATTTCCTATAATGTGTTTCGTGATCCGTCAAGGAAAATAATTAAGCGCATTAGTTAAGCAAAGTCGAGCAATGTGGCCACATGAGGAAACGAAAGGCTTAGCCCATTCATCGACTTAAATTTACCAGCTATCAATCATGACTACAGATTGATTAGGTATATCAAAAGGTGGTTGGTACCTTATATTCCGAGAGCTGGCACGAATTTTTGGGTAGGTATTTGAGGCAAGCTGAAAACTTGTCAGATACCTCTCCTATTATATCCCAACTTGGAATTGCAGACCTGGCTGGTGAGTAGCGGGGCTAAATCAACTCCTAAATTTTTTAAAATATTATTTTTTATTCCCAAAAAATATATTTGAGGCACTACGCAATTTATATACGTTGCGGTGTAATACTTAATGAATACGAAAAAAAATAAGCCAGATATTTTAATCGGGGTTTTAACATTGCCAGACGCGTGCAAAAATATTTTGCAAAAAATTATAAAAAAATGTTTTTGAGGCAGCTTGAAATTTTAATGTAGAGTTATTTATAAGTAAAAAATAAGATTACCAAAAAGACAGATCATTTCGGTGGGGCTTTCTACCTGCCAGGTGATCAAACAAATAATGAATGGGTACGAGCCTGTAGTGCTATAGACAAGCTGGAGTGTGAGAGAGCGCATAACGACAGCTGTCTTCGTTCTTGCTTGCCGCGTTACTATTAGCTCTGGCGAAGCCACGTACGACCCATGAAGTTTCTAGTTAAAATTTCGGAGTTAAAAATATTAAATTTTCTGAATTTCTACTAAAAACATTTTGCGTAAAAGAGATTGTATTGATTTATGGACGTTACGTATTAAAAAAAGCAATAATTAAAAAAAAAATCGCAAAACTAGGTTTATAAAAATATAATATCTCTCCAGTAGTACAATTATTTCAAGTATAAAATAAAATTGAAATAAATTCTATTCATTTATTAATATTTTAGAGATATTGAGTTAATATAAATGTAGGAACCTACTTATAATTTGGTCAAACTAATTTTATTCTATATTTTATACAACCCGTTTTATTTTATTTATCTTTTAATTTTATAAATGTTTAAAATTACATAATTAAACATATTTCGGAATAGGAATAATAATAAATTATATATTATATATTACTTACTAGTATATATTATTATTATATATTATTAGTATTATAATGTGCTCTCTTGTTTGCTTAGTCAGATGAACGTCTGAGACACAGGATTAACATCCTAGTTCAGACAAGGATCTGATAATACACTGTAACAACTTCTTGCCGTAGCTGATAGGTATTCCATTACTTTAGTCAAGTGTAAGTTAAACCATGAATTGTAAGATATTAACGATTGTACTGCTTTTATTACTTTGATATGGAAAAAGAAAATATTATATGTGCCTACAATGACTGAATTACTGTAATCCTAATATTTTAAGTGATATCTGTATTGTTTTTGATGAAATGAATTTAAACCTCATGGGTTATTGTAAGTCACGTGGCCTCGCCAGAGCCAATAGTAACGCGGCAAGCAAGAACAAAGACAGCTGTCGTTATGCGCTCTCTCTCTTACACTACAGCTTGTCTATAGCACTACAGGCTAGTACCCATTCATTATTTGTTAGATCACCTGGCAGGTAGAAAGCCCCACCGAAACGATCTATCTTTTTGGGAATCGTATTTTTTACTTATAAATAACGCTCCATTAAAATTTCAAGCTGCCTCAAAAACATTTTTTATAATTTTTTGCAAAATATTTTTGCACGCGTCTGGCAATGTTAAAACCCCGATTAAATTATCTGGCTTATTTTTTTTCGTATTCATTAAGTGTTACACTGCAACATATATAAGTTGCGTAGTGCCTCAAATATATTTTTTGGAAAAAAAAAATAATATTTTCAAAAATTTAGGGGTTGATTTAGCCCCGCTACTCACCAGCCAGGTCTGCAATTCCGAGTTGGGATATAGTAGGAGAGGTATCTGACAAGTTTTCAGCTTGCCTCAAATACCTACCCAAAAATTCGTGCCAGCTCTCGGACTATTAAATAGGTATTGATAATCATGTACCTAAAGATAAATAACGAGTCCACATTTCATCAGCCTTTTGGTAATAAGAGTCTCTTCTTTGTTAGTAAGGTTATCAACAGTTTTCAAAAGTTCGACTTCCACAAAATCTATTATGTTTTGATAGCCTTCTCGGAAACGCGGTTTGTCCCGTATATAAACATCGCAAATTAAATAAACACGGTTGTTTGTATGAATTAGTTCAACTTAAAACGAACAGAAGTAGCGTCCGCAAAAACCTAACATGGTATACTCGGGATCGGGAAAAACATCAATTAAGTAAACGTGTCATTAAAAGTACTTGACCGTAATTCGAATCTTATATAATGAGATAGGCATATCCGTTACCCGTAGGCTTATCTTACTCATGTTTGATGACGTATTTCCGTCGACTCACCAGCTGGGGGCGCCACCTGTGAACTTATAAAAGAACATGGCGTCCACTTTGTCCTCATTGGCGTTTTGATTCCCGTAGCAAAAAGTTATAGCAGGAACACCTGCTAGTGCATTTATTTTTTCTAGTTACTAGTTATATACCTAGTAAAGTTATAAAAAGTGACTTGGGATGAAGTAAGTGAATTTACAGAAATAATTATTTAACGGCTTTGCCGTTCGTTTGAATATACAGTGAATCTAAAACAAGTGACTTGTGATTGAAGTAAGTGAACCTACAGACATATTTAACGGTTTGACCGTTCGTTTAAGTCTCAGGCGTCTCATCTCATAATGTCCTTTTCTCGAAATGTCCTTTCTCATAATGTCCTTTTCTCGAAATGTCCATTCTCATAATGTCCTTTCGCAGATTGTCCTTTTCTCGAAATGTCCTTTTCAAGAAATGTTCTTTTCCCAAAATGTCCTTTTCTCGAAATGTTCTTTTCTCAAAATGTCCTTTTCTCGAAATGTTCTTTTCTCAAAATGTCCTTTTCTCGAAATGTCCTTTTCTCAAAATGTCCCTTTCTCAAAATATGTACACTACAGGATTAAAAGGCTAAAGCGGGAGCGGAGCTTCCTCATTAGTGGTAACTTGGTGGTTATAAAAAAAATAACCACGAAGGCTAGTCTTCAGTCTTCAGTCTTCTTGGGCTCCCATTTTCCGCACTTAGGTCCGCCAGTGGACCCATTGTACGTGACCGTTGGCTGTCACTCCAGCCAACCCAGCTCCGACCAGAAGCGCAGGATCCTCTTCGGGTCCTCACACGCCTCCCGGAGTGTTGTGGGGCTGCCAAGTATGTCGACTCTGTATGTAACCAGGCTCTCGCACTCCAAGATTGCGTGAGCTATGGTTTCTTCTTTCAACAGGCACGCTCTGCACAGCGCGCTGTCCGTGATACCTAAGACATTCAAGTGCTTATTTACTGTGCAATGACCCGTTATTGTGCCCACCATGGTTCGCAGATCACCTTTATTCAGATGTAGCAACGTTCTAGCTAGTTTTGGCCTGGGTCTCGGTAGAGCTTCCCTTGATTGCCTGCAACTTACTGTTTGTGCCCATCTCTTTTCATGCCGCTCTTTCGTGCGTTGTCTCAGCCATGCCCTTACCTGGTAGAATGGTATTGGTATAATCGGGCTTGGTCCCACCGGTGTGGTGCTGGAACCCAATCTGGCCAGTTCGTCAGCTGCATCATTGCCGCTCGATCCGCTGTGACCTTTTATCCACTGAAGGCTTACCTTGTGTGTTAGGGCCAGCTTTTGTAGCCCCTGGTGGCATTGAAGCACCAGCCCAGAGTCGATTGTGGTGCTCCTCAGAGCTTTTAGCACTGCTGCACTATCGGAGAGGAGCCTGATGTGGTTGTGCTCAATTTTCCTGGAGTCGATTGCATTGGCGGCGTTAATTAAACCTATGCACTCACATTGGAAGATTGACGAATGAGACCCTAAAGGTATTGATGAGTGTATGTTGAGCTCCGGGGAGTAGGTGCCTGCTCCTGATCCGTAGTCTGTTTTGGATCCATCCGTGTACACTCTGAGTTCTCTTATACCGGAGTGGTCCTTGGCGGACTCTGCCAGCGATATATTGTACTTACGGTCAAACACGTATGTTTTCGGTATCCTGTCGTTAGGGGCTTCCACGAGAGGTTCATACTCTATTGCGTCCTCTAGTATGCGCCTATGACCTACCCTTGAGCGCGTCCATTGTTTTGACGCCTGAAGTCGTGCCGCCGCGGCGGCCGCTTCCTGGTGAACGAACAGGTCCAGAGGCGGTAAGCAGAGCATTGCCTCCATCGCTGCTGTGGGTGTGTTGCGAAAGCATCCCGTGATGGCGCAACACGCCGCTCTCTGGAACTGCTGCATTTTATCTATGGCTGAAGCTAGTTCGGCCCTGGGCCACCAAACTATTGCGCCATACGTTACCTGTGGTCTTATGACTGTGGTGTAGAGCCAATGTATGATTTTCGGTGAGAGTCCCCACTTCTTACCGATCATTCGTTTGCATTGCCAGAATGCAATGGTGGCCTTACTGATTTTTTGTGTGAGGTGCTTATTCCATAGCAGTTTGCTGTCCAGTGTGACCCCCAGGTACTTGACTTCATTTACTAAGGAAAGTTTTGTGCCAAAGAGCTGTGGGAGTTTCAGATCATCTATTTGGCGTTTGTTGGTGAACAGAACCATTTCTGTTTTCGTCGGATTTACCGTGAGATCATGTCTGATGCACCATTTTTCGACGATCCTCAAGGCGTTGTCCATCAGGTTTGTTATTGTACCTAGGAACTTGCCACTTACCAGTATGGTGAGGTCGTCAGCGTAACCTACAGTGAGGTATCTCTCTCTGTTGAGTACATCTATGAGCTCGTTCACCACGAGATTCCACAGGAGCGGAGATAGAACCCCCCCCTGCGGACATCCTTTGGCTGCGATCCCTCTAGATGTGGAGTTCACTGTAATTTGTATAGCCCTGTGTCGTAGCATGTTCACTATCCAACTTACCACAGTGGGGTGTACTTTATGCTTTTGCAGGGCTCTTTCGATACTTACAAAGGTCGTCTTGTCGAAGGCACCTTCGATGTCTATAAAGACGCCCAGTGTTGATGATTTACTCTCTAGGGAGTCTTCTATGTACGATACTACCTCATGCAGTGCTGATTCGGTGGATTTTCCGGAGCAGTAAGCGTGCTGCTTTGTGTGCATTGGTATTTGTCGGAGTACTTTCTCCCTTATTTCTCTCTCGCATAGCCTCTCTAGAGTCTTTAATAGAAATGAAGTGAGGCTTATTGGTCTAAAGGACTTAGGATGAGTGTAGTCACTTTTACCTGGTTTAGGTATGAAGAGTACTTTGACTTCTCTCCATGACTTTGGCACGTACCTGAACGCGATGCATCCCGTGAAGATCTTTGTCAGGTGCGTAGTGATAGCCTCTATACACCATAACATAAGTCCGGGGAATATACCGTCTAGTCCCGGTGATTTATATGGTTGGAAGCTTTCGATTGCCCATCTTACCTTGTTATCGGATACTATGGCCCTAGCTGTGGACCAGTCCGGCTCGGATTCGATGGCGCCTTCTGTGTCTTCCCAGTTGATATCTGATTGGATTTGACAGCCTGGGAAGTGTGTCTGTAGTAAGACCTCACACGTTTCGGAGTCAGATTTTGTGTAGGTGTTGTCTACCTTTTTTAGAGATCCAATAGACTTATCCGTGTCCTGAGATAGAAGTTTTTTGACTCTTAGTGCGTGACTATTGGATTCAATATTGGAGCAGAAGCGTTTCCACGCCTCTTTTTTTCTCTGACTTAAACGCTTTTTGAACTTTGCTTGTGCTAGCTTATAGGCGTCCCAGTCAGACTCTGTTCTGGTGTTTTTGGCTCGGTTGAAGCGTTTTCTTACCTTGGTTCTCAACCGTTCGAGGTCCTTACTCCACCATTTTTCTCCCGATTTTGCTCGATTGTCAGGGACGGTTAGGGGGCACGTTTCCTCATAGCAAGTGGTGAGTGTGTCTGTCACCTTCCGGACATGTTGTTCTATGTCGGCGGTGCCAGAGTAACTTACCTCTGAGTGTGCATCTCCTATGTTTAGACCTACTAGAATTTTGTATTTTTGCCGGTTCGTTTTACGTGGGTTACGTCTTGGGGCCGTGGGAATTTTGCTCCAGTCCAAGTCGAACATGATTCTTCTGTGGTCGGAGCATGATGGTTCCTCTGATAGTCTCCAGTTTTTTATCAGATTTGATGCTAGATTAGATGCTAAAGTAATATCTATGAGTGTGTGGGCCCTACGAGTATTGAAGGTCGGTTCGGAGCCTACATTTAATACGTTTAGCTGTGTGGATAATAGGAAGTTGAAAAATGACTCACCTCTATTATTTGTGTCTGCGCTTCCCCAGATGTGGTGATGCGCATTAGAGACCACGAAGGCTAATGCGGAAGCTCCGCTACGCTCCGCTCCCGCCTTAGCCTTCTAACCTAACCTATCCAAGTCGGATTGAGCGGGGTTAATCCTTTAGTGTACATATTTTGAGAAAGGGACATTTTGAGAAAAGGACATTTCGAGAAAAGGACATTTTGAGAAAAGAACATTTCGAGAAAAGGACATTTTGAGAAAAGAACATTTCGAGAAAAGGACATTTTGATAAAAGAACATTTCGAGAAAAGGACATTTCGAGAAAAGGACAATCTGCGAAAGGACATTATGAGAATGGACATTATGAGAAAGGACATTTCGAGAAAAGGACATTATGAGATGAGACCGTCTCAGGTATGTTTTTACTTCATATTTTTACGATCACATATGAGTGTGATACGTCATAACGTGAAATAACCTATTATTTTAAAATAGCACGTCAACCTTTCGAGGTTGCAGTTTCTTTTATTTAATATCTTTAGTTACAGCTACAGCTACAGTCAAATAGCTACAGTTCCAGCTCATTTAGCTCGAACTTCAAATAAGGGCGATCGCGGCGCCACGTGCATTGTCGTAAGTGGAGTAAAAGAAGCCGACTTCCACTAAACCAGATAAGGATGATGGAAATACACGTTTTGGCGACAAATTGCCTTGATAAGATAATATGCTGATACCCACTATTGTAAAATCATAGTCCTGGGTTCGTTAACCTAAACAAAAACGGGGAGATCCGACAATTCGAATCCCTGCTACATTTTGAAAAAGCTGACAAGGTTCTTTCTGCCAAAAGGCTTTTGCTGCCAAAACCTTTTGTATTTTTAAACAAAGAGAATCTTTTGAAAAACTTAAGTTTCTTCGAAAATATTTATGACAAAATTGAAGACCTACTTTAATAATAGGATTTCCATAAATCTTTTATCAAATATAATATGATAATGATAATTTATTACAAATGGCTTGCGGCCATAGATCTGATTTCATATATTATTCTCAGAATTGTCAAAGACCCAATTCTTAAAAATGAACTTTGATAAAATATTGCCTTCAAACACATACATTTTCGAGGCTGAAGCCTTTTCAACGGCACTCGGGAAGGCATGCATTTTGGTCTTCGATCTCCAAAAAGGATGACCCCGAAAAAAGTCAAATCATTACGCCAGCCTTCGAGAGGATCAGGCGTCAAGATCAGATCTCCATCGAATGGAGTCCAGATTCCATTGTACCAAGAGCCTTTTTAGGCCTGTATTACAGTTACCACTCTCCACACAATATCCATAATAATTGGGCATATGACGGTAAATGTCCCTTCAATTAAGAAATTTCTGAGCTTTAGGCTCTCAAAGAGACTGAGAAGTTTAACATCCTCTGCCCATACCAGCAAAGGAAACACTAGCCAGTTACCACCACGAGGGGTATGTACAATATTGTGTATCTATAATAATTGGGTATACGATAGTAACCAGGCGTACGATAACATACTAAGTAACCATGCATGGATGTCCCTTCAATTACGAAATTTCCGAGCTCGAGGCTCTCAAAGAGACGAGGAGAGGTCTAACATCCTCTGCCCACACCAGCAAAGGAAACACTAAATGATATGACCCTGTCATTCTATGTCGGTCAGTTAACTCTGTACAAAATACGTTGGTAAGGAACGAGAGTACCAAAAAGTTTTAAATTTATAAAAGGGTACCGCATTCCCTTTATCCAGAAACTCCAATCCGTCCTGCACGGTATTCGAGAGGACGCAGGTTCGAATCCTGCTTAAAACTGATAACCTTCCCACATTTAAATTTACACCGAACTCTGTTCAAGTCCCGTCCTGACAAAGTTGTAAATTTTCACTTTATGTTAAAATGCTATGGAAAACTTGACTAAGGTGGAATACTAATTGCTTTAAATACTTAAGAATCCATACAACGAACTCTTTTTAAAAAGGTTTCCTTTTTAACTGAAATTACCACATTGTGCAATGGTTCAAAAGATGAATGCTCAAGGCACTCTAAAACTAGTTCCTTTGTCACCAAGTTTGGTTTCTCCACTTTTCCTAACTTCAAATAGCGATGGGTCATCCGCCCAGAATTCAGTTTTAGGACATTGTACGCCTTTGTGAAGTCAGAATAATTCTATCTTTCAGCATGTTCCGTTTACCAGATTTCCTCCAACCACGAGATTGGATGTGCAAAATACATCTCAGTCAAGCTTATTTTCATGATAAAGCTGATGTAGTGAACATTATTCTTTCTCAGAGCACATTCTTGTCTTCCGCTCGGGTAAGCCGCACCCAAAACATTTTCGTTTCTCACCATCTGGGTGCCTCGATTTCTATAGAATAAGAGTATTCAAATACTCGTCTACCTACACAAAATCTCATTTTGCGCATCAAAATCCTGTTACTCTTCACAAACACGTACAAATAGCCTTGAAGACTCTTTAAACCCAGGGATGGTTAGACAATTGGGAGAAAACAATAATAGGTTCCCAAAGAAACCTCTCATATCGTTATGCGATAGACATAGAACTACCTGAAAGTCCAATACCAATAGAAAAGATATTAGACATAAAAGGAAGATTTAGTTAATTCAAAATCAAAGAAACTTAGTTCTTTTGAAGAAAATTCAAACTTGGTGGGTCTTTTGAATTTTTACCACTTTCGCAGTGCCTCGAGGTAGCTTTACCTCAGCGTCACATTCAGTCAATCCCCTAACCGACAACCCACTGAAGAAAATAGTAGTGCACGGAGTGGTACAAGTGGAACTCCAATAGTGGGTCCGCAATTACCGGTTCTCGACAATTTTACAAGCTTTCCATCCGAGATGCTTTCTTACCACGGACGCGTCAGATTTTGCTTGGGAGCCCAGCTAGAAAACATTTCTCTAACAGGCTCGAGGGCCCAGAATAACAAAGATTGCACTGCATCAAAGAGAGATGTTGACAATCTTACACATGATTCGAAATCATATACCGGTACTGTGTTACAGTCTGTACTCATTCAAAGAAGTTGTAGTCCACCCCCCCAGAGGGACGAGACCAAATCAATTGCCTTGACGAACTTAACTCGTCAGCTTGCGTGTAATTGTCCGACATCAAATTGACTTCACCATACACTGCATTCCGAGCCGATACCATAATTATGTATCAGCTCCTCCGGGTATTTTTTGTGAGCATCCTTGCTTCAAATACCACTAAGGCAAGATTGCCTACAAACAATATTCCTATTATGAAATGGAGAACACTACATAATAGGCCCTTTTGTAATGTGTGGATATTACTTCCACCCCCATTTATAATACCCAAGATGCTGTCACACCTTAATCGGTCAACAGGTTTGTTTGTGTTTGTGGTGCCGCGATGGCACAAGGTATTAATAGAGGGCAGTCTCAAAGAGAGAGCTCTGTAAGTTCCATTCTTTCTGCAGAACCTGCAAAAGAACCTAATAAACATTAAATAAATAAATAAATAAATATAAATATTCACGGACATTTCACACAACGCTATCTGATCCCAAAGTAAGCTAGGAATAACCTGCTTGTGTTATGGGTATCAGACCACGGATATTAATACTTATATACTTTTTACGGATATTAATACTTATATACATACATATAATACATAGAAACACCCAGACTCTTGAGACAAACATTTAAACATTATTTCTTTCCTTCTAATAAACACCTCGACAGATCTCCCACCACCTCACATAGAGAATCTGTGGAGTAGTGAAATGTGGGGGGGGGGGGGGCGAAGAGGTAAATAACAGATATATAATCAAAAGCTTCTACTATTGAGCTCCTGGAGACCTACCTTTTAAGATACTTATAAATTTTACAGTTTTAACCGACTTGCATTTTATTCATGATTACAATACGATTCTGTTACATAAATCTGTTGTTGCTGTACTTGATAATACAGAAACCGCTAGTCACCCTTACATAGTTCGCATGTTTTGGTTAAACATATCTTGGTCGATCTCTTTGAAAAATGTAAAGAAAATTAAGTCACATATTGATTGATATTGGGATTGATGACTTAGTTAAATATTACCAAGTATTGATACACTGAGAACATTTTTCAAGTATCTCGTCGTAGTGATTTTATGCTTAGGTCGCCGCATCCACGATCTAACTTTGCTCGATTGTTTTAACTCATGTCATAGGTACTACTTTAGGCCCGAATCAGAGTCCGAAACTGATCATTTTAATTTCAGACAATCTGGTTAGAAAACTATTGTAAACAAAGACAACACCTACGACTAATCAATTGAATCCTTTATTCTAGATAGAAATTAGGATATCAGAGTAACCGATATGAGACTACACAGTCTAATAGTTTATTTATGACTGTTAGAGGTTCTCCAACTATTCTAGCCCCGGCACTAACCCGGTCAACAGCAGCTTCTAAGAATTGGTGGTGGTGGTGGTAAGATCAAATTAATCCTTAACACGAGGTAATTCACGATGGATTTCAAAAATTTTTATCGTCGAGTAATAATGTCAGCTACCACCAATCAAATATAATAATAATTCGCAATTATTTAATCCTGTCAATAGAAGGAATACTTAATACTCCTTAAATAAGATTCCTTATTTAGTCTGTTTAAGATTACATATGAAGTTGTTCTAGATGGTAAAGATTATAAATCTAGATACCATACATACAACATTCTATAATATTATTTTCCTAAAAATAAATTAGAATCACATTGGCGTTTCCGTCACTCACCATGCGAAAACAAACATTTCTCATTATATAAGCTTCGAATTACGGTCAAGTACTTTTAATAGCGGCGTTTTCACTGAAAGAAAACGCATATTAAAATACTTACCTAATTCGAAGCTTACTTTTTAAATCTGCCTGGTGAATAAAAGCCAATGAGGACAAAGTGGACGCCATGTTCTTTTATAAGTTCACAGGTGGCGCCCCCAGCTGGTGAGTCGACGGAAATACGTCATCAAACATGAGTAAGATAAGCCTACGGGTAACGGATATGCCTATCTCATTATATAAGCTTCGAATTAGGTAAGTATTTTAATATGCGTTTTCTTTCAGTGAAAACGCCGCTATTAAGTTTTTGTGCAAACCGTAGTCGCTGTTGTTTTGCTGTATCGTGCGCAACTATCAAAGATAAGTAAATGATAATTTTGCGAGTCTGCTTTTAGAATGGAAAACAATAAAAAGTAAAATTTTAAAGTGTGTTGGAGAACGGATACGATACGATAGGTAAATAAAGATCTGATAGCAAAATGCAAGAAGACCACGAGTGCCAAAGTCGTCTTGGGATAAAATAGAGATTAGGTCGTTAAGTCGTTAGCGTGATACTGCTGTTTGGAAGTGATGAATGGCAGAAGAAGTTGTAAGGTTATGAGAAGAGAAACATTTTATATGTTAAAATCATATTGTCGAAACATACAATCATTCACGACTATAATGTGCTCTAGAAAAACTAAGGATGCCCACTATCTAATGGTCCGCACACTATCATTTAATAAACAAACGCAGCGGAAAGACCTTACCAACCTACATGGATAGTCCAAAAACCTACAAAATAAACATAGTAATTTAAGCACACCGCAGTCAGATGACCTAATTACACATTCTGACATACCATCATAGCTAGCCTTCACAAATAATTTTAAATTGCAAATGCAATAATCCCAACTAACGGTGGCGTGGTAATGCTATGCAAGTTTTAATTGCCAGCCCTACCGTAATGGAACGTCTGACTCAGGTTACGTGTTGAATAGGACGTGTACGAGAATCATCTAGTTATTACTGGACTAGAGATGCACTTGTGCGAACTATGACCTTTATTCCTGAAGGGATTGGCAAAGTCATATACGTCTACCTATCGCCTTGTTGAAATAGACAACTTATCTGTTGTAACTCACGTTTTTATTAACGTGAGGGGAAAAATCCATCATGGATGCAATGTTGGACTCCTACCGACTAAAAAACCTCACGTAACGCCCAACAGCCTATGGTCGGGAGCCCCGGGTAACCCCTCGAAAGGATGCCCTAGGACAGGTTGTAACTCCCATTGTTGAAAATTGTCAAGCTGCTCGTAAGGACTTCAACTTGACTCAACGACTGCCATGTATCTGGCAACCAGAATTCATGGTTAAACTGCCTTTCAAAGCACGGAAGCACTGGCAAATGGAAATGTAGCAGAGTGGTCACCGATCTTTAAACAAACCCGAGCTAAAGATACTTACTGCAGTGATCATTTACAGAACACTGAGTCAGCGGGACTAGGAGCACTTCGAAAATATTGATACAGCTTTTTAAAAAGATTATGTTAGGTACGAGACGTTTTCAAATCCACAACTTTCAGATCTCAAATAAACCTTCATCAAAAAACGTGTTCTTTATTTTCTCTTTACACGAATTATCACAGATTTGATTGGTTCAACTAAATTGACCAAAAATATGACTTATTCGGTTTCAATAACTTACTACAATTAAATCTATAAATAATAAAATTGCTCATATAATTGCGTTTTGATTGGCTCCCAACAAGATATTGCCTCTTATAATATACAACTTTTTTATTTCTTTCTATGAAGTTTTTATCGATTTAATAAACTGCAAGTCGAGAACAGATTATGAGCTAATTCGAGTTCACTTGATACGTTTCTACTGGCCATAAAAAATAATAAATGAGAAACAGTGATGGCGGTAGTAACGTTTTATGGGAATTTGAGAGGGAGACGTAATGCTCAACAAAGAGTGTAGAATCTCAAATTGTGGTGTACCATCGTGTAAAGATGACAGTTAGTTTTATGTGTATATCTATACTAATATTATAAAGAGAAAAGTTTTGTTTACCCACAATGCACAAATGTTTGTAAAACGTCATTACGTTATGTCAAAATTAGTGTAAGAACCTTTGATAATCTATTATATAAAAATAAGTCGGGTTTTCCTTCCTGACGCTATAACTTTAGAACGCACAAACCGATTTCCACGGTTTTGCATTCGTTGGAAAGGTCTCGGGCTCCGTGAGGTTTATAGCAAAGAAAATTCAGCAAAATTTCACATACAGCGCCATCGCGGGCGAAGCTGCGGGCATCAGCTAGTGCTATATATCTATATTATCTATATTATCTCAATGCCATGAAACAATTTTTTTTTGTGTTGTGTGTACAAACTAATAATTAATAATCTTTCTATTTCAACATGGCAATAGGCTCCCTATCTATTACGTGAGACAGAAAACTAAAGGTGGAATGTGATCATTCTTAGTATGCCTCTGACTATCCCTTCGGGGATAAAGACGTGACTATAATGTAAGTAGGTACGTACACCGTCTTCGAGAATTAATCCATCTTGGCGGAAAGTGACGTCACAAAAGGGCGAAATAAAAAAAAGAAAATATGAGTAGGTTTCATTATCAGATCTCTTCAAAATGGTTTTAAGGTCAGTTTGATTATTTTGTTCTTCGTTTGTAGACTCTTTCTCAAAAGGGCATTAAGAGGTTAAAGTCAGCTTGGTAAATATGTGATATCCGATTGTGGAAGCTGAATAGTAATTTCCAAAATACACAACCTTAATCTTTTATAATTTATTTGGTGTAAATTCGAGTGAATCTAAGTCAGACAAGATAATAATGAAGTGGTATTAGATGATTACGAACTTTCAATAGCTTTGTAATCAATACAATTCTTTTCTTTAAAATTTTGAAGAAGCGTCTTGTGGAGTCTACTGGTGACCTAAGGGCTGGCAGTTATTTCTCCCAAAGAATAGGCATCGCCGTGCAAAGGGGGAATGCTGCCAGTCTTTTGGGCACAATACCACGGGGGCCCTATTTAGATTTAGTTTAGTTTTATTTATTTTGTAAATAGTTATTACGTTTTAATGTACATACCATTTGTCTAATATTTTATTGAATAAATTATTAAATACATTTTACGAATTGAAATTGAAACTTAGAAATTTAATTGAAATTTAGGTAGTAGGAAGTATTTTTGTAAAATAAAGTAATAATATTTTTTAAAGTACATAAGCACCTATCTTTTAAACGTGACTTAAAACATTGCTCTCGGAATGACTAGAGATAATCTAAATCTATTTGAATAGGAAAAATATAATTTAAATAATCTGGTTATAAACCACCAGAAACTCGTACTTTCACTGTGCATCCGTAATTGCATATCAGATTAGATTATAACTTTTTATCCGGTACAATGGCGGATATTATCACGAATCTTGTGCACGGTTCATCTAGCCACAGCGCTAAGCCCGGTTTCCATCTCGAGATGAGCGAACCCATTAATGAATCCGTATAACTCACAACAGTAAAGTCCATACTTGTGCTCCCGATTCTGTGGTTGCAACTTAAGCGGAGTCATTAATGGGCCCGCTCAGCTCGCGGCGGAAACTAACATTTATACTTATCTAAGATAGCTCCTTTTGTGTTAAACTTTCCCTTTGTAAATTTAAAGATGGATCTTACTAGTGTTTCGTAATTGTGGTAAGTGAACATTTTAGTAGCGTTTATAATCGTGTTTGAGTACTTATTTGTTATACCGAGTCCACATTTTAGAATTTTCAGTTAATTTGTCCAGAGCACCTTTGATTTCCATTGTATATTATTATATGAAGACGAGACGTGTTGACAGACCGAGAGCGTGACAGTAACGCGTCGCCGAAGATTAGCTCGCGAGCGTGCAGTGCAGTGCTCAATATCAATACCAGCTGTGTCCTGTGTGTTTGTTTGTATTTTATTAGTGTTGAGACCCTCTGATGCATATACATCAAGAGTTATTGTTGATGATGTGTTGTAGTTAGTGATGATGGCATCAGTTATTACTTAGAGGAGACTGAGCACTCGTAGAGCTAAAAACCCGAAAGAATTTTCACCTATTACATGGAAAAATCAAAGGATATCATGTCGGACTTGAACCATACGCGTACCAACCGTTTAGCACCGGGCGCCCGGGTACCGCTTCGGAAAGATGTCCCACCTCGTGTTGGCTACCACCACTACCTCGTCTAAAGATTCGGGTGTAATCCAAACTCTTTGGGGTTCATTTGGTTGTTACCCTGCTTCTTGCTCTATCTTGGGTCACTTTATAGCACACTAGCGGACGTCACGCGGTTTCACCCGTTCCCGTTCCCGTGGGAATACGATAATAAAATATAGCCTATATTCACCGCAAAGAGTGTAGCTTCCCAACAGTGAAAGAATTTTTCAAATCGGTCCAGTAGTTCCGGAGCCTATTCGTTACAAACAAACAAACAAACAAACAAAAAACAAATCTTTCCTCTTTATAATATTAGTATAGATTTAATTTGATATCTAAGAACATTCTAGACTCCATCAGCTTCGAATATTACCTCTACTGACTACGTTTTTATGGTACATCGATAAAATAGATCGACACGAGACTAAATCGAAAATTATTAGGAGAATCTCCCCCTCCAGTACCTATGGGTTTGCATATAAACCTAGTTTAGTATCAGTACAAGAACATTACACTCGCATTTTTCATGTTATTAAAGTATCTGTGTCAACCCAAAGAGTGATAATAACTTAATATTCGACACAAAATGTCTTCCACCCTACCCTTATCATTTTAATATTTTGACCCTTCAAAAATATCACCTTGGAAGGCATTGTTAGGCTTCTAAAGGTTCTCGTACACTGTGGAGTGGGCGGGAATAATTCTTTCATATTCAAACAAGATCATTACTGTTGTCAATAGAGGCGACATAATTTATTTTTCGCTCTTGCTTCAAGCTTGGAGAGAAGTGACAAAAGGACTGGAAAGAGAGCATAGCTGTGTGGTCCAATGAATAAGAAATAGTGGTTTTTCTTATTAATTTATTTAACAGACACAGAACACACTATTTAATGCATAAAGATATAACTAAGAGAAAGACTTTTTTTACTGGTGGGCCGTATCCTTGTCTGCCCCACCTTAGTGGTATAAAAAATTGACCTTGTTTTCTCCATAATAGACGAAAGAACGTTGCAACTTAGGCACGCCGAATAGATATTTTTGTATCAACTATCATTCTGTCATTGAATTACTCATTTAATACATTTTGTGACAAATAGGTGTTTACATTTCAGAGATAGGAAATTAACCACAAGCACCACTCCCATTTCCATCAAAATCCATCTAAAAGACTAAGCTTCGTCTAAAAATATGAAATTAAATTACTAACTAGAATTCTTTATCCGCTTGAAAGAAATTGTTTAATGTTTGAGAATAGGTTAATTTGATTTAGCCAGACGATGAAAATTGATTATTTCGCTGTAATAACGTGCTATTAGTAGTGTTACAAGCTATTAAGTAAAACTAATAATTATGTTTTATGACTTAAAAATCGTTTCTTCACGTTGCTTTGCACTTTACATGAATGTTAAAAGAATGTCGAAACGTAGAACTTACGTGTTCCGAAATTGACGGGCTCGGTTGCGCTGTGCTAAGGTTGTATTCTGAGCTGCTGTGCTAAGGTCTCGGGTTTAAATCCCGGATAGGATCCAATATTTGTGTTTTCCACAAATTTTGTTTCGGAACTTAATGATTACTATGTATGTATGGATTTATAAACATATCCCCCACTAGCGGACGTCATGTCGTTTCACCGGCGCGCGGCGTAGCTCCGGTTCGCGTGGGAATACAGAAATTAAATATAGCCTATGTTCACCGGGAATAGTGTAGCTTCCCAACAGTGAAAGAAATTTGCAAATCGATTCAGTAGTTTCGGAGCCAATTTGATGCAAACAAACAATCAAATCTTTCTTCTTTATACTATTAGTATAGATTTTCATTAGTTTAGTTTGGGTTAAATGAAGCTAGGCACAAAAATGTCCACTCTACAATATTTTAAAAAGTTGCATCACAGATCGCTACCGCTTATTTTTTTTTTATTTTGTTTCTTTTTTTATACTACTTAGGTGGCAGACAAGCTTACGGCCCACCGGAAGGTTGGTAACCGTAGCCTATGGACGTTTGCAACACCAGAGGTGCTACACACGCGCTGCCGACCCGGCGCAGGTTGTGACGACCCACAGTTGAAATTTTTCAAGCCGCCCTTGTCCTTGAACTTGGCTTAACGACTGTCATTTTACTGACAACCGGGACCAACGGCTTATCGTGCCTTCCGAAGCACGGAAACGCTCGTAAATAAATGTCACAAAGTGGTCCACGTGGTGGTCACCCATCCATATTCGGCCATAGTAAATGTTGCTAACTGCAGTGATCGTTTACAGAACACTGAGTCCGCGGGGCCACGAGCGCTTCAAAAATTCGCTTCGCTTATGCCTTAGCCATAAGTTTTCCATAGCGCAACGCTCCAGAATAAAGTCCCATTGAGTACCTACAGGCTATGGCCCGATGTACTACTGCATCCCTTTTTTATGTATATTCTCGTCTACTTAGAAGCTTCCTTTTAATAATAAAGTTTTTTCAAATTTCGTCAGTTGTTTATTAGATATAGATTTGTTGATTGATTGATTGATTCCGTGTTGAAATAAAGGAAAAATTCACACATCATATCTTTATGCCACTCAAGTTGTTTTTGGTTTTGGACCTATAGTGTATGGATACTAGAATATGCTCTCTTATTTCTAAAATTTCAATTCTGTTAATAAAATTTAGGATGTTTGCGTGAAGCACAAATTAGAGATAGGTGTAAGCCTGTCAGGGCAACAAGTAACTAGGTTAGGTTTTACACCACGAAAACGAAATAACCTAACATCTCATTTGACCCACTTTACAGAGCAATTGCATTAAAATCCTAGAAATTTAATCAGCGGTACCATTTCACAGGAAAATCGATTTACTCGTTACACTCATCTTGCAAAAACTTAGATTCGATTGTTTGTTTCAAAATGCGTATGCACTCGTACGCATTTTGAAGCAATGAGACGAGACCAAAACTATGTTTAGCAACCAATCATGCACAAATTTACCGAATGGGCGTAAAACTCTTATTTGTGAAAGAATTATGATTCTTATTTCTGTTACAATAGATTATATGACTTACGACTACAGCTAAAAATAAAGTGAAACCATAAGAGTACTTAGACAAAAATATAAATGAATTTTATTACATGTTGTGTTAAGCGCCAAAATAACTACAATGAAAATCGTTCTTTATTTTCAAAGAGCGAAAGTTGTATTTCAATATTGGTACAAGGAGGTGAAGGCTTATATACCGTTGCTAGGTTACGGAGGTGCAGGTCGATGACCCGTGCGTGCGCGCAGGTTCGTGGGAAATTGATCTTTACCTTTCATTCGGTAAAGGGGTTTTGTGTGTTCGTTTGCGGATGATCTGACGATTGCCAAATTGTTACATAAGTATTTATTTATAACAACTGAATTGTGCTGGTTGGTCAAGGCTTAATCTAATCCTACCAGTTATATTTTCACTCAAAATACATGGCAAACAGACATAAGCTTATGCGGTGGGTTTATTTCTTTATTACTAAGGTGATCAATAAGTATACGACGCAACGCACTTAATACGTGATACAGAGTGATACTATTCTGGTCATATTAGCCACTCCTGTTGCTTGCAGTTGCTGCAACTGAAACAAGATTTATGACTGTAAAAAGTACTGTAATTTCGTCAGGGCCATTATATTCAGTCTTGCTATAGTCTTACACAAATATTTCGCACGGTACATTGCAATTTTACTTAGGCCATCACGATCGCAACGCTTTAAAGTTTGCCTTAATATCTGCAGTTTCAGCTAATACCAACTTAACCTCATTACTCTTCGCTAGGTTTAACTCCATTTAGATTTTATTTTCCATCTCAACTCAATTCATAGAATCAACAGCATTCATTACAAGAGCTATTAAAATGTTCAAAAATGACATGCTAAGGTGCTTCAGATAATTTACGAACCGCGCATAAATTACCGCAGCCATTGTTAGATGTTATATTACAATTTGGTACACTTCGCTGTGTCAATCGCCATTCGAACAATGTAACTCCATGTTGTGGCTAATATAGTATTCTTTTGTTCAATGGGTCTTTTGACGGGTAGGCAATTGACGGATTTATGTGTTTTACATTTACATTCGTCTTGTATGTGATGATAAGTAGCTATTCTGATAATAATAATGAAGGTACTAAGTAAGAGCTTTTTATAGTCCCACCAAATGGACATATATCTATAGATTACCTAGGATCCCTCTTCCTTTGATATCTTTTGATACAAATCGTCCAAAATGTACCTACATTACAGGTACTCGTAGTTGTCGTATGTAAAAATGTATTTAAGTAATACACATCTTTACATTAAAGTTTCCGTGTAACTTCTTATTTGAGATGAAACATTTCGTTAACTCTTTTCGGTAATTTCAAATAAATGTTCTAGCTTTTGCTTAGTGAATATTAAAATATAAGCCGGTGATGTACGCCACACGTTATTCTATTCAAACTAGTGTTGTGTGTGACATATTGTGAAATGTTTTGTGGAAATACACGACCTCACGACTTGGTCTAAATAAGATTGTTCAATCCTAGATGGATATCAATCAAATGTGTATCTAATGACGGGTATTAGTGAAGCTGGTTTTTGTCATTATCCAAGCTTTCGTATCCATAGTTTTATGTAGGTAGGTGGGCCACGTTTTGTACTGTAATTTTATCTTGCTTTATGCTTTAGTCCTACTAGTATTGTCTATACTCGAGTTCCAAATCTATCAAATTTCTGTGAATCTTCAAGTCCACCGGCTAAATTACACGATAGTTTTTGCTTACAATTTCGATACCACCCTTCTCTAGTAGGAAAATAATACTAACCCTTCCGGGTAGTAAACTTGTCCTGTCCCTTTCACTCACACTAGGTCAGAACAGAACAGTGGCATCAAAATAATCATTAGTGCACAACTTCCAAAATGCCCTAGGTTAACCTAATTTAGGCCAGTTTATTGAACACACAAATAGGTCATGCAGGCAGAGTTCATGAGTATAGGTAGTACCTACACTTTGATGCAGGTTTCAGTTCGTTCATACTTACAAGGGGAGTCTTTACTGAGTAACGTTTACAATGAATATAAGTAGGCTTCAGTTAAGTAAGCTAGAGCTACAGTTACCTAGACACTCCAAGGTAGTTCTTCTACGCAAGGCTCGTTGATGAACATGCAAGTGCACGCAGCACTTGATGCCATTTCAGTATGAAAATCCTCATAGATGCAACTTCCAATTCACTTTAAAATTTCAGGCTCATCCTCATTAAGGCTTTCTTCCGCGTACGCTTAGTTTGTGGAATGATGTCCCTGCTTCGGTTGTCCCAAACGCCTACAGTATGGGGTTCTTCAAAAGGGGACTTAATAGTACATTATGATACAAGTTCGGTAAGTTGATAATTACAGCCGAGGCGTTATTGCTTTGCGGCCCGAGCCGCAGGCGAGGGCTACAAGAAAGCAGAGGCTGTAATTATCAAAGCGAACGTGTGTCATACGACGTTTTATAACATATTTGCGAGGAAACAAGGAAATAAATAAAACGGGGACATTCATAAACTAACAAAAAAACGTAGCAAAAAATAGCGATAATAAAGCGCGCGGAATTTTACTTGTTCACAACGCTTTCTTTTTTTCTTATTTCTTAAGAGGCAAAGGCACAAAAACAGCAGGTATTATTAATAAAGTAAATTAATATTGTTTGTATTGGTTTCACATAAATGGTTGTAATTTATTGTCAAAATTAATTAAATTAAACAATTACATGTTTATTTTATTATATTTTATCTACCAAAGTTAATTTTATTCATAAAATGTTCACCACTTTTCTGACATAAAAACTCTTTGCTAAGATTTAAAAAGGAACCGTTCGTTTTAGACGCAATCGTCCGTTTTACTTTACATTACCGGACTAGGCCGTAATGAGATACATTACGTTAGTGAAATGGGTCAAATAAGAGACTCTTTACGAGCAAATGTGTTATAAAAGGTTTTTACAGGGTCGGCAGCGCGTTTGCGGCGCCTCTGGTATTGCAAATGTCCATAGGCTGCGGTGACCACCGGTACATGTAGTAGGGTCGTATGCTTGTCTGCCACTCTAGTGGTATAAAAAAATGAAGACTAGAAATCAATCAGCGCAAGGAATTCCACTGTGGATCAGCAATTTCCTTTCCACCATCTTCTTTAGGCTAGACACTCCTCCATCCATCCATAATAATATCAATCAGGCTCAATAACAACGTTTTGTCAAACACACACACACACACACACACACACGCAAAAGTCGCCGTTACTTCAGACGTTTACACATAAGCGTTAATTCAATAAACTTTACCTGAATGGTTAAGTTACATCTCTCAATGTTGCCCTAAAATCAACATAAACTTTGAAGCAATAGAGTTTAGTTTTGAACAACAAAATAAATAGTACTGTTAATGTGTGCTGCTCATGTAAAGTCTCTTTCTTACCGGCGGCGTTGATTTATGAATCCTATGAACAACTACTTAAAGTTCAATTACTATGTAACATTTTGAGACAATTCAAACACTAGTTTTGTAGCGCACTTATACCGACAATCTACGCTGTCTAGTTGTAATAAGGTGTGTTTTTGTGTGAGATTGTATCGTGCAGTCGGGTTACTATCCGTACCAGTCAGTGCCTGGCATCGGAATAAAGACCCCTTCTCACAGGTATTGCTTGAAATCGGACGGATTGATCAAGAAGACGGAATGCCATCTTTGTTAGTCTAGTTTATATTATTAGTCCCATCATTTAGTTCCTTATTTACGTCACTTTTATAATATTAAATGTCAGTAACGATTTTTTTACGCGAGGGAGATTCTTACATGGATGCTATGCATGCCGGATTCCTACCGACTAAAAAGCCTCACGTATCCCGCCTTACAGCCTACGGTTGGGAACTCCGGGTAAGCCCTCGGAAGAATACCCCAGATATATGTATAGTAACGTTAAATAACGATCTGAACGATTAAATAAAGAATTTTCTCTGCCGTGCAATATAAACTTATCCAACATGACATAGGTATTTACTTCGTCTTGTAACCATGGGATCTCCCGACCGTCAACCTGCTTTTTTGACGAGCAGGCGCCCTCAATAGTTGCATGTAACGATCAAAGTGAATGGTCTCATTTCATAATAAAAAAAAAATCTGATCTTTTGAATGTGATGGTGCTTTTGGATTTTGGAGCCCTCGTGCACAGTAGACGGCGATTTCCTCACTACTCTACCGTACTTAACTTACCACTGCGTCTGAACTCTTAAGTCTCGTGTTGAGTTAGTAGAATAGTACGTTTTGAAATAGCAAATAGCATTTTTTTATCTTTTAGGGGTTGATATAATGTAGATGAAGCAGTTAGATTAAAAGAAGAATATACAAATATATTATCTTACTTCCCCGGCATAATAGTTGTGTGTATTATGTCTCTAACAACGCGCATACAGTTAGCCAGCGTCCAAGTTTTTTGCTTTCGGTTCATTCTCGACCTTGACTATTTGTACCTAGCTATAGCTAGATCCTTAACCATCCTAGATGTCTGTCTGTCATTGAGGATCATCGTTAGCAAATGATGGATTTCTACATTCATTTTCATTTGTAATAAAAATATTTTGACATGCGCGATAAAGTGACTGTCATGGCCGTTAAGGTGTGTTCTTTCAGTGCAGTACAAGATTTATTAATTTCGTATCCTAGATAAAGCAAGCATTGATAAAGGGGTTACGGCATGAAGGCAACGGATGGATGCCTTGGAAGTAATACTTATATTCCTCGTAGAATAATTTGAAGTTGTTCGCCAAGAATCCCTCTTGATATTGTTGCCAAGAAACAGCTGTGATTTATTACAAACTAGCGGACGTCACGCGGTTTCACCCGCGTAATTCTCGTTCTCGTGGGAATACGGGAATAAAATATAGCCTATGTTCACCGCAAAGAGTGTAGCTTCCCAAAAGTGAAGAAATTTTCAAATCGGTCCTTAGTTTTGGAGCCAATTCGATGCAGACAAACAAACAATCAAATCTTGAATTTTAAATATGGAAAAAGAATTGGTTTCGAGCAGGATTCGAACCTGCGTCTTCGGCGATCCGTGCTGACGCGTTATCCACCCGCCACCGAAACCTACTCGGAACTAACCAAATTTTCCACCTTATTATACGTCTTGGGGCGACGTAGGCAACATCTACCGGCACTTTTTAGAAAGTTACACGGCACGAATATATAGAATTGCACCTATATTCATTCGATTTATGATGAAACCAGCCCGAACATTAAGATTATTTTTGAAAAAGCAATTAGTTTGCTAACTGATTATAAATTTTAAATATGGAAAAATAATTGTTTTCGAGCAGGATGCGAACCTGCGTCTTCGGCAATCCGTGCCGACGCGTTATCCTGCCGCCACCGAAACCTACTCGGAACCAGCCAAATTTTCCACCTTATTATACGTCTTGGGCGTTTGGTTTGGTTTTTGGTTATAGGTTTTGGTAATAGGATTTTGTTGGTTCCGAGTAGGTTTCGGTGGCGGAGTGGATAACGCGTCGGCACGGATCGCCGAAGACGCAGGTTCGAATCCTGCTCGAAACAAATTCTTTTTCCATATTTAAAATTTATGATCAGTTAGCATACTAAGTGCTTTTCAAAAATAATCTTAATCAAATCTTGGTAGGTACTCTAACTACCAGACCAGGCAGAAATCATGTTCTCCCCTCTGCCTACCCCAGGGAAACTAGCGAGCGAGTTCTTCGCTAGGCAGCTCATTGGACGACACTGTTAGTCATTTGATATTCAAATTCCTTGAATTTGTAACTATCTTGGTGCACCTGTTCAAACTTTGAAATTACCTTCAACCCCGTTGAATTCATTAGTATATCTTACTTACTCGTCTTCATCTTAGCATCATATCGGTCATTTAAGAGTGCCTGGGATTCACTTTAAATAAAAAAAAACTATTCTCTTGTCGTCTAATTTCATCGTGAATCGATTTTCCAAACGCTTACAATATGGGGTTCTACATAAGGTCTTAAAATGCTGCAGGGTCAAAAGTGCGAGTGTTGCCTTTGGTGTTGCAAACGTTTATGGACTAGGCTAATATAATGACCAAAAGCCATCAGGTAGGACGTAAGCTTGTCTTTTTTTTTGTTTAACGTGAGGGAAAATCCTCATGAACGTTATGCCGGACTCCTACCGACTAAAAAACCTCACGTAACGCCCAACAGCCTATGGTTGGGAGCCCCGGGTAAGCCCTCGGAAGGATGTCCCAGGACACGTAAGCTTGTTTGCTACCTTAGTAGTAAACAAAAATATTAAACTTCTAGTTGCATCCAAAACCTTTTCTTAGGGTCCTTGGCGCGCTTTGATTGAAGTTAAGTTTAAATAATTAATAACAACTGAAAAATAAAAGCAAGTTTTCTGTTTTAAAATTAAGCATATATTGTTTACTATGTATACTTGTATACTCTTTTTATCAAAATCTTTAAGGAAACTAACAAATTCGTCTATGTAATAATTAACAAACATGTCTTCTTTTTTCAGGTACTTTTTGATGGAGATCCCCACGTCATTAAGGAAATAGGTATATTAGTTAATCTGTATAGGTATCAGGTTATCACGATGTGGTAAAGAACTAGAACAAAAAATAGGTAATATGCAAGAAGAATCGGTATGCTATTTTCCTTCCTTAAAAAGTAATATTCGCTTTTCGGTATAATTGAATGACAAATTAAACCAACAATTCAGCGAATTTAGATACATGTGCTACGGCAAATAACTGAGGCTTTAGTCATGTTGCTAGGGAAGATTTAGCAGCCTTTTCAGAAACTGTCAAAGAAGTCATCTGCGGTGAGAAATGGATGCGCGGAGTGCGAAAGAAGATACCTCATGGTATAAGCTTGGAAACTGACGTGAGAGGTTCAGCCACGCTATGGGGATCATTTAAACCATTAGGCGAAGCCAAGGTGGTAGTCAAAGTCTGCCAGTTCCTTGGGACATCCTTTCAAAAAGTTACCCGGGGAGCCCAGCGATAGACGGATATTGGAACTGGTTCAAAGAATGAATTATTATAATACTAGCTGACCCGCGCAACTTCTTTTGCGTCTGATAAGAGAGAGGTGTGGTAGGTGTTATAATTTTGATATCATGTTTCCCGTCATTACCTCCCTTCACGTCGCTAGTATTAATTATTTTAGAATTAATTTAGGTTATTGTGAGCGATCCTTGTAGGATAAATAAATAAATACTTTCCTATTCTTTTAGAAGTTGTTAAGAGGAACAATTTTGTAATACATTATTTTTACGTAACTTTAACCATTTCGGCAGAGCTTTTAAAAGCAATAATTTTGACGCCTAAAGTGTCTTAAGTTGGCCACCCTAAACCTACAAATAGGTCGCACGTTCCAGACACTCTCACAGTGTCTCCCTCTGTTCCACGCTATGGACCCGGCGCCCGCACGGTGAATCCATAAAATGCTGAGGAAACGATCTTTTAGTAGCGAAAACACTAGTAGTAGCTGCTGAAGTGAACTAATAGACAAATTAATTACTGACCGGTTACTCTTTAATTACTTTTTGTCTGTTACAAATCAAGTTCAGATCAGATTTCACGTAACTGGATATACATAATTAATTCTAGCTAGATTTTATTAACCGAAATTAATCTGTCTGAGGCCAATGAAAGCAGTAGGTACACCATTTTCCTCGTTCTGAAATAAGTGAGCGGAGCGGGAAAGCCGTCGTTTGCCAAGATCAAGGTCAGCGGCGTGCAATGTCACGGCTACTACTGAACGGAATAATTGTGAAACATGTTATTTAATCAGTGATTGATTTGTATGTAGGTAGGTTACTTGTTTTTGTATGACCAATATATGAGTTGCATTTTTGATTGATAAATGATTTTGTTGCTTTTGGTTTAGATACTTGAGATGTTACACCTCTTTTTGTTATTTCGAGGATAACATACCTACCTAGTATGTAATGCTGTATGGCCATGTTTTTACAAATATTTGAATTGAGCTGATGTGGTTAAGGAGTATGACCTCCTTTTCTTGAACACCAAATAGAATGGAGTGAATAACAACTTGTTATTCTAAAGTTATTAGACATTATAGATGCCCGCAGCTTCGCCCGCGTAAAATAAGTTTCCGCGGGAACTTATTCCCGGGATAAAAAGTAGCCTATGTGTTATTCCAGACTATAATGTATCTCTGTACCAAATCTCATCCCGATCCGTTCAGCCGGTTGAGCGTGAAAGAGTAACAAACATCCACACTCACAAACTTTCGCATTTACAATATTAGTAAGATTGTAACAAAAGTAATCTTTGAAAAACATCACACATGATTACAAAAACTTACAATTTGTGTGAAATTGTAGATAATTTATGCAAAAATGTGAATTGTTATCAGTTGGCGGCTGGTGGTGCGGGTACGACCTTGCACTTGACAATGGTGCTGGAACTGATTCTGTTTGAGCAGTTGAGCTCATCGGGCTGTGACTAATGACACCATTTTTTTTTTGGGTTTTCTCGAAACATGTCGAGTTTTTCATTATAATCATCGTCGTGTATAAGTGCTATTTGGAAACTCACAGTATGGTAAAGGTTCATTCAACAGGCACATAGCATTGCACGCCTATTTATCCTCGTGTCAAAAATGTACATAAAGTGAATTATCATACAGTATCGTATCACAAAGACTACGCGGTAGGATTCAGGTTTTATTTTTATCGAGGAAAAAAATGCACCACCTAAACTATTTCAACTTATATACGGTCTGGAGACAGACAGACTGATGGACAGGCGGAGGAGTCTTAGTTTGGGTTTGGTTTTATACCCTCTAACTACGGTTCCCACGAAAATTTAACCGCGAAGGATAATATGTAATTATGTTAGTCTGTTGTACCCGTGGTCGAACGAAAATATTTAAGGTATTGTACGGAACGACTGACTTATTCCGTTGGTAGTGTTAATAGACGTGATACCTGTGATCAATGCACACAAACGGAAAATATTCAAACGCATGAGGAACCTTCCACTTCTTCTTCTGATAATTTGTTTTTTCGTAAATAGCCAATTGTACTTGCTCCATCAAAATATAGATGGCTTAATAAGTAAGTCAGGCGAGTTGATTGTACATCTGCACTCATTAGGTAATAAAAATCAGAATAGTTGTCCCATTGATATACTTTGCATTACAGAACACAACATGACACAAATAGATGCAAAATTATTAAGGCTTCCTAATTTTGTACTTGGCGCATACTATACACGAGAAAATCATCATGGAGGGTCTTGTATACTGGTAAAGTCCACATTTAAATTTAAAAATATACCAGAACCGAAGGCACTGAGTATAACTAATATTTTTGAAGGTTGTGGTATTGAGTTAATAGACCATAAAATTATTATTGTATGCATTTACAGATCACCAAGAAACATAAGGGAAAATATTGACTTGTTTTTTGACCGCCTGGGGTTATTATTATATAAAACTAGCTGACCCGCGCAACTTCGTTTGCGTCAAAGAGAGAAGTGTAGTATAAATATTTAGTGATATAATATTTCCCGTCGCATTTACTCCGTCACTTATGTTCATTAGAGCTGCTGACCTGTGGGTCAGCAGCTCTAATGAACATAGTAAGTAAGTAAGTAAGTTGTGTGCAACTTCGCTTGCGTCACATGAGAGTGAGAAGGAGATAGGCGTGGTATTAATATGTAAAGTGATATGATGTTTCCCGTTGCATCTACTTCCGCCCGTCCTTTTATGGTACGAATCCGACTCGCACTTGACCGGCTTTTATCGTTCACTTGACTGGCTACCACTGCAGACCACGATTACTGCCGTCGTCGCCTCGCTCTATTTTAAAACTTACTAAGAGGGTTATTGTAAGCGAACCAAAAAAGATAGGCATATGCGGTTCAGGACTTTTTTTTTAACTTTTTAAGAGGAACAATTTTATAGTACACTATTTTTACGTAACTTTAACCATTTCCACAGTGTACGCAATGGAAGCTCTGAAAAGAAAGAAATTTTCCCCGTTCTCAAAACGTTATTCATGGCTGCTCCGCCCCTATTCGTCTTAGCGTGATGTTATACTGTTATTAACCATCCTCAATAAATTGACTATGAAACTTTAAAATAATTTTTGAAATGCAACCAGTAGTTTCTGAGATGGTAGCACAAACAAACTTAGTTTTAAAATATTGTGAGCGGACCTTAAGAGATAGACAAATTAGGTTATTCTGGGCGAACCTTAAAAGATAGACATATGCCGTCGCGGACTTTTTTTTAGAACTTTTTAAGAGAAACAATTTTGTAATACACAATTTTTACGTAACTTTAACCATTTACGCAGCGTACTCTTCGGAAGCTCTCAGACGTTAAAAAATATTCCCCGTTTTCGAAACATTCTTGATTGCTGCTCCGCTCCTATTTGCCTTAGCGTGATGTTATATAGCCTATAGCCATCCTCAATAGATGGACTATCAAACTGTAAAAGAATTTCCGAAATCCAACCAGTAGTTCCTGAGATCCTAGCGTTCAAACAAACAAACAAACAAACAAACAAACAAACAAACAAACAAACAAACTCTTCAGCTTTATAATATTAGTATGGATAGGATATAAAAATAAAAAAATCATCATCTGCGGGGATTTTAACATCAACAGGACCAATACATGTAATATCTCATGCGAGTTTGAACAGTTGCTTAAGGCATTTAATTTAAAATTAGCAATAAATCAACCAACACGGTTAAGTTCAATGAAATGTATAGACAACATAGCTCATAATATTAGAGGGTCGAAATCATATGTTGTAGACTTGTCTCTCTCAGACCATACTGCCCAGCTATTATCTTGCCCTATACAAGGAAATATTAATACAGGACACTGGTTTAAGATGAAGAGGGACTATAGCAATGATAATATTTATAAATTTGTAGAGTGTATAAGTAGTCTTACATTTTCTGAGACCTTCGCCTGTGATGACCCAGATGAAGCATACAATGACTTTTTCGAATTATTTAAATTGTTCTATGACTTGTGTTTTCCAATAAAAAAAGTTAAAATAAGTGTCGTTAAAAAATCTAAATGGATTAGTAAGGGATTAAAATTATGCTCTAAAAGGAAACGTCATATGCTATGGAAAAGCAGACTCTCACCAACCCCAGAAAATATGACTCAATACAAGAATTACACAAAAAGACTAAAATATGTTATAAATAATACACAAAAAACACAAAATAACTTCTACATAAATTCAGCAAAAAACAAATGTAAGGCTACATGGCAAATCATTAATAACTACAAAAGCACAACACTAAAAGATGAAATAACAGAAATTAAACATAACGGACAAATCATCACGTCACCTGATGTTATTGCTGAAACCTTTAATAACTTTTTTATTGATGACATTCAATCGAGTACAAATATAAATATTAACTGTTATAAAAATATAATCCATAATAAGTATAATTCACTATTTATGAAGCCTACTAACCCAGTTGACATCCATAACATTATAATGAGACTCAATAACTCTAACAGCACAGGATATGATGACATACACACAAAAATAATTAAATTAATACCCCAATACTTAGCACCCGTACTTAGTCACATGATAAATTTAAGGATTGAGCATGGAGTATTTCCAAAAAAATTAAAAATGACTATTATACATCCACTGCTCAAAAAAGATGATAAACTAAATGTTAGGTCATACAGACCTATTGCATTAATACCAATTTTTGCGAAAATTTTTGAAAGGGTCATTTATAATAATATGTACAATTACTTCGAAGAGAATTATATTTTTATAGAGGAACAATTTGGTTTTCGTCAAGGAAAATCTACTGGTGCTGCACTTTTCCATTACCTACAGCAAGTAATGACAGGAATAGACCAAAAAAAGAGTATTACGTCCCTATTTATGGATATGACCAAGGCCTTTGACCACGTGGATCATGAAATCCTGTTATTAAAACTGGAAAAGTATGGAGTAAGAGCCAACTCGTTGGCATTACTAAAATCTTATCTCACTGAGCGCCTACAGGTGACCACAGTTAAAAATATAAAAAAAAAATCAAAAATTGAAGTAAATTATATATCCAATCAAAAAATTGTTAAATATGGCGTCCCACAAGGTAGCATCCTTGGGCCGCTGTTGTTTCTAATATATATAAATGACCTCCCTAAAGCTTTTAACCAAAACATGATACTATTCGCAGATGACAGTACGGCTATCTTTACTAACAATGACAATAATATGCACTATGAAATTGACATAAATAATTCACTCAAAAATATAATAAAATGGATGACTGAAAATAATTTAAACATAAATTTGGGAAAAACCAATTATATGACATTTACAAACAGACATTCTACTTGCAATAATCTATCACTAAGTTACAGAAATGAAATAATAAATGAAGTAAAAATAACAAAATTTCTAGGTATTTATATTGATTCGGATTTGAATTGGAAAGCCCAAGTGGATCTGATTTGTAATAAATTGAGCTCATTTTCTTATGCCCTGTATATGCTCAGAAAAGTAGCAAATGAAGAAACACTGTTAACGGCTTATCATGCAAGTGTTGGTTCTATACTCAGATATGGTATTTTATTCTGGGGTAACTCAGTTCATAAAGATAATGCCTTTAAAGCCCAAAAGAAGTGCATCAGGAGCATATGTGGTCTTACACAAACTGATTCGTGCAAACCCTCATTCGGTAGGTTAAAAATACTCACCTTGCCTTCTATGTATATATATGAAGCCTTAATAGTTGTAAAGCAAAATATAAAGAAATATAAAACGCTAGCAAGTAAAAGACATAAAAATAAATTACACATAGACAGGTGCAGGACTCAACAATTTAGAAAGAGTGTCTTTGGAATGAGTGCAAAGCTGTACAATAAACTGCCAGACTATATTAAATCGTCTGAACCTATAAATGTATTCAAACACAGACTACGAGATTTTTTAATCCTTAAGACATATTATTCGATTCAGGAATACATAAACGATAATAATTTATGACACTTTATTAATATTGATTAAAATTTTGTAACGGTTATATAATTTAATAAATTATTATGTAAATTGCTCTTTAGATTTTGATACTGACATTTATTTTATAAACTTGACATTCTTAAAAATCTTAAATTCAATTGATATAGAAAATTAAATATGTATTTCAAATTAAAATATTGTTGTACGCTAGTAAGGCATGTTACGGAAGGACTAATGTATTTAATCTACAACATCTATGTAAAAAACCTGTAACAAACAATAAATGAATAAATTGAAATTGTTTAAATTGAAAATTGTTTCAGAAGGAGATCATAGGACTCAGCCTATCATCTCCTTCCAACCTATCCAATACTCCAAGTTCAATAAAACACTAAACCTTAAATTAAATAATACTAGGTTTCAACCAACAACATAAGTAATTTTCCGAGGTATTTTACTGGGTAACATTCAGGAAGCCCCGTTAATGAGGATAGACAGTTTATTAAATAGCAGATTAAACAATTTGACTGCGACATAGACATTCGATAATTATGTAGAATGGATCCCTCATTTAATTCACCTGCCCAATGATTTTTCACTGAACCAACCTGTGACCCCTCGTACCCCAATTTCCTGAAACGATGCGTACACGTCGTCGATGCTTTATAACCGCCATTTGAACCTGGATCCCAATTTGTACAGGTAATGACGTGTTCCGGATAAATGCCTGGTTTGATTCCTGAGTAGCGAAATATTTTTTTTAAGGGTAAAGGTTGTCACATGAATTTGTAACCGATCTTTGTTTAATACGGCAGCGATTGAAATGATGAAAATGCAAAATCTTTCTTCATATTAGGTCACAAAGTAACGCTTATAAACGTCAAAATGATTGCTTCCTCAATTACATTAACTGCCAGATTTGCAACGCAATAGGTAGAGCTGGAGAGAAATGAACCTGGCAATAAAACTCACGACCACTCTTTCATTTAACAATTACAGAACCTAAGAATACAGACTAACTACTATATAATTATACTAACTATATAATACAGACTAACTTAACATATCTCTGTACAGAACATAGATTTTCGTATTGTAACTTAGTTTTTTATTTTTGACGAAATTTTATAATGAAGTTGACGAAAAACTAGCGTCATGAAGAGGTGTTTAAGAACGATTGCAGCATCAGTTACCTTATACTCGGTTTGTCGCTCCTGTTTAAAACTTGCTACATTTTTTCTTTATTTGTGGTACTAAAATAGCGTATTGTTTCCTGTGAAAGCTAACCGTATACCAACACTATTGAAATTCATCATAAACCTGGGTATCGGCTTAACAAAAGCGATATATTTCATCGCAATATCAATACGGCAGCGATTGACAATAACTCAGCTGCAATGCGCCTGTTCACCGCACGCATGGCTCTGCTGCCACGGACATAGCGACATGTTTGGAAGAGATAAGCCATTGTATTATTCGGTAGAACTTTGCTACATCAAATAGAGAGGCAGAAAAGAAGGCTATCTATTTCAACACAGTTAAGATGATGTGGAACCACCAATGAAGTCACAACCCATTAAGTTGAACAAAAGTGCCAATGGTGTAATGTAGGCGTATAAGCATGCCTCTGCCTTCTCCTTCAGGGATAAAAGCGTGACTCTATGTTGGTATGTGTGTATTTATTTTCCCAAACTTAAATTGATTTTGAATTGGGAAGATGATAGGCATTATGGATTACAACGCTGAGCAGGCGGGTTAATTTATATAGAGTTTTGTTTCTAATCTTTGTTCTCTTTGCCTTGACTTCGTTCATTCAGTTGCATCACTTATCTGGCGAAGAGCATGATAGATAATTTTATCACATGCTGATATATCACGAAAATAGCTGCGTCGAAACTTCATTTTCTGTCCCGTTGTTATGTAATCTTTCTTGAAAACATTATGCATATCAATATCTTGGTCTCGAAATCGAACCTGAGCCTTTCCACACCAAATGCGTTGTACTTTTCTTTTGCCAATTGCTATTTTAAACTTATCTCTGTACCAAAATTCTTAACCCTCCAGCTTCTCCATAAAACAAAAATGAGCTAAATCTAAACAAGAAGTGGCGCATCTATTATCTAGTATGTCTACGGTGTATGTTAGACGCATCTGCAGCAGATTTATACGATGTCGGCGGATGCTGTACTAATGCACTTTTCTTACACAATACTCTTTTTGTTTAGCGAAGCAAATGATTTATCGCATGCTGTTGAGAGATTTTGTTACGGTACCAGATAGGAAAAGTGATTGGGTGGAAAAATAATTACGAATTTCATTGATATGTACTCCCGAAGTCTTTCTCCTGTCAATCTCCTTGGTCTCAGCAGATTCTCCACCCAACTCTAGTCCCGCCCCCCTCTCTGTCTATAGATATAATATGTGAAATGAATGACCTACTTACCTTGGTTTTGTCCAAAGGTTTCTGCAAACTGCAACTAAAATTTAATCAACTAAAAGCTTTGCTGCAGATGTAGTTTCTAACCTGAATTAAGTACATAGGTACTTACCTAATTTTAATGTTAAAGTGGCTTTTGGAAAATTGCAATGGTCTCTTAGATATACAGATCAGACAGGGTAGATTAGTGACTTAGAAAATTCATAATTCAATGACCAATAACTATACCATTAAAGATAAAGTTAATCTTAGCTTGTAAGTATTCTGTAGTAATTGCTTAATTAGTTACTATTTTCTTTCATCATAATATGCTACGAGTACTGAGTACTTCCTACCATTCTTTACTTTGTAAGTACTATACCTTGAGTTCTATGTTTTCTTCGTACTTGTAGAAACATTCGCTATAAATCTTTCGTAATAATTTAAAATCCGTCATACATATACCTAACATAAAACCATCTTGTATACGTCAACAAACATTTCATTTCATATCCGAAAGCAATTCTATCTGGGAGGCACTCAGACAGAGACAATTTTAAAAATTGCATACTGCACACCGCATTTTGCTAACATTTTCTTCATGGTTGGGTTTTAATATTCGTTCCTTGTACTTAGGCGGGCAGGGGGCTTAGTGGTGCTCGAATAGCGGATGTATTACGTGACTATTTGTCAAATATACTTTAAATCTTAGAAATGTAAGGCATTGAGTTCGTTTTAATGCCTTGTTCTTGGAACTTACAACCCTATATGGCACTTGCAAAGAAGTGAGAAAAGTATTTTGTTTGTAATGGAGGTGGTTAAGGTAAGAAGCTAATAAATAATAGGCTATTCTCAGTCTTAAATCATCGGCCGGTACATAAAATAATTCAAACATCGCAATGTTCAATCATCCCCATTTCATAGGACTCAGAACTCGTGTTTTATCCGTTGTAGTTTGAAAGTTTAGTAAGGATAATCTGTTGAAGTAAATGGCTAAGTATACAGACCGGAAGTTCAACATAAGATACCGAAGCCGAAAATATAGTTAGAATTTTTTTGTCTGTTTGTCGGTTTGCTTTGCTTTGTCCGGAAGGATCTCGAAAAGTACTCGATAGATTTCATTCAAATTTTGCACAAATATTAACTAGAGGTAGGGTCTTCAAAAAGGGGCTATATATAATCGCGCTGCTTATCCTAGGGACTAAGCAAAGAGCAGTCAAATTGGTATTATAACATAATTTTCACGCGTACGAAGTCGCGGGCAACAGCTAGTATATCAATAAACGTGAACAAATCGCTTCAGCTCATGCCTGTGTCCACATCCCCTCGATCGGTTATCACCGTAGTGACACGGGCGCATCTTGTCGCGTCGCGTCGCGTCGCCTTCACCGCGCGGGCTGCATTCTGCATTCTTTTGTACGTCCTTCATTACCATGGCTCCGTGCCGTATGAATGCGTAATTGGAAATACCGTGCCGCCTTCTTGTTACACCTTTTATTGCTTGTATTGTATACACATTGATTGTAACAGATACACAGCTGTTGTAATATGTAAAGTAGCAATGAAAGCATAGGTAACTCTTTTAAAAAGGAATGATTGGAATATCAGGACTTTTGGATCTACCCTGCAGTATTGTTTTGAATAATATTGTTTAGATTGGTTTGAACCTTGGATAAACTTCAATGTGTCGTAACACTAGTATTAGAATAAGTCATTATGAAAATTCACTTCTACTATTCAACTATTATTTTAATTTGAAAAATACCTGACCGGTTTCGCTATTAAAGATTTTTTCAAATTAAAATAATAGTGGAATAGTACAAGTGAATATTCATAATGTATTATAATTCGTTCCAACAAGTTCCATCAAGTGCCAACAATCGAAAGTACAACGAATATTAGAATGAGCACTAATTATGTGTTAATATGTTTGCGCGATATTTCGGCTCTGTTGCAAGCGCCATAATGATGGATGTAAGTGACCATGAAAGATAAAATACCTGTATTGTGCTGTGCTAATTTCAACTTAACATCCTGTACTTAGGTACATAATTTTCAGGTAAGTATACAAAATGACCTTTTTTAGGGATTCGTATCCAAAGGGTAAATCAAGGCTGTTTACTGAGACTGCGCTGTTACCTGGTTACCTGAAAATCAGGAACCGTGATAGCTAGAGAACTAAAATTTTCACAAAAAAAATAAAATCAAGAAAAATACAGGCTAAAATGTTAAGTGGCTCCTTAAAGTATATATTAGAAGGTACCTACTATTTTATACTCTAAGGGTGACTCCCATACAGTAAATATGATTTTTTGCCGACCTTTGGTACGGAACCCTTCGTCCGCGAGTCCCACTCGCGGTTGGCCGGGTTTTTACTGAGCCAAAAGACCTGTTAAGTATCGCCTGACCTTGGCAGCAACATCATAAACATTGTCATTAATTTATTGATAATTTGAATCGTTGCCAGTTTCCGCTGTTTGCATAGACTATGCCATAGATAATAGATGTGCACCCTGATAATTTTGTACTCACTTCCTGTTTGTAATTAAAAGAAAACATGGAGCTATGATTTGTTACAGCTGAACATGACACTATATCGCACTCATATTACATGTTATTTCGTGATATTATCTCGGCATTGTATGTGATCTTTATGTTTATATACTTAATACTAGCGGACGTCATGCGGTTTCACCCGCTTAGTTCCTGTTCCCGTAGGAATACGGGAATATATTATACTACCCGTTCGCTCTAACTTTGCCGCTGGCGTAGAGGCGTATATCCGAATTGTTAATTAGACGAAGTAAATTGGCAGTAGCTAATGTCACTTCGTCATAGAAAATACGCAACATTGTATGAAGAAGTGACATTAGATGCTGTCAATTTACTTCGTCTAATTAAAAATTCGACTTTAGTTTGGAGCCGAGCGGCAAAGTTAGAGCGAACGAGCAGTATAGCCTATGTTCACCGCGAAGAGTGTAGCTTCACAACAGTGAAAGAATTTTTCAAATCAATGCAGTAGTTTTGGAGCCTATTCGATGCAAACCTTTGACTATTTAACATATGTGTTAGATGGTCTAAGATGCAAACAAATAAACAATCAAATTAATTAGTATAGATTTGGCTCGTAAAATGACGCTACCCGCCTGATGAAGTGATGATACAGCACGACTCTATAAAAGCTGTGTGTAAAGAATGTGAACGTACAGTATGTATGCATCTGCCTACCCTTTCAGAACAAAAGCGCGACTACGATGTATCTATGTAATTTTGGTTTCAAAACTTGAAAATCATTCACGTAATTTGAAAATAGGTACCTACCTAATTTAAGTGCCACATTATGCCAGAACTGTTCTGTCCAGTGCTTATCATCACGCTATCACGTGCAATATCCATCACTGTAATCATCGTCGATGTGCCGATTACATAGGTTTTTTATTTGCCGCCACGGTCTAATGCCTTCAAGGGTAAATGATACAAGTGTACCTCTATTTGATCTTAGCTACTTTTATTATTATTATTGGCACCACCTGTGTGTGTTTATTTCTTTCTTTCTTTCATTCTGTGCGATCGTAATCGGAAATAATATGTCCTAATCTGTGTCTGATATTCTACCTGATATTTACTGTCCTTGTTAATGGCATCTAAATTATCCTACTTCGTACTTAGTATTATAAATAAATGTAAAAGTTTGTGTAGATGTTTGTTCCTCAATCACGCTCTAACGTCTGCACGGTTCTTAATGCAATTTGGTACAGCGATATATTATTACACTAGCTGTTCCCCGCGGCTTCAACCGCATAGAAGTCGTTATCGCGTATAATCATAACCCTCCAGCTGCGCAGTCGGTTAAAAAGTAGCCCAGGACCTTCCCAGGGCCTTGAACTATCTCAATCACTCCAGCCGCTTAGGTGTGATAGTCTAACAGACAGACAGAGGTACTTTTGCATTTATAATATTAGTAGGAAGTAGGGATATGACCACAAAGAATATGGGATACTTCGTCATAAACTTTGACATCGACGAATCACACAAATATTTGCCCGGAATAACCCGAAATCTTAAGGCAAGTCGCATATATTTACCATTGCGCTACCGAAACAATTATCGTTTCTCTTTCCCTTTAGTAATGACATCGTCCCAACCATGACACTGAGCAGCATCATGCATATCAGTAACAAAACACTTTACTATCTGTATAAGCCAAAGACTTCTATATAAACTGAGGTAGACACGCCGTACTCTAACAAACGAGATTTCAAAAGCAATCCTCAAATACACACATTAATAAGACTACACTCACTTATAAATATTTTTTACGTAATTGTCACCACGCACAATAGCAATATACGAATAGAAAAAGAGTAAAAGAGAAGGCGTATGGACTCCGATTGCAAGTCGAGCACCTACTTTCGAAGTTTTGACTCACAACAGTGCGAGCAACGCTGCTAATTAGCTCAGTTTATAGGTTTCAAAAATCGGTGCGTAGGGCATGTCTACCTCAGTTTATATAGAAGTCTTTGGTATAAGCACGTTGGAATACAGCTAAATCATAGTGCAACAAAAATTAGAAGGAGCACATTTGTAAACTAATATACCCGCACGTCCGCGCACACCGGTATTTATGGTCACGTGTCTTGAATAAACGACAGGGCCCCACTTGGGACTGTCCAAGCGGATAGATGTTGAGGAACTTGAGTGGTACTTATACTCATTACAAATTTTAAGAAATGAAAATGACGATGGTTTTTGTTGTCACGAGTACACCCGTCAAATACCATCGAAAAGAGAAATCTGAATTTGCATGTTTCAAATCAAACAATATTTAAGTAATTTACATATAAAATAGTCCCGGCACGTTTTAACTAAAACCTTTGATATTTACTAATAGCAAGTTGAAACGCGCAACAGTATTATATCTCATGTAAAATAGATTGATTTTCATATAAGAATATTTATATAGAACTCAGAAAATATTTCGAGTCAGAACAATTTCAAATTCAGCAACCAAGATAAGTTATTAAAAGTTGATATTTGTTTGCCTGCTTATAACTCGAGAATCGCAAACAAATTGGATAGTTATTGTTTGGTTATGTTCGTATTCAGGACAGCGAGTATAGTAATATAAGTAATAAAGATACAACATTACGGTACAATAATTTTGTATTACTATATTATCTTCTGCCGTAACTTTTCAATATAACATTATTTAATCAATGAAACTGTTATTGATATACTATTCAATTCAGTGAATCATTTGTGGAGGGTTATCGTAGGTGAAGCGCATTTTTCCAGTTCACTGATGCACTCCAGATTCAAGTACATTCACTCCAGTTCTGGATAATAGCGCGTCCTTATTGGTTTCCCCGCTTTACAATGAGAAGGCTTCAATATTGGTTTTAGTATTAAAGCAGGTCAGCGGATATATTGTAGAAGAGGAGCAGTAGCTCACTTATATTCTAGGATATATTTATTAAATTCTCTTTTTGATTACTTGAATTAAATCAGTAAAGATAGGTATAAATTTTACCAAAATTTACAACGATGATGTGACGGTATTGTCAGACAGTTATTTACTAAACTATTAGTATTTACGGAAGTATTACGAGTACTTAGTAGTTTAGTAATTACTTTAATACTTGCATCCGAATCCTTCACTTTAGAGCTTGCTATCTCCTGTGATAGTTTGATAGTGTAACGATGTATGTGTGTGTGTGTGTGTTTAATTCAGATCAACCGTTTGGCACCCACTGAAGACCAATAGGCCTCCCATCCCAAGGACAACTTAAAACACCCACTGCAACTTAAGCCGGGCTGTTGATGTCAGCGACTCCGGTCTTACACAAAACGATCTGAGTGACAAACACTGTCAAGGGATCCGTCTCAGCACAGATTACTAAATAGTTACTACGTAACAGATACATCACTTCCATACAAAAGCGACAATACCTACGCTATATTAGCCTACAAAATTTTAATAATAATACCAGCTGCTCAGAACGAGAAGAATTGTACCTTAAACACGCGTACATAGCGTCGAGACTGTGTTGTCGGCTGTGCGAGTGACGTCATCGTAAGAATGCGCTAGGGTTGAACCTGTTATGATTGTTGTAATAAAACGAATGTTACGAATCAACCATGTTTTAATACGGTTTTAATAGGTCGACATGTATGTAACTAACAATTTAATGGAATGTAAGGAAAAAAATTATGAATGGTTTAAAAAACCCTAGAAAAACCACGCTTTTATAAATGAACGTAAAAACCAAAAATAAATTATGAATCACAGTAGGTAGGTATATCTATATTATTTATATTGTTTATCTTATTCCTACCCATAACTAAAATATCAAAGAAATCTAAAATTAACTGACATTACCTTTAGCGTAAGTACCGGCTATTAGCCTATCCCACCCGGCCATCCTACCTTACTATGTTACACACACATACATATTATATGGTCATTCGTTGATCTCCGAAGGGGAAGGCATTTTGTATAGTTTGTCCCAAGTAATAGGTAGGTGGTGAGCAGGCAGGTTGTGACCGTCTGCTGTTTAAATTTTTCGAACCGCCTAAAAAGGCCTCCAACTTGGTTGACTGCTATTTTATTGGCAACCAGGACCATCGTCTTAACGTGCCTTCCGAAGCACGGAAACGCTCAAATAAAGGTCACAAAGTGGTCACATGAATGGTCACCCATCCAAGAACAGGCCACAGTGAAAGTTGCTTACTACAATGATCGATTACAGAACACTGAGTACGCGGGGCCACGAGCGCTTCGACTACCTATAAAACCTTTTTACCTATAAATTCTATAAAACGTTGAATTGCCTATAAAAAACAACACTTTTATAATACCTGACTCAAATAACTCCTTAATTTACGATTTACATTCTTATCACCTACCTACTTATGTTCAAACAAATAAATGAGGAAAACATTGGTAAGATTTAAAATATTACTCGGCTTTCTTCGTCTTTCGGCAATTTAAAAAACGACAAATTTTATTGCACTATTACACCCATCCACTGCACAATAATTACGTGGTTTCGGCATTTAGAAGCGTAAGCGCGGGAAAACGTGCGGTGCGGTGCGATGCGAGCGCTCAGTCGGGCGTCCGGCAGCCCTCTGCCAGTTGTATCCCCTGGGAGATGCCGAGCGGTAGGTACGTAGCGCGCGTTTTTGAGCGAGTGACGGAGGCCTGGTCTCAGTGACCTAAGTCTTCACTGAGAATACACATTGGCCTTAAGCCTGTAATGCCTTAAGAGCCATAGCTCTTAAGGCATTGCAGACTCTAAAGTTCTTCACCTGTTTAAACTTAAATAATGTATTTTATAAATGCCCAATCCGACCCTGCCATTTCATAGTCTCCTAACAGAACCGAGACTGATAGTTGTTTGTTACAAAGTTAGTCGGACGTCCAACGTCACCTCAGTTTATTTACTTCGTGACAAATCTGTGTTGCTGTGTCACTTGTTGCGCGGAACTTCAACGCGAATTAGTTCTAACAAGTATTTGTTCCCCCAAGTTTTTTGCTCCCTCGTTGTAAATGTAGAGTCATGCTGACGGATTGTGTAAATTTGTAGTGTCACCTGAAGTTTATTGGTGTTGATTTATACATGTTTCATGCCTTTGTAGATGCTTTGAATCCATTAGATAGGGAAATCACATAAAATCTAATTTAACAATAAGGAAACGTCACTCCTATTGTTAATGTATTGAATAAAACTTCATGGCTAGTCCTCCGTCCGAATAGTTAGCACGTTTTACCTTTCACTTCTAACGTTCAAGCTTAATTAAGATTAATGAGGTAAACATATTAAGGTTTGAACGGCGCCATTCATCAAGGACAGGCGCGTTTTGACGTATTGCTAACCTGAAGAGACGTATTAGGCATGGATACTTAACTAATAGTATTTTCTGAAAACATTATGATTATAAGAACATTAAGGAAGCTGTTTTAAACTTTGATAATACTGTGTTTACAGCACCCTGTATATTCGCTTCGGATTTGTGTATCTAAATCTATATCTTAGATTATAATTATATAGGTAGGTATATCGTGGTAATGGTGATGCAATCTTAAAACTCGATTTTCGAGCACTTAGAACGTCAGATTACATTTTTTTTTTCTCAAACTCAAGGAATATCGATGACAATGCAATAATTTGAAAAAGAAAAAAAAATGAAAAGCGAAATCATAACATATCTAACTTAGCGATCCAGCGAACTAAAAAATAAGTTTTTGTAAGTTAATGCTAATTTTAAAGCGAAAGGACGAGTGTGCGAGGGCATGCTAGTCCTATGTAATTCACATACTGAACTACCAATTTCCGTGACACATCGCTCTCGTCTAAAACAACTTCACGTACAAACTTTAAGTCCGGCGGATCTGTGCCCGGATCTGAACAAATTACTTGCAATTTATTCAACAAAATACTTCGGTACCGTAGAAAACTAAGGCTTAAATATACTTTTCTAATTACGAACAGTTCAGTAAAGCCCAATTTATGTTCATAATTAACCATTGTAATTTGATGCTTAGAAGCAGAGCATCCTCGTTTATTTTTCGCGCTTGTCACGGAAATGCTGCAACGTTATTTTTGGTACAATTTCCCATTTGTCGCTTCTGGTTTAGGTTCTTATTAAAATGTAGACCGAAAATAAAACTGTCATTATTATTACAGTCCTGCTATGATACGATAAAATTGCAATTTAATGACATTATGACCTCATTCCAACCACCACACAATTCAGCTTTAAGGCTGTCCACTTCTGGACGTGGTCTCTCCCGAATCACGCCACAAATACAAGGTCCTGCGCCACTACACGGCCAATAGTAATTTATAGTATTATACTTGACTAGCGGCCCGCTCCGGCTTCGCACGGGTATACAGTATTACTCCACTATTTAATGGATGTTATTATACATATAAACCTTCCTCTTGAATCACTCTATCTATTAAAAAAAACCGCATCAAAATCCGTTGCGTAGTTTTAAAGATTTAAGCATACAAAGGGACATAGGGACAGAAAAAGCGACTTTGTTTTATACTATGTAATGATAAATCGTCATCTTTATCAGCTTTTACTGCTTAAATTTGAGCCACGTTCAAGCAGCGATTAGAGCTGCTGTGCAGTTAAAGATAGTCAGTTTCTTGTAGATGGAAGATGATAGGGTAGGTATTATTAGATGAGGAGTTATGTAAGATCGTGTGAAACTGTTTTGATAGTTAGCGAGTCGCGACACGACTTGTGTAAGATGTGCAATTCGTGCGAAGTAACTGAGTAACCTGTGCAATATCATTGTGCACTATTGCATTAGATGCTACGACTGCGAGCTTGGCTGGTAAACTTGTAGCCAGAGGAGGTGGAATAGAGTGAAATAAATTGTTCCAACCAACGTGCATTGCAGTTGACTTATTGCTGTGGTTCTCAACATTTTGTTTTGCTACCCGCACTAAAGAAGTTGTGTAGGAACAGGGATTAGAAGAGACCTGTGATTCCATTTTGTGGGAAATTTTGTTATACCTACGTAAACTACAAAAGATTTTTTTCGAATGGGTAGAAAATATTTTTTCGGTATAAAATGTAGCTACAACTATCCTACCTAGAAATAATACCTTTTAACAAATAAGTCATTCTTTGCTTCTATGCTGCAATTAAACAAACACTTATATTAGTGGGTTTGGATGTATTATTAGTTTAAATTTCTTTGATATCAAACTATAGAAAGCTTTAATTTAGTCATACTGTAAATAACAAGATTGAAATTTGCAATTCGTGAGTACTGTACTTTCTCAGAATATTTTAGATTCTATTCTTAATTATTACATGTGCAGGCTGAATTACTTGTCTATTCAGCAGTCATAGGTAAGTAATTTATTTTCTTAAATACTAATAAATAACACTGTAACTCAAGGTACTAAGAACATTATAGTCATTACGTTTATATTCTGTTACGCGTACCTACTCCGAAAACATCAAGCTCAAAATGCGTCGTCGCATTTTTATTTAACTGTTAACGACAGCAACACTCGTTGGGCTGTTAAGTCTCAACCGTAAATGCGACTCACTTTAACAAGTACCAGCTCCTGCTATATTGGTGAAAAAAGAATTATCTTTTATTACCGTGAATTATTTGTGAACCTAAAATTGAGAACCACTGTACTAGAATGGAGTATATTGTATTGTTTCAGCTAGCGTGAATTGTAGGGAACCATTAGCTAGACACGTGATGAAATTGTACGATTATTTTCTTTGCTGTTAAAGTATTTGTGTTCTGTCGCCTTTACCTTATATTGAGCATTCTTATCGCAGTTCTAACATGTAATGTGATCGTTTCAACTCGTCTAGACATACCTAGAGCAGAGCAACAAATATGGTGAACTAAATGTGTGTAACGAGACACGGTACTGTCATGAGTGAAACTTATAAAGCTTCACGACGATACCTTAGGTGAGTGAACCTCTCACAGGAGAGGTCCATTCTATCTAAGTTTCTGCTGCGAAACGACACCTTTATACACTAATTAAAATGTACCTATACTGTGTTATTGTAAAATATATTTTACATATTTTTATTTAAACAGTAGCTGTTGCCAATTTATTTGCTTGCTTTCTGCTTAACCTCTAGGATAGGTAGCGTGATATTATATAGCCTATTTGAAGACCCTACCCCTAGTTAATATTTGTGCAAAATTTGAATCAAATATATGGAGTACTTTTCGAGATCCTTCCGGACAAAGCAAAACAAACAGATAAGAACCTCCTCCTTCTTTGAAGTCGGTTAAAAAAATGGTTTTAACTATATTTTCGGCTTCGGTATCATATGTTGAACAATTAGCAAGATTTTTTAAAATATTTTCAATGTACAGTTTTGACTTTCCTATCATTTTATTATAAGTATGTATAGATAATGAAATGCATAATGAAATTTGAAATGAAATACAATTTGCAATCAAGACATTTTGCAATATAGACGTTTTTCAACCTGGTCGTTTAGCTAATTTAAACGTTTTACAATCACGTCCTTCCGAACTAAAAGTAGGTGTAAATTGCTATGTACATACATATAGCTGTACATAGCATAGCTGTGCATAAATTGCAGGAATGCTCCCTAAGTTTCCGATCCGAACTTATAATACTTTTAAATCAATTTAATCTTTCAACTTAATTCTACTATGCAAACCTTAGCGCTAACTAAAACATATTAACTGCGAAAGAACTGGTCCTGATGTTCATTCATTCAGGCAAATTGTTATTTTCTTTGTTCAGACATCTCTCTGTTTCTTTACAGAGATCGTATTATATTAAGTAATATCCGGTGTAGTTCCAGACAAGTTATGACAAGACAAGACAGTCTATGCTAATGTTTCTATATCGGCTATAGAAAAATGTGATGATTTTGGTATTTCCTATTTATTTCGGTATAACACTTGTCTAGATTGCATAGCACAAGCTTCAAGCTTGTATTAGCTTAGTTTGGGCAAGCTGGCGTTGAAGAATATCAATAGACTGCCTCTGTGGCGTAGTCGGTAGTGATACTGCCTGCGGCGCTGGAGGTCCTGGATTCGATTCCTGGGTCGGTCCAAATATTCGTGTTGGAGTTTGGGTGTTTTCTATGTATAATATGTATGTATTTAGAAATATATAAGTATGTCTATCAGTCGTCTAGATCCCATAATACAAGCTTATATTAGCTTACTTTGGGCTAGATGATGTTGTGTGTGAATGTCCACAAATATAATAATTATTATTATAATCTCACTTCGATAGGCTACAAAATGAACAAACCAATTGAACATTAAGTTCTGAGTATCGAATCTCGTGTTATATTTAACAGAGATCTGACACAGTATATAATAGTATTACAGTTTTATGGCAGTAAAACTGCGGTGGAGAACAATGGGGACACTTTGTCACCTCGCCGTTTGGGTGCAAGTGGGTCAACAGCGCTCTAACTCAGCCCACCTGTCGCGGGCGGCACGCTACACAGGGCCTAGCTTACGGGCACACATAGCCGGGTGAATAAACATGTTACTGTTTATCTTATTGAACTATCTGTGGTATACACAGACATACAGCGTTTTTTTTTGTGAAAAATATAGTCTACAATCTGGGTCTAATAGCAATAGAGCCTCGCTCAATATCTTCTGAATGAAATGGACTGAGAAACGAAATATTCCGAAAGTAAATCTCGTAACCTGAAACCTCGTAACCTCACATTCGTGTGACAAAATTGTAAGATGGATTTATGAACGACTGAACGGCTTACATAATTCAAAAACCTACCAATTGCAAGTCGGTTTTGCGCACAGAGTTCCGATTGTGCCGAACCAAAAAAATGTAAGTTACTTAATTAATTTTATTGCATGGCATGCCTTTATATTATTATTATTATTATTTTTTGTTTTTATAGCGGCAACAGAAATTTATAATCGGTTAAAATTTCAGCTTTCTAGATATCACCGTTCACATGAAACAGCCTTGTGACGGACAAACAGATAGACAGACGATCGGCGCAGTGTCAGTAATCTAATAGGATCCCGTTTTTACCCTGTGGGTACCTACGTAACCCTAAAATAGAAGAAAGTGGTTCATTGTTTTATTTTTCAGTAGTCAATCATTTAATTGTTCTTCTCAAATTCCCAGCCTCACCCGTTTGAAATTTAATTTGCTAAAATGCCCACAACGTGTTTTCCCATATTAATAAAGTGATGTCCGGCGATGAAATTACATTTCCCGAACTGCAGATATCTCAATTTTAAAAATCAAGAATTTTTTACGACGATGTGACGCGACTTGACATTTATGCATAATAGAATGTTGCATGGAAGTGTAGACAAGATACAAGATCTTGACTTTTCAAACGTTTACACCGAGGAACTTAAAGTAAGTAATTAATTATTGCGACACATTGGTCGACTGTTTAATTACCTCTAATCTCTGAACACTGGGATCTCGTACATGGACTCGTGGTTGCTTTACTTGTAACTAAAGATTAGATCTACACGTTGTCACGGCCAACTTGCTGCCATATTGTCCGATGTAAAGTTATCTTGTACTGTCTACGCACTATTTATGGGGCCGTCTACACGAGCGAGAAAATGGCGATATTAATGTCGTGTACTTCTATACACTCTTGAAAGTGTCAGCTCAGCACAGCACACGGGGATAATATCGTGACGAGAGAATTGCGGGAATATTATGATCGTATCGCCGCGATACTTTGGCTCATGTATACGGCTCCTTCCAATAAATTTAAAGTGTGAATATCCCAAAGGATTTATGTTGGACTCGAACCGACTAAAACACACAGAGTCCTTCCCTTCCCACCTGTCTGATGCCTGGGGCCCCGGGTAAGTCCCCATAAGGACAACAGTGTTCCTGGCGTAACAAAGCGCCCTCTAAATTACGATACACAATCAATAAAAATTTAGAGCATACACTTACCTACGCATAGTCATGATTGCGTAATAATTCTATGCACTTACGGATCACTTGAATCCAAAAAGCAGAGTTCAGCAGAAACACGACACGAACCTGAAATAGATGTGACTTAGCGTTATAAGGTAATCTTGCCAACGACTAAAATCAACATTCTTTTGTCTGGGGGTTAGTTCATAAACTCGTCGGACCTAACAGAACAAAACGAAACGGTACTTCCAATTCATTACGGCAGGACAAAGATACTATTCATTGTATAATACTTCTGCCAGTACACTTTTGTACGTAATCCTTAACTCGTGCAGTAAAGCCTGCATCCACGGCCGTACCGCTGATATAACTTGATACTTGTGCCAGCAAAGGCTTAGAGTAAAATTACGAGCCAAACGCTTTTGTTTTTGGTATTATTCTTATTGTACCGCGCGTTGTCGCGGCTGTGTCGTCTACCCCAGCCTTTATGGCTTTATGATTTATGGTTAAACACGGTTAAGTAAGTGGTATTAAGTTCCTAGATTAATAAAGGGTGCTCCGTATCACTTATTACTTCATTATTATGGTTTGAGGTTCTGATTAATACATTACTGGTTGAGGAGCTTTTATGATAGAGCCATTGTGGACAAATAATGAGGTATAATTTGTCCACAATTGATAACCACAGCTTAAATTAGGTACCACTATCTATCAGGCTATACCCCAAATCTTCCAGACCTTACATTAAAACAACAACCTTTATAAAAAATAAACATCTTTTAACATCAGTACATATTATTTTTAAATTATTATCTCATATTTTTTCTTACATGACAGGATTGACTTGAGAGTCTAGTCGAGTTCAATTTTACGACTTGACTTTACGATCTCTAGGTATATTCCCGGCTGGGCAAAACGTCAAGATGATAGTCGAATTTCTCAGCTGTTATTGAAAGTTATATTATTAAAATTAAAAAGTTTATTAATAACTTGAACTAGGAACTTGTTCGCGCGTAAAAAATTGTTCATGATGCTAATAAGCTGGTTGGTTTATTATAGCGAAGGTTTTTTTCAACGAATTTAATAGTTATCAGTACCCTACCCTAGTACTTAAGTCCTTAGTTACCGATCCGATCATGGGTCTACAAAAAAGTCTTTTCTATAATAGGTACACAATTCTTAGTTTCGACATTTTAATGCATTGACACGCTCTTGGGAAGTCCTTTGACAACTCAATTCAAAGTTACCAGACGGTACGGTAACGTCAAAACGTTACAGTATGATTTTCCAAAACTGCTTTCTTAGTGGATGCTGTGCTGCTCTTTATTTAACAGATTTAAGGGAATTCCGTACAGCGGTTTGAGCATAGATTGATGAGAGAATGACAGTTGTCTTGTAATGTTATTTTTCGCGTTTCCCATGTCTTGGCTAATCTATACTAATATAATAAAAGAAAAGATATGATCGGTTGTTTTTTTGTTTGCATCGACTAAGCTCGGAAACTACTGGACCAACTTAAATAATTCATTCACTGTTGGGAAGCTACATACTTTATCCCCGGGTAACATAGGCTGTATTTTATTATCGAATTTCCACGGGAACGCGAAAAGCGGCTGAAACCGCGTGACGTCCGCTAATTTTTATAAAACCAATAATCACAGCTGCCTATTGAGAGAGCCCTTGTTCTAATGGTCGTGTAGTCACTCTGACCAACTAATTCAAATTCAGACAGATTATGGTTGTAAATGTAGACTCAATCAATATTGACATTCAAAAACATTACGTTGCGATCTAAATGTAAAGTAAATCATTTCAGTTTGTGTGTTGAACTCGACCAGGAATAAAGTTAAGACGATTTATCGACGAGCCTCGCGAGAATACAGTTCAAACACAAAATTAAATATCTCTGGTTTTCAAGGTTGTATAAATTTACATTTAAATTGGAGCTAAGTCAGTGAAATCTGTGACCGCGAGGCGTGGGCTTGGGCTTGGGCTTTGTTTACTAATTACTTCGGCCGACAGTTCGTTCGGAATTAAAAGAAAATTTGTTTTACATAATTGTAAGAAAACTTTTAGGAGTAAATTTTTGTTAGACTTTATTTAGTGTCCTGTGTTTGCAGGAGATAATTCATTTTTATTGTTTTTTTATCCCCTTCTTCTAAAGGGGTAGGCAGAGAGGCATACTTACTTCAGCGTTATATCAGATATATTTTGTCTCTCGTACTCGTAATAGATAGCTACTTATTGTCGTAAGGGACAGGTACAGCTTTTGACATTTTTTGCACCAAATGGCTCAAAATAATATGTCATATCAAATGCACGTCACCGCTCGTTAATAGAAATTACCACAAGCGACCACCCGTTTCAAAACCGATTTCTTGAGATGCTTAATATCAACGGGATATTTTTAAATGCACATCTGTTTGTTATCTAGTTTTTATGCACACTAGATAACTCCACTAATTTACTGAATGCAAACCAGAAAATTAAATGCTGTGCAAAAAAACCAATTGATTAACTAAACATGTCCTATTTAAACAACTTACGCTCGTGGCCCCGCGGACTCAGTGTTCTGTAAACGATCACTGCAGTAAGCAACTTTCACTATGGCCGGTCCATGGATGGGTGACCATCCATGTGATCACTTTGTGACATTTATTTGAGCGTTTCCGTGCTTCGGAAGGCACGTTAAGCCGTTGGTCCCGGTTGCCAGTAAAATGGCAGTCGTTAAGCCAAGTTGAAGGCTTTATTTCAACAGCAGGCAGTCACAACCTGCGCCTGTCCATTTAAACACGGCAATACGGCTCACAACGTATTACGTGGGACAAATTATAAAAACGTGAAATGTGGGAATATAATATGCCTCTGCCTACCCCTTCGGGGATAAAGGCGTGATGGTAATATTACTCAGAACGAGATGACCTTTTGATGACAGAACGAGATGAAATATATGATTTGTAGACAGAAATATGAATTGTATATCAAAAATACTAACTTGCACTCTAAATTGCACAATAGGTTAGGTTAGACTTTTATTTTTTTGATCAATAAAATTTAATTTTGTAGAGGTGACTGATTAAGTTGGGGTTTTACTTAGAATAAACGTTGTTCCTAAAAGTAAATTAGGCGCTGGTTTTCCTTAAAATATACTATTTTGATAATAGTTATTCGTTCAGTAAAACAGTTATGCAAATACCAATAATCAGTATAATGAATTTGATTTCTTTAGTTTGCATAATTAGTGTGCAAGTCAGTATTTTTTTTTTTATACCACTAAGGTGGCAGACAAGCATACGGCCCACCAGAAGGACCGGTGGTCACCGCAGCCTATGAACGTTTGCAACACCAGAGGTGCCACACTCGCGCTGCCGACCCTGTTTTGGCTTGACTTTGAATATTTAGTTCAGAAAAAGGGAATATACTGCTCGTTCGCTCTAACTTTGCCGCTCGTCTCCATACTAAAGTCGAATTTTTAATTAGACGGAGTAAATTGACAGCAACTAATGTCACTTCTTCATACAGTGTTGCTTATTTTCTATGACGAAGTGACATTAGCTACTGTCAATTTACTTCGTGTAATTAAAAAATCGGGTATACGCCTCTACGCCAACGGCAAAGTTAGAGCGAACGGGTAGTACAGATATCTTCTATTTGTATTTGTATTTTGTATTTGTATTTCTTTAAGATACCTTCAAAATTAAGATATTTTTAAATATTTTCTCTCCTCCTTATTATTTATACCTATACTAGCTGACCATGTCTGCTGGTATAACGATCCAATTTCTTAGATTTGGTCAGAGAATTAGAATCGTTCAGTTCTGGTGGCTATTCTTTCTATCGTATGAGAGTTGCATCTCTACCTGGCAAAGGAGAGGTTGGGATTGATATTAAATTTAAGAACCAACTTTTCAGAATAACAGGGCCTTAGAGATATGGAGCTGTCGCCAGTGTCGTATTACGCGCATTGTAAAAGCAAACTAAAAATAAACCCTTAATAGGTACTATACCTTAATGATAACTTCGTAATAAATAAATGCTCATCGCTATGCGTACCACCTCGGGCTAACAATACGTTAATTACTTAATCAGCCGCGCTCGAATTAAACGTGTAACTTTATATTTAATAGACATGTTTTGTCGGCGCCATTTTCTATAAGCAATTTTCCTTTGCTTAGTAACAGCACCGACTTAGCCAGGTAATATTCTGTTAAATATTAAGATAAGTTTACTGCCATACACCGGCGAGGAAACCTTTTTCACCAACCTAACATTATGGACTAGTAGTTTATAATCACATTACAACTGATTAAAACAATAGGTAAGTTATTGCCTTTATTGGTCAACTAGCTGACACTCACAACTTCGTTTGTGTTACAATTTTCATTGCTGCTCAGCTTCTATTCATTGTGGCGTGATGATTTATAGCCTAGGACATTCCACAATAACGCAGCTTTCTATTGGTGAAATAATTTTGAAAATCAGGTCAGTAGATCCAGAGATTACCCCTTACAACGTCACAAACTCACAACCTTACAAGCACAGAAAGTCTCAAACGTTACCTCTTTATAATATTAGTTGGTCAATATAAGAGACTTTCCTTTTTTACGTCCTTGATGGAGGCTATGCCGGACTCTTGTTGACTAAAACCACACGGTACCCTACCATTGTCTTCGACAGGGAGTCACGGCTAAGCCCTCGAAGGATGTCTCAGGAAATATAACAGATCTAGCCGGAATTATTCTTTAATTGCAAATCGTACTCATACATTTTCATGTCTTTAATTATTTATAGAATCGAGTAGGATGGGGGAGCCTGTTTATCATTGTAAATGAAGTCATTTGCGTACTGGGACGAACTGCCCCTTGAGTGGGGGACATTGAATAATTATCTCAACTGTATAGATTTGTTTTTTTATTGTTTACAAAATTTGTCTCACGTTGAAATCATTCTTTGACATGTTTTCCAAAATTGTCTTTCTTGTGAATTGTGAAGATGCAACATAGACAACTGAATCTTGGACTTCGCGAAAACTACTGGAGTGTCAGACAAGTATATTGCTCAATATAATCGATGTACATATATATGTACATCGATTATATTGAGCAATATACTTGTCTGACACTTCAGGTAGGCAATTTCATTTACAAGCGTTTTTAAGTACCTACTTCGAAGGCCACGTTAAGTCCTGGCTGCTAATAACTTTGTAGACATTAGGGCTAAGCTTAAAAAGTTTCAACAGCGGCTTGTTCCTGGCTATTCCAACACGGTAATAATTTTATTACCGTGTTGAAATAGCCAGGACTTAACGTGGCCTTCGAAGTAGGTACTTAAAAACGCTTGTAAATGAAATTGCCAAAAACGGTCACCCATGATACACCAACCTTAGCTTAACATCGTTTACGGAACAGAGAGCAAGACTACAAAATCACTTCAAAAATTCTAGTAATAACGTACTTTATCAGTCTCTCAGACGCAGTACAAAAGTCTATTAAATGCGCACTATATACACTCGAGAGCAATGAATCCGGGTCACTTAAAGAATGTTAATTAAATTGTATTTAATAGACAATGTAATACTCCTTAAATGAAAGTAAAAAAAATATGAGTCACCATACATTTTATTAACACAAAATTACATAAAGAAAAAACTGCCGATCTCTCCTTAAAACAAAAATAGGAAACATGAAATTTTTGAACTTTATTACGATTTTCTTGAATTTTAATACTTCGTATTGCCTCCTCGTGCTTCCATTACTGCGTTTACGCGGTTTGGCATGCTGTACACCAAGTTCCTTATACGATTTTGGGGAATATTCTCCCATTCCTCTGTGAGAGCAATTTTGAGCTCACGAAGCGTGATTGGGGGAGGGTTTCGTTGTTTTACGCATCTGCCTAGCTCGTCCCAAGCATGCTCGATCGGGTTGATATCCGGGCTGCGCGCTGGCCACTCCATACGAGTAATGTTCATCTCTTGAAGGTAGTCATTCACAATCCTACCTGTATGAGGTCGGGCATTGTCATGCATAAATATAGCATCCTCACCTAAATTAACCATAAATGGACCAACGTGATCATTGAGGATTTCTTCCACATATCTTACGCTAGTTAAAGAGCCGTTTTCTATGATCACCAGCTCTGTGCGACTTTCAGAAGAAATTCCGGCCCACACAAGTACAGACCCACCACCGTAGGCTACTTTTTCTTCGATGCATGCTTGCTTGAATCTTTCCCCTGGTCTTCGATACACTCTGTGTCTTCCATCGTGCTTGTAGAGCATAAATTTTGATTCGTCGGAGAACATAACTTTTGACCAATCTTCAATACTCCAATTTACGTGACTCTGGGCATACCTTAGTCTCGAAATACGATGCCCACGCTCCAGTTTAGGGCCGTTTGCAGGTCTAAGGGGTTTTAAGTTAGATTCAGCAAGCCGACGTCTTACTGTCCATGCACTTGGGTTACTTCCTCCGAGGCGTCGAAACTGATTGGTGAGTTCAGTTCCTGTGAGAAAGCGATTTCGAAGCATGGTGTTCACCAAGTATCGGTCTTCTCGTGCTGTGGTACACCTGGTTCTGCCCGTTCCTGGTCTGCGTAGGTTAGAACCAGTTTCTTCGTAACGTCGGAGAACTCTTTGTACTGTTGACAGCGACACACCGACAGTCCTGGCTGTATCGCGCTGACTCCGGCCGGTTTCCAGCATTGTAAGTATTCTGGTGCATTCTTCAGGCGTAAGCGACATAATTTCAGCTTGATTAATGAATATAGAGCACTATCAACATGGTTTATGTACCCACATAAATGACAGATTACAAACAAAAGCAACACCAAATGCTGTAATTTCGTAGTTCCATCTTCGAAAGTGGCCCTTTTTCAAATTTGATTTTTTTATGATATAACTTTACAATTTTTTTTTTTTTTTTTTCTTTTATGTATCCTGCTCAACTCAGCAATCTGTCGTTGGACATTTAGCTGTTCTTTTCTCTGATCTTATCCGGTAATGTGGGTTGAGCACTGAGAAGTTGTCCCTTGACAACAATCTTCATCAGTTGAATCTTTGGATAAGGTTTGGTACACTATTCCTCCTTAGTCTTGTGTGTAGTACACTTCCAGAACCAGCCAGACTGATAGCGAGTTCATTCACATGACTTGACAATTTATTCTGATATTTGTGGCTACGGGCAGTGATCTCCTCTTTTACAGAGTTGAGCCTCAGATCACGTAGGATGTACTTGTTGGGAATACATTTTGGTATGTTAAACATGAGTCTCATGGCTTTTGTCTGAAACCTTTCCAGGATTTCAATATTGCTGTTAGAGGCTGTTCCCCATAGCTCTATTCCATAAGTCCAAACCGGCTTTAGAATGGCTTTGTAAACTGTAATTTTACTTTCATTTGTTAGCTTCGAGTTTTTACCGATTAACCAGTGCATTGACCTCAGCCTTGTGTCCAATGCTTTTCTCTTTGTCCAAATATGTCTCTGCCAGGTAAGCCTTCGATCTAAGTGCATGCCCAAGTGTTTTGCGGCAACGTCATGTGGAATTGGTTCTCCATTCAGAGTGACTGGTGGGCAATCACCCTTTCTTAGGCCAAAGGTGACGTGGACTGATTTACCTTGGTTGGCTTTTATTTTCCATGTTGTCAGCCATTCCTCTATCTGATTCAAGTGATTTTGGAGATTTATCGATGCAAGATCTGGGTTCTTGTTAACTGACATTATCGCAGTGTCATCAGCGTATGTGGCAATGAGGGTGTTGTTATTGGCTGGAATGTCAGCAGTGAAAACAAGGTACAACACAGGTCCAATTATGCTCCCCTGCGGAACCCCTGACTTGATTTCAAATAATTCTGACGTGGTGTCGTTGAGTTTGACCTCGAAGCATCTTTTATCAAGATAACTTTTCATTATTGGAAAGAAGGAGTGGGGCAGATATTTTTTGATTTTATACAGGAGGCCTTCGTGCCAGACCTTGTCAAAGGCCTGGCTGATATCTAAAAAAACAGCCGAGCAGTATTGCTTATTTTCCAAAGCATTGTTGATGGTGTCTGTCAACCTATGCACCTGCTCAATGGTGCCATGCTTTTGCCTGAATCCGAATTGGTGTCCAGGCAGAATGGTGTTTAAATAAGGTTGCATTCTACTCAGGATAGCCCTTTCAAACAGTTTGCCAACCAACGGAAGTAGACTAATTGGTCTGTATGATGCAACATCCTCGGGTCGTTTTCCAGGTTTCGGGATCATGACTACCTGAGCCAGCTTCCACTGGTAAGGATAGTAGGATAGTCTCAGGCAGGCATTGAACAGCATTACCAACAACATCACCCCTTTTTTCGGAAGGTTGCTTAGCAGGATAGTGTCAATTTGATCATACCCTGGAGCTTTATTGGATGGTAGTGATTTTATGTCTCCGTTTATTTCTTTAGGACTAACAGGTTTAACTGGGAGAGCCAGCTGGTCGGGTGACTGCAAGTATTCGGTTATGTGCCCGACACCATCACCATCTGAACAAGGTACTGGTGTAAAAACCTGTTCTAAGTGTTGCGCGAACGTCGTAGCTTTTTCCAGGTCAGTTCTAGCCCAACCACTATCTTGTCTTCTAATTGGTGGGATATGGTTTTTAGGTCGCTTCAAGTTTCTTGTTGCGCGCCATAAGGAATAGTTTGTGTCTTTATGGGCAGTGAGGTGAGTTAGGTATGTCTGCATGCATTGATTTTCGTGCTCCTTAATCAAGTTCTTTAGTTCCTTGGTGACTCTGTTGAAATTTGTTTTATCATGAGGATATCTAGTTCTATGCCACTCCTTTCGCAGAGAACGTTTCTCCTTAACCTTCTCCATAATGTTGGCAGGGTATTTCTTTTGTTTAATTCTTGCTTTAGATTTTTTTCTGGTGGAAGCGGTGGCGGCCAAATGTACAACACTGTTGAAGCTCCCTATGCAGGCCTCCACATCGTCTCCTGTCTTCAATTTAATAGTTAGGTCTATGTTGTTATGCACTATATCTCTATAAAGCTTCCAGTTGGTATTTTTGTTGTATAAATAGGTACGCTCCTCACAGGGCACCACCTGTTTATAGATGTTTAAAATGACAGGTGTGTGATCTGATGACAAGTCTTCACACTTTTCAATCCTTACGTATTGGGGTCCCAGGTTCTTTGTTATGTAGAAGTCTAGTAGATCTGGAACCTTCCCGTGGTCAGTAGGCCAGTAAGTCGGCTCCCCGACTAACTGGCCTACTGACATAACTTTACAATAACTAAGAAGTTTTAATACCTTCTTTTAAGGAGTATTACATTGTCTATTAAATACAATTTATTGCATTAACCTAGCATTTTTAGTTTCCGAGATTTTTAGGATTCTTTAAGTGACCCGGATTCATTGCTCTCGAGTGTATTTTGTCAACAACATGTGGCGGCGGCGATAAGTAGTTTTTTTTTTCTCTTATTCATTTATGGATAGGCAAAGACAAAATTGTGGTTGTACATTTTTTATTTTTTATTAGGTACTTCTCTGATTTAGGTATTTTTATTGATATTTATTAATTTTGTTAATCAGTTTGATATTTTTTTATGTGCGTTGTGATCACAAATAAACACATTTTCTTTTCTTTCTTTCTTTTTCTTTTATTTCTAGTCTAGAACCGCCAGAACTCAACAGGCTAATGTCAACGCTCTACACGTCTCGCAGCCTTAATCTTCTAAAGCGCCAAGGCACTAGGCACACACAATTACCATCTCGTAAACTAGGGATAAATATATTTTCCCAGCTGTCGTCTGTATTGAGAGTAAGCTGATTGGGTTTTCCTCGCCTAGTGTTCAGTGGGGGGAGGAGGTTGTGACACTCGGTAGCCATTTCCATTTAATTGTGTCGTGTCGGATTTGCATTAAATCTGCACGTTCAGTTTATAGTTGGGTAGTTCTCTAAGCTTATGGGGCTATGGGCTGATGAAAATATTATTTTCTGCAGAAAGAGTGACTCAGAACACACTGCTAGATTAACTTTTCTTTTTTAAATTCTTATTGTTGACCCAGTGGCTTCCAAATCGTTCCAGGAAGGGAATTTGGCACTTTACCCCTAACATTATTGCTGTTCTTCTAATATGTAGAAACTGTGCGGTTATGTTCGTCCAAAACTGGCATGACAGCAAAAGGGGGATTTCCTTTCTTGCGCGTGGTACTACCAGTGGTACTACCAAGTGGTCCCAGTAGTACCACGGGTAAAATTGAATTACCAGTGGTACTACTGGGACCACTTGGTCAACTTCACTGGATAAAGATAAATGAAGATCGGTAAAACAAATGAAGATCGTTTAAAACAAATAAAGATCGGTTTAAACAAATGAAGATCGGTGAAAACAAGTGAAGATCGATAAAAACAAATGCACATCTATAAAAACAAATGAAGATCAGTAAAAACAAATGAAGATCGGTGAAACAAATGAACGATCTTCACTTCACTTCTTCACGTCGCCGTCGCGTCCGCGTCGTTGTCTTTCTGTCACGTGATCACGTCGTTGCACGAAATTGCAAGAAACAGAATTGGCGTTATTTTTTGAAACCAAGATACCTAGTTATTATATTTATATATAGTTATTATATAAGATAGTTAGTTAATGTAACTGTTACCTATTAATGTATATTGGCTAGATTTCCAGAATAACATTTTATTTCCAAGAAAATCCTTCTGCGCAATGGTCAAATTGCGCGTCCTCTAGTTACACAGTGTAGGCAAAGCAAGTTACAAGTAATTAGTTCTTCAGCGTGTTGGTATTCCAAGTTACTGGAGTCATAATCAAGTATACGGCCAGTAATTGAAGATAATGTTGTACGAACGGAACTTGTTCAAGTTACAAAGTTAGCCCGAGCTGTGTGCACTGCGTTAGTGTTAAGCTTATTGAAGTAGAAATGGTGTTGCGGTACAGTTCTAGAGCTTCTGTAAATGATACTTTCTAGTTAGTTAGTGTTATCACGAAGTCTAATATTGAGAACGACATTTATCCGTTATTATTATGTGGAATATTTTTGTCTTAACACTCGCTATCAAGAATAAAAAAAAACACTGTATTAGTTCCACGGTTCGTACACATTGCGATTAGCGCCAAAATGGCGAAAACCATTGAACTTTATTTGACAATAAGTTAGTGAGTTATGAAGTGAAACATAGTTCAACAAATTCCTTGGTTTTAAAACTAGTTTGTTGACTTCAATAATGGTTTACTCGGGCATCGAATCCGAAACAACCCGAACACGTCTAGTAAGCTTCGGACAGACACGCTAAGCTCTAGAAAATTGCACGGCAACAAGTTTAAATTGCATTGGTTTAGGTGTTCTAAGTACTTTAGACTAGGACTCCGGAGTAAAGAGTAGGGGGAGGGGCAGCTTTGTCTTTCGTGTTTAGTTACTTTATTGAGTTTCAGGAGAGTTTAGTAATGTTACAAACTTTTAGATTCAGTCATAATTTAGGGGACATCTTTCCGAGGGCTTACCCGGGGCTCCTAACCGTAAGCTGTTGGGCGTTACGTGAGGTTTTTTAGTCGGCAGGAGTGCGGCATAGCATCCAGGAGGATTTTCCCTGACTTTAAAAATAACAGCACGTGCCAAAATGATCAGATTATCTATAAACAGAAACAGCCATCTTTATGATTCACTTGGAGTCGTCGAACTGTGATATCAAACAATTCGGTAGTGTAACCGTCCAAATATTTGTGTGATCCACAAGTGTTTGTTCCGGAGTTTGGATATTTTCTATTTTTACTATGTATTTAGAAATATATAAGTATGTCTCGCAGTCGTCTAGACCCCATAGCACTAGCTTATAGCTTAGTTTGGGCTAGATGATTTCGTGTGAGAATGTCCAACTCTAATTAATTATATATATTTTATTTCATTACATTATCAATCACGAAATGAATTACATGTGCGCGCTTTGTAAACATACCGTTTCATAAATGTAATATTATATGAATTGTTTTAGAATAGGCTTATATTAAACAGAATATTACAAGCCCATAAGTCGGCGCTGTTACAAAGCAAAGGAAAATTCCTTATAGAAAATGGCTCCAACAAAATATGTCTATTAAATATAAAGTTACACGTTTACTCCGAGCGCGGCTGATTAAGTAATTAACGTATTGTTAGCTCGAGGTAGTACCTACACACAGAGTTGCGCTCTTTGCAGGGGGTTCTTAAGTTATCGTTCATGTTCATGGTATATTGTCGAGAAAATGTAGCATATTTGATTTTTATGAATATATTAGATCCTTGGGTCCATCATGAAACTAGACAGGGATTCGACGGTGTGAAGCGACCCCTCCACGTTCTCCACAAGCATCCCTCACCTTCGAAACATAGTATTCCGTATTCATGTTATTCTAAATTGGTGTACAATAAAGAACATTTCTGTTCTATTCTATTCATACCTCACCTATTTGGTTTTGACGCAGGTGCCTGAAACCGTCACCTGCTCAACTCTTAGACCATATAACACGGGACTAGCCTTTGCGAACCACCGCATACAAAAATATTCTGCCAGTTTTCATACAAATGAAGGGGGAAACACAAAGACATATAAAATTTCATTGCATTTAAAAATGTATTTATCGACAAACGCGTAATGGCTGTTGTGTGTTAAAAAAAAAAAAAAAAAAAAAAAAAAAAGACCAAATGGTCATGTGCAATGGCAGAAAACAATGCTTAAGTAAGGCGCATCCTGTGGTTAGATGATCTAAGGCTCAACTACATATAAAACTTCAGGCTACAAATATAACTTTTTGATGTAACCGGCCCTTGAGATTCAGATTTGGTAACATAAATAAGGTATAGAGCGCGCGTATCCAAGAGGGACCAGTAGGCACTGGTGAGACCATGACGACGTTCCCGCCGAGTGCTTGCAGTCGTAAACGAACAAAGACTTCTATATAAACTGAGGTAGACGCGCCGTACTCTAACAAACGAGATTTCAAAAGCAATCCTCAAACACACACATTGCTAAGACTACACTCACTTATAAATAATATTTACGTAATTGTCACCACACACAATAGCAATATACGAATAGAACAAGAGTAAAAGAGAAGGCGTATGGACTCCGATTGCAAGTTGAGTACCTACTTTCGAAGTTTTGACTCACAACAGTGCGAGCAACGCTGCTAATTGGCTCAGTTTATAGGTTTCAAAAATCGGTGCGTAGGGCATGTCTACCTCAGTTTATATAGAAGTCTTTGTAAACGAATGGTAGCGGTACGAAGCAGCGCACGTCAGTTCAGCTTTAAAATAAATCTTTTTAGTGTATTAATGTTTAAATGCGCTGCAAAATCGTGAAAAAACTACACGCTGAAACAGACTAAAAAGAAATCAATAATTACATCTCACAGGCAAGACATAATTATAGTTACTTTTATGTTAAACAAATTTTGGCGACTATATTCATCGATATAGCTAGCTATAGCTCACCTCCCTACGTTGTGTACAAGGTGACCGGTGCTATACGCGCTCTCTATACCTTCTTATTTATACTCTAAGGTAGGTAAGCACTATTTCGATTTACTGTTCTAGAACATACTCTATATCTACAGTTCACTCGCATAAATATTAATCGAAACTAGAAATTGTATCTATTGTCGTATTATCCGTTCATCTCAAATCACCCTCGGTAGTCACGTGCCGGAGTTACGCGGAGTTGTGTGCGGAATTGCGGATCTGTTGTGCAGTTGTCTGGAACTTGGATAGAACATAAGTTGGTACTGCAACTTGTGGATTGGAAACTGTGACGTACGATATTATAGATAATGGCGGAGATTTGGATTATAATAATTGTGTCTTTGTTAGGAACGTTACGAAAATCATACATCTATAGCTTCCTAGAAAAATTACATCATTAATAAAAAGTTCCTTCTTGCATCCGAACATGTTATATTATGTTATCATTTATACTGTGTTAGAAGTGATAGTGTAAGAACATTATAATACCTTTGAGAATGCTATAAAGCGAAACCGGTCAGGTGTTGTTAAAGCAAATTTAATTGTGGAATGTAAGTGCAAGTGTGTGTTTCAATAATGTTTTATATTATGTTGTTTGAGCTTAGATTTTTTTAAAGAATCCAGCTTTTATTTTGACAACTGATTTGAAGTTAGTAACACTGATTGTGATGACAATCGCCACCGAATCAATCAATAAAATAATGCAAGCATGCCGAGTCCGATGTCCAATGCATAGGTGCAACCATAACCATTTGCAAAATGACACGACATAATCACAAGTATAGTGTTGGTCAGTGTGGTCTAGAGTTTTAGACCAATATGGAAAGCAAGGTAGGATAAGGTAGTCGAGATGAACTTGTTGCTATCAAACACAGTCAAAATATAGGTTGATAATAGATTCAATTGAATTGAAAAAGTTCAATACATTTAAGACGTTCAAAATATTTAGCGGATATCTTCGTATTTTTTTTTTCATTCAAACCCTATTTTATAAGTACTTATAAAAGAACGTGATAATAACTGCTACTGAACTAAACGACTTATTATAATTCACTTCTAAAACAATAAAACTAAGATAAGTCAAGTGTTCACGCCACTTCAAACTACTCTTTCAAGTGTCGCGAGTCGTATCTTGTCTCGTAACTTAGAAAAGAGAACAACTCGAAACGCAATTATTTCTGTTGGTCCAAGTTATTATTGCGGCAGAAGTCACTACCTACTTTGTTCCACAAATTATATGTCTGTACTTGACTTTGAGAGTATATTTTTGGTTATAATATAATTTGGTTAAGGACTGTCACAGTTTGTATTATGTCCTGTGTTATAACTACGAGTATTCGGTCAATAAGAAAACGTCTCTCCTGTGCCTAATTGGTCTAGAATTCAAACTTCAAGCTGCATGAAAGCCAAATCACATCGAAATTGTGTTATTTAATAATAACAAAAATAAAAATTTATTTCAGACATAACCCATAATACCTATATGTTTACAAGATAAATTAATTTAAACTATTATTTACAAACACTGTCAATCCCATCCAGCTCCCCAAACAGTCCTGACATGTAGAGACGCCCAGTGTCGTTGTATAGGACTATCCATTCTGTTAACTAATACCTTCAGGAGACCATTGTTGTTGTTCCACACCCTGTACATCAGGGATGCCACTCTCTTCCGAATAATAGCACTGACGCACTACAGAAGCGAGGAAGTCCCAACAGTATCCTGAAGGCATTGTTGTATTGGACGCGTAGAGTCCTGTAAGCTTTTTGCGTAAAATCAGACCATAAACTTGACGTATAAAATACCTGACAGAAAGAAATTAAAATGTAATTACATCGAGTAACTTTCCTTTTGCAAAAAGTACTACAGTTGTAGCATTTCTGGTATTCTGAATGGTAAACCACTGCCAGTTACAGCATTACAACATTATCGAACCCTCATCATAATTGACTGTCAATAATCCTGAAAAGGATTCATAAACGGATACAAAACAATCCCTCTTATTCCCCAGCTTTATTTATCGGTAAATCCGTTAAATACCGGTGCGGTAATCCAGGCTGAACGTTTCATTAATGGCTCTTCTATTGTTACAGGTAAATTACCAGTAATTACCGGCAATTCTGCGACTTAAGAGGAAGGCGTTTACGGCGGAATCCGTAAGTCTATGTTTAAGGTGTTAACTTTACGAAGGCACAGATAACACTATGATAGGTAAGGTTATTTTGTATTATTGGAATTAGTTACGTGGGCCTTGGATTTCGCATATACATCTAGGGCATGTGGAGCAAAGCGCTCCACACGGCACAAAGTGCACGGCGTGGGCGCAACAGCGCCAGGTCCTCGTAGTGGGTCTGGACGTGGACACTCTCTCGCTCGAGATCATGATGCGAATCATGAGAGCGTGACGTGAGGAATTCACGCACGCACTTAAGGGTGCCCTTAGAAGCGGGATCACACCCGAAACCCCCAATGACGCAGGATAGCACCCGAACCACCCCCTAGGCGAGGCCGCAGTGGCGGCCGTGTGTCTGTTGGGAGTCCTGGGACATCCTTCCGAGGGCTGTTTGGCGTTACGTGAGTCGGTAGGAGTCCGGCCCTACATCCTGGAGCAAATATATTTTTGCTCCATGGTATAGGGGTATTATGTCTCCACCGAGCTATGCGAAAGCAGTGACGCAGTAGGTGGTGTAACATCTGACTACCGCATGAGGCTCAAGTGCAAGTGTGAGGCTAGAAAGGTGTCAGTGATAGCAATAAAGCTCTAAAAAAAGAAGGATCCCAAAAAAAAATAAAAATTAGGTTAAAATTTAAAATATTAAAATCACCTACTGAAATCAAAATGATTATTAACTGCAATTCTCGTAAATATCTTCGCTGGACGCGTTAGTTTCTTACGGAAAAATAAAGTTCATCTGAATGAAATAAATTGACAGGTGATTGTCTATTGGCGGCACTTTGAGCAATTTGCGCGAATGTATCGATGTAGGGAGTTCCCCTCTAATCGACGAGGGGTCAGCGAACTCAGCATTTAGCTACTGTTTCATTGTTTTAGCACCTAACTGTCAGTGCAAAAGGCGAATATTTTCATTTCGACATATAGGTATGTTAGGAATCACCTCATAATTTCTCTCCCATATGCATTTTGATGAGGAAACTCGGTTAAGGAAAAAATCTACAAAAAAGTACCTACTACATACTTCACAATTCTCGTCAGCAACGTTATTCTGCCTTTTGCATATATATTCTTCGAATAGTTATGTAGGCAGGGACTGACTGTCAATCATTGGGAGCAATTTGTGAAAGAGTTCAGTAAATTGTGAACTATTAAGCTAACGACCTCTACGTACTGACTCTTTTCGTTTAAGTGTAGTGTGTGCTTATTTTGTGTCGTATTGTTATAGAACGGTACAAAAATTTTATCATCCTAAGTCTATTATTGCTTCTAATGATAGTAACACTCAGCTCAAATCATGCCACCTTAATAAGGATAGAGAAAAGTTCAAAATAAAAGAACGCAAAATGTATAAACAATGATAGGGCTAAGAGGAAAATTTGTCGGCTCAAGAAAATGAAAACAGCTGAAATAACACAAAACTTTTTTTTGTACTACAATATAACATTAATTTATGAATATAATATAATTATTATTTATTTATTTTAGTCTTTATTGTACGCCAGATAAATAACAAGAATGTACATAAAATCTGAAAAAAAAAGAGGCAATACAATGGGCGGCCTAAACACTAACAGCAATCTCTTTCAAGAAACCTTTAGAAAAGGCACAAAAATAAATGTTTGAACTAAAGGGATAGGGAGATTGAAAATGCGATTGTAAAACATAAACCAAAGCAGACAGCTAACTGTCATATCATGGAGAGGCATCGTCTAATAGAATAAGGGAGCGATGGACTCAAATAAGTCTTTCATTCCTCTGTCGTCGTTTCTAAACTGACATTTATGTCACGGAAAGATAACCTCAAGCCTCGGCAAAGGGTCACGATCTTTTGAACAATAACTTATTTTGCAGATACCTGCTAGGGTTGTAATAATTACAACATAAGTTAGATAAAATTATCATTTAAGAGCCTACCAGACGCCAAATTGTTAAAAGAAGGTAGAAGATATACATTTTAGCGTGCAAGAAAGAGAGAGGGAGGATCGGTTTTTGAGCGCTTTTTACGAAATAAATTAATAATAAAAAAACTATAACCAATATGAAAAAAATGCGCTAGTGCAAATGAAGATTTTACTATTGTCTTTCTTATAAATATTTTATACTAGAGGACGTCACGCGGTTTCACCCGCGTAGTTCCCGTTCCCGTGGGAATACAATTATTTTTCTATAAGAACCTTCTCCTGGCAATACCTTACACAACAAAAAAAGAATTAGTGAAATCGGTCCACCCGTTCTGAAGTTATGCGCTTAGCAACACATTTTGCGTTTCATTTTTATATATAAGATTATAAAAACAACTTATAACATACGAGATCTAGCTTAAAATCGAAGTATTTTCAACACAAAAATCTATCGAGGATTTTATTAGTAATCGTGTTTCGTGCCTAGAGCGTTTTTAGTTCATGAACTGAAGTTGTCTGTGTTCAAATTTTAATTCAGCAGACCTCGGGAGTCCTGAGATCTAGATCAAAGAAATAGTCTATTTGGCGTCATATGGACTCATGTAATTGATTTAAGTTAATGATAAAGGCGCAGGGCCTTGTGTTGTGGTGTAGATGTGGTAGAGGCCTACGTCCAGGAGTGGACTGTCATATGCTGATTTGATTGATTGATAATTTAATTGCACTAAAGATAACGTCTAATAAATTTATTGTAAAAAGTTATTCGAAAGAAAACGAACATGAGAATTAGAACATGTGAAACCTCCATCTAAGTTGATTTTAGGTCGGAATTTTGAGAACAAGTAAGTCAGCAAATCGTATTCTCAGTAGGAAATTTATGCCTCACAGCAGCCTTAAAATACGAAGAAAAAAGTAAATAGACATTCAAAGGTAATTTATTACACAAATTCCCAGAATGTAATGGGATAAAGCTTATACGATTGGGTAGCGTGAAACAAATAGTTCAAATACCAGAGGATATATTGTATCGAATCAACATTTAAATTGTAAACGAGTACATTTACATATATCTTCCACGCTTCACGAGTAAATAAGTCAGTGTAAAAAAACTGGTAAATCGGACTGACACGCTACAACGAACGGTGGATGAGTTAGCTCAGCGCTGACAATTGAGCTAGTTGCATACAAAGGCGAACTAAATCCGAGCTAATTGATAGAATTCGCGCGTGGACTCCCGGCTTAATTAACTAGCAACAGACGATGGATTGTCTCTTGTTTGTATTCATATTATGACCTGTTTGCTTCGACACGATCGTTCGGAAAAATGTTGGTAAATGAATGAAAACCGCACTGTTCAAGCGTTATTCAAATTGAGTAGGCGAATGTTTTTCATGACAATTATTTACGTAATATCCTTTCGGGACGACATAATGTGGTCCCGAAAGGATAGTTTCCACATTTATTGATCATAATGTGGGATCAACCAAGTGTCTGTGAGTATTTTATATTATATTTTTGGACATCCTCACGGAACGCCAAATTACGCAAAATTTAAAAAAAAATGCAAAAAAAAGTGCAATGAGATCTAGACAACTGATAAACATACTTATAATAATTATCTATATCTTTTCAATAAGTTCATTATAATACATTGAAAATACCCAAATTGCGACACAAACTAGCGGATCGCATAAATAAATAATGAAAATAATTGTTCCGACTCTGGATTTGCCACCAAGGCAAATTTCCGATTTTCTGTATTCGTACCTTATCATCTTTCTAAAATAAAATTAATTCCTAAAATATCTATCCACTTACTTGCCAAATCATATAATTTTTCCAATCATATTAAGCACATAGAAATTCTCAAGTTCACTTTGCAAAAACTGATTATAAAGTTAGAAAGTTGGTGAATTTTTCAAGTATAAGTTCGATCTACTCCAAACTTATTTAACTTCAATTGAGTTAAGTAATAAGAACTATACCAATTACGGCAATTATTCTGTTTTTAAAGCGAATAATTCTTGGAATTCTATTGAAGTTTTAATGTAATTGGATTCGTATTTGAAAATTGAATGAACTGAATAGGTACCTATATTGATTTGTAAGGAGATTTTTTCAATACTTACACAAGAGACAATCATGCGGCTTGTCTGATAGCAGTTTTTCAAGCTGCATGTATAAGACATTCGATATAGCTTAAGGGCGTAAAGCCTTTTTTTATTTACGGCTCTAAATGTGAAACGAAATAACTTTTCAAAACATAACTATAGTTTTACTAAAGCATACCTACCTTACTTATAATAATAATAATTTCCATTCGAATATTCAATCATCCTAGTTGATGCTGCGTTCAGTATGTACAAGCTTTTTTCCAGACAGCGTAATACCAGAGCTTCTCTTTATGTTGTGACAAGTATGTTATTTTTAAACTATCGCGGTTTTTAACACTCATACTTATAGAATTCGGGACTTCACGCGAACTGCTTACTGTGACAAGTATGTTAACAGCATTGGCAAGCAGTAGTTTGTGAGCTCCGAACTGTAAAGCCCTTTCCATGGGTAGAAACATCGAAGTACCGCTACTTGCATTGAAATGGAAATTGCATGTACTCACAGTCTCGAGGTAGCCATAATTTAGCTACAAGTAACTATAATCTACTCATGGAGTGAACTAAAAACAAGTCCTTAAATTGATTTCTCTATTAATGCCGGAAACGTGTCTAAGACGTCATGTATATGGAAGTCAATAAAGATTTATTGGCATAAAACGCATGTTGGTTACAGAACAAGTACAAATCATAAACTTCAAACTACTTATATGCATTTGGTTCGTGGGACAGTACTCGCCCAAGTACAATCGCACATCTAAACGCACCACGGGGAATTTCAATGGCGAGTCCCTGGCCAGCAGTCGGCACGGCTCGCGAATCCTAATGAAAGACCTTTCCTGTTTATTGTTCCCATATCGCATGTATCAGGGTTCTATGCCGATTCCTACGTGAATTACTGCCCATCCCGTTAAACGGTTTAACCTCTTTTCCCTTAGAAATGGTCCGGGTGGGAATATACTGCAGATCGCGATCGTATCTTTTCAGATTTACTTCTTTGTTCTTATACATTATATAAGAGTACGTATGTAAACGGAATAGAATCCCTTGAAGTCGATATTCACTCTCATAGGTAATTAATGTAATTTATCCTCAAAAGGGTAGGCGTTAGGTAGGTATCATTCGAAATTTCAGTCCAAGCTTTTCGGAATAAATTATTATGAACCTTTTCTATTTCCTTACTTGGGTGTACAACTGTGGCCATCGTGTAACCAGGGAGTTCGAGGCCCAAGCCAACCACGCCTCCTAGGGGGGTTACCACTGGTGACCGAAATTCATTTGATAATTTGACGTGTGACCGATAAAACATTAGGCCATTCTACTACTGATCGAATGAACAATTGACCAAAAGAGTTTTTATCGAACAAACATTTGGTATTTTTCCTACTGATCGAATGAACGTTTGGTCGAAAAACAGTTGACTAAAGAATATTTTTACGAGCTAAATATCAAAAATGTTTACTTCACCTATGATTTAGCAATTTTTCAATCCATGTTAGATTGAAAGTCTTGATTTTACTTAATCTTAGAAGTGGCCATTAAGTTTGCAGCATCTACTTACTTTAAAATGTAGTAGTGTATTAGTAAACCTAGTTAAAACTGTATAAAACTTGCATTAGGAGTTCTAAAAAGAAAGCTAGCACCAACTAGAAAAATAGAGGCAGCAGGAAAGCGCCCTAATGTGGAAATAGTTTAGGAGATAGCACAAATATTTTAAAACCGACGAGTTTCCAACTCGTTTCCGAAGTTGTCCGAAGTTGCGCGGAGTTTGTCGAAGTATGTCTGACGGAGCACACTTAATTCTTAACAGGGTGAACCAATTAAAGTGTCGTTCTAGAATGGAGACGACAATAATGTATACAATTGAGAATTAGTTTATAAAAACGTATTAAATATGTTTTTAAACACGAGGGACGCTATTATTTTTTGATGTAGTTACTTTCATCAAAACGCTAAATAGTGACATCTCAAGCATCGGTAATGATGTCAATATCGCTCTAACTAAATAGACATAATATGTATATTCATTTTATACGTTGACGTTAGAAAAAATTACCCTCTCCATCTTAAATTGTGTGTACAAAGTATAGAAACGAATACTTAAAACTAGGTACGACCAAAGATAATATAATAGTATTACATACAGATCGGCAACTCCCTGTCGCGCCACAGCTGTCAGTAGAGTTGACGTGCGCGTTGACGGACAATTTGCTTACATTTTATTGATCACACGCACACATTCAAGCTGGAGTTTCCGCCCTGTCGTCAGGGTTGCCAGGTCTTCCAAAAATAAATACCGAACAGGGCCCAAAAAAAAAGGCCACATTTGAATTGAAAGCCAAAAAAAAAAAGGTCAATTTTGAATTTTGGTTTATTTAATCAAATAATCAGTATAACTATATACAAGTTTAACTACTTAAACTTATATTTCTTGTCGCTAATGCACGCTTCCAACAACGGTTTTTTAATTTTCACTGCTGCGTGCATTTGGTGACAAGAAAGACTAAAATTACATCTTATACATAACTCTGCCTTTACCATGTCGGCACTTAATCTATTCCGGCTGTCTGACCACAAATGATTCATATGGCTGAATACTCTCTCGACATAGGCATTGCTGCATGGTACTGCCATTATTGTTTTAATAATCAATTTTAAGTTAGGGCTTACTTCTGCCTTAAGAAAATTCTTCCACGAAAACGTGGTATTGGATGAAGAAGCTTGGTCCTTTATTGCTTCTAAGGTTATTTGGAGAACTCGAATCTCTTCGTACAAAGCATCTTTATCAATTTTATCTTCAACACCTGCAGCTTTTGATTCCTCCAAAAAGTTATCAAATGTTGGAGCTACCTTCTCTATATTGACGTTTTTGAATGCTTTAAATGGAGAGTTTTCGTAGTCGAACCACTTTTTTAAATAATTTTCTGCTCTTTCATAAGCAACTAGAGCCTCGCTTCTGAATTTATTACGATCAACCTCATTTAGTTTCCGCATTTCGTGGTTTGCTTTTGCATTGTTTTCATTGGACAAGAAGGACCAAATAATCTTATTGCACTCATTTTCACCCTCTTCGCGAAAATATCTTTTTATAGCATCCCAATCAAGCAATAGCCTCTCGACAGCTGGAAACAAAGTTGCCCATCGAACTGTTATATGGCGAAGTACAGCATGATATTCTTGGTTGACGAAAGCAAAGCATTCTTTTAAGACCTCGACTCTTTTTGCGCTTATTGAAAATTCACTAAAAACCTTTAGCACAAGGCTTTCAACATCGTAGGATAATAATTTCATACAAAATTTCACAGCATTATGCAGGACATGACAATTGCAGTTTGCTTTCAGGATTTTTGGATTTATCTGTTGTAGTTTCTGGAATACCGAACAAACGCGGCCATAGTTGACGGATGCATTGTCAGCACTATAAGAAACTATATCACTTATCTCCAGATCCAACTTTTTAAATGCTTCGGTCAAGGAATTCACAATAGACTGCGATGTCTCATCAGGTTCTTCATAGAAATCCAATAGGTAGTTGACTACACCATCTTCGTCATCAAAAAAGGTTACAACAAGGGGAAAAAAATTCCTGTTACCTTTGTTGGATGCATCGATAGAAATGGAAAACTTGCTGTTTTGATCTTTAATTTTCTTTACAATTGTTTCTATAGAGTATGGTGCTAATACGTTTTTTGTGATAGCTTCCATTTTAGTTCTTCCTAACTGCACTTTAGAAGCCAACTCAGAGTCATGGTAAATTATAGAATCTAATTTATTACCACAGTCGGAAGAATTGTAACTGTGCCCATGTTTGACTGCATGATAAGTTTTAGTAAGTTCGACAGCGGCTACTTTCTCTTTAAAGTTATGCATTGGTGGTATAAGAAAGTTACTAATAGTGCTCGTAGTATTTTTGGACTGCACTAAAAGTTTATGCTTTTTGCCATTGCTATGTTGAATAACAGCTTTTACTCCATCATTTTTTACACTAAATGTAGATAAACAAATCCTACATTTGGTCTGGCATTTATCATCTGATTGAGTAATCCAGCAAGAAAATCTTGCATCACTTAACCATTCCTGCTGAAAAGCACAGGCACCGTGAAGACGCTTCGTTTTTCTTGGAGGAGAGTCCATATTTCAATATTCAGTTAACCGAATTTCAAAAGTCTGCAACAATTAAAACAATAAATATGCGTCAGTCTAGTATTTAAGCACATTTTCTCATCTGTGGCACAAGTTTCTATTCTATTCTAGAAATAAATGGGTAGTATAGTACTCTGTGGAGTAAAGATTTTTAACAAAGTTGCACAAAACGGATCTAGTGAGATTCTACTGTATATAGTGTTTAAAATATTAATGTATAGATTATAAAATAAGCATAGCTTACCGAATTTGTAAAAACACTTGTAAAAAACACTTGTCTTGCTTGTTTTATCTTCACTTGTATGCGTGAATTTTAGTCGTGGAGTCACGTTGAACGATCATGAACGACTCACTGTCACTGAGCGACCGACCAGTGAAAGTAAAGGACAAAGTGCGCGTAAGAAAGAGATGGAAAACATCACGCCACCCACACGCACAGTGCAGTGAGCGCGTGCAATGAGCGACAACATCGATTACCGATTGCGTCAAATTTGATTATTGATTCATTTATTATGGAGAAAAGTTTATCAGAAAAAAATACCGAACCGCCCATACTTCGGTATTTTTGCTATACCGAACACCGAACACAGACCTAAAATACCGAACAGTTCGGTAAAATACCGAACACCTGGCAACCCTGCCTGTCGTACGACTGTGAATTTTCATATTTTTATACCATACAATCTTGTTTTGTAATGAGTAGGTACCTGTTTTGTTTGCTAGTTCATAGAGCCCACGCACATCCTACCAATTGAGGTAAAAAGCGAATGCAGATAGATTTCAGCCCTACCTTTACATCTGTGCATCTGTAATTCTGAAAGGCGGTAGGCATTCGCAGAATATTTGGTGTATGTATAAATGTTCAGTTGCAAACGTGCCACTATTTGTGGCTTTGGTGACCTTGTACTTGTCGAATGTTCGTTGTAATTAAGATGGAAACTCTCTTTTTTAAAACTTGGATTTAAGTGTAAAGAGAGAATAAATTTAGGTCTTACTTCGTATGAGACGTAAGAATCACATACTGAGTATGAGCAAAATCACTAGAATTTTATTCCTTTATTTCCTTGTCAATCACGTTATCGGAAGTAGGAATTTGCACTCTCACAATCTGTACACTATTAGCTAGTTTTCAATCTTATGTAGAAACTCCTTATTTATATTTAAATTCCTTTTATAATTGATTCGCTTAAAGTAGTCGGAGCGTTTCTTTGCTCGATAATATAAAAGTAAATCCTAAAACTTGCTTGATGTGCTAAACGATAAAACGGTATTTTTTTAAGGATGAAATTGTGAGACTTCTAGAGATCTAGAGTTCTTACAAAAATCGAATCGTGCACTTTGAATGTAGCAATAAAGTGGCCAGTCTGTAAAGTCCTAATAGCTTCTACGATATGTGGAGTACTTTATTCGCAGACATTCGGCATATTTGAGTGTTGTCGAGTTAGACCGTGTCGCCATTCTTATGCTAAATGAGAGTACTACCTCGTATGTCTTCGGAACCGAGCGGCACTTGCGGGTAGGTACTTTAAAATTTTACTCGGTCGATTTATTTGATGGTTCGTAATGGTGATTGAGGCTGTATCTTAATAGAAGCTTAATGTATGAACCTGAGTACAATGTAAGAGTATGTCAATACTTTTGAAAAGGCGATAAAGGAGGGGAGAAAGAAACTTACCACAATATATCGATTTATAAACCATATCGATCACAATAAGTAGAGGCTTCTTCAACTAGTTGTTAGTGAGAAATTAAGAATCGAAAAGTCTTCAAGGATATGGGATAATTTTGTTGCTAATCAAACCAGACACTCAACTCGGCTGATGAATACGTTGCTATTTTATGTGTCAGAGGTTAGAGAAAATGGAGTTGGTAAATCTTTCTTTTACTTATAGTGGAACCTACTGGGATTCTCCTGAGAGGCCAGCTCCATAAATCTAAAGAGCCTTTATTGCCTCTGCCAACCCCTTCGGGGATAAAAGACGTAATCATATGATCTATACAAAGTAGGTTCGCTGTATTATTAGTTATGCTGTATTTGAAGCGCTCGTGGCCCCGCGGACTCAGTGTTCTGTAAACGATCACTGCAGTAAGCAACATTTACTATGGCCGGATATGGATGGGTGACCACCACGTGGACCACTTTGTGACATTTATTTACGAGCGTTTCCGTGCTTCGGAAGGCACGATAAGCCGTTGGTCCCGGTTGTCAGTAAAATGACAGTCGTTAAGCCTAGTTGAAGGCCTTAAAGGCGGCTTGAAAAATTTCAACTGTGGGTCGTCACAACCTGCGCCCGGGTCGGCAGCGCGTGTGTAGCGCCTCTGGTGTTGCAAACGTCTATAGGCTACGGTTACCAACCTTCCGGTGGGCCGTAAGCTTGTCTGCCACCTAAGTAGTATAAAAAAAAAAAAAAATTATTCAGTAAGTGGTATTGGTAACAAACCCATAAAATATCCCATTCACATAATTCACGGTACATACATTTTCTCCTCCATTGGGTCTGTTAAACGTTTTCATTGCGATAAGCCGCGGCTCGTAAATTATGTGTTATGTCGCTTGCGCGCTATGAGCTCCATACACCTCTAGTAGGAGAGCTGGTAGACATTTATGAGTACCTGTTTGAGGCAATATAAAAGTATACATTAATGTAATAAAACAGTGTTTTAGGATTCCGTACCTAAAGGGTAAAAACGGAACCCTATCATGAGACATCGTCGTCCGTCTGTCTGCCGGCCAAGTGCGAGTCGGACTCCCGCACGGAGGGTTCCGTACCAAAAAACAACAAAAAGTCGTACCTATTTGTTGCATGGGAGCCAGGGGGGCTCCCGTTTTTCTTTTTATTTAACGAGATGGAAAATCCTTAATGGATGATATGCCGGACTCCTACCGACTAAAAAACCCCACGTAACGGCCAACAGCCTACGGTTGGGAGCCCTGGGTAAGCTCTCGAAAGGATGTCCCAGTAAAGGTCCATTTTGTTTTAATTATTTTTTTTTTAAATACACTGCTCGATATTCTGTGAGTATTTCAAGCGTCTACTGGTTGCCCTCATTACCTATTAACACAGAGCAACGCGCGCCTTAGACAGTTCGCGCTGCTCTATAGTGTTATACAACGCGCGTCTTTAGACAGTTCGCGTTGCTCTATAGTGTTATACAACGCGCGTCTTTAGACAGTTCGCGCTGCTCTATAGTGTTATACAACGCGCATCTTTAGACAGTTCGCGTTGTTCTATAGTGTTATACAACGCGCGTCTTTAGACAGTTCGCGTTGCTCTATAGTGTTATACAACGCGCGTCTTTAGACAGTTCGCGTTGCTCTATAGTGTTATACAACGCGCGTCTTTAGACAATTCGCGTTGCTCTATAGTGTTATACAACGCGCGTCTTTAGACAGTTCGCGCTGCTCTATAGTGTTATACAACGCGCGTCTTTAGACAGTTCGCGTTGCTCTATAGTGTTAACCTCCAATAATATAATCCTTGTATAAATCCTCTACGGTTGGTACAGTATATATTTCAAAAAGAGTTTGTTACCTCTATGTTTAATTTCTTTTTCATAATATTAATGACATCAAATGTCATCAATATTCTGAAAATGATTACATTATAAACACGATATCTACGTCTACAACATAAATTGAAAAATATGGACGATTTGTTTACTATTTCCTATTAAACAGCTATCTTTGAATATTACATCTACCTAAAGTAATCTCCTGAAGACGTTGTTAACTTTTTAAAGAAAAAATATTTACGATGAAAGTCGAAAAATAAGTTAGTATGTGACCCGTATAATGTTCAATCATGGCGACACGAAATTAATTTTATTGAGCAACATTTGATTATGCTATACCTCCTATAGTATTCATTTAATTTGCATGGTGTAAAGGGAATAAATGATCTTAACGAAATGTTCAAATTAACTAACGTATTTAAATTAAGAAGGATACCTTATAACCGAATATATTAGACAAAATCGCTAAAAAACAAGTTTGTTGTATGGAAGCCCCCCTTAAATATTATTATGTTTTTGTTTTCAGTATTTGTTGTTATAGCGGCAACAAAAACACATAATCTGTGAAAATTTCAACTCTCTAGCTATCACCGTTCATGAGATACAGCCTCCTGACGGACAGACAGACAGACAGACAGACAGACAGACAGACAGACGGACAGCGAAGTCTCATGAATAGGGTCCCGTTCTTTACCCTTTGGGTACGGAACCCTAATAAAAACGATTAACATCGTAATAAAACACAGTACTCGTGGTCCAAACGACGCACTGTAAATGCAAACGATGTAAATTTCAAAATAGCAAATTGGCTTACCACCTATGTATTTACTACATGGGATTATAACCAGATATAAGTAAGACAGAAATTTTTTGAAAAAGTCAGGACTATAATGTAAGTAAACAATATTTTTGTAAATCTACATCCCACACTAATTGTAGCGAGGAAATTTTTATATAATTGTAATGAATAATTTAAAAACTGCTGTGCCGATTTCAAAAATTCATTCACCTTTAGAAAGCTACATTTACCCTGCGTAACATAGGCTATATTTTATTCCCGTATTCCCACGGGAACGGGAGCTACGCGGGTGGACGTGAAACCGCGTGACGTCCGCTAGTGAACAATAAAAGGGAGAATGTGTACCTTTCTATAGCATTTTATTCGTATTCTCCTTTCTTAAATTTCTTCATTAACTGTTGCAAGCTAGTTTCAACACAACAGTTACAGTGCAATTATAATTCCACTACAAACATGTATGACAAAGCTTTAGGTACATTCTGAAAGCACCAAGTCAAACGTTTTCACAGAGCTTTTGTTTATATTATTGTCATAAACGTTTGTGTACATTATATCCCAGGGCTATCGAAACACTATTTTAGTATTTAGATGGTGGATAATATAATTATGTGAATAATTAATTGATAAGTATAAAATTTAACAGAAACACGGTAGGTGCATTCTTATGGAGTCCCGCGTGTAAACAACTTTTAATCGATCATCGACTAAAAATTTGTATGAAATTCGATTTCGATTCGATGATCGATTAAAAGTTGTATGTATGTGGGCTCAGTCTCAGGTAAGCTCACAGTTTATTTGCCATTCAATTTACTGAATAATCTCATTCCTAGATACTTCGAAAAATATGCTTAGGAAACTTGAATATTCGTTCATAAAAAGCATTGATTGATGAACGAATGTTTCCTTAATGAAGTAGAGGCTTTCAGAAAGACCTTTCTCCAGCTGTAGCGCCTAGCTTAAGCATATCCATTACCTGTGTAACGTATTTCTAGACCCAACATTACTTAGATATCTGTAATCTTAACAATTGCTTTTGCAGAACACGTAGGAGCTTCAACATTATTGATAGGCCAATCTAAAGCCTTATTACATTCTCACATCAAGGTAAAGGTGATAACAGACGATTTACGTGACAATATGGCGTCGTACAATCTACTTTTATTCTCTCTGAGGACCCCTTGATGTCATTACCGTGGAGTGGATATATTTTTACATAATGTTCACTTAATAGAAGCGAATATGCGCTTAAACCTTCAGTGCGTAGAATAGCGTCTGCTTCGGAATTGAAATCATTTTGTTCAGATTAATCCATCCTATTTACTTTGAGTATCTTCCAAGTAAGACGGTATTAATATTAATCCTTTCTTATAATTACTTAAGGAATTATGTTAGTGAATGTTTTAAGAACTTACTTCATCAATGAGAACTTAAAGAGTAGGCACCCAAAGGGATTTTATATGGTTCTGTTGTGTGGTACACAAATCTTAATGTTGAATATTGTACATGCCGTGTATACATACTTGTATATTTCTGCCTAATTTTATTGTTTACTAATGTTGTTTCCTATTATGCAACTAGATGGCGCTGTGCCGTCATTGTGAATCGCGATAGTAAGATTCTCCTTAGTGGGACGATTTTAGATATTTGCTCTTATAAAATTGGCTTTTCACCTTGGTATGGAATGTCTGTGTTTTATTAAACCCTTTTCCACTACAAAACCCTAGGGACCATAGAGCGAGGTAGAACTTGTCCAATATAATCAACTTATCAAAACTAGCCACCAAAATAGCCGTGGTCAGCTGGATGCCCCCGATCACTGGACATCGACAATTTGCCTTGACTTCATAAAGTGGACGAAGTGATTGTATGCACTTTCACCCCCGTAGCTCCCGTTCCCGTGGGAATATGGGAATAAAAATGTAGCTTTGTTACCCAGGGTGAATGTAAATTTCTAATGACGAAAGAATTTTTAAAATTAGTTTTTACCCGAAAGGGTTAGCACAGTCGTATACCTACTTTAGACGCCCACATTTTACTTTATACATAGTTTTATACGAGTATCCCACGTAATATGTGTTTTAACAACACGGTGTGAGCCGTGTTGAAATGGACAAACGTAGGTCGTGACGACCCGCAGTTGAAATTTTTCAAGCCGCGCCCATGGCTTATCGATTGTCATTTTACTGACAACGTGTTTCATTTCGAGTGTAGATAAAGATACATTAAATCTAATTGGATCGATAGCTAATTAAATATCATTTCAAATCTCAGACAGGAAAGATTATAATGAAATTAGTCTAAGACACTTAAACTTGACTTGAGTCTCATCTTATGAAATACCTAAGTTATTAAATTAGATCATTAAACTGGAATGATATTTTAACGGACTAGATACCAAGGTCCATTAAACAATAGTTTTCAGTATTATACTACAATTTTGTAATATTTTACATTACAATTTGTGCAGCATATACGCCGCGATTCAAAATACTTATAAAGAAAAAGAAATGCACAGTATAAATTTTATTGTTAATCGGTATTCCCAAACTGCAGTGGTTGCCGTTCTTGTGTTGCATGCCTCAGTCGGTAGAACATGGATTTGCACATTGTTATCATCTAACACCTTAGATATAAGCTTACTCTGTAGGTACCCGTGTTCAGCAATGAATTATGCACTTTTGATTTATAAATTCCCAGGATGTCACTTTTTTAATTCAAAAGAATGTAGAATGCCGTTTACGTAATAATAGCCAAGCTATCGCCGCCATTGGCAACCCTGAAACGCTCCGGCTCAATTACGAGCCAAGACCGGCCTCGGCTCGCGGTCGAAACTGCCTCGCCTCACGGGACTCCTCAGCGATTGCTTTCGACGAGGCTTCAATATCTTTTTCTGTACAATTTCAAAGGGAAAAGCTTTAAACACTTTGTATTGAAATTCTGATTCTTAGATGAAAGAGAAATGAAAATGTTTGTTGTATTAATTTGAAGATTGATAACTTTTAGTTGTGAATGCAAGGCCACTGTAAATTACGTGTCAGGTGATCTTCTACGCCTTCTTTAAACAGGGTGTTCTTCTTAGCTGTGAAAAATGGCGAGAAATATTTTGTTCTACTTCTATATGAGAGTTCTTCTCTTTGTTCAAGATGGTAAGGAGAGAAGCCCCCCGCGGCTTCTCTCGATTTTGATTCGGTAAAAAAGCAGCCAGGAAGCAGTAACGAGTATTCTATGCTGAAGGTTTCGTGGTTTGGGAGTCCTGGGGTATCCTTCCGAGGGCTTACCCGGGGCTCCCAACTGTAGGCTGTTGGGCAGGATACGTGAGGTTTTTTAGTCGGTATCCACGGATGAATTTCCCTTACAAAAAAAAAATAGGTTTCGTGGTATCTTAAGAAAATCTATTACAAATGCATTGACATGCATATATTGAAATTATGACATAGACAGATGCACAACAGTAATAATTATAATCATCTAGTTGTATTTACTAAGTATGTAAATAGTCAGATTGATAACTTTTATTTCTGAATGCAAGGCAACTGTAAATACGTGTCAGGTGATCTTCTACGCGTTCTCTAAACAGGGTGTTCTTCTTAGCTGTGTAAAAAGGCGAGAAATATTTTGTTCTACTTCTATATGAGAGTTCTTCTCTGTGTTCAAGATGGTAAGGTTTTATCTCTGTGTATGTTTACATTCGACTAAGTATGTAAATAGTCTCGTGGTAAAATATTTTCCACTTAAATAACTTGTTACATTCAAAAATACCAGTACTTTTTGCTTTAAATAGCTTTTGGTACAAACATCCAGCCACCTAGTTGTGCAGATTTAGTCATGAAACTTTTTAATTTTGTTTGCCGGCTTTGACACTACTCTGCACAGATAATAATCCTCGTATAGGAGGTATTTTAATGCGCTGCATCGTTTTATCTCTGTGTATGTTTACGTTCGCCTTTTTCCATCGCCGCGTTTAATTTAGTTGATGTTCGGTGCTCTCTCATAAAAATGTAAATGCACGAGGCGAGGCGAGGTGGCGAGGCGGCAAGGCAGGCGTCGAGGCACCTAGTGGCTACGAGAGATGCTAATTATTGTGATTGTGATGTTTTGTGTTTTTAGTCTTCCACTTGACTTTCATTGCACTCGTGGGTTAAGATAAAAAGTCAACTTTGCTTCAGACTGTAATAATAAATCATGTACTTGATTCGAAATTATTTTTACTAGACTTAATAAACTTCATCGTAAAATAAGTTATAATCTTAAGTTTTTAATCTATTGACTTGTTGATAGTCCATTAAAATCCATAGTATCTAATTTGCGAAGGTAGGTGTCTATCGAGCAATCGCAAAACATATTTCTCAAATTTTGTGAATTACTAGGCAGTGGCAGCGCACCGTGTTGTTTTAAGTATCAGAAGTGCAGTAATATACCATTCATGAAAATTTTTACACGTAAAAACAAATCACCATCCCGCCATTTGGTTTACAAATAGTGTGTCAGGAAAGTAAGTGACAACGGAAAAAGTAATACGAGGTACAAATAAATAGGTAAAAAGCTGTTAGCGAGTCAGCAGGGCCGTATAATGAGAACGTCAGATGACGTGGTCTCGTGGCTCGAGACAAGCACGCCGGTAATTGCATTCGCTCGCGTGTGACGTCATGACGTCACATACCTCTCGGGAACGCGGGAAAGTTGAGCACCTCGACTCGAGCAAGTTCTTTTTCATACGTGACGTCATTTGACGTCAGCGTTGGAAATTTTGATAGCGCTGACGTTGCAAGTGCGAGTAAACTTTTAATTGATAAGTTACTTTTCCGTTCGGTAGAGCTTTTTCATTAATGGTAAATTAATTAATATTAGAATGTCAGGTAGACACTTAAGCAAGTACTTTTAAACATTAAAAGTTGTCTTGCAATTTGTAAAATGATAACGCAATTTTAATTAACAGGGAATTTTGGAAATTTCATGATTATAAGAGAAAGGTTCGTTCCTTGTTCGTGGACTGTCATATCCCTTTTGGCCACATTTGAAACCAAGTTTCGAAACCAGTTGGGCAATAAGAATAATATTTGTTTTTTCGAAACTAGTACATAAAGTCACTGTTGATGAATATGAAACTTGGTTTCGATTGTAGCCGAAGGGGTCAAGTCGAATGAACCTTGTTAACCGAAAGTTTAGCTTCTGTCCTCTAACGAGAATGCTTTACATAATCCAATAAATTGTCTGCTAACTGGACAAAAAAGGTTTTTCACGGAACGTATTAATGTAAGTACGTAATTGAACGTCCAGTAGCCAAACCCGGGCCTACACTGAACGTAGTTCAATCTACATAACATAATCAAAGCCTCCTGTCGGTCTCGAATTGATGAAAATGCACGTAGTATTAAAAAAATAAAACCTATTTGGTAAATCCTCAACAACATACTAACAAATTTAAATAGGGTCCCTTTATCTAATTCGGTATCGATTGTTCCCTTGTTAGCACACAGATTCCTATGTTGTAGTCTCTTTTTGTTCGTACGCAATAAATAAAATTAATATTGTTGAACAATGTCACCCAAAATATAAGCTTGTGCTATGGGTCCTAGACTACAAACTAGACATTTTGAAATGTTTTCTTTCTTTCAGTGTTTGAATAACTTACTTTCACGTGCTCCAATCTTATTAATCTCAGCGCGTTTCTAGATTAAATATACTAATGTAACATGCTACATTAAACTCTGCTTCGAGAACTGTAAAACAATGTGACACGAAAATTGTACCACTAAACTCGTACGAACTTACAAAAAGCAAAAAACATTTTTATTTTGCTATTATTTCGGTTAGGGCGAAAAATCTTACGTTTCAGCATAAAGTGACAAGATTCATGAGTGTAGGGAAACATATAGGCAATGAAGGGAAACGTGATCTTAAACATTGATTCTAAGGTTCTATAGTTATTGTAAAACTTTCAGTTTACTGGGACAGGTTTTTATAAATCTTTTTCAAGACTAAAGCGCTCGTGGCCCCGCGGACTCAGTGTTCTGTAAACGATCACTGCAGTAAGCAACTTTCACTATGGCCGGTCCATGGATGGGTGACCATCCATGTGATCACTTTGTGACATTTATTTGAGCGTTTCCGTGCTTCGGAAGGCACGTTAAGCCGTTGGTCCCGGTTGTCAGTAAAATGGCAGTCGTTAAGCCAAGTTAAAGTCGTTAAGGCTTTATTTCAACAGCAGGCAGTCACAACTTGCGCCTGTCCATTTAAACACGTCAATACGGCTCACAACGTATTACGTGGGACAAATTATAAAAAGGTGAATTTGGTGGGTATATAATATGCCTCTGCCTACCCCTTCGGGGATAAAGGCGTGATGATGAACTTTTTCAAGACTTCACTATAGTACTTGAGTACTAAATCGAACGTTCATGAGTTCAATTCCCACCCTGGACAACGCTTTGTATTAGTACATTGATTTATTCTGTTTGTCTTTCTAGGTATAATTTATCCACGAATCTTTACAATAAAGATTTACATATTATTATAAATTTATAGAAAGAATATTTATATATATAATTTTAAAGATAATAGATTTGATTGATTATATTTGATTTGACTGCCTCTGTGGCGCTGTCGGTAGTGATACCGCCTGCGGCGCTGGAGGTCGTGGGTTCGATTCCCACCGGAGACAAATATTTGTGTGACCCATAAATGTTTGTCTCAAGAGTCTGGGTGTTTCTATGTATAATATGTATGTATTTAAAAAGTATATAAGTATTAATATCCGTGGTCTGATACCCATAACACAAGCAGGTTATTCCTAGCTTACTTTGGGATCAGACAGCGTTGTGTGAAATGTCCGTGAATATTTATTATTTATTTATTTATTTATTATTATATTGAAAACGACACTTGTACTATTCCACAATATTTATTATTATAAACCTGACCGGTTTCGCTTTACAGCATCTTCAAAGGTCTAGATGGGAGGACAAGGTATTACCTTGTCCTCCCATCTAGACCTTTGATGAAATATTGTGGAATAGTACAAGTATCGTTTTCAATATGTGCAGCAAGTTCCACCAAGTGCCGTCAATCAACAGTATAAATAATTTGATTGATTGTTTGTTTGCAATGAATATGCTCCGAAACTACAAAACTGATTTTAAAAATTCTTTCACCAATATAAAACTACATTATTAGCGAGTAACATAGGCTATATTTTATTCCCGTAGTTTTACGGAAAGGGGAATTACGCGGGTGAATCCGCGTGACGTCCGCTATTACTTTATATTTAGAAATAGACTAGGTTTGTATTAGTTTTTAACTCCCACTAGCTTATATTACCCTAATAGGCTATGGGCGCTGAGTCAACCCAAAAATATTGATAAATTTTTAATATTTTAATCTTTTAAAATTCTTTTAAATTCTTTAAAAATCTTTTATTATTAAATATTGTTAATTTATTGTTATGTTACTAATATTAATAATAAATTATATTATTATTTAAACTTTTTATATTTATACTTTAACTATTTATACCTACTTATTATATATTATAATTTTATGATATGAATATATAATATTTAAAAAAATATATATATTTATACTTTAACTAATATTAATAAAAAAATAATAATGTTAATACTTAATAAAAAAATATGAAAAATAAAATCTTTTAAATTGCAACTGCTGAAAAATCTCTCTTGAACGTAAACGTTCTAGTATTGCACATTTACATTATTGTCGGTTTATTTGTAGAAAATAATACTTGTGAAATAGCAATGATGAATGCAATACGATACAAAATAGCAGCTGAACCCCCACTTAACACTAATGGATATCCTATACCGCACTTAGCATCGAACTCGCCAGAGCAGAGAATCCTTTCTGTTGTAAATAGATTCGTTAGATTGTTAGGTACGATCTATTTAATTGTAGATTTGAATACTCGTAAATACACATCTAATGTTTCTGACCCACGTCATAAACGAAAGTTCTCCATTTTTATACCGTGATAAATAACTAAGATGAGCTTACGGACCACCTAATGGAAAGTCGTCAGCGTAACCTATGAACGTTTGCGACACCAAAGGCGCTCTGTCAGGCTGCCGACCCTGTAAGACACCTTTTGAAGAACCCCATACTGTAGGCGCCCGGAAAAACCGAGACTCCACAATCTAAGCGTGCGTAGAAGCAAGCCACTATCAGACCTTACCGGAAAATGTTTATAACTTAGGCGTAATTACGAGAACATAATACCGCTTTGTCTGAGACATAAGTGTTAGAATATCTCTCTCTACAAGTTTCCGGTATTAAAAACCCTTTTTGAGCATTTTTGACCTTTTTCGGTCGGTTCCAACTAACATCCGAAGGGTTTCATACGATTCAACATATGAATAAGGGCTACATTAGAGGACATGTTTTTAGATAACTATCGTCAGTACATTCACCCTAAACGCAAATCGCTCCCTCCCTTATATATGTGCAAATTCAGTTCCAAACAAAATAACGCTGAATTCAAAGCCAGCAATAAGTATCTGGGATGCTCTGTTATTTGTTTTTGAACGGCTGTAACATAAATCGAATCTTTCTTTCGAGCTAATGTAGTGGAAATATCGAAAGTTAACTGATCTGCTGAGCCCCTTCGTTATCGGCGTGATGACTTTTTTATTATCCTTCTGTTGTTTATGTATATTTGCGTTGGGAGCATAGAAGTTGTTACTTTTGAAAGTAAGAATATTTGAAAATATTTTGACAATGTTTTGGTGTTTAATTTCAAATGGAACAAAAAGAAACAACGAAAAATTATCTCCAGAAGATGAGAATATTTTAATACACAAAGATTGATTGAAAAAAAGTAAATTAAACCATTTACAAATTTTAAGAAACTCCCTAAACTATGGCCTAATGCCATAATTAATACCGTAATCCATTTCATAAACATTATTCATGTAAAGATTCATCGAACTATCTTCGTTCCATGCTAGAGTCAATCGAGTTCAACTGACTCTTTCTACTTTAAATAACTTAAAGATGAAAATAACTATCGTTTACTTATTATATTTAATGTTATTTTTGTTTTGTTTCAGGTACTTAAAATAACCTTCCTGGAGCTTTAGAAGAATCTCAACATTGAAGATTTACTCAAAAACGACGTGTTTATTCACTCGTCACGATATAAGGTGACAGAGAAAAATGTTTTAGTTCGAAAAATATCGCTTCGCTTCAGGGGAACCCCTCAACGGCTTTAGTTACTAATGGATAAATTGAAACTACTTAGATATACGGGGAATAACTTGGTAGGTAAATTTTGAGTCACACTAGGCAAACAATGGAGAGATATTTGCTAGTATTATGGGAAAAGATGTAGGTTCGGATTTAACTCGGCGTTGAAATTTTACACAATAATTTTCGAATATAGTTTTCAATTTACGGAAAGGGACTACCAGTTTGGGATATATATAATATATAACAGACGTCCATTATCAAGGAAATCCATTAGTTTAGTTCGGAATAATTACAAAATAACAATATTTCATTTCCATGTCGCAATATGCTGTACTCTAAGAGCGGTTTATCGAACAGGCCACAACGAACAAACAAAACAAATTTATGGTACATATTTGAACTAAAATATTAATTAAATTGAGAATCACGGTTCGTCGGGCGGTTAGGAGATGGGTACATCGCGTCGAAGGTTCATTAAAATATTTTACATATCCGACTTTCCATCCGAAAACTAAACTAATTAATTATGAACTAAATATGTTAGGGTTGAAATTAACGAAAAAATATAGTCAAGTAATCTTTTTTTCCATGAAAAACCTAATATCTATTATATTCTGAACCGCTGTCATAAACATTATATTTATATCAGACCCAGAACAAAACTAGATCTCAGACAAAAGCAACCAAAATTTTGAAGTACCTATTAATTATACCTACTTTTTTTTTTATTAGTGCCTATGTAGCTAAAGAACATGATCGGAGATTAAGTAATTGTTATAAAGCTGTTAATTCGACTTCGTCTTTAATATTAGACGACATAATGCGGCCTTTAATGAACGGATTTGAATGTTTAATTATTTGCTTATTAATGAAACAGAAGGCTTTCGCGTAAACCCCTGACGAGTTCTATCGTAACTTTTGTTGTACGTCGACAAATTCTATAGTAAAAGTTGCTATTTGTTGTTAAGTAGTATTTGAGTTACATCGACAGATTAAATACGTCAAACTCATGCTATATTCTTTGGCCTTTGTCTGAAGAGGAGTATTTAAATTCAATCTCCGAACGTCAGTACTCGATAAAGTGGGTGACGCTATTTTAGCAAGCTGAAAATTATTAAAAACCGGTCAAGTCCGTGTCGGACCCGCCCACGGAGGGTTCCGTATCAAAAAACGGTAAAAACGTTTGTTGTATGGATGACCCTTAAATATTATATATTTTTCTGATTTTAGTATTTGTTGTTATAGCGGCAACAGAAATACATTAATATTTGAAAATTTCATCTCTATAGCTATCACGATTCCTAAGGGTATACCGTCACAATACCAGAAATTATAATGCCTTAACTCAAAATATCGTAGCCCAAAATACCCGAAATCGAAATATCAATATTCAAAAGGCAAATATTTATAATATAAATAATTTAAAATGCCTTACGGTCGAATAACCGAAACCCAAAAAATAAAGTTATCAAATACCTTATCTTAAAATGTTCAAACACAAAATACCTTTTTTTAACATGATTTAAATCCTACATGGATGCTACATATCTGTGAATGGTTAACACCCCGACTCAGAGTATCCCGACTCGGATAGGTTAGGTTAGAAGACTAAGGCGGGAGCGAAGCGAAGCGGAGCTCCCGCCTTAGCCTTCGTGGTTATTTTTTTTTTTTGATTTTTCGTTAGCCCACTGTAGTACTTTTGTAACTCTGAATCAAAGTGTTTTAACATGAGGTAAATCCTACATGGATACTATGCCGGACTCCTACCGACTAAAAACCACACGTATCCTACATAACAGCCTACAGTTGTGAGCCCCGGGTAAGCCAAGTTAAGTAAGGATACCCAAGGACCAACAGACCTACCTACGGCTACAACTGCGGCTTCACTTAGGTGGTTTGTAAATAAGTTAAAGCCAAATAACAAAACGTGTGAGTGACAGTGACACATTGTATTCTATTTTCGGTATTTTAAATTAAGGTTATTTGAAAATTTGCATTTTGAATTCTGATATAATAATTATTTGTATTTTAAATTTAGACATTTTACGGTAAGGTGTACTGAAATAAGGTATTTTGAATGTTAAGGTATTTCGAATTCGGGTATTTTGGTCTAATGCATTTTAAGTAAAGGCATTTTGATTTCTGGTATTTTAATATATAACCTTCCTAAGATGTAGTCTCGCGACGGACGGACAGACGAACGACTAAGTTATATGAACAGGGTTCCGTTTTTACACTTGGGCGCGGTACCCTAAAAATGGAAATCAACTGTACTGAAGAAAAAGACGTAATCTGTCAAAGAAAAAGGAAATAAGTTTTTCTAAGAATTTTAATCAGTACCAATATAAACCTTGTAGGGAGCGTAATATGTCGCTTAAAGCCTGAAAATGCGAAGAGCCTATTTTGAATGTATGATTCCGCAGAATAAATGGAAATATAACGACAAAATGTAGCAATTCCTAAACGACCGCACTCGTATTCTGCAGACGATATTCGTACGCGAATTTACATAAAATTTTGAGACATTTGTTTGTTACGAGAGAGAACTTTCTGGCACAAAAATGACGTTGAAGAAAATATTGTAAAAAAATATTCGTTTGTCGTCTCCTTCGTTGTTTTAATTCAATGTGCCTTTTCTTGAGTAAATATGGCTTTGTAACACCGTATTATAAAGGCACCTTGACGGAGCAAAAATAAACTTAATTTTTCCTAAGAAAATTGTTTGTGAAATTTCATAATTATATTAGAAATTGTCTCGGCACGCCGCTCGGTACGTGCTACAAACAAGTCCCTCAAACATTAAGTGAGATTATTGAGTTTTAAATAAAACTAGAATTTTACAAGCCTTAGTGGATCGTAACTAAGTAATAACTTGGCTACAATCAACTAGGTATTCAGGAAGCGAATAATCTGAATGAAACGTCCTATAAATCTTCATGAAACGGCCTTCAAGTCTGTTCGTAAGTGTGTTTTGTTTTTATTTAAACGCAAACACAAAAAAAAATTCTAACCTTCGCGGGAATGGATTTTAATGAATTTTGATTTATTTGTTAGATAGAGGACTTAAGTTGTTCCTGAGGGTTTATTTTCTTTTATTCAAAATCCTGTATGGAGCTCGAAATCTCTGCTATTTTAGAATAGGTTAGCAAGGAGCTTATAATCGTTTTGAACGGACAGAAGACTGGCAACTTAGAAACGGTTAATCTTTATAAAAATAATAGTCTGTTATTCCTGGCCGTTGAGTTCGGCCGTTAGAAATAGTAAATAATAATAATAATAAATATTATTTACTTGACTCTGTATTTACAAAGGGATTAAGAAACGTTGTAATTTTTTGTTTGTTTTATTTAAATATGTTTAACGGATTCTGTGCTCCTTACAGCTACGCTAATACCTTTACAAATATTTTAGCGGGTACTTTGATATTAAACTGCGACGTAAATTCGCAAATAGTTACACAAATCGCCTTTGATTTTAACGATTAAATGTTTATTAACTCATTAACCTTTCATCAGGATAAATTGAATTACTTATTTAAGTTTTTGACAAAACCCCGTAGTCTATAGATACTAGAAAAAAAACACTGTAGGTATCAAAAGCACTTTTATTTCAGTGATTTAAATGCTTTCAGGACGCTCGGGGCGCATGAAGCCTCGTCTGCCAAAGCAATTCCTTAAAAAGATACGCTTCAAAGGTACGTCGATAGAGGGTACTTCTAGTTTCATAGTTATTTGTTTTTTTGCTACCCTCTTTTCTATAAAATATTTGGGAATCTATTTTTATCTATTTTATTTCGTACTTAGCGTCAACCTTAAGCTTCTTTTCTACGAAATGTTTGATAGTTGGTGTATAAATAATAGGTATGTATAATTTTGGGCATATTTTACATTTTCTTATTCGTAAGTACTTTTTTGCACTATCGTAGTGTTTTAGTGTTTCTGTTTTGAATTTAATAAAGACATTTTTTATTTTTTTTATTTTGCATTATGTAAACTTCAATCGTTTCTTTACTTCATAATGTAGAATAATCTTTTGAGTATCTTTGTGTGTATTGATTTGTTTGTTTGATTGAATATATCGATGGGATTCTAATCTATCTATATAAAAAATTTGGATGTGCTAATTTTTCATTTGGAAATTTCTGCACTTCATATTTAGAATACATATTTGGTTTGCCAAATTAGTTTTCATGTACCTAATGCTTTAATTATATAGATTGTATTGTGATTTGTTTTACACAAATCGTTTTTGATGAATCTGAACTTTCTATTAGCTCTACAATTTTAATACATAGTGTAACTTACATGTAGGTAAGCATAAGTTCTTAATAAAATGAGAACATCGATATGTATACAATATGCCACCGTAAAATTGCATAACCGTTAGATTGTTTTCTACATCGAGACTGTGTAAAGATTGTGTCCATTCTTCAACTGCCAGTCCTTATAAATCTACGTAAACAGTACTGAATGAAGTCTATAATATGTGTGGGTAACAGGTAATGTATGCAGAACTGAGGGCTTATCGCGAACGACACGTAATCGCCACACTGTACACTTTTACTTAAGGCTACCAGACCATTGTGCCCGAGTACAGTAGAGCTTATCGCTTCAAGTCTATCCGACCATTGTTTGTTTACATACTGCCATTATACGGTTTCAAAGGAGAAACATTTATATTGTTTTATTGGAGCACGAAGCCCGCGATAGCCAGATTCACATATTTACCGGTTAAATCGAATTCGAGTTTCAGAAATTCCGTATTCTCATTGAATAACAGTCTTTTTAAGTTTGCTTAATAAACATTGTTGTAATAACAGAATTCATGCATAGGCATTTGAAATAAATAAATAGGCTTAGACAACCCGCTTTTGCTTTTTGCTTTTACAGTTAAAAGTATTGGTTTATAAATCTCTTTGCAGCACAAAATCTGACTGACATGCATTTAATATATTGAGGGTACTTGAACATCATTTTGCGGGTAGGTTAACAGGGAAAGTAAATATTGTATGTGCCATTCACGCGGTGCATCGCTGGAGCTGAATTGTTTGTGTTAGTTACATCAATGTTATCGTATCTTGCTTGCATAAGTAGGTAGTTACATTTTAGGATGGTAGGTAAGGTCATAAGAGGTCATAATTTATAAATGATACAATATTCAGAATAAGTTTAGTAAAGGACTCTGTTTGCTGTGGGTTTTCGTGGGTAGTGTAAATAACGATGTACAAAACCAACTATTCATGATCGCAATCTTATACATACATACATATAGTCACATATTGAAAACGACACTTGTACTATTCCACAATATTTATTATTATAAACCTGACCGGTTTCGCTTTACAGCATCTTCAAAGGTCTAGATGGGAGGACAAGGTATTACTGTCTCGAAAACATACCAACAATAACAAAAATGTGGTTATTGTTGGTGTGTTTTCGAGACAGTAATACCTTGTCCTCCCATCTAGACCTTTGAAGAAGCATCTTCAATAAACCTGACCGGTTTCGCTTTACAGCAGTAAAGCGAAACCGGTCAGGTTTATAATAATAAATATTGTGGAATAGTACAAGTGTCGTTTTCAATATGTGCAGCAAGTTCCACCAAGTGCCGTCAATCAACAGTATAAATAATCATATAGTCACACTTTTATCCCCAGGGTTAGGCCACAGGTTAGGCAGAGCCATAGTATACGCCCACATTTCACCGTATAGTTTTATGTCCCACGTAACAGGTGGTGAGCCTATTGCCGTGTTGAAATGGACGGACTCAGGTTGTCGCGACCCACAGTTAAAAATTTTCAAGTCGCCCATAAGGCCTTAAACTTAGCTTAAACGATTGTCATTTTACTGACAATCGCAATCTAATACTTTAAAAAAATTACTAGCAATCCCTACTTCCCTACTATAATATTATAAATGCGAAAGTAACTCTGTATGTATGTCTGTTACGCTTTTACGCCTAAACGGCTGGAGCGATTGAGATGAAATTTGGTATAGAGATAATTCGAAGCCCTGGGAAGGACATAGGCTACTTTTTAACCGACTGCGCAAAAGAAGAGTTATGATTTTACGCGATTAGGACTTGTACGCCGACGCGGGGAACAGTTAGTTTAATATATACCAGTAACATAAAGTCGTAACTGTCTTCTGGCCGCAGGAAGTGGTAGGAAACGTGTGGTTTTACTCGGTAAGAGTTTTTTTTATTTTTTTTATTTATTGAATTTATGTACACACAAACAAGAACATGAAAAAGCAATTACAGAGAGAGAACAAAGTACAAAGGCACTAGGTACTTATTTCCATAGAAATCTCTTCCAGTAGGATAGGATATGTAACCGATAAAAAATATATTGTCTGCAGGTTAATAATAAAAAATCACATAAACTACTTATTACTATCTAATAAAAATATATACTTAAATAAATACATATTATTGTATATTAAACATACATAACTACATAAAAATATTAGACTCTATGATAAAGAGGAGAGTTCAGAATTTCTACAAGCGAAAAAGTCATAAGTCACAATATTTTGATAAAAACTGAATTATAATGAAATATATTGTGTAGATACTACTTTTATAAATGATACCCTTTTCATCGTCTACATAAAAACGGTAATGGACACAAACCTTCATAATAGATGAAAAACGTCACATTTACTGATAGTCCTTTTTCAATTGTACATTAAACCAGATTTACTTCAGGTAATGGCCTCAAATGTCTAATGGAAATTATTAGCTGCGTAGCTATTATTGATGAGCCTGTATCTGTTGTCAAAAAATTTCAGGTGGCTTTTTGGAGATAAAAAGAAGCTTATTGTTTTCTCCATCAAATATCTCCGTTATCAGCCTAATCTATTGATTTTATACGACACGTGAAAGGGAGACAAACAATGAAAGAAATTAATATAATTAATAATTAATAAAGACTTATTATATACTATAATACTATAGTGGACAATCAAAAGTGTGAGCGCTCTCTTTAACAATAAAAATAATCTTACTAAAATTATAAATGCGATAGTTTGTGAGTGCGGATGTGTGGATGTTTGTTACTCTTTCACGCTCTAACGACTGAACGGGTCTGGCTGAAACTTGGCACAGGGATAGATTATAGTCTGAAATAACACATTTTTTATCCCGGGAATAAGTTCCCACAGGAAGCGGGAACAGAAACAAATTATACGCGGGCGAAGCTGCGGGCATCAGCTAGTGTATAAATTTTTACTTTTTATTTGAGTTTTCTAATCAAAGCGTGTTTTAGTTGCTTAAACAATTAATTCTATATTCAGTTTATTAGTAAAAAAATTACAGAAGCTTTTAGCCCTTAGCCGTCCTCAAAATCTAACTTGTTAACGAGGGTCGTGAGGAAAATCACACAAAATACAGTTAACTTGTTCTCCAATTATTTTCTCCGAGAATTGCTCCTTATCTTTTCTATTGCTCTTTCATCCATTTTAATTGCCGTTCGTTGCCTAGAGGCACTTAAACGTCCTTGAATTTGAAAAAAAGATAACATTATTTTTGGGAAGTACATCCTTAGGTACCAATATTATCCTTACTAATATTATAAAAGCGTAACTTTCTGAATATGGATGTCTGAATGTTTATAACTGTTTCTAACGGCTCGAGAGTCTGTCTGAATTTGGTACAAGAATAGATTATTTATAACCTCGAATGTAAATATCCTCGGAAGTAAGTTCTAATAGGATGCGGGAACGGGGACAGAGTTGCAAGCGAAGCCGCGGACGCCATCTAGTAATTTAATACTTTAGAAGAGCGTTCATTGTCATGTTCAGTTATAGATTTCGTTTGTTCCCGATTGATGAGCTTCCTCAAAATACAAGCTGTTGATTTGGTCGTGCACAAGCCTCCTTCAGTGCGTAGTGTACTATAGGTATTATCGATTGCAAGCAACACAAACATACGTAGATAACAAAACCCCAAAAATCCTGTTTTTAGAAATATGATTTACGAAGAAAAAATCTTCACCCGTGTATTTAATGTTTACGTCGCCGAGCCAACGCTAAAGCGCAAGTCACACTGCCAGCGGGCGGGTGAGCGAGCTAGGCACACTGCGAGCTGCCGAATAACCTACGTGGCTGATGCGAGCGAAGCTACTCGTTTTCGTCGTTAGGCGCGCCCGCTTCGCTAGCTTAACTACCGTCCTCCCCGTTTCGGGTACTCAGACTAGTCGTCGCTTGTCATTCGAATAGCAGTGTCCACGTGTCTAGTCTCTTCCGCACTACCCGGTTCGCCCTTCCGTATGTAGTTTTTGGTGTAAACCCCATAGTTTAGCTCGGCAATGTCGCGTAGTTTGCATAACTTCAATATCTCACTTCACCCGCCCGCCTAGCTCGCTCGCCCGCCCGCTGGCGGTGTGGCCTGGGCTTAAAGCTAGACAATAGTAGGTACCTAGATAATGCGGCTACGTATCGCATCTCATGGCTCCTCTACACTGCCCGCGAAGTTGAACGAAGTTAAATGAATACGATAGTGTAAAGAGGCACTTCGGCTTACCTCGTCAAAAACTATACCTCCCCTCAGGCGACTTTATTTGCTGTCGATTTTTGCGCCTCAGTCAATGGGCCCAAAGATGCGGGAAGTGCGTTCACGAAGTACCTCTCTACACTACTTGGCCGACATCGTGTGTGCCGGTGCTTTGCCGGCGCGTGATTTAAGCTATAATTAGTGCTTTGGTGTATGTGATCCAATTATCAGCGTCAAACAGTGGTCAGGAGCAAATTATGTTGTTCCTGGAAACTCTGCCACACAAATTTCTTTGTTCATTACAAACGGCGGCAATGTGCGTGCGCTGGCTACTGACACCACTGAGTGTGTAGTGACGCACTTTTTTCGAACTTAGACAAAGTTTCTAGAGTACTTCGCCTATGAACTTTGCGGGCAGTGTAGAGGAGCCATTAGTTATTAGATTTCATGAGTTTTTAGTTCCAGCTGACAAGTTCGGTGACCTTTATGTACTTTTTTGATTTGATATTAATGATTTGATGATGAGTTTATGTTGATTTAAAAGATTCCTTCCTACTTCAAGGGCTTAGGACCGGCAGAAACACGCTATTTATCATGCAATTGCAAACAAAAACATTAAGTACTGTTAGTAAACATTAGGTATGAGAAAAGTATTCTGAAATGAAGCATTTCTGGCGTAGTTAAAAATTTTAAATCAACTTATTTACAGAATTAATTGAGAATCAAAGCTTAAATACCTATTTACAAAATCATGTAACACGCAATAATTGTTCAAAATGCTCACCCCCAGTGTCTATGCACAGATTGGCGCGGCGCACTAAGTTGCGTTTTAAGCTGCGAAGCACTAGCACATTTGTTTTTATTTGTTCAAATGCCAAAACAATTCTTTCACGTAATTGTGTAACACTCACAATGTCTTCATTGTAAACAAGTCTTTTAATATCTCCCCACAAATAAAAGTCTAAGGGCGTTAGGTCGGGTGAACGCGGCGGCCAGGCTACCGGTCCACCACGGCCTATCCACTGCGTACCAAACACTTCACTTAAATATTCGCGCACTTGGCGTCCATAGTGAGGTGGCGCACCGTCCTGTTGGAAGTACAAGTCCCTATGAAATGCGAGTGGAATGTCATCGAGCATCTCATTAACCACATGTCGGAGTAGCACCAAGTATGTAGCACTGTTCAAACGACCGTCAATAAAATATGGGCCAAGTAGATGATCACCGATGATACCAGCCCACACATTCAGACTAAACCGGACCTGGAACGAGTCCCGCGTAGTAACATGTGGGTTGTGTTGTCGGTGAGCCCACCAATGTTCATTGTGGACGTTATAAACGCCCACGCGCGTAAACAATGATTCGTCGGACCACAAAATGTTCACGTCCTGATGTTCAAGGAGCCAGTGACAAAAAACTGTCCGAGCGTTATTGTCCTGTGGATGCAACTCTTGAACACGTCGGAAATGGAATGGATGCATTAGTTCGCGATTCAGCAGCTTCCACACAGTGGTATGATGAACACCGAAACGGCGACCGGCTTCACGCGTACTGGCTCGAGGTTCTTCCTCAAAATAATTGAGAATCTGCTCTTGCCGATCAGCTGATAGGCCTTGTGTACCACGACCTTGTGCATGTCGAGGAACCTCGAACTGTCGGTGATCCCTTAAGCGCTGTGTGGCGGCAAGCATCATGCGACGAGATGGTATTGGTCGGTCTGGAAACATTTCCCTGAACATGCGAATTGCATCAACAACGTTATTATTAGAAATAGCGTAAAGGCGCACCATTTCCACCACCTCAACGTTACTGTAACGCTCTGACATCGTTACCGGTGTTGTTACGGACGTTACGTAGATATCGGCGCGTGCGGTTATACTCACGCTGAACGCGGGCGAGCGACTAATTAATTCAAAATTTCAAATTCACCAATCAAAGGCGCCGCCTGAGCCGCTCGCTCCTGCGCGGGGGTTGGAGGGGTAACTTACACGCGCCGCGCCGCCACCGCAGGCCTCCTTTGCCTATGCCTACACATTTGTATGTGCCTACTAAACTGTAGGCAAAGAAGAAACGGTTTTGAATGAACGGTGAAAATGTACCTATGTAGGTAATAGTATTATTAGAATATTTAGAACCGATTCATACGAGTTGCTTTTTACATACATACATATAATCACGCTTGTTTCCCATCGGGGTAAGCAGAGACTATGGCTTTCCACTTGCTACGATCCTGACATACAACTTTCGCTTCTTCTACTTTCATAACTGTTTTCATACACGCTCGCCGGTTAAGGGTACTCTTGACCTTGCCTTTTTCCAGAACGTCTCTGATTTGATCGGCATGCGTACGCCGAGGTTTACCCCTACCAGTTTGCCCATTCATTCTCGCCTCATAAATCTGCTTTGTCAGTCTATTCTCATCCATTCTCTCCACGTGTCCAAACCATCTAAGCATCCCTTTTTCGATCTTAGTCACTACATCTTCTGTTATACCACATTTTTCCCTTATCACGCTATTTCTTTTTTTGTCCATTAAAGTCACTCCAGCTATACTTCGCAGACTTCTCATTTCCACTGCATTAATTTTGCTTTCATGCTTTTTCTGCCATACCCAACTTTCACTACCATACATAAGTGTAGGGATGAGCACTCCCCTATGTACAGCCAACCTGGCCTTCTCAGACACATTTTGACTGCTCATAAAGGTGTACATAGCCCCATTCACTTGATTTCCTGCCAAAACTCTTCGCTCAATATCCTGGTCACACTTTCCATCCCTTACAAATTTGGAACCCAAGTATACAAATTCTTTCACCTGTTCCACTCTTTGCCCTTCAATGAAGATTGAGCAATTCGTCATACTTTCTTCTCTTTCAAAAACCATAACTTTCGTCTTGTTTACATTAACTTTCATTCCTCTACTTTTTAGAGCCTCATTCATACTATTAACCATCAGCTGCAATTCCTCCGCTGATGATGCTAATATCACCTGATCATCAGCGTATAGGAGGCATTTGACGGTCAGTTCATTCATTTTTAAGCCATACATACTCTCTTGCAGTTCTTTCAGACAACTATCCATGTATAGATTAAACAGCCACGGAGACGCTACACATCCCTGTCTCACACCCTTTTCAATGTGAAAGAAGTCCGTGCAGGCCCCGTTGATCCTGACACAAGCACTAGAACCCTCATAGAGAGACCTCAGTGCCCGTATCAAGTTGCTGTTCACTCCATACATGGACAATATTGACCACAGTTCATTCCTCACCACTCTGTCATAGGCCTTTTCCAAGTCCACGAATATGCAATAGACCTTTTGACTTTTAGCCAAAACTTTCTCAGCTACGCATCGTAAGGAAAAGACCTGATCCGTACATCCCCTTCCTTTCATAAATCCTGCTTGCACATCCCACATTTTTCCTTCAGTTTCATTCATCACTCTTTTTATCAACACTTTTGCATACAATTTGCCAACGATGCTGAGCAAGCTTATGCCGCGGTAGTTTTTGCACTCTTGCTGCGACCCTTTTCCTTTGTAAAGCGGCACAATGACAGCTTTACACCATTCTGCTGGTACTCTGCCACTTCGCCAACAAAAGTTAAAAAGGCGGTACAGCTGGCAAGCTACCACGCCACGTCCAGCTTTCAGCATTTCGACAGAAATCCGATCTATTCCAGCAGCCTTTCCTACTTTCATACAATTCAACGCTTCCACTATTTCTCCCATACTTAACTCGCTTTCATCGCCAAATTCATTCAGTTCTAAAACACGCGTATCGCCTTGTATATCTTCTTTTTCGAATAAACTCTCAAAATATTCCTTCCATCTCTTTAGCACACATTCTTCTCCTCTTACAAAACTTCCATCCTGGTTTCTGATGTGATTGAGCGGCGACATTGTTTGCTGACTCCTCACTGTTCTTATGGACTTCCAAAAAATTTTGCTTTTTAAATTTATTTTATTTAATAATTATTAAGAACTTAATTTTACTGCCCCATTTTTTCACTTAATATTGGTTTAGTATAAGCAGTAGAGTTCCCGTAGCAAACAGAAAAGAATTTAAGCAGAAAAAAAAAAGTGTAAGAAAAGGTGTCTCGTTTTATCCCGAAATATCAACGAGTGTAGGCAGTACAGTCATGTGTGCACACATGACTGTACTGCCTACACTCGTTCACAGTAATGCACAAATGCAGATCAACATCCTGTATAGGAGTAAGACTCCCATATTTTAAGGAAACTCATCATCAGGAAGCGCTCGTGGCCCCGCGAACTCAGTGTTCTGTAAACGATCACTGCAGTAAGCAACTTTCACTATGGCCGGTCCATGGATGGGTGACCATCCATGTGATCACTTTGTGACATTTATTTGAGCGTTTCCGTGCTTTGGAAGGCACGTTAAGCCGTTGGTCCCGGTTGCCAGTAAAACGGCAGTCGTTAAGCTTAGTTGAAGGCTTTATTTCAACAGCAGGCAGTCACAACCTGCGCCTGTCCATTTAAACCCGGCAATACGGCTCACCGCCTATTACGTGGGACAAAATATACAAAAAGGTGAAATGTGGGCATATGATATACCTCTGCCTACCCCTTCGGGGATAAAGGCGTGACCATATGTATATATGACCATCTATCATATTCTTGTTCACTTAGTTCACTTAGTCGTCTGAAATCTCTGTATTTCAATTGTGTCAGGGCATTACCTAAATCTAAAAGATCGATTCAGTTTGTGTTCAACCAGACAGTTCGACTTAGCGTCAGCTAACTATTTATCACATTTTAACGTGGTATCTGAGAAAAAAGTACTGCTTCTAAGTTTTGAATTAACTTTGTACCCGAAAATGAAAACATAACAAACAAACACATTTTTCTAAGAGATTTTATTACTATGATCTTTCGCACGTTTGCTAAGAACAAAATTTTTAAAAGTCAACAAAATATATCGACACTGTGCACTAACTGCCTTCTGTATAGGTACAGCGATTTTGTTTTTAAATCCACCACAAAATTAGAATCTTGGTCTCACGTTAGTCTGCTCTCAAACAGCCATTCATTTACAACCATAATTCGTAGGAAATTTCAATATTCGGATCAAAAGTCAAAAGTGCCAAGTTCCCATCACCGAGAGAATTTCAACACCAAATTTACAAAAGATATCTTTGTCCCTTTTGCAAGTATATGCAGTTGTATGTTTCTGTCTTGTTCATATATAGTATAAAATTGTCAGACCGGTGTTTGTATAACGAAATTTAAAAACAATCCCCACGAGCAACGCGCAGCAATTTATTTTGTTGTCTACGAGATTGTTTCACCACTCTCTTTGTGCGGGCGATGGCGAAAGTCACGAGCGATAGCGGGGATGTGGGTATATGAGGATTGCTAGACGAGTAGACAGTAAATGTTCCTAGCTGTTAAATTAAAGAATGTTTCATCCTCTCACTGAGCAGTAAGCTGCGTATGGTGAAACACATAAGAAACTACATAAAAATGAAAGCACAGGGAGAAGCACAAAATATAAGATAGTGAAAAATAAATTGGAATCAGTACAATATTTTAGACTGTATGTAAATGCTTCGGTACCTATTAAGTATTACAATATTTCGTTTAATGTTTTTTAGTCTGAAGTCGTTAAATAAAATGTGAAAAACAACACTATTGCTGTTTCAAAGTAATGTATTGTTCCGCCCGCTCTCATGCGACACTTCGTACCCAGAGCTTGGGGAACAACGAAATCATAACTGGACTGCGCTCGAGCGTATTGAAAGCCTGCGACATCCCCTGCCCGCTGATAACATTGTCTACGATAACTGGGATTTTTCTCACATTTCGGTAGAAAGTAATCCAACGCTGACCAGTCAGATGTAATTGAACTATCAAAATGTCTGCAAGTACCCTACGTCTTTTTATGTTTAGCTCGCCAAAATGATGCCCGCCTGATGGTAAGCCATGATGACATCTAGTGATTAGAGGGCACTCTCACAGACTACAGAACTATTGACAGCGATCCTCAAGTGGGGCCTTATGATGTGCCTCTTCACGCTACGCTTGAAGTTGTAAAACCCGCGGTTGTAAAGGGAGCGAAACACGTACGCTAGCAGGTCGTTTCAGGTTTCATTGGTTCGACAGAGAAACGATCTTTTTCCACTTTCATTTGAAGCCTAAAAGTTTCTGTTCTTAGAGTTTGGAATCATTATTATTTTCTTCAATACTAAGTTTTAACAATCATGCACTAAAGGCAAAGATAAATAATTGTATTACGTACAGATAGGCAAATCCCTGCCCCTCATTCACCAGGCTTCCACACCCTCGCCAGTCCCACCACAGCTGACATTATAATTTGCGGGTGTTTTGAGAAAACATTTGCTTAGACTTATTGGTCATACCGTCATAAAGACATTCAAGCCCTGTATGAACACAGCGTGTTTTAAGTGTAGGGAACAGAAATCAAAACGAATCATTTATATGGAGTTTCCGCCCTGTGCTAAAAATCAATCAGCTCGATCTTGTTAGAACTTGTCTGTAATAATTGCTATGTAATGCTAAGCTGTTAAAAAATCCATCCTCTTAAATATTTCGGTGTTGGTCGCTTATAATTTGGCAACACAAAATTGCTCCAGTTGCAAAATATGTTATTAGCTGACATCTGCTACATTAAAAGTTATGTTTCCAATTTTCGCTTGATAATATTATTTTTACTTACCGCAGCTTCAGTAGGTAAATAAAAGAGCTTTATACAGTAACATGAAATATCATAAGTTTTATAACATGTTTGTGATAATAGTGAAATTATTTTATATGTAGCAACTTAATATGAAAGTAATGAGAGTGTCCTATAAGACCACCGAGGTCCCTGTCTGGGCGCCATAACTCCTCATTGTAACGTTATTACGCCAGTAATATGAGTAACGTAACCGCTCCTTATTTCTCATTTATTCTAGTAAGCTATTTCTTTGTCCCTATTTTATGGTATTTTTTTAAACGCAGTATTCAGTGAACATTCTGGTCGGTGGAGAATTTGTACATTGCTAAACATTTTCTTTTAATAAAAATGTTTGAATGAGAAAATGTTTTAAGTAACTGAATGTATTTTTAATCATCGTATATTTTTTTTATACCCCATTGGTGGCAGATAAGCATACGGACCTCCAGAATTATGTACTGGGGGTTTGCAATATCAGAGGCGCCAATAATGATTTTAGTTGTTTTTGGTTTTAGTAAAATAATAATTTGTTTTATTTTACAAATATTATAATTATTAATATTAAGTATATTAAACTACAAATAAAATATAATCTGTCTTTACAAACGTTTAGTTAGTCTTTGTTATTATAGTTTAGTCTTTTTTTACCAACTATTTTCGTCTACCTGCAATTCGTCTAGTAGGATACGTCTCTCGGAAGTGGTGCCATTATGGCCGTTATTTCTATTCTATGCAAAACTAAGTACTCATCTACAAAAGCATTGTAGAAAGAAAAATAGTTATGAAGTAGTATTTGTAAGTAAAATTAACTGCTCAGTCTGCTGACATAGCTATTTCGATATTAACAAGTCTTTTGTTTGCAACGCCCTGTATTTACCGAGACACAACTGAAGTAATTATTGCCGACAAAAATATGACAACAAAGCTAGATCATATTCAGCACTTTTTAAGCTTTCAATCCATCTTTGAGTATTAAGTTGCTTCATGTCTTAAAACTAGCGAGTTGCATAGATTAATTACTATTGCACATAACTAGTTAAAAAGTGATAACAAAATAATATGATCTATCTCAAAATGATGATCATTAAATCTTATAGCTTGAAATAATCCTCGACCAAATTTACTTTTATATACTTGGTTCTTACCTTAGCTAACGTCCATTTTAAAAAGATTTTCTTTAAAAATACGTTAAAGCTTTCACAAGCTTAAATCTTTCACAAAGTTAAAACGCAACTGAACAAAAAGTGTTCAGTAAAGCGAGGTTTTAATCCAGTAGCGAATGTGTATAAATTAAAAGGAATGAACTCTTTGAGCGGGTTGCATATATATTTTCCACGCGGCGTGGCGGGGTAAAACCGCTCCGTATCGCACGGCAGTGGACATAAATTAGTATCCTTGCGACGACGCGCGACGTTCAGCCCGGCCACCGCGGTCTGTGGTGCGAGATATACGCTGTTGTAGTTTTTGATAAATAAACCGTGTTAAATACACTTTTTGTGGAGAGGCCAGTTTTTACTCTGGCTTCTGGCCCTGGAAGATGAATTTTCAGACTTTCGACTTAGTTAATAAAACATCTTCAAACGATACCCATGCCTTCTTTGAACTAGAGAACCAATGGTGGTGCTAGGCCCGGGTGTCAGAAACTATATTTTATACCAGTATTCCCACGGGAACGGGAACTACGCGTGTACAACCGCGTGATAAGCGCTAGTTTATACGTAATATTATAAAGAGGAAATATTTGATTGTTTGTTTGGATCGAATAGGCTCCGAAACTACTGAACCAATTTGAAAAATTCTTTCATTATTGGCAAGCTATTCTATTCGCGGGTAACATAGGCTTTATTTTATTCCTGTGTTCCGGGAACGGGAACTACGTGGTTACATCCGCTAGTACATTACAAACTGTAAACACGATCGTTGAAGTCGATTTGAACTGCGCTGCGCTTTAAAGTATACATACGGTCAAGTATCAGTTGCTACACTTTACTTATTTCACCACGGTTTTAGTAATTTAAATACCATTTGTTTAAATTAAACTCTCTATCTAAATCTGAAATTTAAAAACCACTAATGTACTGTATTATGAAACTACCTCTTTTTCCTGAGGAAAGTACAATGAATATCAATTTTATCTTTTCATATATTCCACATAGACACGCGTATAAAATAAACAAAAAAAAAGAAAATAACAAACAGTCCTCTCCAAAGTAGGTAAATCTCAGAATCATGATACGTAACGTAAGTACTGCAACAGTACCGCGTGCAAGTTTGTACCATCTGCGTATAACGAGTGCCCGGAATTGCGTCAGCACGGAAGCCAGTAACGCTTCCCGCGTTTCCTGAATTTCCGCCAACATGGCCGCCGCATATCCTCCAGAGTTTCATTCGCAAATTTTGACAACATCGATTATTTTAGTACCACTATATTTTATAGGAACAAAATTTTCATTTTTCATTATTATTATAATTGAAAACGTAAATTACAACTAATTATTTCTATTGCTCGGTTGTGTATTATCTGTTTCATAATCTTTTGAATATTATCGTCGTCTTCGGTTCAAATGATTGGTTCCACGTGTTGCACGTCTCACTTTATGTGTCCCATTTATCACTATCCAAGCATCACGCCGAACCCCTTATATTGCTATATCTACCATCATATTTAACAATCCAATATCTCACAAACTTTGAGGCAAGTCAGCGAAACGTAGGAGCGCTCAAATAAATGTCGAGTTGAACCATTTTTCAAAATGATATATTTCTTCGGTTCATAGAATATGGCGACAAATTTTACGAAACTTATGAATCCTCAGGTGGTCTCGCTCGCATTTTCTCCAGATATTTAAAAGAAGTGAATAATCTAGAGATAAAATATGTGACCAGTGTCTATTACAATATTTGTCTGACATTGTTGGAAGCAACTGATTCTGTTTTACCTATGTATAAGCAAATAAGAGTAGCAATGTGATATGTGGGGTAATTTTTTAATTTTCTTCCACCAGTATTCTAATAGCCACGATCTAGCAACTCCACTATGGATATGTATGTTGTACTACGGCATCCAATATGAATTTATATTAATTTTCCTAAATTTGCGCTCTAGCGTCAAAATTTGACGATTTACGAATAAGAGTTATACGAGTATTGTACACACTTAGGAATCCATCTGCAGAACTCAACATAATGTTTGACTGCTGCAGTAATTTACTTTCCTTAATGTACAAATTTCGTTTGTGTCGCTGAGCCACGGGGCCCTAATCACAGCCAAAGAGCCAAAATTAATTCACTAATCAAAATAAAACCCGAAATTGTCAAAAACAGTATTAAGCACCTTAATGACAGTTAGAGAATTGTGCAAAGGTATTAAGGGAAGATTTGAATGCCGATAGGAATGTGCTCTCGGCTGAAAGCCTCTGCAACTCCCCAGCTGCCATTAAGTGCGAAGTAGTAATTAGAGAGCTCGATTCTTATCAATGACCACTGCAGGAGTTTCTACTAAATGGTTTATTCAAATGAGGACGTAATTACGACTTATTGTACGCCTGCACAAAACGTAACTTAATATTTATGAAATTTTGTCTATGACATTTTTTATTTTGATTAATTTATCCTACTTCCTACTGCCTACTAATAATATTATAAATGTTAAAGTTTGTGAAGACGTTTGGATGTTTAGAGTTTGAATGTTTATTAGATCCAAATTTCGCTCTAGCGACTTAACGGATTCGGCTGAAATTTGGCTGAAAGATTGTAGTCTGGAATAACACATAGGCTACTTTTCATCCCGGAAATATGTTCTCATGGGAAATGGGAGCCAAATTTCACGCGGGCATGAGCTAGTAGTACGATAACTTCTTTGCCGAATGAGGGTTTTTTGACACGGTCTGATGACATCTATTTCTAACAACATGTTACAAGTAACAACACTTCACTAATGTAAGCGGTGTTTTGAGAGCCGCAGTGTTCTGCACTGACAGTAAGGTACTGTTTGTACATGTCCTGGATCAAGCCCCTCAGATCCCTAAAATCTGCCATTACACTCGCTCGGTAACGATTCACCATTAAGAAGAATCGTACCATTTCTTTGCCTATTAAGGTGATTATCAAAAATACCTTTTACGGGTGTCGAACAACACCTTGGAACAACCGGTGAGGCAATTCTACAACTACAAAGTGTATATCACAATAAATCTTCAATTTCTCGCCAATATCGTCAGCTAAATGCGTCATAAACACGCAATATAAGTTTGATGTCTCTCTCGTAAACTCCTAAACGCTATCAACATTTGTTCAGCGTATTTTTAACGACCCCTACGAAATCCAAGTGATAAGAAAAGCTCCGACGAAAACTTGAGCCTTAATTTCCTTTGTTCAGACTTATAAGAAGAATTTTTCTTTGAAATGGAGATGATTTGAGATGAAGCTCGAACAAATGTTAAATAGACTAGTAATTTTTCACTTATGTGCAGTGGTTTAGTACTTTTTCTGTACAATAATTTCTCGTATACAAATCAAGTTATCAGAAATGTTAAATTCGTAAAGAATTTAACGTTTTGATTAACTTGATTCAGAAAAAAAAGGTGTGTCATCCTTGTTGACACCGCGTGCTTTGCTCTGCACCACCCTTTATGATTGACTTCTCCGCCAATGACTAGGTACATTCTGATCGTATAGATGCCTGATCTACAATCAATGTCACCAGTACCTTACACTTCACCCATTTTTCCCAGAAACTGATATTTCAGCAGTATCCGACATCCACTCGAATATAGTTTATTCAGATGCAAATTGGTAGATTTATATCGCACACATGTGGAGCCTGAAATTCAGATTTGATTTATCGTACCCACCAAATGCAGTCGCACGAAATGTAAAATCAACTAAGCAATTCACACTCCTTTAAATTTAAATAAAACTACTGACAACTTCTGGCTCATCAAATTCTGACAGCCCTGATTTAAAAGTATAGTCTCGCCAATCTGAACTTTATTGATAAAGGCATTAAGCTTGTTCTATGCGAACTGTCTAGGGTTGTAGCCACAGACGTACAATAAGTAGCAGACGAAACATTAATTATGTTTGTGTGCGTTGGTCTTTCCATTCCGCTCGCTCTAAGGGGTTAGTGAATGCTGCTATCTCGTTTCTACACGTATATCAACACTATACATGACATTTAAAAAAAAATGACGTACGCCTGGTTTTTGAAAGATATAAGCTGCCGATGCTGCAGTTTGACGTATTAGATACCTCTAATTAATGTAGGGGCCAAACTCAGGCACTTCTTTTCAAGATTAAATTTAATGCTAACATAAAAATAAGTGTGGCAAACTGTGATTCAGCATTTAATTAGTTCAGAATTGCATTTTAATATAATGCCTGTAATCTTCGATGATATTGAGTATACAATATATAAAAATGAAGCCCGATTTCCGTGGTCACGGCATCACGCGTGAAATGCTGGACCGATTTCGCTAATTCTTTTTTGTTGTGTTTGTTTCTGTCAGGAGAAGGTTTTAAAAAAATTGGTGCAAAACTATTAGCAGAAATGGTTTTTATTGCGATTTTGAATCGGATCATAGAACTGGAAACTCCGAAATGGAAACCGGGAACAGACAGACTAAGAGATAATTTTGCAATCCAATATAGCCGCCGCGTCGAAATCACAAAATTTCATGATGGGTATCGTTTAAGGGGGATTTTGGTACGCCGCTGAGTACGAATCACATGATAATTTTGCAATCCAATTTGGCCGCCGCGCCGAAATCACAAAATTTCATGATGGGTATCGTTTAAGGCTTTTGGTACGCTGAGTACGAATCTCATGATACTTTTGCAATCCAATATGGCCGCCGCCCTGAAATCACAAATTTTCATGATGGGTATCGTTAAAGGGGGTTTTTGGTATGCTGAGTACGAATCACATGATAATTTTGCAATCAAATATGGCCGCCGCGCCGAAATCACAAAATTTCATGATGGGTATTGTTTAAGGGGGATTTTGGTACGCTGAGTACGAATCTCATGATAATTTTGCAATCCAATATGGCCGCCGCACCGAAATCACATAATTTCATGATGGGTATTGCTTAAGGGGTTTTTTGGTATGCTGAGTACGAATCACGTGATAATTTTGCAATCCAATTTGGCCGCCGCGCCGAAATCACAAAATTTCATGATGGGTATCGTTTAAGGGGGCTTTTGGTACGCTGAGTACGAATCTCATGATACTTTTGCAATCCAATATGGCAGCCGCCCTGAAATCACAAAATTTCATGATGGGTATCGTTAAAGGAGGTTTTTGGTATGCTGAGTACGAATCACGTGATAATTTTGCAATCCAATATGGGCGCCGCGCCGAAATAACAAAATTTTCGTGATGGGTATCGTTTAAGGGGTTTTTTGGTATGGTGAGTACGAATCACTTGATAATTTTGCAATCCAATGTGGCCGCCACGCCAAAATCACAAAATTTCATGATGGGTATCGTTTAAGGGGTTTTTTGGTATGCTGAGTACGAAACACATGATAATTTTGCAATCCAATGTGGCCGCCGCGCCGAAATCACAAAATTTCATGATGGGTATCGTTTAAGGGGAAATTTGGTACGCTGAGTACGAATCTCATGATAATTTTGCAATCCAATATGGCGGCCGCGCCGAAATCACAAAATTTCATGATGGGTATCGTCTAAGGGGTTTTTTGGTATGCTGAGTACGAATCACATGATAATTTTATAATCCAATATGGCGGCCGCGCCGAAATCACAAAATTTCATGATGAGTATCGTCTAAGGGTTTTTTTTGTATGCTGAGATCGAATCACATGATAATTTTGCAATCCAATATGGCCGCCACGCCGAAATCACAAAATTTCATGATGGGTATCGTTTAAGGGGTTTTTTGGTATGCTGAGTACGAAACACATGATAATTTTGCAATCCAATATGGCCGCCGCGCCACCGTTGTTAAAATTTCATGATGGGTATCGTTTAAGGGGTTGTTTGGTATGCTGAGTACGAAACACATGATAATTTTGCAATCCAATATGGCCACCGCGCCACTGTTGCGAGATGATTATAATAAAGGTTTTTGAACGTTTTGCCGCCTGTCTGTATGATCGTTGTGTTGTTTATGTACATATTATTTTTATATCTATGTTTGTTTTTCTCTGTTTTTATTATTATTTTTTATAAAAGGTTACTGTTGTTTGGTCTATGTGCGCTGTGATCTAAAATAAAAAATATTTTCTTTCTTTCTTTCTATTTCTGTCAGTATGCTGAGATACCAAAAAACCCATTTCACGATATCCAATATGAAATTTTACAACGGTGGTTCGGCGGCCATCTTGGATTGCAAAATTGACCTAAAATTCGTATTCAGCATACCAAGAAACCCCTTCTACGATATGCAACATGAAATTTTGCAACGCTGGCGCGACAGCCATCTTGGATTGCTAAATTAACCCAAAGTTCGTACTCGGCATACCAAAAAACCCCTTATACGATATCCATCATGAAATTTTGTGATTTCGGCGTGGCGGCCATATTGGATTTCAAAACTATCATGGTGATTCGCACTCAGCATACCAAAAAACCCCTTAAACGATACCCATCACGAAAATTTTGTGATTTCGGCGCGGCGGCCATATTGGATTGCAAAATTATCATGAGATTCGTACTCAGCATACCAAAAAACCCCTTAGACGATACCCATCATGAAACTTTGTGATTTCGGCGCGGCGGCCATATTGGATTGCAAAATTATCATGAGATTCGTACTCAGCGTACCAAAATCCTCCTGAAACGATACCCATCATGAAATTTTGTGAATTCGGCGCGGCGGCCATATTGGATTGCAAAATTAACCCAAAATTCGTACTCAGCATACCAAAAAACCCCTTATATGATATGCAACATGAAATTTTACAACGGTGGCGCGGTGGCCATATTGGATTGCAAAATTAACCTGAAATTCGTACTCAGCATACCAAAAAACCCCATAAACGATATCCAACATGAAATTTTACAATGGTGGCGCGGCGGCCATATTGGATTGCAAAATTAACCTGAAATTCGTACTCGTACTACTATTTTTTTCCCAAAAGCGTTTGACATCTTAGATCGTATGTCCACCTATTTATAATCCGGACCAGTGTGCGGCCGGCCAGCCGCAACAAAAAAGCGCATTGTATTACGAGTTGGATCAAAACTTTACACATTGTATCATTACAAGGCGCGCATTGCAATGCTCGGATCACCTGCTTTACTGCTGTAACCTCGTCTTGTATCATTACAAGGTGCGCATTGCAATGCTCGGTTCACCTCCCACACTGGCTGTAATTCTCGACTCGTAACATTACATTAAGCGCGAATGCTCCCGGTGAGGGAGCACCTTTAGAAAAAAATGATGTTTTGTAACATCATTTTTTTCTAAAGGTGCTTTAGCCTCAATAGCATTTTTGAAGACCTATCTATGGATACCCCACACGTATGGGTTTGATGAAAAAAAATCTTTTCGTTTCAGTTCTGAGTATGGGGACCCCCAAAATTTACTGCTTTTTTTAGTTATATTTAAAAATCTTAATGCGGTTCACAGAATACATCTACTTACCAAGTTTCAAGTACATCGGTCTTATAGTTTCGGAGAAAAGTGGTTGTGACATTCGGACGGACAGACAGACAGACATGACGAATCTATAAGGGTTCCGTTTTTTGCCATTTGGCTACGGAACCTTAAAAGAGGTATTTTAAGATACTCTTATTTCATTAAAATAAATCTTATTGAACTAGGGGGCTAACTCCTTCCCTGTAGTTGCGTTAGTGTGTGTGGTTTTTATATGTGTTAGTTTTGGCGTACTTTTCGATCTCTAATGCTTTGTCTGCTACTTATTGTAAGTCTGTGGTTGTAGCACTCGTCAATCCGTGTTCGTTCATTCGTTCCCATTGAGTCGTTCAATCGGTCTGTTGAATAAAAGATGGCGGGCTTCCGGCGGGTAACGAGCTGGGCAAATGTTTGTATTGAGGTAAAACAGACACAGAAGTAGACACTACTTATGCTGTGATACTGGTGTTATTGAATTAATGTGGCTGTAAACTTATGGACGATTTCTACATAAATTGAGTATAGAGTTTAATATTATTTGCCAATGTATTATATTAAACAGAAAGAGAGTTTTAAGAAAAGAAAATATTTTTTAGCTGTTGTAAAATATTAAGTTAGAACTGATGCTTGATTGAGTAAACGAGTTTTGGAGTGAAGACCACGATTTGGTACACGTGGTGTAGGACGACCCCTTGCCAGATGGGCCGACGACCTGAAGAAGGTTGCAGGGACACTGGATGCGGAAGGTGCAGGACCATGTATTGTGGCGTAATTTGGTATAGGCCTCCCTACATTCAGCATTGGATAGACGTTCTGCTATAGGCTGTTCGATTGATTGATTGAAAAAAGAATTAAATCCATTTCCCTTTAGCACTGGTGTGGTAAATATACAAGTTGCAAAGTGAACTAAAATTAAAATTAATTTCCTGCGCCATAAATCTACGTTCAGAAACTACAGCCGACAAAAAAAACAACGAAAATTGCAGCAGTGAACGCCAAACTACTACATAACAGTAATATATTTACTGCTAATAAACTTGTTACATGTCATAAACACCAATTTCAGCCGGCGAATGAGGCAGTATGTCATAATTGTGTTCAGTGTTGCCCTGTTTATTGCCTTTTGGCGCGTGACCGGAAGTACCGCCATGTTGGCACTGACTGAGCTTTCATTCAATGTGACAGGTGCCTTTATGTAACTACATTAAGCTGTTCTTCTGTTGTTCAGGAGATATGGGATTTGACGTATGGTCGGAGCCAACGTTTTGTTATTCTTCCCCAGAAATACAATCGAGTTTCGTTGTAGAACTCGTTCTTTGTATCTATCATTATTTTACAAAATAGTGTTTTTGGGTAGAAGCTGTTCTGATGCCGATTTCTCTTTACTTACAGAGACAAAATGATATTAGTATTTTTGTGACATTGAGCTGTGTTGAAGCGTATTTTTGTACCTAGTTACCAAGCTATTTTCCACGACTTAAGGTTAAGAGGAAATCAATATAAAGAATCTGCTATGATAGAACTTTCCGTGTTAAAACTTCTTGGAAAGTTAGTCAGTAAATCAAATCATTTATATTCCGCGTTCCAAATTCAAAGGTGTGTACTCGAACAGCGTGAGATTGGCGCCATTACTCACTAGGTAGTCGCCGCCATTTGCTGAGTCGACTTTTTCACCTTCAAGTTCAGATACGTGGGCTACATATATTTGGAACTGGACCTGGCATGCTTATTTGAGATCCATCAACTATGTTTACTCCGTAGAATTTTTAAGTACACTTGTTTATAGTATCCAGACGGAGAGAGATTTAACACAACTGTATTTAGCTGATCTAGCTCTAAACCGCTTGTACATCTTTTTTTTATACTGGTCTTGAATTCAATTCTCAGCCGGTAACTGCTGTTTTGTGATTTTCCTTGACTTTTGATTCCTGATTAATTATTTGGACTCTACATAACAATTCTTTTGTCAACAATCTTAAAATGTTTCCCCTCTTGTAAAACCTTCTTCTATAATAATTATAATGGTTTACGTTTAGCCCAAAGTAAATTATCATTTGTCTCATAAGCATTTGACTTTCAAATTTTTGTATCAAGATTTATGTTGTTTTGTTTCTGATTATTTCATAAAGAAAGCTTATTTTTGAAATGCTTTTTCAACTAAAATTAAATTGAGATTTTTTTTTCGTTTTTAGGAAAGTGAGACGAATGATAACGTTAATTTGAAGCTTACGAGATATAATCTAATAATCTTTAAAAATGGTATTTTGATAGGTATTCTGTCTTGATTTGGATAGCTTATGAATATTAGAAATTTGAAAGGTTGTGACGATATACTTCAATGTTTAGATGTTCATTATTTATTCACGATCTAACTGCAGTGACACCGTGACTAAGGAAATAGGTCACATAATCATCTATATATTATCAAAAAATGTTTTTAACACTTGTTACGGCGTTAAATTTGGTCGCCATGACAGTTAATGTGACCGCAGAGTTGGTGATGGTCTTTATTGTTTTAATTAAAAATTTTAATATGATACATGTTGTAGGACATTTTTCACACAACGTCATCAGCTACAAATAAGGTAGTGGTTAAAAGCTTGAATTTAGACAACTGATAGAATAATACATAGAAAACACCCCTAAACAAATATTTGTGGCTCACACAAATATGTGTTTCAACCTCGTTTATCAAATTCACATCGTAAACATCGGTACAATAGTTAATAGTTCTGCATAAACCAAGATCGAATTCGAAACCACCACTACCAATACATACGAAGGCAGTAATAGCCTCAATCATGGAACAATTAGAAAACAATCACAGACCCACATTTCGTCAGCTAAGCTCATGTATTATTGCCACGCAATTAAACAGAGCGCCACCTATAATCCGATTACCGACACTCTGGGCTTGGAATGTAGGCTTTGTGGCTCGTAGCTTACGTCAGGTGTGTTAGGATTAGGAAGGACTGTTAGAAACTTCTTAGTATATGTAATGGCGGAGTATATCGGTGTAAATTTGAAAACTACACCATTAAAATCTCCTTTACCACAACTGTTGTGATAAATGATATTCATTGGTGTAACTAAATTGTCAGGCAATGTCAGTCGTGTTGACAATATAAGACAATATATGCTACTATAATATATAATATGTCACCACGTCGTTTATCCCGAGTCTATTTTTGCCAATTCTACTTATGATAACTGCTTGTTGCCAACTGCCCGCCAGCGGCTTATTCGCCATTGCCTATAACACAAACTGTCTCTTTAGCAAAAAGTCGCGACAGAACTTTATCTACTTATAACTTGAAGCTTGATAAACGTCTCTGCCAAAAATGGGTTACGCTAAATATAATATACTACCTAATGTGAACATTCTTTATCTTTTAGGTCTGGTCTTAATCATTTGTTTTGCAAATTCTCAGACGCTTTTATAGGTATTACATTGATGATATCTAAAAGCTTAGCTACAGAAAATACCCGTTCCATGACTGGGACAACATCCATATAGGTTCAAAACTCATTAGCTGAGGCACATCGGGTAAATCGACACTCACGTCCATTACTGTACCTACGTTGTTGCCTTTCGTCCTCCTTTCCCCTTGAGCGCGGAATTATCCAAATTTCTAGTGAAAATTTCTATTCAGGCGAGAGATTTGACTATCGGGCTTCAGTGTTCCAATCAACTTAATGTTGTAAAGCTAACGAGACGCTCTGAATATTATTGAAAAAAGTTTTTTTGAAGCTCTATTGACGGAGCGAACGTGAAAGACCTCGTTTGCAGATGGCCGAATTTTTAGTTGTGGGCGTTTATGTGGCTAAATATTACTTTGTGTGTGTTGTGGGAGAGAGTATCTGTTCTCCTCTATGGGCCCCAAACTTATAAGAAATTGAGAAATTCTTTTTTACTACACTGCGCCATTATATTTCAGTGCTTCGGAAGGCACGATAAGCGATTGGTCCCGGTTGCCAGCGATATGGCAGTCGTTAAGCCAAGTTGAAGGCGCTTATGGGTGGCTTAAAAATTTCAACAGCGAGCAGTCACAAGTCACAACTTGCGTCTGTACATTTTAACACGGCAAATCGTAATGGTGAAATGTGGGCATTACTGCCTACCCCTTTGGGAATAAAAGGCGTGATCATATATTATGTACACTGCACCATCTCATCCCATTGTTTCCAGCTAATCCTTCCCCTAACCAGAACTCGTTGAAAACTCTTTAATCAAAGACTCTTAAACTCGATCAACAATTGAACGACCTCTTCACTCCGTCTAATTCAATTCTCCTTTAAATTTATATTTGACTTGGGTTAACTTTTGATTCGGAACATTTCCAACTTGGCCGAACTTTGAGAGCCTATATTGGCGAATTTGGCGATTAATAACTGGAGATAAGATGGACAGGATTTATGGGGAAGAGGATTATATGCAGAGGTTGGAGTGATCGGAGAATTTTCGAAATTATTTTAACATTTATCGAAAGTGAATATTGACTTTAGGGTGTTAGGTCCCGAATTCTATTTCCGGGTTGAGAAAAATGTATGATTTTCTGGTAAGTAGATTTAAGGCGAATGAGCTCATCGAATTTAATACAAGATATTTTCGAAAAAGCTGCGAAATATGCGTAATTTTTATTTTTATTTTTAGCCTATACATAATACGGCAGGCATACTGACCCACATTTCAGCAGTAGTTGCTCAGAAAAAGTCGTATAGGCAAAGCCGCAAATTGTCCCCTATTCCACCACCATCCCGTCTTTGCCATTCCGCCTGGGAGGGAAAAGTGGATTATTCTTTCCACTCTTCCCCACCCAGGTAGAATAAAAGCAACATTTCAATTCCCCCTTTTCCACCTGTACGGAATGACATAGTAAGATGCCTATCGCAGTGACTGTTTATTATAGAACACTAGCTGACCCTCACAACTTCGTTTGTGTTAAATTTTAATTGCTGCTCAGCTCCTATTCATTTAGCGTACGACAATCCAAAATAACGTAGCTTTCTATTGGTGAAATAGTTTTGAAAATCGGTTCAGTAGATCCAGAGATTACCCCTTACAACGTCACAAACTCACAAACGTTACCTCTCTATAATATTAGTATAAATTAAGAAAGCTACTATGTTTTCTAACGCGTCGGGGAATATAATTATGTATAGGCTACTGTACTGTAATTTATTTTCACTCTACACGAGCTAAAATCATCAACGTACGAAGTTTGTTACTGAGATAACTCAAAAACTATAGCTTCTAAAGTAAAATATCAGAATGCCTTGTTTTGCTAAACGCCTGCAGTGTGGGGTCCTTAAAATTAACACAAATAATTCGGAAACAGACGCGGTTAAAAATAAAATTATGTGTTATTAAAATGAAATAAACAGCAATGTTATTAAAATTCCCGCAATAACTTTACCAGGAATCGGTCCATGTTTGACTTAGCACATCATTTCTAAAATAAACAATTTTCGCTTGTTCCACGGGGCTTTCTAGGAATAATACTTCTCTCAATGTTAATGGGTAATTGCTTCAAGAACCTCCATTAATAGAGACAGATTTTTTGACACATTCTTGTTTGAATTATTTAGGACATATCTAGGTTATTGAATACGACACTTTTCTAGTACATCCATTCGTAAGACGACAGCGTGACGTGATAGTTTCACGCACGACACACGCCCAAAGAAGCGCGATAACACCCGAATAACCCCCCAAAGACGCGGGATAGCACCCGAGCCCTCTAGGTGAGGCCGCAGTGGTAGCCTGTGGTCATTCTGCCTAGGGCTTACCCGGGCTCCCAACCGTAGCATTAGGCAGTGAACGTGTGGTTTTTAGTCGGTAGGCTGTAGGATTGACCTCATGTTAAAAAAAACATAGAAAATAACGCACATCCTTTCAAGGATTTACGCAAATCCTGACGCTGGCAGATTGGTAAGAAACTTGCAGTTTTAATCGCTTCGGGTCCAGCATGACATCCGTCCTGATTTCCTCACGTAAACATTCCTACGACACTGATCTATGATTTATTAGTTACAACACTCAACATGCCATCGAGAATACAGAAATCTTTCACTCGTAGCTACATTTAGTGTCAAAAAAATGTCTGCCGCTCGCATTCCCTCGTTCCCGATTCGCCCTTCATCAGAGAACGTCATGCGCACAGAGCTTACTGCCTAACTCCATTTTACCTGTAACGGGATAAATTGACATAAGCTGATTGCATTACCGACCATGCGATAGGCTGGAATGAAGATAGGCTGCCTGCTAAGCTGCGACTAGTCGTAACTGCGATTTGTCGACGGAAAAGATCGTAGTAGTTGTGAGTTGTGAGGAAACATTATTCTTTCTTAATACTTTGTTTGATTGTTTTTATTTTGTGACTAATCCGTGTTCAATTATTTTATTATCATTTTTACAATGTTATCAAGAAATATCATGTCTTCAGAACATTGTAGAAAACAATTGTGGGTATACCTTTGTAAAAAAATTAAAACTTAGTGATTGTATAAGAATTGTATTGTGTTTCTGTATTGTATTTATACTAATAATATAAATTGGTCAGAGATATATAGTATTAACTTGAACAAAAACATTTTTCATTTCAAAATCCTATACTCGTAGTATCTTCTTATTTATAGTTTGCATCTCATATTTCAAATTTTCAGCTCTATCCCGTTGAAATAAAGTCAAATATCAAACGAATCAAGCCATTATTTTACAGACTATAATACCTAATTTTACTATGAGTTTATTAGTATTTCTGTTTGGGTGCTAATTAAACGACCTTCTTTTTAATAGCATTATTGGCCTCCGAAAAAATACTTGGCCCCTAATATTAATAAGTCAGCCACAATTAATGAGCGTCAGAATTTATAGATTATAGACACCAGTTAACTTTTTTATTAGCCACTGTTAATATAATTCGGCATCGTGATTATTTTTAGCATCTAATTTTGTAACATGCATTCAAATAGCAAACTCCTAAAATACTAAAAAATGGCATCAAAATAGACATTATTTATTAATATCTTAGCTTCTAACTTCCTCATTCAGCATGCTTAAAATGTAACTCGTCCCACATTATTAGATCATCAAAGATAAGTAAAATGGCCATCAAAAAGCAAATTATGGCCACTAATATTACTTAATTAGCTAGGACCACTTGTAGCCACTGACTCAGTCTTTTGTAAACGATCACTGTAGTAAGCAACTACCGCTATTTCTAATGCTCGGATGGGTGACCACTTTGTAACATTTGATTTGCGAGAGTTTCTTTGCTTTGCACTTGCTTTGCAAGGCACGTGAAACGGACAAGCGAGTCCGTTTCAACACGGGAGTGTGAGACAGACCTTCGGGAATAAATGCTTTTATTTATTATTATGTGTTACCTGCAGTATTTTTTATAATTCGGATATTCTATATAATACCTGCAATACCTGCATACCTGGAGTCTGGGGCAGGTCTCCAGACTCCAGATGCCCCGTCCAAGCAATGTATGAAATGTTTTGAATAAGTATATATGATTGTTCATTTCATACTTTGTTTAGGTATTGTATAAAATGCCTAGGAATTGCATACAATACCTGCTGGTCCCCCGAAAATGTGTAAAATAAATAGGTCTTGGGTCGCCATGAAATTGTAAATACCGTAGAATTATAAACTATCGATAAATCATAAATTGTAACATAATGCAAAATATTTTATTTATATGACATCTGGCGATCATCGGCCGCTGCCGCGGCATGCTCGCTTCACTCGCTCGCCTTCGCGCGTTAGTGGTCACTGTTCCAACCTTACCTAACCTTCGTAAGCAGCAAACGCACCTTCCATTTCATACAATGCGTTGCCTGCTAAACACTGTTCACACGTAATGGAATAATGTCTCATTATGTGAATATTTATGACGACATTATCAACATATTCACTTAATGTATATACTGAACTCAAAAGGTTATAATTTATATACTTTTGAGTTCAGTTTTTGCTTTCTTGACCTCATTTTCTTGTTCGGTAAGCGTAATCTGTCTTTAGTTACAAAGTGATTTCAAATAGTGGTCTCTGATGGATACAAATGGCCGGCCGCAGTCGTCCTTAGCACTCGCGTCAAGCCTTGCAGTGGCTCTTTTCATCAAAAAAGAATAAGATATATTTCTTTTACGCGCTAAGTTATAAAAACTGATGTTGTCTGTGGAGGCTTAAATTATAAATTTTTTGAGGCTCTTGTTTTGAAGCTGTAAAATATAAAATGGTGATTACATGTAAAATATGCGGCTGAATCAGCAAATTAGGTGTTAATATGTTAATTTGCAGGACAAGTTGAAACAATTGTAGATCTTTATTTGATGCTTATAATGGAATGTTTAGGTGACGTTCTAAAGAGGATGAATTAGTATATTAGTGGCTATTTCATTTTCGCGTGGCTTAGTTATGAAATCAGAAGCTAAATGCCGTGGCCGATAAAAACTTTTGAGGCTTGGTTTATTATATCCCTTTCTGTTTTACCTGTAGTTTTTTTTATTAGGTACTTGTTTGCTGGTTTTCTGTTTTTGTACTTCACTATTGCATTGGGTTTAGCTTTAATAAAACTGTATCTATTATTTGGGTACTGTTATTGTATTCCTTTTTTACTATCTTGTAATCATTATAATGACTTATTATCGTCACTAATATAATAATTTTCTGTCCCACAGGCGACACAATATGTCCGAGTGGCATGTTCAGATGCCCAGAAGGCAAATGCATCCCCGCGCTGTGGGTGTGCAACTACCAAAGAGACTGCGAAAAGGGCGAGGACGAGTTCCAGTCGTGTCGTGAGTAACCACCCTAATCTATCTATCTATCTTTCTACCTTCACGCCAAATCCCTTGCGGGGTTGGCAGAAATAACCGAGCGCCACACGGCACGGTCCATACATTACATAGATTATAACTAGAGACCCGTGTGGCGACGGGGTCCAATGTTGCAACGGGTAAGAGTACAAAATGTCGCCACCCCAATACATCCCGAGGGTGTCGTAAGAGGCGACTAAGGGAAAACTTTCGCAAAACGATCCATTGCGTAGAAAAGGAAAACTAGAAATTAAACGCGGTTGGCAGAAAAATTACAATCGTTAAGCCAAGTTGAAGGCCTAATGGGCGGCTTGAAAAATATTAACTGCATGTCGCGGTGACCTGTACTTGTCCATTTCAACACGGAAATAAGCTCATTACCTACTATGTGGGACGTAAAACTATAAGGTGAAATGTGGGCGTACTCTGCCTACCCCTTCGGGGATAAAGGCGTCATTATATTCATGTATGTATAACTATAAATAGAGATATACACTTTTCTAACAGATACAAACACAGATAGACACTTTTCTAACAAATACAAACACAGCTATGATACGATATTCTATCATGAAGTTCCAGTTCATGTCTTCCGGCTCCACCATCAGATCAGTTCGACAGTATCATATTATTGTGTTGTCATCAGAACTACATACAGCTGCCAATTTTTATGACGCCGCGATTATCTTTGGAAGATGGTTAAATTAGTCACCATAGATTCCATTGCATAGTCCAAAAATAGAAGGTATTGTTCTATAACATTAGTTTATTATACTCTCAAACAAAAACATCTTACAATAAGCTGAATCTATTGATATAAGATTATAGTACTAAATGCAGACGACGTTCAACGAATAAGAAAGTGAAGCCAAGAAAGCAAATACTTAATCCAAAAGTTAATACTATGAGTCGGCAGTGCTAAACACTGTTCACATAGTGATTTTTGTGCTTCTAGAGGGTCTGCGCTGTATTCACTTTTGGATTTAGTATTTGCTTTCAGGACCTGACTTTCTTCTTCGGAAAGGGCCCTTAACGAAGAATCGGTTGCTGAAGGCAAGCAGACTATGAATTAGAGCGTCAGCAGCTAATGACCCTTACGGTAAGGGTCATTAGCTGCCGACGCCCAAGATCTTTGTGGGTATAGTATGGATGATTTTTTTGAAGTAAACCTTCTTTAGGCGCGAGCTAGGGAGTAACTTAGAATTTTTTCTGACGGAAGTAACGCTATTTAAATTTAATTCGAATGAATGATATTAATATAACATTTGATGCCGTCAATGGCAAGGAAGTTTTACTTCAATCGCGCGTAAAGGTTACACGCACACACTTATGTTGATACGTTCTCATGGGAGCGAATACGGATACAGAATTCCACCCGGTGAGGCAGCGGGCACCTTCAAAATGGCTTGAAATATTTATTTGCCTACAAAAAGTTAATAAACAACATTATTAGGTGTACAAAGCCAAACAATTTGTAATTGCAAATGTTTAGCATTGCAGACAAACAAAAATATTTAATTACATCGTCGCGATGTCCGCAGTGGATAATGTCGGGTATTTATAAACGTTAACAAAGTATCAGCTTGATGCACATATTTGCTGGATTACAGCTTTGAAATGAATAGACCGATCGCAGTTACTTACCCGACTGTGGCACAGCTGACAGGAATAAATAGACAATAAATGAATATTCAGGAACATTTTTACAGAACGCTATCTGATCTCATAGTAAGCTAGGATTAACCTGCTTGTGTTAGATATCTGACCACTAATATTAATACTTAAAGGTTAAAATATAAAACTTATTATATCAAAAATAATATAAAGTAATAATTGTGTTATATCTATACTAATATTATAAAGAGGAAAGATTTGATTGCTTGTTTGTTTGTTTGCATCGAATAGGCTCCGAAAACGGACCGATTTGAAAAATTCTTGCACTGTTTTAAAGCTACACTCTTTGCGGTGAACATAGGCTATATTTTATTCCCGTATTCCCACGGGAACGGGTATTACGCGGGTGATACCGCGTGACGTCTGCTGGTAATATATAAAATAATAATTCTATAAGAATGAGAATAATTGTGTTGTTCTACCTGAACCCGACACGAGTGAACGGACGGCAACAATAGGAAATGCTCAGGGAGCAATCACGCTGTTCAATAGTTATTCACGCTTCGCGGTCACAAGCACAAATTTCGTGTATAATTACTTTTATTTGATAATAACTAATTTGATTAAGCATTTACACAGGCCCCAATAATCCAGCGAGTTTAATTCACGCAACCATAAATGGATGTTGGTATTTTTCACCAGCAACACTAACGAACAAAACACCAAATCAAACCCACAGCTGTCAATATTGAAGCCGTGAATAATTCACGAGAGCAACGTGACATTAATGCGCGTCACGCTCGTCTGCAGGTGCAAGCGTGCAACGTGATCGCAAACTGGTGCTAACACTGCCTCTCTGTTTAGGGTAATCAAATAGTAGGCGTGTGTTGGGAATGGTAATTACTTGTTCATATTAATGCCACGATTTGCTGACACCTTTGAAACGAGCAGTACAAGTTAAAGCTATCCTGTTTTCATGCCAGATCATCTTTTGCGGGTGTGAAGTACCTAGTTGACTAGTAAGTCAATCCGATAGTATTAAACATTCGTTTCGAAACTACAGAACCGAAAATGTCGCCGCCCTAATTCATCCTGAGTTTGTCGTAGAGGTGACTAAGGGAAAACTTTCGCAAAACTGTCCATTGCGTAGAGAAGGAAAACATGAAATGAGAACCGGTTGTCAGTCAAATGACAATCGTTAAGCCAAGTTGACGGCCTTATAGGCGGCTTGAATTTTTTCAACGACCGGCAATAGGCTCAATACCTATTACGTGGGACATACAACTATAAGGTGAACTGTGGACGTATACTATGCCTCTGTCTAGCCCCTTGGAAATAAAGGCGTGACTATATACATATACTTATGTATGTATGTATGTTTACAAACGTACAGAATCTTATCATCAAATATGATTTATCAACACAGCAGCACAGTGTCACACAAATAATTCCCAATCAACCCGGTTGCGTCGATAACGTCCACCCATTTCTAACCCTAAACTAGTCATAAACCGTGCGATAGTCGCAGTCCCCTGGCACGGTAGCGCCATCTATATCAGCGTTAGTGGGTTGGACATTTGTTGCCGTAGGTCGTGGACGCTTTTTACCTTTTAGCCTTTGTTCGACAGGACTGACTTTTTGAGTTGAAGTTTTTATTAAAGGGAAAAACGTTTATTTTGTAGCTATACATAAATTGAAATAACACGAAATTCTTGTACTTGAGTGAATTTTGAGAAAGAGTATGAAATTACCTGAAAAAACAAAATGCAATATAGTCCAAAAATCTTTCATGTTTTGATAAAATGGAAAAGTTTCTCAAAAAGGGGTCTTAGAAGGTTTTTACATGGTCAGAAGCGCGAGGGTATCTGATATTGCAAGCGTTCATACACTAAGGTGTCCACTTTCCACCAGGCCTCTTTCCTGTCGTGGAACGTATGTTTATCTGCCACATTACTGGTATATAAAAAAACTTGATGCACCGGTCAGTTGTATATTCTTTTTGCCGACCAATAAATCGTTAAGATACCAATAATATCGACAGAAATTTGCACCTTATCACCTACGGACAGATAAATAGTTCATTTCGACCGAAATACTTACTCTCCTGTGAAAGCTTCCGTAGTTGGTTAAATATGGACAATTTCCCGTCTCCCCTGGGCACCTTTTGTTACTCCATGACGGCAGAAATAACACCTATGTGTCTGTTTGTGTACCGCATTAATATACCGCTTGGAACAGCGCGCAGGTAAATTACGGCAATCCTCGTTGTACAGGCACACACAATACCATTTATTACCCTGATAATTCGAGACTACAATTATCTTAATCTTGAATGATTCAGGCGCTTGTTTGCAACCTTTGTGGTATAAGAAAGTTACGGTATCATCAATCTCCAGGGGCCAAGTCGACTTCACTTTGAAAGGCTCTTGCTGCCAATAATTTTCATAATAATATGCAGTAATTTAAAAAACAAATACTGAATTCCTAAACCTAAGCCTAACTTTTACTTATCTTTGAAAATAAAACAAGACAGTATTTTGTTTACTGTCACGATTTTTATGTTCTTATTAACTCACATGTGACACTTTCTACAAAATTAGATGCTTTTCATAATTTATGCACACATTCTAGAAATTCAGTTTCTCCCTGGTGGAAGCATCAAGTACGGCACTAAAGACCTCTTATAGTTCAATAATTAACGAGGTTCTGAAAGAAACTTGTGCGCCCGTTGTGATCACAAAAAGTAATTTGTAAAAGTACTTACCAACTTTAACTTACTTTTCGATTCTAGCTTGTGTATTTACTCTATGAAAAGTGATGCTCTAAAACTTTCTAGTTCTTTTTCCTACCTGTTTTTGTAGGCTTCGACTCCCTGTTGATGGATAAATAGCGGTCTGTTGTGGGTGTGGGGAAAAAATCACCAAAATAAAACACTTTTTTATAGATGCATGTAAGCTTTGAAAATTCTGAACTGCTTTTATGCCCTAAGGACTATTCACGGTAGCCGAATAACTCTCTTCGAAAGTTTCAACTGAAACACTACGTATCGTAACACATTATTTACACGCTCGATGTCAGTTAATTGCGATAATAGAAGTAGAAATGCGAGCTCAGAGCTTATTCAATGCAAACAAACAGTCAAATATTTCTACTTTATAATATTAATGTAGATAAAGTAATTCTAAAGTGGTACATGTGAGTTCAGAGCGTTGCCGCTGCAGTGCGGATCACGTGTATGGAAGTGGGCACTGCTTGGCAGACGGAGACGTGGCGCGCAGCCAGTGTGATCTCTATCGCGCTATTTAAACTAAATCACGTATTTACGAGTATTCAGATAAGTATTTATTTACGAGCGCTTACTGAATGCCGTCTGGGGATTTATAATAGTCCAGTTTTATTTTAAAACCAAAAGTACTCCGTATGGTAAATTATTATTGTATTTTGTGCAACTATTTTTTGAACGTGGTCAGAGTAGCTGACTACGTTTCATAGTGAGCTATTCAACTTCTTCCCAGGACAAATTTCTTATGTGATTGAAGCTCTATGTGTCAAAAATTTTGAAAGTGTTTCCCATACTACAAACGTGATTTTTACAGTTATTTCAGAATCACTGTACGTGAGTCCGACCCGCACTCTGTCGTCAAAATTGCTACTTGTTTTACTAACGAAAAACGTGAACGTAATCGACATATCACAAGCGAGGAACACGCCTAATCCATCAAAAGTGCAGTTGAATAATGGTCATGCAATTTTTGAGTCCACTTCTAGATTTCCCTCCGGGTCAGCTCTGACAGCCGCCGGGCACTTAGAACTCGAGTATCGGTTAAATGTTAGGAAAAATCGAGGTGTGCTGTCTATTATAGTGCAACGAATTTTTGAAAAAAAGCAGCGTTTGTTAACGTAACCTTTTACGTATTTTGAAAATATGTTAATTATTGACATTGAGAGATGCTTCAAAAAGCTTGATACTATGGAATCTAAACAATTTAATAACATTATTCGGGACTATTTTCGGGATAACTTATGAAATTTGGAAGTTGATCATATCTTTACAGCATAGTGCGATGCCTATAAGCCAGACTCATTACACCGTACCTCTAATACTAATATTTATTCTTGGTAGGAATTCAACTCACTATCACCAGCTTTGTAATCAGGTAAACTCAACCACGCCAGGCCATAGGCCATTCAAGCGGTTTTTCTATGTAAAGTAGTGTGTTTTCCCGATTGGTATATTATCGGTTTTTGTATTGTTTTTCACTAGAAATAGCAAGAAAATAAGTCTTGTAATACAGCCCTCTCTGCCACACCTTTAAAAAGCTCACTATTACTCGTAGCATTGATGCGTAGCATATTCGTAGCCGTGTAGCATACCGTAGCGCTACGCGACTACAACGACCAATGAACCTAGATAATTCAATGCTTGCTGCAGTGCATCGGACGACTAGATTAATAAGCCGCTAATATAGGGCTTAATCTTGTGAGCGCGGGCTTATTGTGTGACGTCAGGGTATGTGACGTCACACTATGTCGCTTTTGATTGGATATTCTGTTGAGTGCTAATATATTGATAATTTTGTTTCAGTTATTCGTGTGTTGTAAAGGAATAACGTACTAATGTTTTATCACGGCCACATTAGGTATTTTCAGTTTTTATCAGATATTAATTTCATTAAAATAATCGAAATAAGTTTATATATTATACTTCATCGCATCGAACAGCTCCATGTTGATCAAATCTTAGGTAGTGTACTGGACTCTGCGATCCACGCCAACCTCATCTCCCGCCCGTGTAACGAGTTGCAGGCAGGCCCAGCAACGTTGAAAGTAAAAATCCAGCACATATAAAAGGTGTTCCTAGCAACCAATGCGGGCAAATCCCATGTTCCATTTTCAGTTTAAGTTTCGAAGCCGCTATGAACGCTAAAACAAACTCAGTATGTATAATGTTCGGTCTGGTTTCATCATAAATCGAATGAATATAGCTACAATTCTATACATTCGTGCCGTGTAACTTTCTAAAAAAGAGCCGGTAGATGGCGCCTACGTCGCCCCAAGACGTATATAAGGTGGAAAACTCAGTGTGGTCCAAACTACTGATGAAGGGTGATCGCAGTCTCCAATCAGGTTATCGATACATTTCTAACATGAAAAGAACTAAAAGCTAGCGCGTGTTTCAACAAACACACACAAAAGCCATTCCATCAAACCATTCACGTGTAAAATGTTTGAACTCAAAATCTCCTCTCTACAACCAATCAGTCACAGTTCAATAGCAACACTATCGAAATTCAATACCTTTATCTGAACTAAAACATACCAATACCTATGTGTTGACTGTCACTAATACTATGATGTCCTCTACTTATTTGCTTTGTTTTTAAGGTCCCGTACCGTCCGTAAAAACGGACCTTATTATTGAGACTCCGCTGACCGGGACAGTCTGTTCCCAGGCTGTATCAAGAACTGTGATAGCTAGCCATGTTTGTTTTATAGTCACCCATAAAACAAACAAGAATGCTTGCCACTTTCTGGTACGCAACCCTCAAAGCGCGAGTCGGAAATTTCAAAAGTTCATGGTTCATCATCACGCCTTTTATCCCCGAAGGGGTAGGCAGAGGCATATTATATACCCACATTTCACCTTTTTATAATTTGTCCCACGTAATACGTTGTGAGCCATATTGCCGTGTTTAAAATGGACAGGCGCAGGTTGTTACTGCCTGCAGTTGAAATAAAGCCTTCTACTTGGCTTAACGACTGCCATTTTACTGGCAACCGGGACCAACGGCTTAACGTGCCTTCCGAAGCACGGAAACGCTCAAATAAATGTCACTAAGTGATCACATGGATGGTCACCCATCCATGGACCGGCCATAGTGAAAGTTGCTTACTGCTGTGATCGTTTACAGAACACTGAGTCCGCGGGGCCACGAGCGCTTGAAATAATGACCTGCTACATTTACCGACATGTGTTACATTACAATACACCAGCGTAATGTCTTCCCCGAAGGCGTATCTATCGGCGTCCATGACCGGGGGCCTGAGGATGGTGTGAGAGCTGCTCACCGTCCTTACAGAAGCAGGCCCATCACGACAGCGTGACGTGAGGGATTCACGCACGCCCCCCCTTAGAAGCGGGATCACACCCGAAACCCCCCAAAGACGCGGTACGGCGCAGTGGTGGCCGTAGGTCTGTTGGGAGTCCTGAGACATCCTTCAGACGGCTTACCCGAGGCTTCCAACCATAGGCTGTTGGGCGTTACGTGAGGTTTTTTTAGTCGGTAGGAGTCCGGCATAGCATCCATGATGGATTTTCCGGCACATTAAAAAAAATACATCAACGAAAGCTAGAGCTTAATTATATTGTTAAATTCGCCCCCTATTTTCGTCTCAACGCCAACCTTTCTTGAGAAATGTTTTAATGACTCAATCACTAGTTGAGAGGGTCGAGACGAAAATAGGTCCTTAGACCAAGTGTAGCGAAAGGGACTCGTCGTAAAGAAATGTTTCGCAACCATTTTTACAACGTACTATTCTGACTTGGCACTCGTTACCCTCGAAACAAGATTGTATCCTTTTATAGGTAGATCGAGGTTTTACGTCGGGAATGAAACAGCGCGTCCTGAGTTTAAAAAATAAGGACGGTGTATGTAATTATACTTCATTGATATTAATAAGAAATTTCACATCAAATAAGTTTTCTTTCGAATTTGAAAACACACAGTAACGCCACAGTATAATCAGTATTGCAGATGGCGTCGTGTGAATATATCCTTGAATATTTATTATTATTTAGTGCATTGAGAAAACGTTTTGTTAGATAAATTGCGTGCATTAATAGAACTATTTTCAATTCAATTCTGTGGTAAACTTCATCACGTTGAATTTGTGTGATATCACGGCTAACCGTTAATATTAGTAGGGTTAGGGAAATAAGGATGTCCGATCGTTGTACATGAGCGAATTGCGGCTGCAGTTGACTTAAAATGTTACATATTACATTATGTGTTTTTTTAACATAAAAGCTAAGTATTATGTTTGTCCACAGCGCCGCCAGAATGCGAGGTGGGCCAGCTGACGTGCGGGCAGTACGTGTGGAACAAGACGTATTGCATCCCGCCGCACCACCGCTGCGACATGCAGGTGGACTGCGTGGACGGCACCGACGAGGCCGACTGCAGTGAGTACACAACTTTTACTTACGGAATCAAGCGGTACATGGTCGTAGAATGATGATAAAATGTCCCTCCCCTGTTTATTTCTTTCCTCTACACGCAGAAAGTTTACGGTCGGCAGCGCGAGTGTGTAGCCTCTGGTGTTGCAAACGTTCATAGGCTGCGGTCACCATCAGTTCTTCTGGTAGGCCTTATGCTTGTCTGCCACCTTAGTGGTATAAAAAGAAGAAGTTCGAAACGTAAAACATAAAATTCACAAAATTCTTCTTCTACACATTTTTATCCTTTCAGTATCGTTCTAGGGGAGGAAAAACATCCTATTCTTCCCTTTGATTATCCTTCTATTACTTAATGCTTCATTGACAATTTTGTACTACAAGGACAGTATGCAAAGCCACTCACTACTAATTTAGAATTCGAAGCCCTTTATTTTGCGATTTCAGCGTACAGGGAGCACTATTTATGTCAATCAAATCAGCTTATGTCAGTCCACTGCTGGACGTAGGCCCAGATTCTTCAGGGAAAGCTCCTAGGGTACATATCCCAGGACCTTCAACAACTGGCTGTTTATGAAGCCCTCATCACTGTATGTCTGTCCAAGATTGCGACTGACGACTTCAAAAGTTTTAATCCAGTTCTCCTCTCAATTATGCTGGTAATTGCAATGTGGGCAACTTGTTCAATTAACTTTATGTCCAATTCAAACACAGTTGCGTAAACAACCACCCCTACCAAATTCTCGCTCAATACAACCTTTCCGTTAATCAAGTTCATTCATTAATTCCACGTGACCGGCGCTAAGGAATCCTCCGATCTTCGGCTCAGTCCATTATCTATCAAATTTAAAGCGAAGTACGTACCTACATTATTGCAATTTATAGATGGACGTGAAAATTACATAATTTAATAAAGGACAGTTTGTTTAGAAATTGTCTAGAAAATTTGAACTTTCCGGTATCATTTATTTCAAATATGTAGTGGGTACGCAATCTAAGTGGGCTTCATAATATGACTTGTTTCCTTTAGAACTTGAATGACTTTTTAGACCATTACATGACACTACTCTAGTGTAGTGTAGGTTCTATCATTCTAGTTTAAATGAGCTCGCAAAATCTTCCGATGCTAAATTTCTTTAATTAGTGATTCTTGCGTTATGCTAATATTATTGCATCCCATAGAGTTACTACTGGTTAAGGTAAAGCATACTGCTATGGTGATTTTACATTAGTTTGAAAACTTGTGTAAATACGGAGACTGTTTCATCTATTTAACATTAATGTAACCGGGACCCTTAACTAGCTCTTTGAATAGCTAATGCTTGAACAGTTCTGTAACACATAACGCAGTTATCAGTGAACCTTGCAATCATTGATCGAATCAGCATCAAAGCGGTGATCTAATCACTGAATTAATGGAGAAATTCTGCTTACACCTGAAAACGCATGCGTTATACTAGTTTGGTCTTGTAAATTATGCTGATATTTGCCAGGTAAAATTTTCATATATTTTAAGAGATTCTCAATGCCATCCCTCACAAAGTTCAATAGATTTGTCAACCTTCGAGATTACATCAGCTTTAAAAGGAAGCAACAAAATCACAGTTAACTTGCGCCTTTATCCCCTAAAATTCCAATACATATGTAACAGCTATTTTATGAGTACATTAGCTAATATTTTACAAATTCTTTAAAAACGCTTAGCCTTAAAGCCCCTTTCAAAGTTATGAATTGTTTCTAGACTCAACAATACTTTGAAACCATGTATTGTGGGGGATTTCGTCCCTTTATCCTCTGAAACTAGAGCTATTAGGCGACTTTTCAATGGCATATGTTTGTGTAGCTCGAATAGTTCGAATCTGATGGTTTCTTTTTCAAAAAGCTTCGACAGTAACCTCCGTCTCATTCTTTCCGACGTGACGGAGTAATGCTAATTAAATCGAAATCAATTTATTGGTTCTAAAACGGATTGGAAAGTAGTAATGAAATAACATTTGGCTCATACGTGTAGATTGCAATTTTAATGTAAACATCCACTAAGGTAGGATTTTATAAAGTTCTAACGCTAGATGGGTGTAACAGGGTTTAAAGTTACACGTAGCACTAGAAATTCAAATAAAAGTTAATATAAAAAATTAAAAGCTTTTATTAAATTACTTACGTAACTAACTGTTTACATAATTAACAATAAATGTGATCGACAGTTTAGTCGCGTGAAGTGGCATTAATCTGTATAAATATCCAACTTTTTAACATGTCTCATAATCACGATTGAAGATAATTAACTTATTGTTTAGTTAAGACTTATAGTCTTCTTAGCGGTACTTCTTATTATAACTCACGGGGCGAACCACGCACAAAAATAAAAATAATACTCCTATGTACCAAATACTTGACAATGGCTCACAATATTCTGAAACAAACACATAATTACTGTAGAATTCTAAATCTTCAAAGCAGCAGTCATCAGTGAAGTGAAAGGTGTCTACCAATTACCGAGGCACTTTTACCGTTCAAGTGTTTGACACAAACAACACTTACTGCCACCGCTCTGGGAACCGCTGGGAAACATACTCGTTACGTACCGACCACATATTACAGAGTAATAGTTAAATAAACATAGCACCGAAATACACCGGCCTATTTCTTTAAAAGAGACTACTTGTGCAAACCAATGTTAGTTGAACTCTAACCCCCTTCTGCGCATAACTTTAATAGGCAATTTGAGGGTAGGCGTTGAAAACTGCCGCGGGTCTTCCCCGATCGGTTGTGAGCGTGGAAAGTCCCAAGAAGTGCGCAAGTTTTAATGGTGTGGAAATTGCGTTTTTGTTTGGTGTTCGTATCTGAGATGTGCCTGTTTTCATGTAAATCTGTTGTCTCTCAAGTTTTTCAATAAGAGTGTAACGTTATGCAGCTTTTAAAATCAAATCAAAGAGTTTGGTTACCACCTAGTCTATCTTGTGAATGGGGCAATGTAAAATTTATTGATCCTGCATGAGCCTGATTCATTTTAAAAAGAAAATAATTCTGAACTTTCCTGCTAATCGTCTACTTATTACAATCGTCTTCTTATTACATGTAGCTCAAAAAAATAAACTCGGACCACGCTGAAACTAAGAAAATTACAATTTTCACTGATAAGATTAATATGTAAACTTGTGTTCCTCCATTTCCTACAAAGTAACACCTAAAAAATACCCCAGTATAAAATATCAGTATTTCTTTTCGTGAAGTAAAGTTGCGGCTTGCCCGTTCCTCTCGTTCAACACAGGCACAATGCTTTCATTAACTCGCTTCGGATGAAGTTTTAAAAGCAAAGTGGTGTGCATTGTGACGCCGACTGTACCTTCCGACAAACTTCCACTTTAATGCTAATTAAAGTATTTAAGGGTAGGCAGTAGGCAGGAATACTATTTTGTTCAGGACGTTAATATTTGAACGGCTGATCTCAAGTTGAGTTGAGAGTTCTGTAGAATCTTAATTGTGTTCTATTAATGAGGTATTCCTTCATGGTTTGTTTTGTTGTAGTGATACTACTTGGCCTGCCTTTTTTTTATATCTAAAATGTACTTGACTACATCAAATACATTGATATGTATTCCTAACATAATTACTACGTGTTACGGTCAATTTGTGAACAAAAACTGCGACATGAAAGATTGGGACTTCATAGTTTAGAGATAATTTTGAGAAGCAATTAGTATGCTGACTCAATAACAAATTTTAATATGAAAAAATTTTGGTCGGACTTCATTAATTCTTAGAAACTTATGACAAATTAGCCTTCACCCCTGTGATTTGGTTTCGTCGTTCCTCTAACTATAGCAATTTATTTCCAGTCAGGGCCGTCTTAACCGGGGGTTCAGAGGCGCGGCCGCACCCGGGCGCCGAGCCCGAGGGGGCGCAGGCCGAGCTCTAAACATTTCGATATTTCCTTACCTAATTAAACTTTAACTCATAAGTACAATATTAACGCCATTCCCCTGTTTCGTAAACTAACGTCAAATAAACACCTACATGCACCCATATTAAATTACCATTGTATTACCATTGTATTGTCACTTTTGTTTTTCGGCTCGTGTCATACCGCTCACGATATGCAAGGTAAGATAGCTCTTGTTTCGGTATACATAACAATTCAATTTATTTAACACTAGCGGACGTCACGCGGTTTCACCCACGTAGCTCCCGTTTCCGTGGGAATACGGAAATAAAAAAAAAATAACCTAAGTTTGTTCGCCGCAAAGAGTGTAGCTTCCCAACAGCGAAAGAATTTTTCTAATCGGTCCAGTAGTTCCGGAACCTATTCAATGCAAACGAACAAACAAACAGTCAAATCTTTCCTCTTCATAATATTAATATAGACGCACACGGCAATATCTCCATTCCAAAGACGTTTGATGCTCCCTTTGACATAGGCGCCTGGCGCCCGCACTTTAAGCGAAATGGCCTCTATTATTAGGTGTTTAGGGTGTAAATTGTAATTTTTGCCACCTTAACGGTGGAATTTCCAAAAATCCTTTCTTAGTGGATCCCTAGACCACACAAGGAACCTATTTGCCAAATTTGGACTTTCTAGTCCCAGCGGTTTGGGATGTGCGTTGATTATCAGTCAGTCGGGACATTCACGTTTATGCTACTGCTCCACCTGCATCTTAACGCGATTAACACCATAATAGCACTTCAACGTAGATGTGGCCAAGGCAGGCCTCCGTCACTCGCTACAAGTCGTGTTATAAGCACTTACTCCTAAGTATAACGTGGCAGAACTAACGTGGCCGACCGGCGTCAGAGGGCTGCCACACGCCAGACCGAGCGAAGTGCGCACAGCCAATGTACATTACCCGCGTAAAATAATATTTTGCTTTATTTAGTGTTGCTTTTTTTTCATCTTACTTCTTACTAATATTCTTAAATTAAATGCGAAAGTGTTTGAGTGCGGATGTGTAGATGTGTTGATGTTTGTCACTCTTTCACGTTCTAACGGCTCAACGGATCTAGCTGAAATTTGATACTGGAATAGATTGTAGTTTGGAATAACACATAGGTTACTTTCTATCCCGGGAATAAGTTCCCATTGTAAGCGGGAAAAGGAACAATCTTTTACGCGGGCTAAGCTGCGAGCATCAGCTAGTTATAATATAATTCTTATGTAAAGAAGAAGAAGTTATAAAATATAATAAAGCTTTTTTTCAGACACTGTGTTTATTGTTTTTTGTAGTTATATGTATTTTGTTCCGTGCTTACAACCCTAATGTTGACAATAGTTGTCACTCGATGACGCAATCATACGGTGTGCGCACGAAACTCGCCTCTCGGAATACGTCGCGTCGTAGAGAATGTTTTCCACTGTAGCGATATGTTTTAGCTAATATTTTTGAGGTTAAGTATGGGAGTGATGTATCTGTTACGTAGTAACTATTATTTAATCTGTGGCCAAGGTTTTAACGTGGGGCATTAAACGTTAAGCGATAGCTCTGGCTGTCGGTTTTTTTCGACACATCAAAGGGTTTTAGCAGGTAGTAGTAGGCTACCAGACGAAATTAAAAGTATGTCCCTTAGTAAATTTAAAAAGGTTGTAAAAAGTAAATTGTACTGCAGGGGCTACTTTGCAATTGGTGATTATTTGTTGGATGGAGAAGCCTGGAAATGACCTGCTCTACTGGATTCTCAAAAAAATGTTAAAATGCATAGTTTTTAGATTTATTTTGTAAATAGAGCTCTAAAAAGAATAACCCGCTGAGTTTCTCGCCAGTTCTTCTCAGGTGGGTCGCGTTGTGAACTGGTGGTAGATTTTGATTAATATTCTGGACGTTTTACAAGAGCATCTGTATATGCCTATGTGAAATAAATTTCTTTTTCTTTCTTTCTTTCTTTCTTTTAGTTTTGCGCGCTATGCGATGTTGGCTACATTAACGCCATCTCATTTCGCGGGCATTCATCTAAAAATTGGGGCTTAGTCTATGATTGCTTTACACATTATGTATAATTAATATAAAATTTACAACCAAAGCATATTTTGACACCGATTTTTAAGATTAAAAATCTATTTCTGGCTAATTTTTTCCGTTTGCATAGGTAGACAAAAAACGCCTTCATTTGCGGGCAATTCTTTTTCTAAACTAGTCCCCTTAAACCCCCATTGTGTGATTAGGTTCAACCTCCATCTTGTGTTTACGCGTAACTTTTTGAATTAATCCACTCTAACGGCGTTGTGACGGATTTCTCTCGTTTTCCATAAAGTCATTTGCACTAATATTGTTTGCCAATTGCCATAATCATTCCCGATCATAATATTGTGTAATAATGTTTGCCTTAACAACTCAACAGTGATAACTTTTATTTGCCATAAAATGACTTTCTATAACAACATAATATCATAATAATTAGTTTCCATAAGTAATCACATCTCATAATCGACTCTTGACGTAATCAAAATTTGATATAATTATGAAAATAATACATAATATTGTTAGGTCTAAATTAATTATTCTTAACACCCCGACTCAGTGCAATCCGACTCGGATAGGTTAGGTTAGAAGACTAAGGCGGATGTGAAGCGAAGCGAAGCTCGCGCCTTAGTCTTCGTGGTTCTTTTTTAAACCACCCAGAAGTAGGTCGAGCTTGGTTAGTAGACGTCATTATGAGGTTTAGTTTTAGGTTTAATTGTGAATAAAAAATCTGTGTCGTATAAATTATCTTTATTTATATTATGGTGAATAAAAGTTATGGAAAATGGCATTATTGAAATCGAAAATTATGGCAAATACATTTATTGATTTACATAAATTATTATGACACTTGATCGATTATGACCAATGGAATTAGTGAAAGTTATTTTATGTCATTTCACGATTATGGCAACGGAAGCGTTATTTCTAATGAAATTATGGCAAATACCAGTATGGCATATGAAATTATGGCATATTAAATTATGGCAAACATTAGTAAACCCGTTGTGACCTTAATGTAGCCAAAGCGCATTCTTAATGCCTTAATTATCGAGTAGTTGGACATCAACATTAATGTTAACGCAGGTGGAGCAGTAGCATTATACTGGGTGTTTCTTTTAGGGTGTCAAGCCGCCACTAGCTGGTAGCAGGGTTCCATACCTATCGATTTAACCCCGATGTATGTTCTATGATTTTTTGTAGTTTTCGAGATACCCTGGCGCTATATGGCCTTAAGACGGCCCTGTTTCCAGTACTAGCTGACCCTTGCAACTTCGTTTACGTCACATAAGGTCCATGAAAGGAGAGGTACTTCTTCATCAGACGCCTAGGAGCATGTGAAACTGCCCTGCTTTCTGAATCAGAAAAGAACTTAAAGATTCAGTCTATTCTAAAAACTGTATTATTTTACAATACCGTTAATCTTTAAGTTCTTTTATGACTAAGTAAACACGCCATTTTAGAATGACTCTTCCATTCATAGGAATCCTTGAATAGGTTTAGCGAAAGTTGAGATGTCTCTAATTTCTGAACTACATAAGGTAACTCTCAATATTGAAACTTGTGTGGAACAATCCGTATAGTACTCCCTTAAAAACACTAAAAAAATATTTGAAATCGGACCACGCGTTGAGAACTTACAACTGAAAACCCATTTTGTCTTTCATTCCCTCTCCCGGGACAACCGCGCAAAATGTCGGGATCAAAAGTATCCTAGAACCTTTCTCGGACTATAAGCTCGGAATGTACCAAGTATCATTCAATTTGGTTCAGTAGTTTCGGCGTGATACTTATTTGGGAAAGATCGGAAAAATAGGTGGATAGTTAGGACATAAAACATGAAAATTGATGATTTTTAAGGTCGGTCTATGCTAGACGAGCCGAGCACGAGCGGAAGCCGAGCTGAGCCGCTCTGCTCGCGTTGACAAGTGTCGCTCGAGGCTCGTACCTCGGTCCACACTACACGAATTTTGGCTCGGCTCGTGCTCCGCTCGTGCTCGGCTCGTCTAGCGTAGAGCCACCTTAATAGTTTTTAATATGTCCAGGCAATTGGGTAAATTATTATGATTTTTTTACACACAATCGTGTAAACAAATACTTGATTAATCATGAATTTGAAAAAAATATTTTAAGATTTCAGTACAAAAATTGATCAACAGATGGCGCTTATCGATTTAAATTCAAGATAGCGTTTGGTTTCCTAAAAGTTCATAATTATAAAGATGTCATCTGGCCTACAGTTTACGAAATGATTATATGTATAGATTAAAAAAGAAGAAGAATTAGCCTGTCCTCTTTCAATCTCTATTCTATATCTGTTCCAAATTTGATCAGAATCGGCTTTGTACTTCAGGCGCAGAAACCTAACAAACAGACCGCTACTTTGGCATTTACATATTACTTAGTACGGATTAAATAATTTCAATTTTGAATTCTTAACTCTGTAACATCTTTTGTAGAATAAATTTCGTAACCAACTAACGTCTTAAGTCCCAAGATGTTCCAAATATACGGATATCTTTCCGACGCAAAAGTTTTAATAGACCACGATGATTATTCTTCTTTTATTGCTTCCACTTGTGCGCCTGACTGTACTTAGTTACTTGAACATTTCTCTTAAAAGTTCGGTGGTTTATAGAATTAAAGTAAATAGGAGTAAATGGCCATTTCAACTGTAATAAACCAACTTTACAAACACGACAACAATTTTTGTAAACGTGAAGAGAAAATAATTTGTTTTTTTTTTAAAGTTAATCGAGTAAAGGTGAGATTTAGTACAGGTCAGAGGTTTAGGGAGTTAGAGAGTTATGGAGATTGTTTTAGTAAAAGAAATTTTTCAGTGAACCTAGAAATGTAGATAAACTTATGAAGCAAAACTTAGTTGAAGTATATAATAAATAATATTGTTTCTGTTATATTTAAATACTTATTTAATGTAATAATACTCATAATAAGATAAGAAAGTAGTACCAATTTAAGAATTTTAAAATTGAAATACTTATTAATGTTTATCGCAAGACGAATACGAATACGAGTCGAAATAATGTTTTGGTATGGAATTGATATTGTTTGATATAGAATTATTTTCCAGTGATAAGTCGGTGTTCGAAATGTTTCGTGTGCAATAGTATTGAATGTGTTCAGTGCAGTCGTCTCGTCCAATAAGGGGGGAGTGGGGGGTGAGACCGTGCCTGGGCGCCTTTACAAAGGCTTACTGGCTTGTTAGATGAGCTTGCATCTTGTGAGGATAAATATATTGCATTTGTTACTTGCATCTCTATGTAGACATACATTTATGTAGGCTACAAGTCTCTACTAATAATTGTCCGAAACTATGATTGTTGTTTGTTTGTTCGGGGCTAGAACAAAATCTAAAGGACTGATTCTAATTATTCTGTTACATACATTTTAATCAAGTTCAAGTTCTTTATTTCACAATTCATCGAGTTTTTCAGCTGATGATTAGAAACTTTCAAGGGATATAATTTGGCGTCGAAATAATATGTAGACTGTTTAGCAGTTTAAACATAGGGAGTGGTTAATTATGCAGATCTCGTTATCATGGGTGATTTTCAGACAGGTATTTCTGCATGTGAAACATGCAAATATAACTTTTATTAATATTACTGTTTCCTTGGACCGTCGATTTCGGTTTCGGTGTTATTTTCTGGACTTATCCATTAATATACAAAAATCATAAGAATGGGCGTGCAGTTGCAATTAGGCCCAACTAAAACGAGCCCTTCTCACATATGAAACAGTAAGATTACACTAACAAAGCAACTCCAAAATAAATTTACCTATTTTAATTGTAAAGGTATAGGAATAGCTACAAATTCAAAAGATTTTTTTTTCTATTATATTTTATTTTTTATTTTTTTATACCACTAAGGTGGCAGGGCAGACAAGCATACGGCCCACCAGGAGGACTGGTGGTCACCGCAGCCTATGAACGTTTGCAACACCAGAGGCGCCACACTCGCGCTGCCGACCCTGTAAAAACCTTCTTAGACCCCTTTTGAAGAACCCCATACTGTAGGCGTTTGGGAAAACCGAGGCAGGAAGATCATTCCACAACCTAAGCGTGCGCGGAAGAAATCCCCTATCGGATCTAACCGTGCTCGAACGCTCCGGACGTAGGGTGTGAGGATGAAATCCCAGTCTATGGCGAGCGGTGCGATGATAGAACGTAGCCGTGGGCATCATGTCAAACAATTCCTCAGAGCAGATACCATTGTACAGGCGGTAGAACACGCATAAGGAGGCAAAGTCTCTCCTGTCGCAAAGAGGTTCAACACCACCTGTCAGTAAAGGATCGTTGACAACTCTCACAGCTCGCCTCTGCACCGAGTCAAATGGACGAAGCTGATATTCAGGTGCCCCCGCCCAGAGGTGACAGCAGTACTCCATGTGTGGCCGCACTTGCGACTTATAGAGAAGCAGTGTTTACGCCGCAGTAAAGTACCGCCGCGCCCTGTTGAGCACACCGAGCTTCTTGGACGCTAGCTTGGCCTTGTCCTCCAAATGACTGCGGAACTGAACGTCACTGGAGATATCAACACCAAGGATCCCTATACATTTAGAGATGGAAAGAGATGTGCCCTGGAATTGTGGCGCTACAGTAATTGGGGCTTTCTTAGCGGTGAAGAAACACGCCTGTGTCTTGGAGGGGTTGAACTGAACAAGATTTTGTCTACCCCAATCGGACACTCTAGTAAGAGTAGCCTCGATTTCAGACACAAGCTGTTCACGACTTTCTTTCACTGCGTCCCGAGAGATACCGGGGCGGCCTGTGTAACAAGTGTCCCCCGTACTGTCGTCTGCATAACAATGAATGCCGTCAATAGACAACATGTCATTGATATGCAGCAGAAACAGAGTAGGGGACAACACTGAGCCTTGCGGTACTCCAGCGTTAATGGCCATGCAGTCAGAACAGCTGCCGTCGACAACAGCCCTGATGCTTCTACCGGCCAAAAAGCTGGACACCCATCCGAATAATCTTTCGGTCAGTCCGTAGGAGGGCAATTTATTAAGAAGACCACGGTGCCAGACCCGGTCAAAGGCTTTAGAAATGTCGAGGCTCACTGCTAGAGCCTCGCCCTTACTCTCGATAGCCGTCGCCCATCGGTGTGTGAGGCACACGAGAAGATCGCCCGTCGAGCGACCGTGACGGAAACCGTACTGCCGGTCACTGAGCAGGTCGTTTTCCTCAAGGTACCTCAGGAGCTGTGTATTAATTACACGCTCCATCACCTTAGACAATAGTGAGGTGACGGCTATAGGCCTGTAATTGGCCGGGTCGGTCCTATCACCCTTCTTGGGCACAGGATGCACATACGCGATCTTCCACGACGCCGGGACTTGTCGCATAGAATATGAAAGCGTGAAAAGACGTGTAAGTACCGGACACAACTCTGGACCACACTGCTTAAGTACCACCGCGGGTATACCGTCCGGCCCACTCGACTTATGAACGTCCAGAGAACGAAGCTCCCGTCGGACGTCCCGCTGCGTGAATTTAACTTCCGGCATGGAAGTTTCACACCACGGAACGTCCGGCGGTACAGCACCCCCGTCGCTCATGGTCGAGTTAGCGGCAAAGAGAAAACCCAAAAGGTCGGCCTTCTCCCCGGCACTCTGGGCCAGACTACCGTCGGGTTTAAGCAAAGGTGGTAAACCTGACTGACAGAAGTTTCCCTCGGCAGCTTTGGCAAGCGACCAGAATTCACGACTCCCTGAAGGGTACCCTGCTAGCCGCTCACCAATTCTGCCGACGAAATCGAATTTAGCCCTGACAATTGCTCTCTTGCTAGCCCTCGAGGCGGCATTTAATTTGCGTTTCACCTCAGAGATGTTTGGATCTGAATTTGCACGAGCCGTGGTCCAGGCTCTGTAGGCAGATTCTTTCAGCATCAAAGCTTCTCTGCAGAGCCGATTGAACCACGGTCGCTTTTTTGCTCCTACAGGGATCCAGCGGTTAGGAATGTAGCACTCCATGCCCTCCAAGATCCCCTCAGCGACTGCTGCAGCGCAGGAATCCAGATCGTCTGAGGCAAAACAAAGCCGCCTCCACGGGTACGACGCGAAGAACTCCCGCAGTCCATCCCAGTCTGCTGACTTATAGTGCCACACATGTCGCCACTCCTTGGGCCGAGGTGGTTCAGGCCTTGCGAGTGGCACATGCGCCCGAATGATACAGTGGTCCGACGATCCGAGCGGAGCATCCACTGAGACGTTGTATCCATCCGGACGCGTTGTCAGCAGGAGGTCCAGCAATGCATTATATACAATAATAGACTGAAATTAAGCTCTTAAAACAGTACCCTCTCTCGCCATTGCAATCCCATTCAGCCGCTGAAAGGCGCCCCCTTATAGGTGGATTTTTACATAACTTTATAATGAAAATTGCATAATATCAGCGAGGGAACGTTGTTGTGTATTTTGTTGTACAACCTGCGCCATTTTTGCATCTCATTACCGACGCCCTATCCCGCTAGATTAGTTTTGTTAGTAGAACATATAAATATTTATGTGGCAAACTACAGAATTTCGAAGCGTTAGATGTGTGGGTATTTAGCCAGCATAGCATCAATGTAGAATTTTCCTTACGTTAAAAAACCCTAAATTGAAATATTGTTAATATGGGATAGATTCATGCATGCTGAATTTGCATAATAATTATGTTTACTGCGTTAGTAGAACCAATTATTTTAAAAAAATATTTTTTATTGTTGCAGCATATCGAAAGTGCCAAACAGATGACTTTCAATGTGGACTGGAAGGAGCGGGACCAGGAAAAGTGTCCTCACAAGGACCTTGTATATCTAAGGAAAAGAAATGTGATGGGTAAGGACGAGTTGTCTTTCTGATCTACCATTTCTTTGTTGTCAATTTGTCTGTCAGCTTGGCCCAGAGAAAATGTGAAGGCTTTTTGTCGTTGTAGGACAAAATAGAAATGGTGAAATGCTACTTCTATCTATCCTTTCGGGGATACAGTTGTTTTCACTATAAAATCTCGAAACACATTTTCGGCACAAGGCTTTATTTAAAGGTTTGTGAGGAACAGGAGCAAACTGCAGCAAACTATTAAACACCACGAGCTTAAAGCGGTTTCACCAGTGTAGTGTATACGGTAACAAAATATGGTCTATGTCACCTATGGTCACGCCTTTATCTCCGAAGCGGTAGGCAGACGCATATTACATGCTCTCATTTCACCTTTTTAGAATTTGTCCCACGTAATTGGTGGTGAGCCGTATGGGCGTGTTGAGATGGACAGGCGCAGGTTGTGACTGCCTGTTGTTGCTTACTGCAGTGATCGTTTACAGAACACTGAGTCCGCGGGGCCACGTGAGCTTCCCAACAGTGGAACAATTTTTCAAATCTTTTCAGTAGTTTCGGAGCCTGCAAACAAACAATCAACCCACAATAAAAAAAAGTGTGTGCGTGTAACCTTTACGCGCGATTGAAGTAAAACTTCTTTGCCATTGACGGCATCAAATGTTAATTAATATCATTCATTCGAATTTTGAATAGCGGGAACTACTAGTTTCCGCTATTCGAAATTGAAATAGCGTTACTTCCGTCAGAAAAAAAATCTGAGTGACTCCCTAGGTCGCGCCTAAAGAAGTTTTACTTCAAAAAAAAACATTGCAGACGTATTTCCTTTTAACCTGCAAACCATTCCTCTCCAGGTATTTAGACTGTAGAACGGGGCGGGACGAGCAGGACTGCCCGGGACAGACGCTGGCGTGCCGGCTGGACCAGTTCCGCTGTGCCAACGGCAACAAGTGCGTGGACGCGGCCGTGAAGTGCGACCACAGGGACGACTGTGGGGACAACTCTGACGAAGTACATTGTAGTAAGTTGCCTGCTTGTCATTATTATCGCTGACTTTATTCTTAACTAGCGGACGTCACGTGGTTTTACCCGCGTAGCTCCCAATCCCGTGGGAATATGGGTATAAAATATAGCCTATGTTACTCAGAGTGAATTTTAATGGGAAAAGTTTTGAATTTAAATACTGGACGTATGTAGTTAGTGGTAGGTACATTTTTTACCCAATGTTATCATTTGTGCTATGCAATCTAAATAAAGTCATTCACGTTCAGGGACAAAGTTAGATTGTCATATAATATTGACTACTGTATTATAATTATTTTAGGGCCTTCGATATTTGATGAGGATAATGGAAAATGTAACTAATTGTGAACATAACGACATTTTTTGTTGGTTTAGGATTATTAGATAAAGGCCTTGAGCATCTCGAGGGCATCAAACGATTTCGGAAACTGGAACGTTACATATAATGAGTCGTTATTTAGTTACATTGTTTCTTTCTCTTTTGATCTGAATAATATTTCTGTTAATTAAATATTTATTGACATGAATAACGAACACTGAAAACCTCTCCTGTACCAACCACACCAAAACACTTTTGTTTTTCGATCTATCGCATGGGTTTGAACGTTCAGAATGATAGATTTCACGATACCTCGCATAAATAAACTGGCAAACTTGTGCATAGATAGCACAAGCGTAAATTAGCTTTATTTGTGCTAGATGGCGTTGTGTGAGAAGTGTGCGAATGTTTTTTTTTTATTATTAACTAGAGGGCGCCCGCGTCCTATCCTGCTTTGCATGTAAACTTATACTTAAAAAAAAGTCTATCCCTGTACCAAATTTCAGCCAATCCGCTCAGCCGTTAGCACGTGAAAGAGTAACAAACATCCACACTCACAAACTATCGCAATTATAATATTAGTAAGATATATTAAAAGGATATTTTCAATACATTTCTAACAAGAACAATCTTCCAACCAGATTTCCCTCACTGCCACATCGGCCAGTTCCGCTGCGGCAACGCACTTTGCATCCCGAACTCCTACCGCTGCGACGGCTACCAAGACTGCTCGGACGGCAGCGACGAGACCAACTGCACGGCGATCGCTTGTCCAGACAACAAGTACCTGTGTCCCAAGGGCGGGCCCAAGGGGACCCACAAGTGTATCGCGAGGTCCCAGCTCTGTGACGGGAAGAAGGATTGTGAAGATAATGCTGATGAAGAGACTGCTTGCTGTAAGTATTTTTATAGAGATTATTGAATCAAAGAGCCTTATCCAAAATGTACCTAATAGGTATGTCGCCGTCGCTGACAGTGTCAACGGTGCCCAAATACCTTTAATATAGAAAATAGCATTATCTCAGCGATCTTTGTCGTTTTTTTGTAAAATCTTTACCATTTTTGCTTCTCCTTAGCGATACTTTTTTTTACATTAGTTTAGTTTTTAGAACAAAATGTGTAGTAACATGTGGTGTTCTATTAAACACCTAGAGACGAGTATATACCTTTGGTCTTATTCGAAATGTTACAAACACAGGGTTACATGGAGAGCTCTTACATTGTGGTGGAACGAGGTGATCTGATCCTCATACCTTTGGTCTTATTCGAAATGTTACAAACACAGGGTTACATGGAGAGCTCTTACATTGTGGTGGAACGAGGTGATCTGATCCTCATACCTTTGGTCTTATTCGAAATGTTACAAACACAGGGTTACATGGAGAGCTCTTACATTGTGGTGGAACGAGGTGATCTGATCCTCATACCTTTGGTCTTATTCGAAATGTTACAAACACAGGGTTACATGGAGAGCTCTTACATTGTGGTGGAACGAGGTGATCTGATCCTCATAGCTTTGGTCTTATTCGAAATGTTACAAACACAGGGTTACATGGAGAGCTCTTACATTGTGGTGGAACGAGGTGATCTGATCCTCATACCTTTGGTCTTATTCGAAATGTTACAAACACAGGGTTACATGGAGAGCTCTTACATTGTGGTGGAACGAGGTGATCTGATCCTCATACCTTTGGTCTTATTCGAAATGTTACAAACACAGGGTTACATGGAGAGCTCTTACATTGTGGTGGAACGAGGTGATCTGATCCTCCAACCAGGCAAGGTGATCACATCCATCGAAGGGCGGGCCACTGGCATCGGCTGTTAGGCATGTTGGTGTATCATTCTACGCTGGTTGCGATAGTATCATTTGCTCAGAGTGCAGGAGTGTTAGTAGGCGTATCAGTCTTGGAACTACTCTATTCGGCGACTCTCTGGCTTTATCCTCATTGCCCTCTGTAACCCCAAGCTCGATACGGGTTGTCGACCAACTACGAAATTGAAACACCTAAATTGATACAACAATTTTCTGAAAAATACCAAGAACTGATTCGATGCGACTGTGATCTTGAGTTCATGACTAATCGATTTGTCTAGACCTCACTCAATCGAGCAAGTAGCGGCTAGACCTGTTTCGATACGATTCATAGATCGCACGTAATTCCTTTCTCTTATGGGTCATTTAACAAATGTAAACACTAAATACGTGTCAATCCAGAGGCTTCAAGACTTACGACTAGAATAACCGGCCAAGTGCGAGTCGGACGCGCGTACAGACGGTTCAGTACCAAAAACGGCAAAATAATTACGTTTTTAGGGTTCCGTAGCCGAATGGCAAAAAACGGAACCCTTATAGATTCGTCATGTCTGTCTGTCTATCCGTCCGTGTGTCACAGCCATTTTTCTCCGAAACTATAAGATCTGTGCCATTGAAACTTGGTAAGTAGATGTATTCTGTGAACCGCATTAAGATTTTTACATAAAACTAGAAAAAAAGCAGTAAATTTTGGGGGTCCCCATACTCAGAACTGAAACTGAAAAATTTTTTTTTCGTCAAAACCATACGTGTGGTGTATCTATAGATAGGTCTTCAAAAATACTATTGAGGTTTCTAACATCATTTTTTTCTAAACTGAATAGTTTGCGTTAGAGACACTTCCAAAGTGGAAAAATGTGTCCCCTCCCCCTCTAACTTCTAAACTAAGAGAATGAGAAATCTAAAAAAAACATATAATGTACATTGCCATAAAAACTACCAACGAAAATTGGTTTAAACGAGATCAAGTTGGTAGTTTTTTTTTAATACGTCATAAACCGCAATTTTTGCCTGTAAAAATCACTACCACTGCGAACGTGTTAAAACATCAATCAAAGTTACAACGAACTACAAAAACTTTTATATTATGTTACTTGCTGCTAAGGAACCGTTCATAGGCGAGTCCAACTCGCACTTGGCCGGTTTTATTTTGTATGGGAGCCCCCTTGATTATTATTATTTTTCTGTTTTAAGTACATATTTGTTGTTATAGCGGCAACAGAAATTTCAGCTTTCTAGCTATCACAGTTCACAAGATACAACCTCACAACGATGGTATAGATAGGGTCTCGTTATAGCCCTTTGAACACGGTACCCTAAAAAAAATCAGTAGGTCTGACGAGACTAAATCACAAATTCTGATAACATGTTCTGAAACGATAATCTATTCCAATACAAAAATATACTGACTTGAGCTCGTGAAAATTTGTATGTAGGCGAGATGAGATCGTTAGAAGGGGATAAAAGAATGTTCCCACGGTGGCACAGCGGGAAGTCAATATGGATCCTCTGTTAGTCAGTCACTTTGATTTATTTTATTACACATCTAAGACTGCCGATTGCTGTATTTGTGTAAATTAGTATAATTGGCACGAAACCCAACTAATCCGTACGTAACTGATGACCATACATAAAGACTATAAAATATTGAAATGAAAGTTACCAGTTTCGCGCTGCAGCGAAGTAGGTATAAATTAGGTATTTAACAATAAATCCTAACCGTGTAAAATTGTGAATTATGTTAGATAAACTTTGGTCTTCGCTTATAAAAATAAAGAAATGGTCGTTAGGTAACAACTTTCTATTGCACTAACTACCCGCGGTCCGCGGTTTATATAATTTAAGCATTAAAAGTAGATTAACCCTGTTACAAACTAGCTATGTGTTGTAGTTGTAACACAAAAAGTAATGTTAGGGTAGTTGACCCACTTGTATTATGATGGTCAAATATCATTTTAACATTAGCTATAGGTATTGAAATTCATGTAATACTTATTTGTAAACTAGTATCAAGCAACGACCTCTTTGTCGGGGAAAGTAAAACTATGGGAAGGGCGAATAACAGGAAACAGGATCGAGTAACCGGGAATAGAGCCTAAATGATGATCATTAAATTAGAACAGACTATAATGATCTTTTATACAGTAGGTACCTTGAAAATTGCCTGGTCTCGCAGACCTGTAAACCACCTTTTCCTGTGCTTCAATTTCTATTATCATTTTTTCTTACACAACTCGTCTCTTCTCTGTCGGCGAAAAGTTTCGGTTTCTCACCATCACACTTGTTGTAAACGGTGGCAATAATCAAATTACTTACAAGATTCTACTTACAAGATGTAGAAGATTCTTGTACTTATAAGATTTTTAAATGGATGTCATGTTAGTAAAGGCGTGTTCAGATGATCGTAACACTCACTTTAGCATGGATCCTTCGACGCGATAACTGTTGTTTCAAGTGATAAATAAACCCTAACCATTCATCATCAAACAGCTAATAAAAATTCATGTGGTTACGCCTTTATCACTGAAGGGGTAGGCAGAGACATATTACGTGCCCAAATTTCACCTTTTTTTTAGAATAATGCCTCACGGGTGGTGTTGGTTAGCAGTATTAAGTGACGATTATAATGTAGTATTATTAATATATCGACTGCCTCTTTGGTCTGGAGGTCAAATTGTGCGACTGCGGATCACGACGTCGTGGGTTCGACTCCCACTGGAGACAAAGAATTGTGTGATCCATAAATGTTTGTGTCGAGAGTCTGGGTGTTTCTATGTATGATAAGCATCGATCTATATGTACTACGTTCATGATAAGTATGTATTTAAAATTATATAAGTATATCCATTGTGCGAAAGCAATGTGTGAAAATGTCCGTGAATATTTATTATTATGAACTGTTATTAGAAAGAAAGAAAGAAACCTTTATTTGTTACAGGCATGTAGGACACATTAATTGCTAACCTATAGTCGCCTCGCTGTAACAAGGTGCGTATGACAGTTGGCAGTATGACGTTGATATCTATCAGTACCACATTACTAGGGATGTGTCGATATGCAATTCATGTTTAGAATCCTACGATAAACGAGATAAATCACGTTCTGTTTATTATTATTATGAAAATTATAGCTATATTTATTTTTGAATTAACTAAACAGCTTAAAAAACCGGCCAAGTGAGCAGAGGTCTGCGTACCGAAAAACGACAAAAAATACGTTTGTTGTATGGGAGCCCCCTTAAATATTATAATTTTTTTGTTTTTAGTATTTGTTATTATAGCGGTAACAAAAACACATAGGGTAAACCACCCAATCGTTGGCACTCCTCCAATTATTGGCATTTTAGGTAATTTTGCCCATTTCTAACAGAAAAAGAATGCTATTTTACTTTTTATTGCATACCTACAACTACATAATGGGCAACACCAAACTGAAATAAACTAGGTTTCCCTTATTTTTCGAAATATACTCTTAACTAAAGTGCCAATAATTCACACGACTTGCACTACACATTATATTAGTGTCACGTGGTCACGAGTCTACTCGTGACCACGGCTATTGTAACATAGCCGAAACGTCGAGAGGTGAGCGAAGTTTAAATGGTTTACGCGAAAAAGACCCGCAACTAATATAATGTGCCAATAATTCATTCTAAAAGTGCCAATAATTGGGTGGTTTACCCTAATCTTTAAAAATTTCATCTCTCTAGCTATGACCGTTCATAAGGTACAGCCTATCAAAAGACCGGGTAACTTCGCAAGACAAAAAGAAGGTAACCGAGAAGAGGAAAAATATTAATAATAATAACTCAATAATATACTTTTTACAATAAAAGTTGAAACTACGGACAATATACGTTTTGTTTTATCAAAATATCGACTATCCATCGTAGATGTATACAATCCCATCACTAAAGAAATCTTTGGTGTTACGTTATACTCAACAATTTGTTAATATTTTCTTCCAAATTCATTTTATTTGTAGACTAGAATATTCTGGTTGAGTTTAATTTTATATACAACAGTGATTAACGATTTAATATATTATGAATGGGATGTAGCTGAAATACTAAGTTCATAATTGTAATTCACGGCAACTTTCAAGAGTGAAACGAAACGCGATCGACAACTGTCATACGCACCATGCTACACCGAGATGACTATAAAATTAAACATGTTTTAAATATTTCATCTCCTAATTCCAGCGACGTCGTCGTGCCCGGCGCTGGAGTGCGAGTACAAGTGCGTGGCGTCGCTGGCGGGCGGCGTGTGCGCCTGCGCCGCCGGCCTCACGCTCTCCGCCGACAACCGCACCTGCGGCGACCGCGACGAGTGCAAGGAGTGGGGCTTCTGCCACCAGCTGTGTGTCAATACGCCTGGCTGTGAGTGCTTCTTGTTGTGCTATAAGTATAGTTAAGTCAAGTGTAGCTATCGATCTGCCGAGGAGCTTGACATAGTCAGCTTTCCCAGCAGTTACGCGGCACGTCTGGCACTAGACGAATTGGTAATGATCGTCTGGTTTTAGTTTTTGGGTCCCTCACAGTCCCTCAGTGATTCCCTCACGTTAAACCAGTCTGTTTGTCTAGTTCTTTGAGCGGTGGATCCATAACATTACCATCTGTCAGAACATTTAGAACTTGAAGGACGCAGGAGCTTGGTAATCTATTGCAATGATGGCGTGAGAGCTGAATTAAATACATTAATAGGAAATGTTTGAAAAATCTACAGTAACAACTGATAGTGTTTTATTTCCTTCTATGATTTTGATGTTATATAAAATAAACAGATGTGATTTAAAGTAAACTAGCGAAATAATGAAGCAGATGATACAGTGTATAATTATGTGATTTGCAGCATATTCATGCGCGTGTGCCCCCGGCTACACCCTGGGCGAGGGCGGCTCGTGCGCGGCCCAGCCCGGCGCCGCGCCCGCGCTGCTCCTAGCCCATGCAGGCGCCGTGCTACGCATGGACCTGCACGGACGAGCACCGCTGCACCTGGCCAACGCCACGGCTGCTGCGGGACTTGACTTCCACTACAGGAAGAACCTGCTGTTCTGGTCTGATCTCAAGACGAGGAAGGTTAGTTCCTAGATTAATGATACTCTGTGAAAGGTCACCTAACACGAGAAATTCCTGCCACGTTAATAATAAGGATCAATATGAATGTCGTTATATGTATACATACTTAAACACTGCACCTTTGCAGTCAACGACTGACGTATGTTTATCGTTTGCTACATTTGCTTTCAAACGCCAATTTTATAGTTTAACACCAAACTAACTGACTGAATCACAAATTTAATCGTAAGACGTAATGTGGTGAAAGAATTTGACGGTCGAGAGTAGTGTCTCGGTGGTCCAAAGGTTAGGGCGTCTGGTCCGACAAACCAGAAGATGCAAGTTCGAGTCCTGCTCAAGACCAAAATTTTTTCACATTAAATTTGTGATTTCACTGGCGAAGCCACGGTACATTAGTCAGTTATAAATGAAGGAAAACTCAATAAAAAACATAACCTTCAACCTCTTTATATTCCAGATCCACTCCCAACAACTGGGCCTCCCGGCGGGTCTGACCAGCTACTCCGGCAACGACATCTCCGTAGCGGGCTCGTGGGCCCCAGTAGCCCTCGCGGTGGACTGGGTGGGCGACAAGCTGTACGTGGCCGACGCCATCGGACAGAAGATCGACGTGTTCGAGCTGGACGGGCGGTGGCACGCCGTGGTGCTGGGCTCCAACCTCACCAACCCGGCGGACTTGGCGCTCGATCCCACCTTGGGGTTGATGTTCGTGGCTGATAGTAGCCAGGTTTGTCATTATTATATTCCTTTGAACTAAACTATTCTGAGATTGCTTGATGCCTTATTGACCCATCCCAGATAAACATCTGATGTCTGATTTCCAAACTAGCTAGACAAAACCTGGTGTGTTGCCTATAGGTGAAGTTGCTTTAAGTTCGTGAAATCTTATTTAGGCCTACACCGTAATGAAATTGTAATCTTTCTGATTGTAATAGGATGGTGTAAATAAGCCATATCATGTTTCGTATTGGAGGTATTCAACGGTACGGCACTCACTAATGAGAGCACTTATTATGTTCCAGATTATAAGAGCCAACATGGACGGCACTCACATGAAGTCGATAGTCTCGGAGGCCGCGTACAAGGCGTCCGGCATCGCCGTCGACATCATCGCGCGCAGGGTGTTCTGGTGCGACTCGCTCCTGGACTACATCGAGACTGTCGACTATGACGGCAACAATCGCTTCCTCGTCCTTCGAGGGCAGCAGGTGCCAAGTCCTTCGAGACTCGCGTTGTTCGAAGACAGAGTGTACTGGTCCGATAGCACCAAACAAGGCATCAGCTCAGTCAACAAGTACGAGGGCCCCTCCAGCATCCAGGCTATATACAAAATGAAAGATATTAGAGAACCCAAAGCTATAACTGTGATACATTCCCTGAAGCAGACCTCGGTGAACAACCCGTGCGGCGTCAACAATGGCGGCTGTGCGCAGATGTGCATAGTGACCGCGCTACAGAACGGCGGACTGGGCTACCGCTGCGCCTGCAACATCGGGTATAGACTCGAAACCGATTTAAGAAACTGCGATCTAGTCAAAGAGTTCCTCATGTACTCCCAGCAGCGATTTATCAAAGGAAAAGTGTTAGACCCCGTTATTGAAGGTTTCAGCGAAGCGATTTTACCTGTAGTATCTCGAAGGGCTCGTTTCGTTGGATTGGACTTCGACTCCCGCGACGAGCACATCTATTACTCAGATGTTTTACAGGATGTTATTTACAGAGTACACAGAAACGGGACGACAAAGGAAATTGTGCTCGCCTCACAAAATGAGGGAGTTGAAGGATTGGCCGTGGACTGGGCCTCAAAGAACCTGTATTATATCGATTCTAGAAAAGGAACATTGAACGTGTTATCGACCAGAAATATAGCTTATAAAAGAACGTTATTGAAAGACCTTAAACGACCGCGAGCGATTGTGGTACACCCCAACAAAGGTTATATATTTTTCTCTGAATGGGATAGACCAGCGAACATCAGTCGAGCATACACGGACGGTACTAACCGAATTATCTTCGAAAACGTCACCCTCGGCTGGCCAAACGGTCTGTCGATAGATTTCTTGAGCGATAGACTTTATTGGTGCGACGCTCTACTCGACCATGTCCAACACTCAAAACTGGACGGTACAGAAGTCAGAACTGTCAGTTCAAGACTGATCAGGCATCCGTTCTCCATTGTAATTTACCAGGACTACATGTACATCACCGATTGGCGATTAGACGCGATAGTACGCCTGCACAAACTCACGGGAGAACAGGAAGAGATTATGGTCCGTGAACCGCAAACGAACAGATTATACGGCGTAAAGGTTTATAGTGAGGAAGTTCAGAGGATAGATCCTATGCAGCCGTGTTCGAGAGATAACGGAATCTGTCAGAAATTGTGCTTTGCAGTTCCCAGAAATAACACAGAGTTATTGACCGTCAAATGTGGTTGTCCGTATGGTGAGAAGCTGGGTCCGGACGGGGTCAGTTGCATCGCGGACCCGAACTCCGAGCCCCCGGTGCAGGCGTGCCCGCACTCGTGGGACTTCACGTGCAACAACCAGCGCTGTATCCCGAAGAGCTGGGTGTGCGACGGCGACGACGATTGTCTTGATAACAGTGATGAGGAGCAAAATTGTACCAGTAAGTACTTTATACAATAGTATTATGTTAGGATCGTTTATGTACCGCACTTGCGAGCCACGTGGCCACAGGGATCCTTTCACTCCTAAACTAAAATTCATTCCTCACTTAATCAATCGAAATCATATAAAAAAGGATTCTAATGAGGATGACGTTATGATACACAAATAAAAACGGACAGCCAATCTAAAATAATTCTATAAACAAAATATTTGCATGCTATAACAGTAATTGAAATCTAGTGGCTCTAATCAGTTTTACTTAGCTTGCTCTTTTTATAATAATAGGTCAAATCTTGTAATTGAAATTTGACCCTTTTTCTGTTGACACAATAAATTAGCATTTGGTATCCATCTTTTGTTCTGACGAGAGTAAAATTTAATACATTCTGTATTATTTAAAATTCAAAACGGCCGACACTATAAACTGGCGGACAACTTTTTGCCTTATACAGGGTGAATTTTTCAAAAGGGATTGGATGGCCAAATCCGAAACTATAAGGAACAGCGAAAAATGCTCAAAGGAGTCACGAGCCCGATTTTGATGAAACTAAAAACCTCATCATTAGATTTTTGAAAAACCAATAATCCTAGCTGGGAATCGAACCCATTGATTTTGAAAAAAATACACACCGTATATTATTACACCATACGATAGTGTTGCTATTAAGGATATTATTCTGGGAAGTAATGACATACAGCAAACTAAAAGAAAGTGCTCATCTTTAACAAAATACAATTTATTTTTCTTACGCAAACTGATTAATTGTTCAAAATGTAGACCATGTTTTTTTTTAAGTGAGGGAAAATCCTCATGGATGTTATGTCCGGACTCCTACCGACTAAAAAACCTCGCGTAACGTTTAACAGCCTATGGTTGTGAGCCCCGGGTAAGCCCTCGGAAGGATGTCCCAGGACTCCCAACAGACCTACGGCCGCCTCTGCGGCCTCGCCCAGGTGGTGGTTCGGGTGCTAACCTGCGTCTTTGGGGGGGGTTTCGGGTGTGCTCCCGCTTCTAAGGGGGGGCGTGCGTGAGTTCCTCACGTCACGCTGCCGTCATGGGCCTGCTTCTGTAAGGACGGTGAGCGACCCTCTCATCGTCCTCAGACCCCCGGTCATGGAGGCCGATAGTCCTAAATGTAGACCATTGTTTTCAACACATAGCTGGATTCGAGACCTCAAGGGTCGTACTGCATCCAATATTATTGATTCCGTTTAGAATATTCTCCAAAGAATCATTCGGAGCATGATTTAAAACACGGAACAGTTACGATCTATTCAAACGAAACAAATTATGATACAAAATTTAGGTACATAAAATATGAATTCTATTAAAATTCTAAGCTTTCCTTAAATTTGTCGTATATCATTACTTCGCAGAATTTGATCCTTATCAGCGACACTATTGTATGGTGTAATTATAAAGGGTGTGTTTTTTTTTTCAAAAGCAATCGGTTCGATTCCCAGCTAGGATTATTGGTTTTTCAAAAATCTAATGATGAGGTTTTAAGTTTTATCAAAATCGGGCTCGTGACTCCTTTGAGCATTTTTGGCTATTCCTTATAGTTTCGGATTTGGCCATCCAAGCCCTTTTCAAAAATTCACCCTGTATATAACGTTTAAATAATAGGTACAAATAAAAAAATGAATATTACAATTTCCAGAATCAACGTGCAGCGCATCGGAGTTCATGTGCAAGTCCGGGCGCTGCATCCCGGCGACGTTCAAGTGCGACTCGGAGAACGACTGCGGCGACTTCTCGGACGAGACGGGCTGCGTCAACGTGACGTGCAGCTCGTCGCAGTTCCAGTGCGACAACGGGCGCTGCGTGCCCAACACCTGGAAGTGCGACTCCGAGAACGACTGCGGCGACGCCAGCGACGAGGGCGCGCACTGCGCCGAGAAGACGTGCGCCTACTTCCAGGTGCGGGATCTAGGTGGATGGGAACACACGTAGCTCCTAGGTGGCGACGCCAGCGACGAGGGCGCGCACTGCGCCGAGAAGACGTGCGCCTACTTCCAGGTGCGGGATCTAGGTGGATGGGAACACACGTAGCTCCTAGGTGGCGACGCCAGCGACGAGGGCGCGCACTGCGCCGAGAAGACCTGCGCCGCCTACTTCCAGGTGCGGGGGCGGAACATTCACGCGTGTCTAGGTGGATGGGAATACACGTAGCTCCTAGGTGGCGACGCCAGCGACGAGGGCGCGCACTGCGCCGAGAAGACCTGCGCCTACTTCCAGGTGCGGGGGCGGAACATTCACGCGTGTCTAGGTGGATGGGAATACACGTAGCTCCTAGGTAGCGACGCCAGCGACGAGGGCGCGCACTGCGCCGAGAAGACCTGCGCCTACTTCCAGGTGCGGGGGCGGAACATTCACGCGTGTCTAGGTGGATGGGAACACACGTAGCTCCTAGGTGGCGACGCCAGCGACGAGGGCGCGCACTGCGCCGAGAAGACCTGCGCCGCCTACTTCCAGGTGCGGGGGCGGAACATTTACGCGTGTCTAGGTGGATGGGAACACACGTAGCTCCTAGGTGGTGACGCCAGCGACGAGGGCGCGCACTGCGCCGAGACACCTGCGCCTACTTCCAGGTGCGGGGGCGGAACATTCACGCGTGTCTAGGTTCTAGGTGGCGGCGCTGGCGGCAGCTTTTCATTATCCCTATAGCTATTGGGGAAATGTCGACGCGGAAGCGCATTGCGCTGAGAAGACCTGCGCTTACTTCCAGATACGGACACGTCTATGGCACTGACGCTACGGGTTACAGCCTCGAGTGGTCGAAATGGTTTTGTCCATCATCGTCATTTGCTCGATCATGATCCAGCAAATGAAAGTATGGAATTTTAACTCGGAAGTAGGTTTGTAGTGTGGCCAGACCTTGGGCAGGGTGAGCGGAATGATACACGAGTGTTAAGGAAGACGATTGTTTACTGACTGTCTCAAGATACGACATGTATCAAACACTTATACTAGGTACACACACAAAGAGTACATACAGATATACCCCACTACATGGCAACCGTAACCATCTAAAATCCTAAATCCTAAAGATACATGATATCATTGAATCCAGTACGTATAATTTGTTGCTATACGAGTAATTCAGAAGTGGTAATGGTTTATAACTACTTTATTATTATAAAATATCGGTGTTTGTTTCCAGTTCACGTGTCCCCGCACGGGACACTGCATCCCTGCTTCGTGGGTGTGCGACGGCGACGACGACTGCTTCGACAAGCAGGACGAGGCGGACTGCCCGCCCGTGTCCTGCCTCGCCTCGCAGTTCAAGTGCGCCGACCTCAAGCAGTGCGTGCAGGTAACACACGCGCACACACACACACACACACACACACACACCCCTTGCTCCTTCCACAAGCAGGGCGAGCCCGACTGTGTCCCGTGTATACATGTGCTGTACACCCGTCCATTATTCGCAGGAGGCGTACAAGTGCGACGGCATCCCGGACTGCAACGACGGCAGTGACGAGGCGGGCTGCCCGTCCCTGGCGCCCAACCAGTGCCAGCCCGACAAGCAGTTCCAGTGCCGCTCCTCCGGCATCTGCATACCCACCACCTGGTACTGCGACGGTACGTGCACCATCTTGTTGGGAAGCACATAGCTTCCATCCCTCGCGATAGTTTTGGTAGCAATGTTCGAAATGACGTGATAAGAATAGTTAGTTAGGTTTAAATGTGCCATTCAACCTTGCGTAGCGTGAAGTCAGATTACCGTTCAACTTGTTTATGAGCCGAGTTTGACCTTGACCCACTTATTTGATGCTTTTGCATTTAACTACTTGAGACTACCCAACTCGTCCCCCAGGCACGCCGGACTGCGAGGACCTGTCGGACGAGCCGAGGTCGTGTGGCGCCGTGGCGTGCGCCGCCAACCACTTCCGCTGCGACACCGGGCGCTGCGTGTTCAAGGCCTACGTGTGCGACGGACGCGACGACTGCGGCGACGGCAGCGACGAGGGGCTGCAGCACGCCTGCACCGCGCCGCCACCGAGGTACGCCTGCCCTTCCCACAGTGGTGTACCACACAGGCACACCTTTGTGGTAACTTGGATACTGTTATCGTGATTTTGCGAGGTTCTAATGCAGTTATTTTACTCCGACAGGTGTCCACACGGGCAATGGCAGTGTCCAGGGGTCACCAACAAGTGTGTCAACCTCACACAAGTCTGCGACACCAAGCTCGACTGTCCCAACGGCGCCGACGAAGGTACTACGTTTTAAAGATTTAAATTCAAAGTTACACTAGTAATATGACTGGCACAGTGACGTCTCCATTATTTTCCTCCATACTTTGCCAATATGTAATGGGATTGTTTCAGGTCCTGGTTGCGATCTTGCCGAGTGCCAGCACCAAACTGGCCTATGCTCGAACGAATGCAAGCAGATCCCAACGGGAGCGTTGTGTCTGTGCCCCCCGGGCGAGGAGATCGACTCCAGCGGACAGAACTGCAAGGACCTCGACGAGTGCAACCCCCCGGGGCTGTGCTCGCAGACCTGCACCAACACCAAGGGCTCCTACGTGTGCTCCTGCGTCGACGGCTACCTACTGACGATAAACAACCACACGTGCAAGGCCAACAATCACTCGAGCGCTTTCCTCATCATTTCCAACCGACACTCTATTCTAGTCGCAGATCTAAACGAACAGGGACTCGAGCGTGTACCCATCAACGTAGAAAATGTAGTCGCGACCGCTTCTAACATGCACACGGGTACCATATTCTGGTCCGACATGAAGTTGAAGAAGATATCCCGATTGGACCGTGGCAGCGAACCGCAGGTGATCATTTCGACGGGATTGGATTTAGTCGAGGGTCTAGCGTACGACTGGGTCGGCGGGAATATCTACTGGCTCGACAGCAAACTGAACACTATCGAGGTAGCCAAGGAGGACGGCTCGGCCAGGACCGCCCTGCTATCCGGGAACATAACCCAACCGAGAGGAATGTGCCTGGACCCCGCCCCCGACGCACGATGGCTGTTCTGGACCGACTGGGGAGAAAATCCTAGGATCGAAAGAGTCGGCATGGACGGCACCCAACGCTCGGCTATTATCACAACCAAAATCTACTGGCCCAACGGTTTAACCCTGGATACTGCGACCCAGAGGGTTTACTTCGCAGATTCCAAATTGGATTTCATAGACTTCTGCTACTACAACGGTACGGGCAGGCAGCAAGTGCTGGCGGGGAGCCACTACCTGCTGCACCCGCACTCGCTGACGCTGTTCGAGGACACGCTGTACTGGACGGACCGGCAGCTCAACAGGGTGCTGTCGGCGCACAAGTTCAACGGCACCAACCAGACGGTGGTGTCGCACCTCATCTCGCAGCCGCTGTCCATCCACGTGCACCACCCCTCGCTGCAGCCGCAGTACTCCTCGCCCTGCAAGCCGGACACGTGCCAGCACCTCTGCCTGCTCAGCCCGAACAGAACTGTGGGCTACACTTGTGTCTGCAAACCTGGCTTCAAGTTGTTGCCCGAAGGCAAATGTGTGGAAGGTAACTGTATTTTTATTAATACTACTTATTTATGTATTTTAGTTCTATAAGAGGTTTTAAATGTCGTTCGTATGTCATTTTAGAGGAGACCGCTTACCTCATGGTGCTGAAAGGAAGTCAGGTCATTGATTTGTCAATGGATGGTTCTGGCCGGGCAGGGCAACTCGCTCCAATCGTCGGTATCCAAGGTAACGCAAGACACTATTTTACACAGATATTACACACATATATTACACTTATTTTACACAGATATTCATACTTGGTAAAAATAAATGTAAATGTCACTCTTTATGTTCAGGTGGAGTACAACTCGACTACGACCGCCAAGGTCACATGCTCTTCTGGCTCCAGTCCATATCTGGCGATAGTGAGGATGACGAGAATTGTACAATCTATAGTATGCCTTATGGCGGTGGCAATAAGGTTGAATTCTTCGGACAAGACAGCGGTATCGTCGGAGCTCCATCCGCCATAGCCTTTGATTGGCTCGGAAGAAATCTGTACATGGCTAACAGAGCTGCCAGCAACATCGAGTTGGTGAGGGTAGATGGAAAAGTCAAGTACCGGTCTATAGTGATGGCTAACGACGGAAGTAAACTGTCTATCGCTAAGCCGAGGGGATTGTGTCTCGATCCTACTGAAGGGTAAGGATTTTCATATCGCATAGTATTATAGGCTACCGATTTACTGAGTAATAATAATCTCTATTTTCTTTTCAGAAAAATGTATTGGTCAGACGAAGGAGGTTACGGCGTTCCACCCAAAATCGGCAAGGCTAACATGGATGGCACCAATCCTGTCATCCTCGTAGACACTCTCGAAAGACCAGAGGCTGTCACCATTGACATAGAAAAGAAACTTCTCTACTTCAGCACGCAGTTCCCAGCTCGCATTGTCAGTGTCAATACTGACGGAAACAACGAAAAAACTATTCTTTCGGAAGTAAATGCTATTTCATACCCCAAAGTAATAGCAGTACTCGACTCTAGGCTATACGCACTGGATCCCTTACATGAAAAGATTATCAAAGCGGACCTACCTAACGGCGACAATATCAAAACTATTCTAGACAATGAGAGTGACTTGAAATCCTTCACGATATTCCAAAAAAGAAAGATGGTTCATCACCCGTGCTCTCAGAGCAACGGTGGCTGTGAACAGATCTGCATCCCAGGCGACAGCGGTTCACGCATCTGCGCCTGTTCCATCGGCTACAGAAAGGAGAACGAAGTCAATTGTGTGCCATATAAAACATTCGCTGTCGTCTCACAATTAGATCTGATTAGGGGCTACAGTATAGATTCAAGTGCCGAGGCTATGGTGCCAGTAACTGGTCTGGGTCACCATATCCTACACGTCGATGTACACTTTGCTGAGAACTACATATATTGGGTGGAATTTAACCGCGGCCAATGGAATGGCATCTTCCGAATTCGACCAAATGGCACCGAGTTGCAACATATTGTGAAAGACGGTATCGGTAGCAATGGAATTCGGGGGTTGGCAGTCGATTGGGTAGCAGGCAACTTGTATTTCACTAACGTTTTCCCTCATGAGAATTATGTAGAAATGTGCTGGCTCGATGGTTCCCACAGAAAGGTTTTGTACAAGACTACAATGGACGCCCCAAGAGAGTTGGCAGTGAATCCTCTTAAACGATTACTGTACTGGATTGACTACGGCCAGTATCCTCGTATCGGAAAGGCGTACCTCGACGGTAGTAATTGGCAGACAATAATAAGTTCCGGAATATCCAATCCTAGAGACTTGACAATCGATATGATGACCCACGACGTTTATTGGGTAGATTCTAAACTCGACCAGATTCAAAAGATTTCTTACAGCGGAGGCAATAGGCAACTGATTCGATCAAATCTGCCGAACCCTATGGGCATCGCTATACACACAGGTAGTGTCTACTGGGTCGATAGAAATTTGCAAACGATATACAAAGCGTCCAAATTACCAGGTAACATGTCCATGCCTGAAAAGGTGCGCACCAATCTTCCTAAACTCCGAGACATTGTTATATTTGATGTAAATAACCAGCCCATGGATGACAACAACCCTTGTAGAAGGTTTGGAAATGGCGGATGCGAACAGCTCTGCTTTAGTTTCCCGCCAGATGCCAACAAAGGGCCCGATGGCTTCAGATGTGACTGCGCCACAGGACAAATTTCGAAAACCAATAATAAGAAATGTGAAGTAGTTGATGAATATTTGGTATTTACAACCAGAACTGAGATTCGCGCTATCAACCTTGACCCGAAGTCTACCGGCATTCCGTTCAAACCTGTTGTCAACCTGACTAATGTCGTCGGTGTCGAATTTGATTACGCTGACAGCAAATTGTTCTTCACTCAAATTAGACCATGGGCCAGAATCGGGTGGATGTCCGCAAATAATCCTGACCGTGAAAATATTCAAAATATTATTACTAAAGGCATAAACCCTGAAGGTATTTCCTATGATTGGACTCAGAAAAAGATTTACTGGACTGACAGCTCAAATAATTCTATTTATGCCATGAATCTCGACGGCACCGAGCTTGTTATGATTGCTAGAGTAGAACGCCCGAGAGCTATCGTGGTAGACCCTTGCAACGGAACTCTGTATTACACTGACTGGGGACGATTTGGAACTTCTGGAAAAATCTACAGAACGACTATGGCAGGATCTTTAAAGAAAGCTATAATTGACAAAGATTTGTCGCAGCCCAGCGGTTTAACGATAGATTTTGAAGAGAACATGCTGTACTGGACTGATGCTGTTCGCGAGAAAATTGAACGTTCCAATTTAGACGGATCAGATAGAGAAGTCCTTATCAGTGCTACTATTTATCCATTTGCTATTACTGTTTTCCGTAATTACATCTACTGGACCGATCTACAGTTGCGAGGAGTGTACCGCGCAGAGAAACACACTGGTGCTAATATGATAGAAATGGTCAAACGGCTAGAAGACTCACCACGTGACATTCATATATACAGCACAAAGCGCCAGCTGTGCACTGTCAACCCGTGTAAAATAAGCAACGGCGGGTGTGCACACAGCTGCCATCCGGCACCGAATAATACCGTCGAATGTAAATGCAATGATAATACGAAGTTAGTGAACGAAGGCCGGATGTGTGTGGCAAAGAATATCACATGCGATCCTAGTAAGTTCGTCTGCGCCAACGGCAAATGCATCAGCAAGATGTGGTCCTGCGATGGTGATGACGACTGCGGCGACAACTCAGACGAGGAGAAAAATTACTGCACGTACCACTCTTGCTCACCAAGTGAGTTCCGTTGCAACAATGGCAGATGTATATTCCAATCGTGGAAGTGTGACCACGAGAACGATTGCAAGGACGGATCTGACGAGGAAGGCTGCACATACCCACCGTGTGCTAAAGGAGAATTCACTTGCCTCAATTCGCGCTGCATACCGATGTCGCAAGTCTGCAATGGTATCAACGACTGCAAGGACAATATCACGTCTGATGAAACCCATGAACTTTGCCCTATGAACACTACCTGTCCGACCAACCACCTGAAATGTGAGAAGACAAACATCTGTGTGGAGCCTTACTGGCTTTGTGATGGTGACAACGACTGTGGTGATAATTCAGATGAGGACCCTCTACACTGCGCTCAAAGGACGTGCCCACAAAATAGTTTCCGCTGCCCCAATCACCGTTGTATCCCAGCCACGTGGTATTGCGACGGTGATGATGACTGTGGTGATAGCGCTGATGAGCCACCAGAATATTGTCGCTCTGAAGGTCGTACCTGCTTTGGAGATCTTTTCACTTGCGATAACGGTAACTGTATTCCTAGGATTTACATCTGCGACGGCGACAATGATTGCTTGGATAACAGCGACGAAGATAACCGACACCAATGCAACGAACGTAAATGTGATGCTGAAACAGAATACACGTGTGAGGAGAATAAGGCCTGGCAGCGAGCGCAGTGCATACCTAAGAAATGGATTTGTGATGGCGATCCTGACTGTATTGATGGTGCTGACGAAAACTCAACTGCCCATCACTGTGCAACGCCCACACCATGCTCAGACGATCAGTTCCGATGCAACAATGGACGCTGTATCAATGAAGGATGGCTGTGTGACCACGATAATGACTGCGGCGACGGCTCCGATGAAGGCAAGCGTTGTAACACACAATACAAACAGTGCACTGATCAAGAATTCAAGTGTCAGAATTTCAAATGTATTAGAAATCACTTTAGATGTGACGGAGAAGATGATTGCGGGGACCATTCTGATGAAGTCGGCTGTGTGAAGCAGAACAAGACTTGTCCTACCGGACAGTTCAAGTGTAACAACGACCAGTGTATCGACAATAGGCTGGTGTGTAACAAGGTTTCTGACTGTACCGACGATTCTGATGAGCCTGCGCACTGTAATGTTGACGAATGCCTAAAACTGGAGAATAACCAATGTGGTCATAAGTGTATCGATACTCTAACAGGTTATTATTGCGATTGCAACCAAGGATATAAACTACTCGCAGATGGAAAGGCTTGTGCGGATATAGACGAATGTAACGAAACCCCGGGTGTCTGTTCACAATACTGTTCGAACACTCCTGGATCCTATTACTGTAAATGCAACGATCAATTCTACGAAAGAGAAGCTGACGAGCATACATGTAAGCGTAAGGACAAAGTTCCAGCGTGGATCATATTCACTAACAAATATTATGTTCGAAACATGTCCACAGACGCAAGCTTATACAATTTAATGCACCAAGATTTAATGAACGTTGTTGCCATAGATTTTGATTTCAAAGAAAAAAGAATGTACTTTGCTGACGTATCAGCTAAAACTATTTACAGGTCAAATTACACAGACCCTAATCCAACAAAAGAGGTTGTGATCAGACACGATTCTCACGGCCTCGAAGGCATTGCTATCGACTGGATTGGCAGAAAACTGTACTGGCTCGACAGGCATTCTAAGAATTTGGACGTCTCAGAATTAGATGGTACTAGAAGAAAGACTTTAAAAACAGGAGTAATAGACCCAAGAGCTATCGTGGTCCATCCAGGAACAGGATACCTCTATTTCTCGTCTTGGCATTTACAAGCTTATATCGGCAAATTGGGTATGGATGGGACCAACTTCACCTCAATACTGAACTGGGAAGATGATATCGCTTGGCCAAATGCCTTAACTATAGATTACTTTACAGATAGGCTTTATTGGGCTGATGCTCATTTGGACTACATTGGTTCATCAGATTTGGAAGGCAGACATAGACATGTTGTAATTTCCGGCACTAAAGTGCCACATGTATTTGCTCTTAGTTTGTTTGATGATGAGATTTACTGGACTGACTGGAACCTTAAAGCGATCAGCAAGGCGAACAAGCATTCCGGAGCGAACTATACTGTTTTAAGAAATACGACTCACAGACCATACGACATTCACATTGTGCATCCGTTGAGACAGTTATCATATCCTAACCCTTGTGGCAAAAATAATGGAGGATGTTCTCACCTATGTTTGATTGCACCACCTCACGAATCAAGCTACCTCAACATTGAAGGATATGGTGAAGAGGGAGCTACAACGTATAAATGTGCTTGTCCTAATCAATATTACCTTGCAAGAGATATGAGGACTTGTATCGCTAACTGTACCGACGGCCAGCATAGGTGCAACGGTCACGACGAGAAATGTATACCTTGGTTCTGGAAATGCGACGGAGAAAAGGATTGTATGGATGGGTCTGATGAACCAGACACGTGTCCTGTGCGACACTGCAGGGCTGGCTCATTCCAGTGTAAGAACACCAACTGTACTCCAGCCGCAACGATCTGTGACGGTACCGATGATTGTGGTGACGGCTCTGATGAAGCCCAGTGTGCTCACGAGTGTCCATTGCTAGAGTTCAAGTGTAAGTCTAGCGGTAGATGTATTCTGGATAGCTGGAAGTGTGACGGAGATACAGATTGTAAAGATAACAGCGATGAAGATCCAGCAATATGTCACAACAAGCCTTGTTTACCCGACACAGAGTTCTCATGCAAGAATGGCCGCTGTATTCCAAAGTTATGGATGTGTGATTTTGATAATGACTGCGGTGATGATTCAGATGAACCGGCGTACATGTGTCGCCAGAAGAATTGCACTAATGGGTGGAGGAGATGTCCTGGCCAGGCTAACTACAGGTGCATACCTAAGTGGTTGTTCTGCGACGGTAAAGATGACTGTAGGGATGGATCTGATGAAATGCCAGAAAATTGTCCGACTTGTTCTGACGAGACCGATTTTACTTGCGAAAATAAACGCTGCATTCCCAAGCAGTGGCTCTGTGACTTCACCGATGATTGTGGAGATGGCAGCGACGAATCAGAGGCTGTGTGTCAGCATAAGTACAGGGAATGTTCAGAGTCCGAGTTCAGATGCGGCAACGGCAAGTGTATATCGTCGAGGTGGCGCTGCGACCACGAGGATGACTGCGGCGACAACACCGATGAGGCGGACTGCGGAGGATTCAAGTGCAAAAATGGAACCTTCCAGTGTAAATCCGGCCACTGTATTGCAGCCTACTTCCGGTGCGATGGCGATAGGGATTGCAGGGACTTGTCTGACGAAATCGGATGTCCTCCAAGATTCCCCAACGGAAGATACTGTCCAGAAAGCAGGTCAGCATATAAGATTTCAATCTTTATTTTCTAACTTTTGTACATATTTACCATACCAAGGTCTTTTTTTTTATTAAAAAATCATCTAAAGACTCATTCTTTGCTTACGTTGGTAAATACTATTCCTTGAGCTATCTCTCAAATTTTCTATTATAAACCAAGTATCTGGTTGTAATTTAGCTAACGAAATCGTTTCATTGTCAGGTTCCAGTGTGCCAACAACTTGTGCGTGTCGCAGTCGGACCTGTGTGACGCGACGGACGACTGCGGGGACGGGTCGGACGAGGCCGCCTCCATTTGTACTAACTTTAATTGCGACACTCTGAGACGCTTCCAGTGCGACAATCATAAATGTGTGCCGAGGTAAGTACTCTTACGCATATTACACATCACACTCCTAATAGGGAGTAAGTGCGAATTAATCATATCAGGCAAGATAGGCAAGACTCGACTATCAATCATATTGGTACTTTCTACATCCAGTTTTTACTTGCGATACTTTCTAGGTGGTGCAGTCGTTATTTTGCCAATAAAAAAAAGTCGTTAATTTGCACTTATCCTAGTCAGGGAAGGAGCCATAACCCATGCAACTATTTATTCCACGATATCCACGTTTAAGCATCCAATCTGTGACGTTGTCATTATGCAGAGGTACTAAAGACGCACGTTTGCAGGTACTGGGTGTGCGACGGCGTGGACAACTGCGGCGACGGCTCGGACGAGAACAACATGACGCTGTGTGCGGCGCGGGTGAAGCCCTGCGACCCCTACTCGCAGTTCCAGTGCGCCAACCGGCACTGCGTGGAGCGCACGCAGCTGTGCGACTTCGCCGACGACTGCGGCGACGCGTCCGACGAGCTGGGCTGCCACCACGCGCACACCTGCAGCCACATGGACAAAGGTCGGGGAGCAACACTAGTTTCATGAGTTCTGATCTAAATTGTCAGTTTCCATTTTGAAACTAAAATTTTCAGTGTGTTCAATCAATACTTTGAAGGTCAGCAGGGGTACAGGGCAAGGCACTGGTTTTGAAAAAGCAATCGTTACGCATTGAATTTGAAATTAAGTTCATACACCTAGTTATTCAAAAAACTTCCCTTGTCATTAGCTTTACAGGCGTAAATCGTACTGATGACATTATTTCAAGAAGTTACAACACATATCGCATCGTCAATAACACCAAGTATGTTTTATTTAATGTTCTCCAGCAAAAACTCCCCTCCCAGCTATATTATATCTCCATCATTATGGCAGCGCGCTTGTGGCGCCTCTGGTGTTGCAAACGTCCATAGGCTGCGGTGACCACCGGTACATCTGGGGGGGCCGTATGCTTGTCTGCCACTCTAGTGGTATAAAAAAAAAAATCACATTGCCCTACATTCAATTTACCATCACATTTCAGTCAATGGTAAGTTATGAGTTGTTCCCCAGGTGGTTGCGAGCACTTCTGCACGAACCTGACGCTGGCGGGCGGCGGCGCGGCAGGCGGCGTGGGCGGCTACATCTGCACGTGCTTCCAGGGCTGGATCATCTCGCCCGCAGACAAGAAGAAGTGCGTGGACGTGGACGAGTGCGCCGCCGGCACGCACCGCTGCTCGCAGCTGTGCCAGAACCTCAACGGCAGCTACAGCTGCGCCTGCAGGGAGGGCTTCAAGTGAGTCGCCCTAAGCCTTTTTTAAATGTTATGAATGAAACAACACAACAAAGTTTCAAATCCAAAAGTCGTTGTACTTTGTGTGTTAGGATATGAGATACATGTCATCGTATCCGGGGATACTGACCACCGGAAGACCCGACTAAAGTGGACACTGTTATGAGACCGAGACAGCTATGACGTCCGACTCGTAAAATATTTCAAACTAGCTGAGCCCGCAACTTCGTTTACGTCACATAAGGTGTATGAAAGGAAAGGTATTTCTTCATCAGAGTCATCAAGCAGCGTCTGAAACTGCCCTGTTCGCTTAATCATAAAAGAGCTTAATGATTAAGTCTATTTTAAAACAATTCAGTCCACGCCTTCGGCGCGGACTGAATTGTTTAAAAATAGTCTTAATCATTAAGCTCTTTTATGATTAAGCCAACACGCCAGTTTAGGTTCACTCACATTCAAAGAAAGAAGATTGAAGAATGAAGAATTCAAAGAAAGCCCCCCTATAATATTTTTTCTTATTTATCTTCCATGTACAGACAGCGACCTGTTACGATTTTATTATATGTATTGATTTGCTTATGATTTTGTCAATTATTGTTAAAATACAACAAATTATCGGACAATTTAAAGACCAATTTAAATTCTCACTAATCCTTTAAATATTGTTTCAGACTCGCAGATAATTTATCAGGCGTTTGTAAAGCTGTTGAAAACGACGTCGTGCTACTCTTCGCTAACGGACCTGAAATCCATGGCTTCGCACAGGAGAAGAACGAGGAGTTTGATGTTATTACAGCAGAGAAGAGAATAGAGGCCTTGGACTATGACCCTAAGCATGAGATGATCTTCTGGGCCGACAGCTACGACAAGACGATAAAGCGATCCTATATGATTAACGCTCTGAATGGACAAGTCAAAATGGGCTTCGCTCAGGATCTTAATATGAAAGGAAACTCTAAACCCACAGCGCTGGCCGTGGACTACGTGGGTGACAACCTGTACTGGACCGAGACTGATAGAACGGGCTCTAAACCCAGGGGAAGAGTTATGGTCGCCAGGACCGATGGAAGGTACCGCAGAGCGATCGTATCAGCTGGCATCGAAAGCCCCACTTCAATTGTTCTCGATCCACAAATGGGAAGAATGTTCTGGGCAGACGCAGGTTCGGCTCCCAAAATTGAAATAGCCTGGATGGATGGCTCGAAACGCCGTCCTATCGTCACTGAGAATATTAGGCACCCAACTGGTCTGGCGATAGATCAGGCGATGGATCACTCCATCTACTGGGCCGATACGAAATTGAATACTATTGAAATGATGAGACACGATGGCTCTAACAGGAAAGTGATCCTGAAGGGAGATTTGCTGAAGCACCCGTTGTCTCTGGACGTGTTCGAGTCGTCGCTGTATTGGGTGACCAGAGACACGGGCGAGCTCGTCAGGCAGGACAAGTTCGGAAGAGGAGTGCCATTCGTTATATCGAAAGATCTAGTCAACCCCTCGGCTGTGAAAGGTGAGTCCAATTTATTTTTAAAACATTTCGCAGATAATCGTGTAGGTATATGATTATAAATTTAAACCATTTAAATTCCAATCATATTGATACAGTATGCCAAGTGTTTTTGCTATTTTTATAGGTTTTGAATTCCGTGGGTCAGTTCCGAATTTCGAACTCCCCAACACCGATCTTCTGACTTCCGAAATCCAAGGCTAAAATCCAAAGATTTTGGTATTATGGGAGTTACTGAAATGAACGTTGATTCTCGTAAAAATGTTTGCTGCGGCTCAGACCGCATTTGCGGTTACCGCAGGCTGTTTCTAACCTCAAATTGTCAAAACCAATGAAGGTTTTATTGGTTTTGACATTTTGAGGTAAGAAACCGCCCGCGGTAACCGCAAATGCGGCCTTTTTGACATTATTGCTATCGCGGCGACTCTCACTGGCAGATATCCGAATCCACAAATGTCGTTACCGTCACGTAACGGACTCTCATTGGCTGATTTTGAATCTGTCAATAAGAATGATTCTTTTTCATTGTCAAAATGGTCTATTATTTTGTGACAACTTTTCTTCCTTTTGTTGAGTGTGTGTTACCAAATTATTATTTTTTTCTTTCCCAGTGTACCACCCGCTGCGCTACAACGTGTCCACCCGCGACGCGTGCTCCCGGGCCCCCTGCTCGCACCTGTGCCTGGGCGTGCCGGCCGGGCGCCGCTGCCTGTGCCCCGACCAGCAGGCGCCGCCCAAGCGCCTCACGCAGGAGCTCACCTGCGACGCACGTGAGTACCCCGAGCGTACCCTGTGTGGCACCGTGCCCGGAGGTCGGCGGTACTACTTCAACCTGCTGTACGATTTCTGCCCCGCACATAATGGTGCTTCGAGGCTAATTAACACCACATATTTATATGCACGGTTTAGGAATCGCACTGTGACACTAAGGCTGCGTTCACGCGGTGCACGTTTTTCTCGTACACGATTTTCTCGTGCACGATGCAACTACGAGTAGACATTAAATGAAACTTTTCACATGAAGTCCATACGGGAAAATCGTGCGGACGAGACACGTTTTTCCCGTATACCATGCGGAGTCGCCACTAGGATCGCCGTGCGTCGGCACGATTTTCTCGAATACGCATCGTAGTGGCGCTTATGTACACATCGATCGTTCACACGACTAACCCATTCATGTGAACGGAGGAACCGCACTGTGACACATAGTGAGTAGGTATATAACATGTTTTCTTATCATAACAGCGGCTGAATCCCCACGAGCGTTACCCCGCGCGTGTCCGTGCGAGAACGGCGGCACGTGCGTGGAGGACGATGCGGGCGGCGTGCGCTGCGAGTGCCGCGCGCCCATGGAGCCGCCGCTGTGCGCCGCCGCCGCCGCCGCCACCGCCGCGCGCGCCGCCGCCGCCACGGCCGTGCTGGTGCCCGTGCTGCTGCTGCTGGCGCTGGCGCTGGCGGGGGCCGGCGCCTGGTTCGTGTACCGGCGAAGGCCCTTGTGAGTATACCCCGCGTAACTCTTCCACTTGGATGGATGATTGACTTGCCGTGACCAGTGTCTAGTGCAAGTTTTAGTGAGCGTTTATCGTTTTACGTCACATAGATATATTTATAACATGACGGTGTCTCGCTAAAACTTGCACCAAACATACGTATGACACAGATATCGTAGAAATAGAAACGAAGAAAAAAGGAGCGATAAAACTTATTTCTTATTGCTGACTACTTTAAATTTGCTTAAATAACAAACCTACATGAATGAAATGGTCCTACTATGTAAGTAGACCACGAATAACGTAGTGAAAACTTAAATAAAGTCTTGAACCCAAAAAATGTAGGTACTAAATTCAAACTGACCGTGTACGATGGTTGCACAGCGGCAAGGGCGGCGGACTGAGCAGCCTGGCGTCGTCGCAGTCGGTGTCGTTCCGGCAGGGCTCCAACGTGGAGTTCGGCGGCGTGGCCTCGCCCGGGGAGCCCGCCTACACGCTGGAGGAGGCGCCGCGCAAGGGCCGCGACTTCTCCAACCCCATGTACGACGCCGTCACGCGCGCGCAGGCCGCCGGGGAGCCCGAGCCGCCCTTACGTGAGTACACTCTAGCCTCTTGGTCTAGTGGTTGGAATATTTAACTACTAATGAACTTGGCGCACGCATGGTGAATCCATGGAATGCTAAGAATTAGGCAGTCTTCTACACTAATATTATAAAGAGGAAAGATTTGTTTTTTGTTTGTTTGTTTGTTTGTTTGTTTGTAACGAATAGGCTCCGGAACTACTAGACCGATTTGAAAAATTCTTTCACTGTTGGGAAGCTACACTCTTTGCGGTGGACATAGGCTATATTTTATTTCCGTATTCCCACAGGAACGGACACTACGCGGGTGAAACCGCGAAACGTCCGCTAGTAAAACATAAAATAAGTATTGTCCACAACAGGTGCTCCTAAGTTTTAATTTAGACGAGGAATAAAATATTATGACACTCAGATAACGAATATATTCTGCTCCACAGTTTATATAGAAATATGACGTTTTGTATTTATCCAAAGCATTCGACCGACGGTATCACGACTGTGTAGAAAAAAAAATCGTTTTATTTTGATTAAATAAGATCGAAGCCGGTACTAATAAATTATCTTTCCCATAACATACGTAGCGTTATAGTAACGCTTAGGCGTACCGCAGGGTGCTTTCCTAGGACCTTCGCTCTCAATAACACGACACGTTCTTTCTCTTTCCAGCGGGTATCTACGAAGTACCGGACGAGTTAAAGGATAAGGTGGTGTCGGCCGTGATCTCAGTGTCCATGTCGGAGGCGCGGGGGGCGGGCGCGGGGGCCCCGGGGGCTCCGCCGCGCGCGCTGGACCCCGCGGCCGACACGGGCACGGACACGGCGCAGCTGGTGCGGGAGGACCGCCACTGACCCCGCCGGGCCTGGGGCCCCGCGCCGTGACGTCACACACCAAGCGGCGGCGAGCCGCCGCGCCCCTTTAAACATAACACTTTGTTTTCTCCCGACTCTATCCGTCCTTCTAGATTTTAGCTTCTAATTTATTCTCGTGTTTTGTACCGCTTTACCAGTTTAGTAGTGGCGCGACACGTTACGGCACGGTGGAGTTTTTTTTTCGTTCGCTACTTGCAGCGTTCGTCTAGTTAATTTAGAAGACTTAGGTAGGTACAGTGAACCTGAGACACACTGAGGAATGCCCCGCATATGTTTGAAACAACATTGCAACGAGTCTGCGGTCCGCCGGCGGGCTCTGTGCCGTGCCGTGTCGCGAGTGAGCGCCGGCCACTACTCGATCCCCGCGTCTCTTTCGTTCCTCCCTCGGGGAGTTTGGTAGTTATCCCAGCTAGATCTGGTCGTACTTATGTGTCAATGTTGTTCTTTTAAGTTTTGTCTGTTACTTTTAATATATATATTTGTGCTAAAGATAAATTTTAATATAAATGAACCATATCATAGCGTGATACGTTTGTTGTTGTATGGCGATGTTAGTGGAGCGCAGCGTAGACCTCGAACATTCCGCTCGTTAACGAAACATTCCACGTCGGCTGCCCTCGGCCTGGACGCGAGAGTATGGCGGCGCGCCAGGCAGGCCCGAGCGGCTGCATTCCTACACAACTGTATAAATAATGTTGACTTAGTGATAGATGAATAATTAGTACATAAATAAGTAACTAGGAATTGTCGTCCGTCAGGTCGCCGAGCGCCAACCTATAGACTTTTGATTTGACAATAAGCGATACACTATATTAGAAAATAATTTATTTATTTCGGTTTAAGACTATGTAAAATAACTATGTTGTGTTTTATAATTGTCTATTATTCATTAAAATTTATTAGAATTTTGTGGGACTCTGACAATTTGCCATAAATGTGTGAGATAATGTTTCTGTTGTGTTATTATTGAAATATATTTTTCATCATTTTATGTTTAAAATACAAAAGTTAACGAATTATTGTAAATATGTTCGTCAATGTTGTGATGTACATTCAATGAGCCAAATTGTAATTGTCTGTTTGTTTTATATATATTGACTTTTAGTGTAGAGACGCAGCTGTGAATACAAGCATCACCTATGTAGTAACCTAACTCGAATCGATAAAGTGTAAAAAGTATATAAAACTGTCAATATTATAAATATATTACAATGTTACGGATAAGGAGAGGAAATATTTTTATATCGGGACTATTAGCGTTATTAGACAGTCGTCTGAGGGTACTTGATGAAAATATTGTGTAAAAATAAATTGATAATGAAATAGTTCATGTTTTATTTTGCTACATATGCCTAGACATTCCGTGTAAATCTTTTCACTTTAATGCGGTAGCTGCCGCTGGTACTGGTGATTACTGATCAGCGGTCACCGACGGGCAGCAATGAGCAGTGACCGTCGACGCCCAGTTGAAAGTCTCACTCTTCATGTCACGGACCTTTGCGTGAAATATCAAAACAATCGTGAACATCAGAATGACGGGTGTACCTCAATAAACAGTGCTTCCATACACATGAAAGCAATGTTCTAGCAATGTGAGGAATGTGCGTAAAGTTTGAAGCAATGTGCTTTTATAAAACCAGAGTTATTTCAGAAAGTTGTGAGCCGCCAGCCTTATATCAGAATGACGGGTGAATTTTTATTACGAGCAAATTGCTTACTACCTAAAGATGAAAACCTTACCGTAGCAATGTTCCGGCAATGTGCTCTTGAACGTACCAAAGTAGAATCAAATGCTGGGAAAGGTTTAAAAGTAATTTTGAAAACAAATTTCAAAATTTTAACGAGCAGATTTCATACAAACAATCCGACGAATAGTGTAAAGAATTAAACTAAGTTTTTCATGACATTAATGTCATCATTGATGTTCATGACAGTCTTTACACTTTTCGTCGGATTGCCTGAAAGCACATTGCCGGAACATTGCTACGGTAAGGTTTTCATCTTCAGGTAGTAAGCAATTTGCTCGTAATAAATTAGGTAGTAAGCAATTTACTCGTAATAAAAATTCACCCGTCATTCTGATATCAGACTGGCGGCTCACTAACTTTCTGAAATAACTCTGGTTTAATAAGCACATTGCTTCAAACTTTACGCACATTCCTCACATTGCTAGAACATTGCTTCAATGTGTAGGGAATCACTGTTTATTGAGGTACATCCGTCATTCTAATGTCCAAAAACAATCGTGTTAAACATTGCACACGACGAATAAGGTGATGGTGGCTAACTGGCAATGCTGTCCAAAGACTCCCAAAGATTCTGAGACTGCTCCACAAATATTTTCCCTCCGGAGCATAATAAGCAAAACGCAAATTCTCCATGGATGCCATGCCGGACTCCTACCGACTAAAAATCACACGTATTCTAACTTTTAAACTTTCGCGTTTCATGATATTAGGCAACTATATAAAACAGGTATTAACGCGATCATACCTTATAATTGAGGCTTAACGTTTCGGCTGGGTTGCACCAGCCGTGGTCACAAGCAGACTGAAGAGGCGGTGTCACTCCGATTGCGAGGTAGAATCGTTCAAATCTACCCTCGCATTGTCCATCCACGCACTAGTACACACTATACTGACAGTGTCCCTATCCTGGAACCCGTCCGTATTCCGAGCGTTACCCGTCTGTGCAAAAGAGCGAGATTGCGTGATGTTAATAACTGGATTCCACGTCGCAGATAATTTGTAACCGTTCTCTCTATTGAAATTAAGATGTTTTTTTAATTTAGATTGCTTCACGCACTGTTTTTGAATAGAAATGGCGGTCAGTGGAGAGGAAAACGTCAAGCCTCAATTATAAGGTATGATCGCGTTAAAACACGTATTCTACCTAACAGCCTACGGTTGGGAGCCCCGGGTAAGTCCTCTGAACGATACCTGAGGACTCGCGAGGATGTGTTGTAAACAATGACTTTTGCGTATTGCACAGTTTGCTTTTGTTCAATATGCCATTTATTCTTTTTGCGTTTACTCATACTTCGGAGCGAAAAAAGGAGACGGCAGCCTCCCAACATTATGGGATTTATAAGAATAATACATAAAATGCTATTCTAATTAAAATTACTAGGTGAACATTCAGCTATATAGCAACGCCTTGCTGAAACCTTTGAACCTGTAAGCTGGATTTTATTGTAGGCACTCACAAAGATGGATATTCCGCCCATTGAGTTAGTTACCGTTTATCGAATGGATCACATGCCTCTGTGATACAGACATGTCGACGCAGACGCGGGTGACAGTACAATTGAAACACCATGTTGTTACACACACCATTTATTTTAACTATAATGAAGCATTACATACATACACGGTGGATGCATTGACGTTAATATGTGCAGTACATTTGAGGAACTATTAAAAAGCACTTCAAAACTCGCAATTATTAAAAGTGACCCAGACACTGCCGGTATTGAAATCCTTTTGGCCGCCTTCGTAACTGTATTATGTAACCAGTTACCAAAGAAGAAATTGTCATCTAGCCTCTTCACTAAGTTACAAATAGAGATATATTTACTATGACCAAAATATACTCGTATAAATTTTCGAAATTAAAAAGTAAATAAATATATATAATCCAAAATGGACAAAATAAACAAAGATGCAATCAACGGTGAACGAATGAAATTTGACAACAAATTAAGGTGGTTACGAAATATTTACGAAGACAGAACTTAACATTTATTTAGTAACTTGGTTAACGAGACAAGTTGACAATGTTCCGCTTTGGTAACTGGTTACAAAACAGGGTTACGATGGCAGTCAAAAGTATAAAATCTCTTTCTTTACGTAAGATGATAGCAGACAGATCGACAATCACAATGGCAATGAGTGATAACGATGACATTACGTACGAGTACTGTGATAATTATTGACGGTGGATTTTATGGAACTACAATGACCCCATAATACTCCACCCCAACACGTGCGAATGTCTTTATAGCAAAAGCTGATGATATGAGATGGATAACAAGAATAAAATAATTGTCATGTCAAGCTCAAAAGAGATAAATGATTAATCAGGCCAGATGAAAGTATTTGAATATGAAGCTAGTGATTGTGTGTCATCTACAAACTGTATTTGTACAGGACAGTTTAACTATAATCCCTTGAAAGAAATGTTCCGTTCTGTAACTCAGCTCCTAAGGATAGATAGTAGCCGTCCTAAAGATAGGCAACTTCGGCGTGGTTTACAGCGTTCACTGACTCGCGTTTTGGACGAGGCTATCTTCCATTGTAGTAACGTCAAGTCGTCAATATGCCTGACCGTTGAAGTTATTAGCTACGTCTGAATGCTGGCATTCATAATGCATTCGTGTTGAAATGGTTATGATAAGAGCTTACTTTCTAAAAACCGAGTGTAGTCTTCCATACAAAAAAATGTTGACTCCTAATGCGTTAACTTTGTCAAACTACGAATCCGTTTGTGTAACATGTTGTTATAATATCCCGTCACTGATTGCGGAATTCTTTCTTACGCAGTATTGACCTGAAAATATTATAGGCATCCCACAAATGCTTTGCACAATCTAAATACCACGAAGAGAGTACCCACTGTGGAATACAGCGGGTACGTTAGGCAGTGAATGCATCCACCGCTACAAGCACACTAAAGCTAGGAGTTAAATCGCGCTCGTTCACACAATCGTTCATGAAGTTATATGCGCTTGCGATATATAATATTATATATTTCACTATGCACTCATCTCCTGTTACAATGATTTGTTTAAAAATGGCTTCCATACGACCGCATAGGAAAACAGACATCTATTGTATGATATTTTACTAATAACCTTTTCTGGGTACGGAAAAGAAGGGTGAAATAGTCCTTTATTTGATTGACAACTATGTAGGATTTTAGCTATATTTGGGGCTACACCCTGCTTCCTACGTTCTAGTTACATATTTCAAAAAATCATCAGGCCAAATAGCCGTTTCTAAAGTTTATGAATGATTACTAGATTAGTAGTAGTCACTATGGCATCGTGAGTCCTGGCCCAGTACTATAATATTGCAGACTTATGCTGACGTGGTAATCGAAAGTGTAATTTTTTTGTTATTAGAGATTTAGAATGTACGTCAAACGAATTCTTTTTTCATAAATCTGCGTAAATTAGAAAGCTTGCTGATAAAGAACCATAAGAAGGCTAAGATAAAAGAAAAGGTATTCTCGAAACTGTATTTTTTGACTTACAGATATTATCAATTACCAGGGCAGCATCACTGCTTACTAGAAACGATGTTAGATGTCTATTAGCCTTTGAGGTTTACACAAGTTTGTTTATTTCTACATTAGGTGCCTCATGTATCTATTTATTACGCATGTATCTATTAAGTACAAATATATATTCATATTATGGTTGTTTACTAAAAATTTTTGTTTTTGAATTAATGCTATATCCGGTTTTACAATAGGAATGTTTTCCATCAATATTACAGTATATTTCTATTACATAATATAATACACTTCAATTTTTTGTTACATTTCTATTTCAAGGAGAGAAAATGTTGAGTTTTGTAACTTTATTGTTTTACTATATATCAATTTTACAACTAGAATGAAATTGGCAACCTTAACCGACACGTGAAAAACTGAGTTTAAAATGTTAAAAAACAGCTCAATCCCATGAACTTAAAGGGTTTAGCGAACCAATAGTAATGACTGCCTTTTCGTATCGAGGAAATTACCAAATGGGAAAGTTAGTCACCAAAAGTACGTAATGTTGTTTTTTCAAGTCATACGCACAGATCTAAGATATTACGAATGGAACCAAAGATGAGTATCTTGATCAATTCATGGCAAAAAACAGATTATCTCTGGTACTTTCACTTGGTGTCTAATTGGCACAACTTTCTTATATGTGCGAGTACAATTTTATTAAGATAAATATCATTGTGATACATATTGTTCAGATGATCAGATGAATCAATGCGTCCGAAATTTCTCTAGGTTCCATTTTCATGTTGGGACCAAAATTTCTCTTCCCATATACATGAACTTGAAGTAAAGTCATTACCAACAGTCATAAAATTTCATGATCTTTTCAGGAAATGAGTGCAGTTAAACTATCATCTACTTACATTACAATATTATAGAAGTCGTGTTAGACATATGATTGTATGAGAGCTAACTGAATATTGTGCTGAATATACTACATGTATTCAGTTTTCTATTGTTTCATGCATATTATTTTTAGTATACCATAAAACCGAAATTGGTAGTTCAAAGTTACAGAACAGATGTAACTGTCAGGCTGTAACTGGTAACGAAACAAATTGCTGGTTACATAACGTTATGTACGCGGCCAAATCGAATGGTTAGTACTTCAATCTAACACGGTTACAGACGGTTTCAATATATTTGCCCGAAAGACTCGTGTGGATAATTCATTGTTCTTGGAAGCTGAATGCTGCTAGTTTTCTGAGAAATTTATCAATCAGTCTAGTAGTGTATGTGATATTACTGTATTGTTTAGTATTTTTGGATGTAGACTGTTAAAAGTATAGATTTTATTATTATTGATATTTTAGATAGTTCCTATATCATGTTTTGTAGTTTGGTTGTACTAGCTTGTGAGAAAATTACGAAAGAGAATCTATAGTATGGCTAAGAGAAGAACATTTGTTTGTATAGAAATCCTTCAATCATCAGTATAGAAAGACGGTCAGGATGTCAGTATGGTAAGACCTAACATGAGAGATATTTAAATAACGGGTCAGAAACAACAGTGGACCTAAGAGAGCTCCTTGAGGAAGCCTGTTTACCAATAAATGCGATTTCTTACCTACACTTTTCAGTGTAACTCAATAACAGGCTCTGTCGCAGTACCTTTAACAAATCTACTTAAAATTTTTAGAGCAGTTCTTATAACTGATTTTATATTCCATAAGAACTAGGATCGTCTTTGTCAAATGCTTCTGAGAAATAGTATTTCATATCAAAACCTCATAAACGGATTATTTTAAAGAACATTTTAATCTTCTTCTGGCAAATTACTCACAATAGTTTCAAGTTTTGGTATACTAATTAAATGTTGTGTAATTATGTACACAGAAACACGGTTATACAGTGATATAATCTAGTCTCATATAGCTAATATTATAATTAACTATATTGAGTTATATTATGGACCAAAAACAAATAGAAAAGTGAACATAAAAGTGTTATCATCATTCAGCACAGTTATAGAAAGACGGTCAGGATGTCAGTATGGTAAGACCTAACATGAGAGATATTTAAATAACGCGTCAGAAACAACAGTGGACCTAAGAGAGCTCCTTGAGGAAGCCTGTTTACCAATAAATATAGAACGTTAATTTTTTTTGGATTTTTTATTTTATTTTATTAAAAAAGTTAACATAGATAAGCTAAAAATAAATTTTGTCCGCCAACGATCCTCGTAAAATCGATAATTTTGACGCAAATTACAAAAGTCAGTAAAAAGATATCTTTGACACCAAAAATCGTTCGACAAATCGTCACTTCCGCCGTTTGAGTTAATACATTAACTACGTCTGACATACAGCTGATAACATATAATTATAATACGGCGATAGAGAGTAGTACATATAGAGTATCGCGGAGGGCTACGCAGAGACACGACTAGTGTCGTAGCCTACGTGGCGAGGATGCCGGTCGCACACGGGGTGGTCGCCGCTGGGGCGAAGCACCCCGAGCCCGGCGACTCCGTATGTCTGTCGCCCGGCGCGCCTGGACGCCGAGATGTCGTCGTAAGCCTTCTACAGAAACAATAACCTAACCCTAAGTAGTCCGATGGTAGGACGTCGACACAGATACCGTCGCTATCGAGACTGCTCGCCGCTCGGGACGGTACCCGTCCGTCGATAGATTCGACACGTAGTGGGCGGGGCCTCGCAACTCGTCCGAGCGAGACGTTAAGAGATAAACCTATGGCGCGACCTTAGGTGCGCCGCCTGGGGGCGTGTGTCGTGTCGCGTGTGTCGCGTGTGTCGCGTGTGTCGCGGGGCGTGTGTCGCGTGTGGCGCGGGAGTGGGTCCGTCACGTCGCGTGGGCGACGCCCGCTCGGCTCACACCCACGCCATCCAGCCCTCGTACATGAGGCACAGCTTCTCCGTCATCTGAGCTTCCGATATTATGTACTCCACCTGCAACCGATCAACAAACACGATCTATCTACTTGTTGTTTGAAGAAATACTATCAACAGACAAAAAACATCTTGGATTTTTACTTTAGTAATTTTTTACACGTTTATAACATTATTCAAGTAAACAGTCAAGAAATTGTTTTGTCTGTTGATTATCTCCCTACGTACCTGGTCGTGCGGCGCGTTTCGCTTGAGTGCAGTGGGCGTGGCGGTCTCGTCGCGACCCTCCAACTTCAGCCGCACTCGCTTCCACACTCCCGCGCCCACGGCGTTACGTTCTCCTCCTATAACACAAAATTCATAAGTTAGCGTCTTTTCAAATGCCTTTGAGACTGTCTATCACAGTTATTATACTTTAAAATTGGTATACGTCACTTTTTAACGTGAAAGTAACATAAATAGGTGGCATTTGATCTAAAACTTAATCAGACATTGATGTAAGCTGATCTAAAAGGAAAAATGTAAACTTTCTTTATGGTGTACCACAGGGTATTACTCTGGGGGTCAAATATTTTTGCTAACCTTATTTTAAAAAAAACTAAGCAGATATGACGTTGTCGTTTGCATTAAAATTAAATAAAACTGTCCCATTTTATGCACGTTAGCAAAACATATTTTAAAAAAGGAACTTAAAAATCTGAATTCTGAAAAATTTGAATTTTTGACATACTTTTTCAGGTAAAATAAAAAAGTATAAATACAAAAGTTGAACATCTTTTTATTATTTAACTTTCTACTTAGCATATTTCTTTTTTATTATGGCTTGTGGTTTTGCCAGAAATAGGGTTAACCTCTTCTTACCCTTAAAAGCCCCCTTTTTTACACTTCCCGACCTCAGATCACCCGGCTTTTTTTCCTTTCAATTCTCTTTCTTTTGCGATAGGTTTCATTCTACGACTAATTTCTTACTAATTTTATCATTTTCAAAGGCTTCTTGCACTGGCCTAAATGGGTTTCAGTCTGTAAAAAAAATCTTTGTTTACTATAAACTTGGTAACCATTAAAGTAGTGTTATACGCACCGTGTCGGTTGGCGGGCGTCGCCTGGGGGCGGGACGCACGACTTCCGCTCGTCTCGCTCGCCCACTCGCTGCCCAACCTGGGAACACAACACACACATGGAACATGTTTGTCATACTAAGGTGATGGAGCGTGTAATTAATACACAGCTCCTGAGGTACCTAGAGGAACACGACCTGCTCAGTGACCGGCAGTACGGTTTCCGTCACGGTCGCTCGACGGGCGATCTTCTGGTGTGCCTCACACACCGATGGGCGGCGGCTATCGAGAGTAAGGGCGAGGCTCTAGCAGTGAGCCTTGACATCTCTACGGCCTTTGACCGGGTCTGGCACCGTGGTCTACTTACGAAATTGCCCTCATATGGACTGCCCGAGAGGTTATGCGGATGGGTGTCTAGCTTCCTGGCCGGTAGAAGCATCAGGGCCGTCGTTGACGGCAGCTGTTCGGACTGCATGGCCATAAACGCTGGAGTACCGCAAGGCTCAGTGTTGTCCCCTACTCTGTTTCTGCTGCATATCAATGACAAGTTGTCTATTGACGGCATTCATTGTAATGCGGACGACAGTACGGGGGACACTTGTTACACGGGCCGCCGCGGTATCTCTCGGGACACAGTGAAGGAAAATCGTGAACAGCTTGTGTCTGAAATCGAGGCTACTCTTACTAGAGTATCCGATTGGGGTGGACAAAATCTTGTCCAGTTCAACCCTTCCAAGACACAAGCGTGTTTTTTCACCGCTAAGCAAACCCCAATTACTGTAGCGCCGCAATTTCAGGGCACATCTCTTTCCATCTCCAAAAGTATAGGGATCCTTGGCGTTGACATCTCCAGTGACGTTCAGTTCCGTAGTCATTTGGAGAACAAGGCTAAGCTGGCGTCCAAGAAGCTCGGTGTGCTCAACAGGGCGCGGCGGTACTTCACTGCTGCGCAAACACTGCTTCTGTATAAGTCGCAAGTGCGGCCGCACATGGAGTACTGCTGTCACCTCTGGGCGGTGGCACCTGAATATCAGCTTCATCCATTTGACTCGGTGCAAAGACGTGCTGTAAGAGTTGTCAACGATCCTATACTTACAGGCGGTGCGGAACCTCTTCGCGACAGGAGAGACTTTGCATCCCTATGCGTGTTCTACCGACTGTACAATGGTGTGTGCTCTGAGGAATTGTTTGATATGATGCCCACGGCTACGTTCTATCATCGCACCGCTCGCCACAGACAGGGAGTTCATCCTCACACTCTGCGTCCGGAGCGTTCCAGCACGGTTAGATCCGATAGGGGTTTTCTTCCGCGCACACTTAGGTTGTGGAATGATCTCCCTGTCTCGGTTTTCCCAAACGCCTACAGTATGGGGTTCTTCAAAAGGGGTCTTAGAAGGTTTTTACAGAGTCAGCAGCGCGAGTGTGGCGCCTCTGGTGTTGCAAACGTTCATAGGCTGCGGTGACCACCGGTCCTTCTGGTGGGCCGTATGCTTGTCTGCCAAATTAGTGGTATAAAAAAAAAATTGCGTGTACTAGTGTCCACACGTAAGAAGTGAAACTTCTACATAAACTTAATTTTCACCTCACTTTAAATAAAGTCCCAAAGTCCAAAAGTCCAAAAGTCCAAAAGTCCCAAAGTCCCAAAGTCCAAAAGTCCCAAAGTCCATAAGTCCAAAAATTCCAAAAATTCCAAAAGTCCCAAAGTCCCAAAGTCCAAAAGTCCCAAAGTCCATAAGTCCAAAAATTCCAAAAGTCCAAATGTCCAAAAGTCCAAAAGTCCAAAAGTCCAAAAGTCCAAAAGTCCAAAAGTCCAAAAGTCCAAAAGTCCAAAAGTCCAAAAGTCCCAAACAAAGTCCCAAACAAAGTCCCAACGTCCCAAAGTCCAAAAGTACAAAAGTCCAAAAGTCCCAAAGTCCCAAAGTCCAAAAGTTCCAAAGTCCCAAAGTCCCAAAGTCCCAAAGCCCCAAAGTCCCAAGGTCCCAAGGTCCCAAGGTCCCAAGGTCCCAAGGTCCCAAAGTCCAAAAGTCCCAAAGTACAAAAGTCCAAAAGTCCAAAAGTTCCATAGTCAAAGTTCCAAAGTCAAAGTCCCAAAGTCTCAAAGTCCCAAAGTCCCAAGGTCCCAAGGTCCCAAAGTCCCAAAGTACCAAAGTCCACAAGTCCAAAAGTCCCTAAGTCCCTAACTCCCTTAGTCCAAAAATCCTTAAATGACATGCTATCCCTGGATAAAGTACTCTTAATTCGAATCCACCGCGGTGGGGAAGAGAACAAAGATGGCGCGTAACCAAAAATCGTGACGTGACGTGACGCAAATTTTTTTCCAACGCAGATATAGAAGTTTCACTTCAAAAAAAAAATACACCTCACGAAGCAAGGCGTTGTTCTGGCACAGGGCCGAAACACAAATTAGAGATAGTACAGATGGAAACCTACATACTAAATTCACTGAGGCTACCTACACATAGACAACCCATTCACAGAGGCTACGCACACATAGACAACTCATATTCACAGACACACGAGGTCAGGCGGTCTCGACAGAATTTTCGATACTGATTTGTGCGCGAGGGTGTGTAGCAGAGGGTAGGTGTAAAATAAAAACATACATGAGTTTTCCATCTGTACTATCTCTAATTTGTGGCGGAAACTCCAGCTTGAATGTGTGCATGTGACAAATAATGCTAAGCAAATGTTCCCTCAACACGTCCGCCAGTTATAATGACAGCTGTGGCGCGGCAGGGAGTTGCCTTCCTGTATGTTATACTATACGACGAGGTAGGTAATATTTGTTGTGTATTGTATTCTACGTTGTCGCGCTGAAACGTCACTCGATGTATATATGGATCACATTGTACTACTCCACCAAGCGAAGTTGACGAACGCGTGGAATGTTCTCTAACCGCCTGCACCTACATCAGGTACCAGAATCGCCTCAGTACCGTCCGAAAGGATGCATTTACGCTCATGTATCCGTTTTCGTAAATTTCGTTCAGGACAAAAAATAACATTTTTCTACGACATCAAAAAATCGACAATAACATTTTTCTATGGCATCAAAAAATCGACATGTGATTATGCCAAAAAAACGCGCGTATTTGCGTCACGACTAAACATCGCATGTAATTAGGCTGTATAGATGAATTGCCTTTGCCTTTCACTTGTGGGATTATAACAACAAAACAACATTGCGCGCGCCGCGCTATTTTCGCGCCATTGTTAACTTTTATCTGCACTTATAAAGTTAAACATTGACGATTTTTGTATTTATTTATTTCATGGTCGTAGAAAAAGTTTTGTATGCCACTGCCGCAAACAGCTATTGTAATACTCGTGCTGATCTATTGTGCCACGAAGCGAATAGCACTCGTGTTACAATACCTATCATTGCTTGATAGTGGCATAAATAACTATTTCGTAACATTAGAATCATCAACGTCGCTTGGTGGAGTAGTATCTCTACATAACACTTCCCGTTGCTTACCTAAGACAACGAGTCACACTTAGGCTGAACGCAGATTGTAGTCACGACAGACTTAAGACAGACTGTTTCTTTACGAGATAAATAGAGAGGCGCACACTTCGAACAAAACGTTTCTTAGACAAAGCTGTCTTTACCTACAAGGCGACAAGTGTGACTAACGTTAGTCGGCTTCCCTTTTATATGCATGCGGGCGCGCACATCAAAGACGAAACTGTCTAGCAGCTGGCCCCCTCTCCTATAGACTTGCGCAAAACAGTACCCGATGATGTCCTGAGTCCTGACATATAGCATAGCTTTCCGAACCGTGCCATATGGCATTCGAACAGTACCCGGACCAGTACCCGGTCTTTCGTACAAGTACATACAGCGTTCTGATTGTTCTGACAGGTTTGTTGACCTTCATAAATTCCCGCTTTGCAAAAAATAAGGGGGGGGGGGGGGGGGGCGAGGGTCACTTATGTTTGTATGTGTTTGCCCCTTATGGTTGGGGCTTTCTTAAAGGGGATGAAAATTTTGTTGTATTTGCAATATCAGGATATCACGCACGGTTTTCGATATACAAGATTTAGAAAAAAAATCTAACTAACTAACTATCTTCACGCCAAATCCCTTGCGGGGTAGGCAGAAAGAACTACAGCACTACGTCATTTACAGTTATCCTGGCATTCGTTCTGTCCTCTTCTCTTTCGAATACCATCACTTTCGTTTTAGTCGCGTTCAAATGTAAGCCTCTCATTAGGCAATCATCAACGATGAACGTTGTGAGTGACTAGTGACTGTAGTTCTGATGGCGATTCGAAAAAAAAATCTACCTTGTATTCATTCTCTTCTATGAAACTGCTAGCTGATGAGGATGACTGCAACACCGCCAGCATGGACCCTTTTTGACGATTGATATCAAACCAACAAATAAACCTACAGGCAAAATTAAGTATGCCACCTTAGTGGTATAAAAAATCAAAGGGGGGTCAAAAATGCCATTATTTTTACGATAGCACGCACCGTTTTCGAGATCATTAAAAAAATAAAATATGTCAATTTTTCTTCATTCATCATAATAGTAGACGAATTCGTTTTAATATATTATTATCTGGCAGGTACTACACGTGCCTCGACTAATCGGCTCTTATATGGTCATTATGCACTTGACAAGTCGATTAAAATATGAATGAAAGTAGCTTCAGTGTGCATGATTTCTTTTCACGACAACGTGTGTATGCATCGACGTGTATGTACATTTGATATTGACTCAAGTCGCTTGATCGTCTCCTAAGCCCATTAAGCTGGCAGGCTTGCCTCAACTATTTATATCAACAGTATTCGTTACTACTCGTACGCGTTAAGTTGAGATACATTACGGAACAATATGTTCCCAAGCGGGCATCAATCTGGTCACTCGGTCGCTCGGACCACAGACAGTATAATATATTCTATCTCGGACTCTGACTCGGACCGGACGCGGCCGAACCGTTCGGCCGAACGTCGACGGTACGCGCCCGAGCGGTATATCGCGTCCGAAAAAGGTCCTGGGTCCAGCTAAATTTTGTCGCGTACTGGGTACTGAACCAGTACGCGGTTATGCCGTATAACACGTCCGGCAGTACGAACAGTACCTACCCAAGTCTAATGCGTATCGTAGACAAAACAGTTTTGTCTAAGGTGTGCGACGTGTCGTAGACAGAACAGTTTCGTTTTAATTTTAAAACAGACTTGTCTATGTGAGGCAAGTCTGTCTTAAAACTGTTGTGACTACAATCTACGCTCAGCCTTATGAACAATGTCAAAATTATAGTTTCTACATTTTTATTTGCTGCTAGACTCGCAATGCAATAGGTAGACAGAATTGAACCTGGCAATAAAAATTACGGCCACTCTTTTTATTGTTAGGGTACCGTATCTAAAAGTAAAAATAGAACGCTATTTATGACACTTCACCGTTCGTCTGTTTGTCTGTTTGTTATGAGTTTGTATCTTAGGAACCGTGATAGCGAGAGTTGACATTTTCACATGACGTATTTCTGTTGTCGCTATAACATCTACAAACATAAAAATAATCTTTTTGAGTCCTATACAACAAAAGTGTTTGTGTAGTTTTTTGACACCGGCCTCCATACGCGAGATGGGCTCTACAGGGTGTAGTGTGGAAGTGCAATGTGAATGCCTTACTGCAGCAATCGCTGATCGTGCGCGGGCAGCTTGGCAATGAGCTCCACAGCCGCCTCCCTGGCGGCGCTCACCGTGGCCTCGTCGTCGCGGTAGGCCACCGACACGCACACTCGCATGAGGTCCGAAAATCTCTTCTCTTCCAAAACCCATTCTGTGGCCGGGTTGGTGCTCTGGAACAATCACAAATTTATATGTAGTTAATATTTTCAAAATAGCAGAAAGAGACAATAGCGCGAGATAGCCCTACAGTCGGCCACGAGCACGTTCCTCGGCGGCTCGCAGGGCGCCAGGCGGATGGCGGATGGCGGCCTGCCGTAGAGTGTCACACACACTGCCCACAGTCGGCTAGTTACCTCGGGCTGCAGCGAGTACAGGGTGTGCAGCGGCGCCCTACAGTCGGCCACGAGCACGTTCCTCGGCGGCTCGCAGGGCGCCAGGCGGATGGCGGATGGCGGCCTGCCGTAGAGTGTCACACACACTGCCCACAGTCGGCTAGTTACCTCGGGCTGCAGCGAGTACAGGGTGTGCAGCGGCGCCCTACAGTCGGCCACGAGCACGTTCCTCGGCGGCTCGCAGGGCGCCAGGCGGATGGCGGCCTGCCGTAGAGTGTCACACACACTGCCCACAGTCGGCTAGTTACCTCGGGCTGCAGCGAGTACAGGGTGTGCAGCGGCGCCCTACAGTCGGCCACGAGCACGTTCCTCGGCGGCTCGCAGGGCGCCAGGCGGATGGCGGATGGCGGCCTGCCGTAGAGTGTCACACACACTGCCCACAGTCGGCTAGTTACCTCGGGCTGCAGCGAGTACAGGGTGTGCAGCGGCGCCCTACAGTCGGCCACGAGCACGTTCCTCGGCGGCTCGCAGGGCGCCAGGCGGATGGCGGCCTGCCGTAGAGTGTCACACACACTGCCCACAGTCGGCTAGTTACCTCGGGCTGCAGCGAGTACAGGGTGTGCAGCGGCGCCCTACAGTCGGCCACGAGCACGTTCCTCGGCGGCTCGCAGGGCGCCAGGCGGATGGCGGCCTGCCGTAGAGTGTCACACACACTGCCCACAGTCGGCTAGTTACCTCGGGCTGCAGCGAGTACAGGGTGTGCAGCGGCGCCCTACAGTCGGCCACGAGCACGTTCCTCGGCGGCTCGCAGGGCGCCAGGCGGATGGCGGATGGCGGCCTGCCGTAGAGTGTCACACACACTGCCCACAGTCGGCTAGTTACCTCGGGCTGCAGCGAGTACAGGGTGTGCAGCGGCGCCCTACAGTCGGCCACGAGCACGTTCCTCGGCGGCTCGCAGGGCGCCAGGCGGATGGCGGATGGCGGCCTGCCGTAGAGTGTCACACACACTGCCCACAGTCGGCTAGTTACCTCGGGCTGCAGCGAGTACAGGGTGTGCAGCGGCGCCCTACAGTCGGCCACGAGCACGTTCCTCGGCGGCTCGCAGGGCGCCAGGCGGATGGCGGATGGCGGCCTGCCGTAGAGTGTCACACACACTGCCCACAGTCGGCTAGTTACCTCGGGCTGCAGCGAGTACAGGGTGTGCAGCGGCGCCCTACAGTCGGCCACGAGCACGTTCCTCGGCGGCTCGCAGGGCGCCAGGCGGATGGCGGATGGCGGCCTGCCGTAGAGTGTCACACACACTGCCCACAGTCGGCTAGTTACCTCGGGCTGCAGCGAGTACAGGGTGTGCAGCGGCGCCCTACAGTCGGCCACGAGCACGTTCCTCGGCGGCTCGCAGGGCGCCAGGCGGATGGCGGCCTGCCGTAGAGTGTCACACACACTGCCCACAGTCGGCTAGTTACCTCGGGCTGCAGCGAGTACAGGGTGTGCAGCGGCGCCCTACAGTCGGCCACGAGCACGTTCCTCGGCGGCTCGCAGGGCGCCAGGCGGATGGCGGATGGCGGCCTGCCGTAGAGTGTCACACACACTGCCCACAGTCGGCTAGTTACCTCGGGCTGCAGCGAGTACAGGGTGTGCAGCGGCGCCCTACAGTCGGCCACGAGCACGTTCCTCGGCGGCTCGCAGGGCGCCAGGCGGATGGCGGCCTGCCGTAGAGTGTCACACACACTGCCCACAGTCGGCTAGTTACCTCGGGCTGCAGCGAGTACAGGGTGTGCAGCGGCGCCCTACAGTCGGCCACGAGCACGTTCCTCGGCGGCTCGCAGGGCGCCAGGCGGATGGCGGCCTGCCGTAGAGTGTCACACACACTGCCCACAGTCGGCTAGTTACCTCGGGCTGCAGCGAGTACAGGGTGTGCAGCGGCGCCCTACAGTCGGCCACGAGCACGTTCCTCGGCGGCTCGCAGGGCGCCAGGCGGATGGCGGATGGCGGCCTGCCGTAGAGTGTCACACACACTGCCCACAGTCGGCTAGTTACCTCGGGCTGCAGCGAGTACAGGGTGTGCAGCGGCGCCCTACAGTCGGCCACGAGCACGTTCCTCGGCGGCTCGCAGGGCGCCAGGCGGATGGCGGATGGCGGCCTGCCGTAGAGTGTCACACACACTGCCCACAGTCGGCTAGTTACCTCGGGCTGCAGCGAGTACAGGGTGTGCAGCGGCGCCCTACAGTCGGCCACGAGCACGTTCCTCGGCGGCTCGCAGGGCGCCAGGCGGATGGCGGCCTGCCGTAGAGTGTCACACACACTGCCCACAGTCGGCTAGTTACCTCGGGCTGCAGCGAGTACAGGGTGTGCAGCGGCGCCCTACAGTCGGCCACGAGCACGTTCCTCGGCGGCTCGCAGGGCGCCAGGCGGATGGCGGATGGCGGCCTGCCGTAGAGTGTCACACACACTGCCCACAGTCGGCTAGTTACCTCGGGCTGCAGCGAGTACAGGGTGTGCAGCGGCGCCCTACAGTCGGCCACGAGCACGTTCCTCGGCGGCTCGCAGGGCGCCAGGCGGATGGCGGCCTGCCGTAGAGTGTCACACACACTGCCCACAGTCGGCTAGTTACCTCGGGCTGCAGCGAGTACAGGGTGTGCAGCGGCGCCCTACAGTCGGCCACGAGCACGTTCCTCGGCGGCTCGCAGGGCGCCAGGCGGATGGCGGCCTGCCGTAGAGTGTCACACACACTGCCCACAGTCGGCTAGTTACCTCGGGCTGCAGCGAGTACAGGGTGTGCAGCGGCGCCCTACAGTCGGCCACGAGCACGTTCCTCGGCGGCTCGCAGGGCGCCAGGCGGATGGCGGCCTGCCGTAGAGTGTCACACACACTGCCCACAGTCGGCTAGTTACCTCGGGCTGCAGCGAGTACAGGGTGTGCAGCGGCGCCCTACAGTCGGCCACGAGCACGTTCCTCGGCGGCTCGCAGGGCGCCAGGCGGATGGCGGATGGCGGCCTGCCGTAGAGTGTCACACACACTGCCCACAGTCGGCTAGTTACCTCGGGCTGCAGCGAGTACAGGGTGTGCAGCGGCGCCCTACAGTCGGCCACGAGCACGTTCCTCGGCGGCTCGCAGGGCGCCAGGCGGATGGCGGATGGCGGCCTGCCGTAGAGTGTCACACACACTGCCCACAGTCGGCTTGTTACCTCGGGCTGCAGCGAGTACAGGGTGTGCAGCGGCGCCCTACAGTCGGCCACGAGCACGTTCCTCGGCGGCTCGCAGGGCGCCAGGCGGATGGCGGATGGCGGCCTGCCGTAGAGTGTCACACACACTGCCCACAGTCGGCTAGTTACCTCGGGCTGCAGCGAGTACAGGGTGTGCAGCGGCGCCCTACAGTCGGCCACGAGCACGTTCCTCGGCGGCTCGCAGGGCGCCAGGCGGATGGCGGCCTGCCGTAGAGTGTCACACACACTGCCCACAGTCGGCTAGTTACCTCGGGCTGCAGCGAGTACAGGGTGTGCAGCGGCGCCCTACAGTCGGCCACGAGCACGTTCCTCGGCGGCTCGCAGGGCGCCAGGCGGATGGCGGCCTGCCGTAGAGTGTCACACACACTGCCCACAGTCGGCTAGTTACCTCGGGCTGCAGCGAGTACAGGGTGTGCAGCGGCGCCCTACAGTCGGCCACGAGCACGTTCCTCGGCGGCTCGCAGGGCGCCAGGCGGATGGCGGCCTGCCGTAGAGTGTCACACACACTGCCCACAGTCGGCTAGTTACCTCGGGCTGCAGCGAGTACAGGGTGTGCAGCGGCGCCCTACAGTCGGCCACGAGCACGTTCCTCGGCGGCTCGCAGGGCGCCAGGCGGATGGCGGCCTGCCGTAGAGTGTCACACACACTGCCCACAGTCGGCTAGTTACCTCGGGCTGCAGCGAGTACAGGGTGTGCAGCGGCGCCCTACAGTCGGCCACGAGCACGTTCCTCGGCGGCTCGCAGGGCGCCAGGCGGATGGCGGCCTGCCGTAGAGTGTCACACACACTGCCCACAGTCGGCTAGTTACCTCGGGCTGCAGCGAGTACAGGGTGTGCAGCGGCGCCCTACAGTCGGCCACGAGCACGTTCCTCGGCGGCTCGCAGGGCGCCAGGCGGATGGCGGATGGCGGCCTGCCGTAGAGTGTCACACACACTGCCCACAGTCGGCTAGTTACCTCGGGCTGCAGCGAGTACAGGGTGTGCAGCGGCGCCCTACAGTCGGCCACGAGCACGTTCCTCGGCGGCTCGCAGGGCGCCAGGCGGATGGCGGCCTGCCGTAGAGTGTCACACACACTGCCCACAGTCGGCTAGTTACCTCGGGCTGCAGCGAGTACAGGGTGTGCAGCGGCGCCCTACAGTCGGCCACGAGCACGTTCCTCGGCGGCTCGCAGGGCGCCAGGCGGATGGCGGCCTGCCGTAGAGTGTCACACACACTGCCCACAGTCGGCTAGTTACCTCGGGCTGCAGCGAGTACAGGGTGTGCAGCGGCGCCCTACAGTCGGCCACGAGCACGTTCCTCGGCGGCTCGCAGGGCGCCAGGCGGATGGCGGATGGCGGCCTGCCGTAGAGTGTCACACACACTGCCCACAGTCGGCTAGTTACCTCGGGCTGCAGCGAGTACAGGGTGTGCAGCGGCGCCCTACAGTCGGCCACGAGCACGTTCCTCGGCGGCTCGCAGGGCGCCAGGCGGATGGCGGCCTGCCGTAGAGTGTCACACACACTGCCCACAGTCGGCTAGTTACCTCGGGCTGCAGCGAGTACAGGGTGTGCAGCGGCGCCCTACAGTCGGCCACGAGCACGTTCCTCGGCGGCTCGCAGGGCGCCAGGCGGATGGCGGATGGCGGCCTGCCGTAGAGTGTCACACACACTGCCCACAGTCGGCTAGTTACCTCGGGCTGCAGCGAGTACAGGGTGTGCAGCGGCGCCCTACAGTCGGCCACGAGCACGTTCCTCGGCGGCTCGCAGGGCGCCAGGCGGATGGCGGATGGCGGCCTGCCGTAGAGTGTCACACACACTGCCCACAGTCGGCTAGTTACCTCGGGCTGCAGCGAGTACAGGGTGTGCAGCGGCGCCCTACAGTCGGCCACGAGCACGTTCCTCGGCGGCTCGCAGGGCGCCAGGCGGATGGCGGCCTGCCGTAGAGTGTCACACACACTGCCCACAGTCGGCTAGTTACCTCGGGCTGCAGCGAGTACAGGGTGTGCAGCGGCGCCCTACAGTCGGCCACGAGCACGTTCCTCGGCGGCTCGCAGGGCGCCAGGCGGATGGCGGATGGCGGCCTGCCGTAGAGTGTCACACACACTGCCCACAGTCGGCTAGTTACCTCGGGCTGCAGCGAGTACAGGGTGTGCAGCGGCGCCCTACAGTCGGCCACGAGCACGTTCCTCGGCGGCTCGCAGGGCGCCAGGCGGATGGCGGCGTCCCGCATGGTGTCGGCTGCGAGGGCAACTCGTTTGCTGCAGTCTGTGGCCTCGGCGCTGAGGGCGGAGATCATCTCTCGCAGCAGGAGGGCTACGTTGTCCACCTGAGTACAAAGTGTAATGTCAGCTAATAAATCCTACTGTGTACATGTGTCCAGGACTCCCGCCCGCAGATGATAGGCCATCGTGTGTCTTTAATCGTTTGGAGTCCAGCATAGCATCTATGAGAATTTCCACACATAACAAAAAAAAAAGTGTGTGTGTGTGTAACCATTACGGCCTGGCCACGGGGGACCGGCGCGGTGCGAACGGCGGTGCGGCGGGCGAGGCGACTAATCGCGCGGCATCGTTTACAGGCCACGGGGTAGTCGCGTTCGCCGCCGCGACCAGTCATTTGATCACTGGCCTAGTCGCCATAACTGCCGCCCGACGCCGTGGCTCGCGCCGTACTGCTTCATGTATTTGTTCCACTCGCACGCCGCACCGCCAGTCGCCGTGCCGTTCGTTCGGTACATTCCGCCGGTCGCTTCGCCGTTCGCCGTGCCGCGTGGCTTGCTCAGTACATTTCTATTCATTTGTTCGAGTCGCAGGACGCGTCGCCGTTCGCGCCGCGCCGTACGAATTTTCGCTATGGCGACTGTCCCGTGGCCAGGCCGTTACGCGCGATTGAAGTAAAACTTCTTTGCCATTGACAGCTCTATCAGCTAAATGGATCGCGTTGAAATTTTGTATAGGATATTAGTTTCGTTTTGGTATTTTTTTACTAATGCGGAATGTTTTCCAGCTCGAAGAACAAACTGCTAGTAGATTAATCGCATGTAAAAGATCATATTTTTTAATATTCAATGATGACACATATGAGAACGACCCAATCGTATAAGTCGATTTTCACCGTGACCTGAGCAGGCAACATAACGACCACAACACAATATAAACGATTATTTCTGGTCAGTGTATTTTTTTTTTCGGTTTATTTTTTTTTTAAAGAATGCGTGACTTACCCATTGTGTATCGATGTTTCCTTCGGGGTGTAGCATCTCCATCAGCGACTCCTCCACAGGCGACACATTCAGCGAGTACTTCTGCGCTAGTGTACACGCCTGGAATCACAAACACACCGAAATGAGGATTCTCCGACCAGGCGAGGTGATCACGCTCGGCGGGTCAAAGCCCACAACGATTGATGTTGGACTATTGTAGTTTATCATTTATTGCCAAGATTTATCTAATTCTTCCTTTTGCGAGAACTTTCATATCGCGATGCAGGACTTCTATTGGTCTTTGCTATATCGCCGTCGCCACAGAGGAAAAGGAATATGTACGTTCAGCTAGTTTGCAGATATACAGGATGGAATTTAAAGACGGTGGTTGGAGGGACAGTACCCTTAATATTGATAATGGCAGGATTTGCTGAAAGGAAACATTCCTTTATTTTCGAAAGTAAGTAAAACTGCGTTTACGTATTTTTGAAAAATCACCTGCTTAAGCCGGGAATCGAACCTGGGATATGTGAAAAAAAAAAACATCCTGTATTTTATGATAACAACCGAAAGAGTCTTGAATAAGGAACAATTTCTTTTCAAAAACATAGTATCTTAAATTAAATAAATAAATATTCACGGACATTTCACACAACGCTATCTGATCCCAAAGTAAGCTAGGAATAACCTGCTTGTGTTATGGGTATCAGACCACGGATATTAATACTTATAAACTTTTAAATACATACATATTATACATAGAAACACCCAGACTCTTGAAACAAACATTTATGGGTCACACAAATATTTGTCGCCGGTGGGAATCGAACCCACGACCTCCAGCGCCGCAGGCGGTATCACTACCGACTGCGCCACAGAGGCAGTCCAAGGCAATTAAAGGAAAACCAAGTAAAATATGTTTTATTGTAAAGCTCACTATCTAAAGAAAAAAAAACAGTCAAATTGAGATTCTTCTCCTTTTTTTGAAGTTGGTTAAAAAAAAATTCTAGTTTCTGTGAATGGGAATATTCTTTCTGGTCACTTACCCAACCAACTTCAAAAAAAAGCAGGAGGTTCGCAATTAGACTGTTTTTTTTTGTTCAGATAGTAAGCATTACAATAAAAACACATTTTACTTGATTTTCCTTTAATTTAAGATACTATGTTTATTAAAAGAAATTGATCCCTATTAAAAACTGTTTCGGTTGGTATCATAAAATACAGAATGTTTTTATTTTCACATATCCCAGATTCGATTCCCGGCTAAAGCAGGTGATTTTTCAAAAAACTTTAAATTCAGTTTTACTTACTTTTGAACAATGTTTCCTTTCAGCAAAACTTGCCATTATCAATATTAAGGGTACTTTCCCTCCAACTACCGTCTTTAAATTCCACCTTGTATAGTGTATTTTCATTGCAAGATTTTCCGAATTAAAACAGTTTGATTGCTCTTTGCTGTGTGACAGAGCACCCCAGTATAATTGTTAGGATTCTGACCTTTAAAAACGGAAGCACATACTCCGCTGTCTATTATCTCTATCATATTGTAGAAATACGCGACTCAATGATAAACATCGCCATAATCCTCTCGTTATCAGATAGCTCTAGCGTTCAATTTGCCAGCATCTAAGATACTATGTTTGTAATCATTTGTACTGCTTATGTTTGCTAATATATATGGTTACAAAAACGCTCGATACCCTGCGGACTCAGTGTTCTGTAAACGATCATCGCAGTAAGCAACTTTTATGGCCAGTCCTTGGACGGGTGATCATCCGTTTGAACACTGTGACATTTATTTGAGAATTTCGGTGTTCGGAAGACGCTTTAAGCCGTCGGTCCCGGTTGTCGCTAAGTCAAGTTGAAGGCCCTTTTAGGCGGCTTGAAAAATTTCAACAGCAGGCAGTCACAGCCTGCGCACGTCCATCTCAACACGGCAATACAGCTCATAACCAATTAGGTGGGACAAATTGTAAAAAGCTGAAATGTGGGTATATAAAAATATGCGTCTGCCTACGCCTTCGGGAATAAAGGCGTGACCATATGTATGTGTTTGCTCTCTGCCTCGGTTTTCCCAAACGCCTACAGTATGGGGTTCCTCAAAAGGGGTCTTAGAAGGTTTTTACAGGGTCGGCAGCGCGAGTGTGGCGCCTCTGGTGTTACATACGTTCATAGGCTGCGGTGACCATCGGTCCTTCTGGTGGGCTGTATACTTGTCTACCACCTTAGTTGTATTAAAAAAATCGGTTGTCTGTAAAGTCGGTTTACAGACGATGGTTGAACGTGACAACGTCATATGAAAATAAAAATAAAGATAAAAATAATAATACTCGTAAAAATAAAATTAACATTACAAAACAAAAAGAAATATAAAAACACATCAATTGACTATAGTGCCATCTGTTGAAAACATTACTAAAATAAATGGAACGCCTCAGAGCGAGGGAGGTAACGACATATTGCGACACCTTTTTTCGTTCGTGCAGCTGGCTCCATCGAATTATAAGACGTTTTCACGTCAAAAAAAGTGTGTACAGTAGTGGTGTGGTGTGGGTACCTTCTCCCAGTGGTGCAGGTGCGTCAACAGCGCGTGGTGGTGCTTGTGCTGGTGCTTGGTGAGGCGTAGCGCCGCGGCAGCTCGCGCGTGGCCCGCCAGCGCCGCGCCGGCGCACAGCAGCGCGCTGGCTCGACGGCGTGACGCCGCGCCGGCGCGCTCCAGCGCTATGCACACGCCGCTCAGAGCTGGGTTGGCGCCCGCTCCCCATTTCACTCTGATGGGAAAGTGTTACAATATCAATATTTTCAACTAAAAAAAAGAAATCGGTCAAGGTGCGAGTTGGGCTCGCGCACGAGTTAAAAACGGCAAAAAATATGTTTTCACTCCTTCTATTCGAAAAGTATCACTTTGCACCACGATAACGGGGCGCAAAATAGCTCTTTTCTGTTAAGAGCAATTTAATTTGGCCGATACTTTTATTAATTTATGTTTAAATATTAATTAAAATTACTTTAATCTGATATTGAAACAAGTTAGTATTTATTTTATAAATATTTGCATGAATCACTAAAACTTCTATGAATTTTTGGTTTATTTTTTTATTTTTAATAGACATTATTTTGAAAATTAATGCAGTGGAAATGAGAAGTTTGCGAAACATAGCTGGAGTGACATTGATGGATAAACAAAGAAATTGTGTGATTAGGGAACATTGCGGCTTGGCAGAAGATGTAGTGACTAAGATAGAAAAAGGGATGCTCAGATGGTTCGGACATGTGGAGAGAATGAATGAAAACAGACTGACAAAAGAGATTTATAAGGCGAGAGTGAATGGACAATCTGGCAGGGGCCGACCGCGTCGCACTTATGTCGACCAAATTGGACACCTTTTGGAAAAAGGCCAGGTCAAGAGTACCCTTAATCGGAGAGCATGTATGAAAACACTTATGAAAGTAGAAGAAGCGAAAGTGATATGTCAGGATCGTGGCAAGTGGAAAACCATTGTCTCTGCCTACCCCGTTGGAAAACAGGCGTGATGTTATGTATGTATGTATGTATTATTTTGACGGTTAGGAAAAAAATCGCACGAGTGCGGGAATGGTAAAGAAAAAGCACGAGTGTGTAATAGCTCAAATCCCGAACGCTATACGTCGCTGTCATATGCCACTTTTTGAACAACTGTATTAAAAAATACTATTCTGCCCCCCTTGTTATACAATCTACTATTATGGTATGGGTGCCCCTTTTAATTCCCCTTTTTACTCATTAATCCGCCCTTTTTACTGACATTTAGTATTTGTTATAAGTCGATGCATTAAAGAAAGGAATCTTAAATGGCGGCTTGTACTTGCGTTGACGGATAGTACAGTTAGCATATAAAATTTCAAGTCAGTTTTAAAAACAAGTATATATATATAACAATAAAATAAAAACAAGACCGGGTCATATTAATTTCTGAGTAGCTTCTGCCAGCGCGGCTTCGCCAGAGTGAAAGTCAAAAATTGTGAAACAGTACCTACCTACATTTTTCGGGATGAAAGGACACTAAGTATGTAGATTTGTACGGAAACGGACATAGAGTGCTTTCATCCCGTATCGTCATCCCGCAACGTATATCACATTATGTCATGGACGATCATGATGTTGGTTAAAATAAACGAAAATTTTTATTAAGTTAACATGAAAGCAAACCAAGATTTTTTTTGTTTACGGTACGTGCGAGAGTGAGTATAGACGGCACTAGTTTGCGAGCGAGAGAACATGATAAGCACCGCCATTTAAGATTCCTTTCTTTAATGAACCGGGTTATACTATAGCGGTCACAGAATCACATTGTACATGATAATTTCAGCTCCAGCTATCACGGTTCTTGAGATATAACTCTCGAGTCATTAATTGAGCTGCTACATCGCTTTGATACAGATGAATGTATTGCAATTACTCGGAGCTCCCAACCGTAGGCTGTTAGCAGGACACGTGAGGTTTTTTAGTCTGTAGGAGTTCAGCATAACATCCATGAGGATTTTCTTTCATGTAAAACAAAAAAAAATGTTTTGCAATCGTTTCATATATTGATTTAATGCCATTAACACACATAATGAGAAAGTAAGCATACTACTCGTAGTTGTTTCAAAATCAATTTTATTAGCTTGATGTTCTGGTATAGTGGTTAGACAGAAACAAAAGGTTAGATTATATTCTATGCAGGACACACTGGCTTGTTTTGTATCTCTGTCACTGACCATAATCGTAGCTCAACAGGTACTTATTGAGTTAAGATTACGATTCAGTCGTGACACAATTGAAGCCCCAGTATGTAGGCATGCAAAGTTACCTCTGATGTGCCGCGGTGACCAACGCGTGCGCCTTAGTAGCGGCGGTGCTGAGCCGCTCCACGCTCGCCGACAGTTCCCGGGAACGACGCGCCAGCTGGGCGCTGGTCTCCTGGCTACTGCCCAGCACCTGGGACAGAGACACTAGCTATAGGTTTGAAATAACATTTTTCATCGACAAAAATTGTAAGCACGTCATAATATACCTGGCAGATGTAAACCTTAGAAATTATTTTGTTAAAGTCTAATACATGCATACTTGTAAAAAAATATGTCAAAAATTTAACATGGTATATTAAATTTAAGGCAATTCCCTAAGAAGTACTGGGAAATTGCCAAGTTACTTGTAACAATTTCCTAAATACAATTTTTGAAATGCAATACAAATAAGATATAACGATGTAGCAACACAGGAATAGCGAGTGTTACCTCGGCATGCAGATGCGTGTGCGCTGCATGTGTCAGCCTCGCCCGGTGCGCGTGCGCCGCCCGTCGCGCGTGCTCGGCGTGTGCGCGCGCCGCCCGCTGCACGCGCGCGCGCGCCGCCTGCACGCTGCGCGCCAGCCCGGCCGCGCGCTCCCCCACGCCGCCCGACACCGCGCTGCGGCGGCGCGCCACCTCGCACAGCGACTCCAGCGGGACGGTCCACGATGCGCCTGCACACGTACATCATTCACTAACTGACGATCACTTCTTATACATGTGACAAAAAGTAAAGGGCGCCAGCTTGAGGACCACTGTCAGTGGTCTTGCATGGGACCCAATATGCTGCCCTGTGAAACACCGTAACGAAAAATAATATTCTCATGGTTTATACGTAACTAGCTTCACTCGTTGCGTACCGTTTGAAAGATAATCCTAAGAAAATTCATAGGGTTTACCGAGTTTATACGATGTTTCAAGGTTTTCGGATAAAGTGAGAACAGAGAATATGCCAAATGCTTTAGTCAGATCGAGAAACAAGTACATTTAGAACTATTTCATTAATAAGGTCCATTAAAGCGTCCTATATTGACATTCCTGTCTGAAAATTAAAGAAGGGCAAAAAATATAAGTACCTATCTCCTTCTGCTCCACCTCGGCGCGCAGGTCGAGGCGCGCGCGCCGCAGCAGCAGGCACAGCACGCCCGCCAGCGCCTTGGAGTGCACGCCCAGCACGCAGCGCGACACGAACTCCGCCGTGAACCTGCCACACAACAACGCACTCGCTCACAGCTACCGGCACCAGCTGTGCTCACAGACGGTGTTCAATACTGTTCGTCCGCATTAAGAGTGCATGACTCATCGTTGTCCCTCGACCTAGTATTCCGAGAGCTGGCACGAATTTTTGGGTAGGTATTTGAGGCAAGCTGAAAACTTGTCAGATACCTCTCCTATTATATCCCAACTCGGAATTGCAGACCTGGCTGGTGAGTAGCGGGGCTAAATCAACCCCTAAATTTTTAAAAATATTATTTTTTTTTCTCAAAAAATATATTTGAGGCACAACGCAATTTATATATGTTGCAGTGTAATACTTAATGAATACGAAAAAAAATAAGCCAGATAAATTAATCGGGGTTTTAACATTGCCAGACGCGTGCAAAAATATTTTGCAAAAAATTATAAAAAATGTTTTTGAGGCAGCTTGAAATTTTAATGGAGCGTTATTTATAAGTAAAAAATAAGATTCCCAAAAAGACAGATCGTTTCGGTGGGGCTTACTACCTGCCAGGTGATCAAACAAATAATGAATGGGTACGAGCCTGTAGTGCTATAGACAAGCTGGAGTGTGAGAGAGCGCATAACGACAGCTGTATTCGTTCTTGCTTGCCGCGTTACTATTAGCTCTGGCGAAGCCACGTGCGACCCATGAGGTTTCTAGTTAAAATTTCGGAGTTAAAAATATTAAATTTTCTGAATTTCTACTAAGAACATTTTGCGTAAAAGAGATTGTATTGATTTATGGACGTTACGTATTAAAAAAAGCAATAATTAAAATAAAAAATCGCAAAACCAGGTTTATAAAAATATAATAACTCTCCAGTAGTACAATTATTTCAAGTATAAAATAAAATTGAAATAAATTCTATTCATTTATTAATATTTTAGAGATATTGAGTTAATATAAATGTAGGAACCTACTTATAATATGGTCAAACTAATTTTATTGTATATTTTATACAACCCGTTTTATTTTATTTATCTTTTAATTTTTTAAATGTTATGTATATGTATGTAAAATTACATAATTAAACATATTTCGGAATAGGAATAATAATAAATTATATATTATATATTATTAGTATATATTATTATTATATATTATTAGTATTATAATGTGCTCTCTTGTTTGCTTAGTCAGATGAACGTCTGAGACACAGGATTGTCATCCTAGTTCAGACAAGGATCGGATAATACACTGTAACAACTTTTTGCCGTAGCTGATAGGTATTCCATTACTTTAGTCAAGTGTAAGTTAAACCATGAATTGTAAGATATTAACGATTGTACTGCTTTTATTACTTTGATATAGAAAAAGAAAATATGAATATATAAAAAAAATATAGAAAATATAAAAAATAATATAATATGTACCTGTATATAAAAAAAATATAGAAAATATATTTCTCTCTCACACTACAGCTTGTCTTAGCACTACAGGCTCGTACCCATTCATTATTTGTTTGATCACCTGGCAGGTAGAAAGCCCCACCGAAACGATCTGTCTTTTTGGGAATCTTAGTTTTTACTTATAAATAACGCTCCATTAAAATTTCAAGCTGCCTCAAAAACATTTTTTATAATTTTTTGCAAAATATTTTTGCACGCGTCTGGCAATGTTAAAACCCCGATTAAATTATCTGGCTTATTTTTTTTCGTATTCATTAAGTATTACACTGCAACATATATAAATTGCGTAGTGCCTCAAATATATTTTTTGGAAAAAAAAAATAATATTTTTAAAAATTTAGGGGTTGATTTAGCCCCGCTACTCACCAGCCAGGTCTGCAATTCCGAGTTGGGATATAGTAGGAGAGGTATCTGACAAGTTTTCAGCTTGCCTCAAATACCTACCCAAAAATTCGTGCCAGCTCTCGGACTATAGCTTTGCCCCCAAATCCAAATTCGGTCAACACTTGAAAGATTAGTTCAGAACGCTCAACGTTCCACATCATCATCATTTCTCTTGCCCTTATCCCAATTTACTCGGAAGTCAGCGCAACCCAATCTCTCATCATCTCATACATCATTCACATCTTTTAGATTCATGTCAATCTTTACGCAATTTGACTAATTTTTCTTTGGCCTTCTGGTTTCATCTATATATATTTAACCACACATGCCTTATTATCGATTTGATTATATGGTGAGTTTCAGCGGGATCCGTGGATCGTGTGTTGTGGTTGTCACCATTTCATCCACTCAGCATTGATCCGATGCGATATGTCACAATCGATAACCACCGTTGATTGTACCAAACTAGTACCCCAGGTACCTAAACAGACAGCATACCGGTAAAGGCATACCGTTGAGAGATACGGTAGTACTCACTTTCAGGCTAGCACTCTCCAGTCTTTGTCACTATATCTCCTCCAGGCTACTCTGTAGCCCAAACCTATTTTCTGCTACCAGCACAATATCGCAAAAGCATACATCGGGTGCCTCCTCCTGTATGAGCACTGTGAGGGCGTCAATAATCATAAAGAAAAGGTATGGGCCAAGAGCCGATATCCCTGGAGGAGGACTGCCGCTGATGACACTGGAAGTGCCGGCTACATGGTGAACATTCACAACACAAACAACGGATGATGCGATCACGCGGTAAGGGAAAAAAAATATAAAGTTAAGCTTAGAAATCTGCCTCGGCGACGTATTTACTAGTGTAACCGACTGCTGATTTCCCTCGCTCTTCGTCGAGTGGGAGCCCGTAGTATAACAGAAAGTCGATAGAACACCCAAGCGTGTTGGCCAGTACAACTTACCTCCGGACCGGCTTGCAGAGCGCGGCGTCATCATACAGCGTGAGTGCGCCGGTGCCCTTGAAGGCGCACGCCATCTGCGCGCACAGAGCGAACACTTCAGCCACGGTCTGCACGCGACGTACAGCGAAGATGTCTTCTAGCACGGCGCGCACCATTGGGCTTTGTAGGGCCGCCTGTGTATAGCAGTTACAGGCGTTAAACGAGTAGTTAGAGGATACATATTCACCAAAAAGACAACTGGTCCTATGAACTGAATCAAAATGCTATAGCCAGAAATTAGCATTTAAAAAGAACCGGGAAAATTCGTTACTTTTAAAATCCATTAAACAAGTACAGTATCTCTTATGTTATGATAAATCAGTTTTCGATGAATCAGCTGCCAGTTCCGCCAGCCTCCTCGCTCCAGGTTTAGCTAAGCTGCTAAGCGGTCAGATCTTGAGTAATAAAATAGGTCGAGGTGATGTTAATAGCGCCTCAAAATTATCTAAGAATACGTCTACACATAATTTCAAATAGTAAACTCAAAAAACTCACCGACATATGCATGCTCTCGCTGATATGATCGATCTTTCTCCATGCCGGTGGAATAGGTATGGCCAAGTGGTCAGCCATCTCTTTAGCTCGGAGCTCGACCGCTGCAAAGAGCCCGTTGAAGCCCATGAGGAGCATGCGCCCGGCCGACTGGCCCTCGGCGTCGGTCGGAGACGCCGAGAGTAGCGCTTCGTAGCGGGACCGAACATCGGCTGCAATGAGTGGCGCACCACTTGCTGGAGACTGCAATGTGTTAAAAGGTTTTGGTCAAAATGTAAACAACATTTCACTTCAATTATTTTTAAAGTAAATAATACAGCTTCATATTCACCAAGCTCAGCGAACTTTCATTTTAGATTATCTGAATACTGATATGTTTATGATCTTAGATAAATCCAAAATCTCGCTTTTGATTGGCTACTAGAAGTTTTTTTTTACTACTGTTTGGACTCTCAACCTCTCTTCTTCCACTAGTTAAGAAGGCACCACCTTGCAGGTAAGATTTCCCAGAATTCGCGGCGGATTTACTCTATTTCCTCCATAAATTTTTATATATATATATATAACCATTAAAACTTAACAATGATACCTAATGTACAAAAAGAAATGCAAATATCCTTTGGTTTTATAAACAGTTCGACATCGACTTACCTCCATATCCATTAGCAGATATCGAAGATGTAGCTCCAGCTGTGTTAACAACTCATTTAACGGCACTGGAGAATTCATGATAACAGTATTCAACTCGTTAATCATCAATAACACCGATGGATCCTCGGAGTGCAGCTTTTTCACCGCTTCAGGCAATATAATCGTACTGAAGTTAAAATTCAATTGTACCAAGTCGGCTAGCAATAAATTGGCGTTTCTAACACATTCAACTGCAACAGGCATAGCAGCATCTTCCACGGAGGCTGATTGCAGAGGCAGTAACGACAAAAGTTCAACAGCCTGCATGGACAGCGCGCTCATATCGTCCAAGAACCATTCTCCTTCTCTAGACGTCAAATCTACGAGGCAATCCCCAGCACTCTGTGCCCCGTTTTCAAGCATCAGATATCGTCTATTTAAATTACAAAGCATTCCTATAACAGCTCCTTCTAAAGCTGCGCCGGCTCCTTCCTCGGTCCTCACCCAATTGCTGATATTTGTCTTCGCTTCACGGTATGCATCCTGAGCTAGTGCTAGGGCATCAGACCCACCTTCTAGTTGCAATCTTTCAATAGCTTTCGTCAAATTAGCAGCAGCTTCTGCATTCATACTTTGCAAACGGTAATTGTACGATATAATCTGTTGTGATGTATCACTTTTATTATTTTCAGAGTTCACCAAAGAAGTCACCTGACTTATGACATCTCGACAAACTTCTGGACTTTTGCTTTCTAGGGCCGTAGCCAAAAACTTTCTAAACATGACAATACGATGGTACTCCGTGTGGCTTTGTGGATAATATTGTGATACGGCCACGTATTGCGACAGAAGTTCAAGGCAAGCTCTAACGATGTGATGGGTCTGCTTCACGCTCTGGAACAGTTCAGTTTCTGCTTGCTCGCACTGCGATATCATGGAGCTCTGACCAGCGTTAGTAAGAAACTCTTTAATATTTTCAAATATCGGTAGATCTTCCTCGTCATTTGGTCCCGAGAACTCTTGCACCCATTCCACCAGTTGAGGCCCGTTAATCGCCTCTGTCGTGTTAGAAAAGTTCTCGATTTGCGTATCGAAATCTTTTAATATCTTCACGAGCGTTTTCATAGAATCTTCAACGGCGTTTTTAGCTTGCTTATATGAAGTGTACTTCTGAGATATAGCGTACAGCGGATGAGTGTTGAGGTTAGGACCATAAGCCTCTATTTCCTTGATTAAAGCCATCTGTTGATGACAATCTTTCAGCCTAGTTTCTACTGATTTCAATTCTTCGTTTTCCTTGAGCCAGTTTTCCGTGCCTTGCTTGACATCTGGGAGAACGCCCAAAATTCGTTCCCTGAAACAAATATTCGTCATTGAACAAACATTGGTCACAATGAATTTTTAATTCTGAATATGTCAGTCACGGAATTAACAATAGTAAGAGTCGAATGTGTCTTATGAATAATTTATTGAATGGAGTATTTTCGTTAAACTAGTTAACGTTAAGGTAAGGTTCATTGTGGTTATATATTGACACACTTTTCGATAATGACTCTAACTAATAAGATTAACTTTTAGACCTTTCCTAACTTAATTTATTTTTATAGTCACCGCACATGCACCGTCAACAGATAGGTTGACTGTGTTTATGTCCATAAAGCAAATTAGCCTGTTTTATGTTTTTAAAGAAGTATATTCGGGTTTGTGTACTGATATTCTTGACCCGTTAAAACTGGTTAATATTATTTTTCAGTTCCAAGCAAAGGCGGTTTAATGGTGTCAAAAGCAAACGTGATTAGTACGCATTTTGAACACAAAACTACATTTTTCTTACAGTCTGACATCCGAACCAACAATAAATATGCGGTTTCACTTAGGCGAAGCGGAGAGGATCTGTGGATTTTAAGCTATGAAATCGGTGAATCGCGGCACAGCTCCTATGCTTGCAGGTGGTGTGGAACCTCTTCGCGACAGGAGAGACTTTGCGTCCTTGTGCATGTTCTACCGCCTGTACAATAGTTTGTGCTCTGAAGAATTGTTTGATATGATGCCCACGGCTACGTTCTATCACCGCACCGCTCGCCACAGACAGGGTGTTCATCCTCACACTTTGCGTTCGGACGGAGCGTTTGAGCACGGTTAGATCCGGTAGGGGCTTTCTCCCGCGTACGCTTAGATTGTGGAATGATCTCCCTGCCTCGGTTTTCTCAAACGCCTACAGCATGAGGTTCTTCAAAAGGGGTCTTAGAAGGTTTTTACAGGGTCGGCAGCGCGAGTGTAGCGCCTCTGGTGTTGCAAACGTCCATAGGCAGCGGTAACCATCGGTACATCTGGTGGGCCGTTTGCTTGTCTGCCTCCTTAGTGATATAAAAAAAAAAATTGCGTGTACTTAGTGTACACACGTAAGAAGTGAAACTTCTTCATAAACTTAATTTTCACCTCACCTTAAATTAAGTCAAAAAGTACAAAAGCACAAAAGTCCAAAAGTCCAAAAGTCCAAAAGTACAAAAGTCCAAAAGTCCAAAAGTCCAAAGTCCAAAGTCCAAAAGTCCAAAAGGCCAAAAGTCCAAAAGTCCCGAAGTCCCAAAGTCCCAAAGTCCCAAAGGCCAAAAGTCCCAAAGTTCCAATCCAAAGTCCCAAAGACCCAAAGTACCAAGGTCCCATCTAAAAGTCCAAAAGTCCCAAAAGCCAAAAGTCCCAAAGGCCAAAAGTCCCAAAGTCCCAAAGTCCCAAAGTCCCAAAGTCCCAAAGTCCCAAAGTCCCAAAGTCCCAAAGTCCCAAAGTCCCAAAGTCCCAAAGTCCCAAAGTCCCAAAGTCCCAAAGTCCCAAAGTCCCAAAGTCCCAAAGTCCCAAAGTCCCAAAGTCCCAAAGTCCCAAAGTCCCAAAGTCCCAAAGTCCCAAAGTCCCAAAGTCCCAAAGTCTAAAAGTCTAAAAGTCCAAAAAGTCCAAAAGTCCAAAAAGTCCAAAAGTCCAAAAGTCCAAAAGTCCAAAAGTCCAAAAGTCCAAAAGTCCAAAAGTCCAAAAGTCCAAAAGTCCAAAAGACCAAAAGTCCAAAAGTCCAAAAGTCCAAAAGTCCAAAAGTCCAAAAGTCCAAAAGTCCAAAAGGCCAAAAGTCCAAAAGTCCCGAAGTCCCAAAGTCCCAAAGTCCCAAAGTCCCAAAGGCCAAAAGTCCCAAAGTTCCAAAGTCCCAAAGACCCAAAGTACCAAGGTCCCATCTAAAAGTCCAAAAGTCCCAAAAGCCAAAAGTCCCAAAGGCCAAAAGTCCCAAAGTCCCAAAGTCCCAAAGTCCCAAAGTCCCAAAGTCCCAAAGTCCCAAAGTCCCAAAGTCCCAAAGTCCCAAAGTCCCAAAGTCCCAAAGTCCCAAAGTCCCAAAGTCCCAAAGTCCCAAAGTCCCAAAGTCCCAAAGTCCCAAAGTCCCAAAGTCCCAAAGTCCCAAAGTCCCAAAGTCCCAAAGTCCCAAAGTCCCAAAGTCCCAAAGTCCCAAAGTCCCAAAGGCCCCAAGTCCCAAAGTCCCAAAGTCCCAAAGTCCCAAAGTCCCAAAGTCCCAAAGTCCCAAAGTCCCAAAGTCCCAAAGTCCCAAAGTCCCAAAGTCCCAAAGTCCCAAAGTCCCAAAGTCCCAAAGTCCCAAAGTCTAAAAGTCTAAAAGTCTAAAAGTCCAAAAAGTCCAAAAGTCCAAAAAGTCCAAAAGTCCAAAAGTCCAAAAGTCCAAAAGTCCAAAAGTCCAAAAGTCCAAAAGTCCAAAAGTCCAAAAGTCCAAAAGTCCAAAAGTCCAAAAGACCAAAAGTCCAAAAGTCCAAAAGTCCAAAAGTCCAAAAGTCCAAAAGTCCAAAAGTCCAAAAGTCCAAAAGTCCAAAAGTCCAAAAGTCCAAAAGTCCAAAAGTCCAAAAGTCCAAAAGTCCAAAAGGCCAAAAGTCCAAAAGTCCCGAAGTCCCAAAGTCCCAAAGTCCCAAAGTCCCAAAGGCCAAAAGTCCCAAAGTTCCAAAGTCCCAAAGACCCAAAGTACCAAGGTCCCATCTAAAAGTCCAAAAGTCCCAAAAGCCAAAAGTCCCAAAGTCCCAAAGTCCCAAAGTCCCAAAGTCCCAAAGTCCCAAAGTCCCAAAGTCCCAAAGTCCCAAAGTCCCAAAGTCCCAAAGTCCCAAAGTCCCAAAGTCCCAAAGTCCAAAAGACCAAAAGTCCAAAAGTCCAAAAGTCCAAAAGTCCAAAAGTCCAAAAGTCCAAAAGTCCAAAAGTCCAAAAGTCCAAAAGTCCAAAAGGCCAAAAGTCCAAAAGGCCAAAAGTCCAAAAGTCCCAAAGTCCCAAAGTCTAAAAGTCTAAAAGTCTAAAAGTCCAAAAAGTCCAAAAGTCCAAAAAGTCCAAAAGTCCAAAAGTCCAAAAGTCCAAAAGTCCAAAAGTCCAAAAGTCCAAAAGTCCAAAAGTCCAAAACTCCAAAAGTCCAAAAGTCCAAAAGTCCAAAAGTCCAAAAGTCCAAAAGACCAAAAGTCCAAAAGTCCAAAAGTCCAAAAGTCCAAAAGTCCAAAAGTCCAAAAGTCCAAAAGTCCAAAAGTCCAAAAGTCCAAAAGTCCAAAAGTCCAAAAGTCCAAAAGTCCAAAAGGCCAAAAGTCCAAAAGTCCCGAAGTCCCAAAGTCCCAAAGTCCCAAAGTCCCAAAGGCCAAAAGTCCCAAAGTTCCAAAGTCCCAAAGACCCAAAGTACCAAGGTCCCATCTAAAAGTCCAAAAGTCCTAAAAGCCAAAAGTCCCAAAGGCCAAAAGTCCCAAAGTCCCAAAGTCCCAAAGTCCCAAAGTCCCAAAGTCCCAAAGTCCCAAAGTCCCAAAGGCCAAAAGTCCCAAAGTTCCAAAGTCCCAAAGACCCAAAGTACCAAGGTCCCATCTAAAAGTCCAAAAGTCCCAAAAGCCAAAAGTCCCAAAGGCCAAAAGTCCCAAAGTCCCAAAGTCCCAAAGTCCCAAAGTCCCAAAGTCCCAAAGTCCCAAAGTCCCAAAGTCCCAAAGTCCCAAAGGCCCCAAGTCCCAAAGTCCCAAAGTCCCAAAGTCCCAAAGTCCCAAAGTCCCAAAGTCCCAAAGTCCCAAAGTCCCAAAGTCCCAAAGTCCCAAAGTCCCAAAGTCCCAAAGTCTAAAAGTCTAAAAGTCTAAAAGTCCAAAAAGTCCAAAAGTCCAAAAGTCCAAAAGTCCAAAAGTCCAAAAGTCCAAAAGTCCAAAAGTCCAAAAGTCCAAAAGTCCAAAAGTCCAAAAGTCCAAAAGTCCAAAAGTCCAAAAGTCCAAAAGTCCAAAAGTCCAAAAGTCCAAAAGTCCAAAAGTCCAAAAGTCCAAAAGTCCAAAAGTCCAAAAGTCCAAAAGTCCAAAAGTCCAAAAGTCCAAAAGTCCAAAAGTCCAAAAGTCCAAAAGTCCAAAAGTCCCAAAGTCCCAAAGTCCCAAAGTCCCAAAGTCCCAAAGTCCCAAAGTCCCAAAGTCCCAAAGTCCCAAAGTCCCAAAGTCCCAAAGTCCCAAAGTCCCAAAGTCCCAAAGTCCCAAAGTCCCAAAGTCCCAAAGTCCCAAAGTCCCAAAGTCCCAAAGTCCCAAAGTCCCAAAGTCCCAAAGTCCCAAAGTCCCAAAGTCCCAAAGTCCCAAAGTCCCAAAGTCCCAAAGTCCCAAAGTCCCAAAGTCCCAAAGTCCCAAAGTCTAAAAGTCTAAAAGTCCAAAAAGTCCAAAAGTCCAAAAAGTCCAAAAGTCCAAAAGTCCAAAAGTCCAAAAGTCCAAAAGTCCAAAAGTCCAAAAGTCCAAAAGTCCAAAAGTCCAAAAGTCCAAAAGTCCAAAAGTCCAAAAGTCCAAAAGTCCAAAAGTCCAAAAGTCCAAAAGTCCAAAAGTCCAAAAGTCCAAAAGTCCAAAAGTCCAAAAGTCCAAAAGTCCAAAAGTCCAAAAGTCCAAAAGTCCAAAAGTCCAAAAGTCCAAAAGTCCAAAAGTCCAAAAGTACAAAAGTCCAAAAGTCCAAAAGTCCAAAAGTCCCAAAGTTCCAAAGTTCCAAAGTCCCAAAGACCCAAAGTACCAAGGTCCCATCCAAAAGTCCAAAAGTTCAAAAGTTCAAAAGTCCCAAAGTCTCAAAGTTCCAAAGTCCCAAAGACCCAAAGTACCTATGTCCCATCCAAAAGTCCAAAAGCCCAAAAGTCCAAAAACCCTTAAATGACATGCTATTCCTTGATAAAGTACTCTTAATGCGAATCCACATTGGTGGGGAACAGAACAAAGATGGCGCGTAACCAAAAATCGTGACGTGACGTGACGTGACGCAAATTTTTTTTCAACGCCGATAAAGAAGTTTCACTTCAAAAACTCGTCTCCGCTCCTCTCCGCTCCGCAACGTGATTGGTGAGTCGCGGCACAGCTCCTCTCTGCTCCGCCTAAATATGTACAATAGAATTCAACATAGTGAAAAAACTTACGTCGCTTCTCCCAACTGATGCTTCAGTTCAATACCGCGCACTGCCAACATGGCGACCGCAGCTTTGACGTCTCGTTGCGTGCGCTTGCGCTTGCCGCCCCCGCTGCCGCCCGCGCCCCACTCCACCAGCGGGTCGTACACAAACGCTTCGAGCAGAGTGAGGAGGGTCTCTCGTCCGCGACGCATGGTACGCAGCACGTGCTCGCAGGCCAGACGGAATATTCCCTGTGGAGAAAAATATACTTTGAAAGCTAATATTTTGTACCGTAGTTTTTAAGTTTTGAAGACTGTAGTAGACTGTGTAGTCTTATGGTCGTATGTACAGTCTATTGCACTTGGTACATGTAGGTGAGCGCGAACAAGCCAAATGGCACAGTTTTCACATTTTTGTACGGTAAAGGTTTAAAGGATATGGCAATGGTTTAATAGCTGGAGTATGTTAGCAAGAGTTTTTAATGATTAAATGAGGTGTTTAGTGTTACTGAAACGGAAGAATATATTTATATATATATATATATATATATATATATATATATATATACCAATGCCAATATCATTATGAGAGAGATGAATAATGTCTACCTAAGTCCGTGTCTTAGATGAGTAGTGTCTACATAAGTAAGTAGGTACATAGTTTTACTGGGCACCCATTTCTGTATTATATTTCATGATTATTATAAGTATAGATATCTGATAAAACAGAATATACTAACTTGTGCTAAGTAAATTTTACTTTTCAATTTTTAGTTTTGTTTGAAGTCGGTTTCTTTTTTGTTAAATTTTATTACATTCCAACATCTTCTAACTTACTCCCTAAGGCCACCGACTCCGCACGTTTTACCAAGCAAATATACTTAACGAACCCCTTGTTAATGTTACTACGGTGGAAGCACAATGCAGCTAAAAGCTGTGTAACAAAGGCTTATGCAGATATATTAATAAGTCGTACGGACTGTTAGAGCTCGGCGCTCAGTTTGGCCCACTTCGGGTAGTTCTCACTCATTTGCAACCGAAGTCGTTCCACATTCAGTGTTTGCAACTTCACAGTCACAATCGGTGTCCTATCGACAACGGGTGTGTCGGTAAGGAAGTAAAGGAAAAACAGTGTTTCCCAAAGTTTACTATTGTTTTCAAATTTCATTATCAGTTTACATTTATCATAATAATCATAATGGATGCTCAAAGGTGCGATTCCTGTGGCGACCATTTGTCAGATGGGGTGCTCTGCACTGTGTGTAAACATGTCCTCCATTTTCATTGTGCCGGTATTACCGAGTCTGGATTTCGCAAGCTGGGAGACCGAAAGCTAACATGGCGATGTAATAAGTGCAGGCAGTTGTCCAGTTCTCCAAGGTCGCCTCAGCCTACGTATGATTCCTCTATACTAGAGGAAATACGTGGGCTGTCAGCCAAACTAGCGCCAATGGACGGATTAAGGGATGAGATAATGGCGCTGAGGGGTGAGTTCGCCGAAATGAAATCTTCGTTGAATGCCCAAATTGCAGACATGCTAGCTCAGTTCACGAAGAAAGTTAACGCCGTTGAGAAACGTGTGGATGATTTGGAGCAGGCCCGTGAACAAGTTGTCCAGCTGCAGGCTAGGGTGGAAAAGATGGAGGCGGAGGGCAACGACAGAGATCAATGGTCGCGCATGTCCAATATTGAAATAAAGGGGGTTTCGCAGGCGTCTAATGAGAACCTTTATGAAGTTGTGAATGCCATCGGTGCGAGGATAGGCCATCCGATCAATAAGGCGCAAATTAACTTTATATCCAGAGTCCCAACACGTGAGAAAGACCGAACTAGGCCCATCATTGTCAGTTTCTGCAGCCGAAGTATTAAGGAAGAGTTTATGGCTGCATCTAGACTAGGACTGAAGACCTCGCCTCTTATGGCGGGCCATATCGGATTGTCTGGCCACGGGAAAATATACATAAACGACCACTTGACCATTTATAATAAATTATTACTTTCCAAAACAAAAAAGATAGCAGCCAAGATGAATTTTCGGTACGTATGGATAAAACATGCAAAAATACATGTCAGGAAGATGGACTCGTCGCCTATAATTACCATAAGATCAGAAAGGGATCTGTCGAAGCTCGCATGATTATTATTTTGGCCATATGTATCTTATATTTCACTGAGACTTTTGTTTACCCTAAATCTAGATTCAATCCAGTGATTCGCAAAGAACACTTTGAGAATCGTTGTCCAAACTGTGTCGATCGTGATTTTCATTATAACTTGCAATTACCTGATATCGATATACCATCCCTGTGTCAATGTGAAAGTAGACTTATGACATTTAAAATAAGGATGATTTCTGTGTGCGACCAGTTGCGTCTTGTGGCTGTTGACGATTTGCCTAATATGTACCCACTAGTATTGTCGTCTGTTGCATGTGCGCGATGGGTTGGGGCGAGCTTGGTAACATTTTGTTCACGGGCGTGCCTCATACCGTCGCGTGCGTGTATCTTTGTGTTCACCCAGAACTGGTTTGATTGCTTTCCTAACATTCTATTTTCCGTACACTGTGTCTTGCAATGCCTAATGAACTGTGTTAAAATGCGATGTAATTCTACCTACTTAAATATTTATAACATTGTCCTAAGTTATAAAGTTTTTAAACTTATTCAATTTATTCCTGTATTAGTTGTATGTTATGCTGTTATTGTAAGGCTTTTCAATGGTTGATATTAGTATTTATTACCAGAATGCTCGTGGATTACGTACTAAAACTACAGGGTTGTTTCGCAAAGTATGTGCTAACTCGTTTGATTTCATCGTCATCACAGAAACCTGGCTAAACGATGGTTTTTTTGATGGCGAATTGTTTGACGGTCGTTATCTGGTCTGGAGGAGAGACCGGGATTATTCGCGTACTGAACAGGAGCGAGGGGGTGGTGTGTTGGTGGCAGCTAGGAGGGAACTCGCTGTCGTTGAGAGGCTTGACTGGCGTAGTTCTGCCGAGGATATGTGGGTGACATTAACGGTACGAAAGTCAAAAAATACTAGACCACAGTTCACTGGTAATATACATATATGTGCTGTGTATTTGTGTGATGAAAACCAAGGCGAGTGCTACAATGCCCAGTTAAATAATTTCATTACAAACTTAAATCAGCTTATTGTTTCTAATCCATTGGATAAATTCATAGTTATTGGAGATTTTAATTTTGCTCATAAAGTAAAATGGTCGCCCTCATATCCCGGTAGCGGCGAACTGCTGCCCCATGACATAATCTGCTCCCATATTGAAGATAGTTTAAACACCATTGAAATATGTAGTCTGTCTCAATATAACTGGGTCAGGAACGCTAATGACAGATTATTGGATTTAGTGTTCTCAAATGACTCGGTAACGGTGTCTAGTAGTCGCGATGATCCCTTGGTTGCGCCGATAGATGACCACCATGTTCCTATAGTAATTCAGGTGCGGTCAGTTGATGTTCACTGCCTTGGGGACAGACCACACCGGAGGTATCTGTTTTCGAGAGGGGATTATGACACCATTAAATTAAATTTGGACAACTTAAATTGGAAAGAGCTCCTCTCCACTGGATCCCTAGATGAGGCAGTCTCTGTTTTTTATACTAAACTGTATGAGCAAAGGGACAAGTATATACCTTTGGTGTCATTAAAACAGTTATCACATCCGGTGTGGTATAGCTCAGCCCTAGTTAAGGTTCTCAAGGAGAAATATAAATACCACCGCAAGTTTAAAACATATGGTAACCTCTCTGACTATCATTCATTTTCATTGTTGAGGGGTAGAGCTAGGGTCATGGAAAGATCATGCTATGATCAGTACTTGCAAAAAATAGAAGCTTCCATTATAAAAAATCCGAAGGTTTTCTGGAGGTTTGTGAAGAACCAAAGGAATGCAGGTGTAATACCAGCATTTATGCATTATGATAATATCACAGCATGTACCGGTGAAGGAATAAGTAATTTATTCTCTTCCTACTTCCAGTCAACATTTCAGGACCCTGATCCTGGTGGAAATACTAATAATCTCTGTAATGGAAACAGTGTTGCATCGATTGGTACAGTGAACATAAACCCTGGTCAGATATTAAAGCTCCTTAAGACATTGGATCTGTCCAAATCGGGGGGCCCTGATTTAATACCACCCATGTTCATAGTCCGCTGTGCTGACAGCCTTGTGACACCTATATGTGTCCTGTTTAAGAGGTCCCTAACAGAAGGCATAGTACCACACATCTGGAAGTCAGCATTTGTCACCCCGGTGTTCAAGAAGGGGAACAGATCGGATGTGGCAAGTTATCGTCCCATTTCTAAGGTCTGTTTGTTCTCCAAAATTCTGGAACGGGTTGTGTACACAGATGTATATGCGGCTGTCAGGTGTGTTCTGGGTGATGAGCAGCATGGCTTTGTGAGAAATAGGTCCACAGCATCAAATTTGATTCTCTCAAATGAATTTATATCGGATGGCATGGAAGGGGGAGGTCAGGTGGATGTTATATATACAGACTATAAGAAATGTTTTGACCGGATAGACCATCAACTGCTATTGGAGAAATTACTGGCGGCAGGAATTCATGGAGACCTATTTAGATGGTTTTCATCATATGTGGAAAGCAGGACACAAGCTGTGGTTCTTCAGGGATACGAATCTGCTTGGAGAACTGTCCCCTCGGGCGTCCCACAGGGCTCGGTCTTGGGGCCTCTGCTGTTTCTATTGTTTATTGCTGACGTTAGCTCTTGTTTTAAGTATTCATACATCTTACTCTATGCTGATGACCTAAAAATACACAAAAAAATTAAATCTTTATCAGATACACAGGACTTACAGACTGACCTTGACAGATTCGAGTTATACTGCTCAAATAATAGACTCCAACTCAATGTAGAAAAGTGTTATCAATTATCATACACATGGTCGAGATCTACAGTGGGCTTTGGTTACACATTAGCGAACCAACCTATTACTAAAGTTAATAGTGTTAAAGATTTGGGTGTTATACAGGATAGCAAGTTGATTTATGATCAGCATATTAATTCTATAGTAACCAAAGCATCTAAGGCCTTGGGTTTCATCTTGAGAACATCAGCCATCTTCCAGGATATCAAGCCAATTAAAGTTTTGTATTGTGCTTATGTGCGTAGCCATTTGGAGTACTGCTCTCAAGTTTGGAATCCTCAATATGACGTTTACAAATCAGCAATTGAGAAAGTCCAAAGGAAGTTTATGAGATATTTAGACTATAGGACACAGCAGAGGTCCATGGATTATAACCATCGATGTAGACGGTTTCATTTTCTTACCCTTGAATATAGAAGACATATCAATGATTTGTGTTGCTTAGCTGACATTGCGAGTGGTAGAATAAATAGTAGTGAACTTTTGTATAATATAGGCTTAAGAACCAACCTGATTGGACTGCGTCAGCGACCGCTACTTAATGTGAAGTTCGCAACAGCGAATTATAGGCGCAATTCCTTTTTCTTGAGGAGTGCATCTAGTTATAATAGTCTTCCTCCTACTCTAAACTTTGATCTGTTCTGCACACGGGCTATTACCGTTAGGAAAAATATGGCAAAGGCCTTTTTTGATTAGGATTGAGTCATGAAGCGGGGGCAGTTGGGTCGGATCACTCTCGTTAGTATATGTAGGTAGCACATGGATGCAACGAATCATGAATGGAAACATCTAGTATTATTAGCACTATAACACTTGGGCACAGTTTTGGTGAATTTAATTATGTCTGTTGGCACATTATTGCATTGAAGCCACTTTGTTTACGTAGTGGATCTTGTTTCCGATTTTGCATTCGTCGGTATGGTTTGGTAATGATCTGGATCAGCTTGAATAGTCTATAGTATGTTGTACTTTTGTGTAAATATTCATTATTTTGTGTAAGTACATATGTTATTTGTTATTTTTTATATTGTACCATGTAAAAACAACAAACAAAATTGAGATTGCATGTGACAGGGAACTGGGAATTGTCAACTCAATCAAACCATAGAGTTTTTAATACTCTGTGGTATTTATGTCACAGAGTGCTTTTGATGAGTTGTCTTTGGTTTAAGGCCAATAGACAATTGCAATCGCACTCTTTAATGGTCGTCAAATAAGAGCGGTGACACATAATCATCAGAGTAAGATGAATTACCTTGTTATTTAAGTACATGTATAAATGAGTTTATAGGAGTCAGTGTATATTATATTATTTGTTATGTATACTTTAATATGTTTGGGTATATCTAAATGTGAAATTTAAGTGTTCTTTTTTCTTCTTTATCCTAAGTATATTTTATATTATAATCACCTATTTACGGAGGCTTGTTGTTAGCAACATATGTTTACCTTATTTATATATATCTATTTCTGTATTAGTCTGTAAGCCTTCTTCAACAATAAATAAATAAATAAATAAATAAAAACTTCAAGTAAACTATTAGGTATGACAATATTGCCATACCTAATAGTTCCTTACTTTAAAGTCTTTTGAACGAGAATATACACATTAAACTAGATACTTTGTAATGTTGGTTGCGATGTCACGAAAGCTTCCATTAGCGGTTGTGGCAGACGCTCTCTAGACACGAAAGATTCGGTGAGTTTCCGTTTGCCACATGGCACAATAAATAAATCTACTCAAGCCGGGTGAAGTCCCACACTTTAATCACTAGGCTACCGCTGCCGCTGTTTAGAACACAACATTCAGGTAGGAAGACTTACTATCAACTCTATCCCATTCAATTGGTAATAAACTACCAGCACCAGCGAGCATAGGATTATAGTGACTTTTTGGCTGTCGAGGATTTATGACAAATTTTATGAAAATTCGCTAAACAATACGACCTGTACCTACAAGAGAACAACTCACTACTTTTGCTCGGTCAATTAATAACCTCCTGCAATGTCGTCGAGAAGTTACACCTGAAGCAGTACTGGGATAGCCGTTATGAGGATACGTTCCTCGCCTCAGTTTCAGGATGGCACTACTATAAAGTATCAATCATAATTTGTAATATTCTTACTGGCCCTTCAAGCAAAACTAAGTTACTGGAGTTAGGACTGAGTTTACGACAATAGACAACTTGCGGATCGAACTCAGGCCGGGTAAGGTCTCACATTTTAATCACTAGGCTACCACTGTTTAAAATAATTATAATATACTATAAAGACTTACTTTAAATATTTGTCATAGTACATGTTAGTTAAATAATGGACCTTTGCCGAAAACAATAGGGAAAAGAAAATATATCTGTTCCAGCTTTGTATTAACTTAATAATGAACCCAAACTAATTAACTTCCCCTGGTTTGGGTTACATAAATAAGCATTCTTAAATATAATTACTACCGCGGTGCTGGGATTGACACAGACCACTTCTTGGTTGTCAGCCGAGTAAGAGGTCTGTTTCAGCGGTGGAGGCACCGTGTGCGTGAACCTGTTAGTGTACTAGAACGCATAAAAGTTGAGAATTTGCAAGAGATAGGTATAAAAGAGGAATTTGTGAGCAAACTAAGCAAAAAGTTTGATAATTTAGATGAAGTATGTGAGATTGAAGAATTATGGAAGCCGATTAAGGAAGGACTCGTGGAAGTTGCGATTGAACTGTGTGGTGTGAGCAAGAGAAGCCAAGGATGTAAGTTAAAAAGAATGACCGCGGAAGTTCTGAAAGCGTTGTCTGATAAGAAGAAAGCATGGTTGGACTTGCTGGCTACAAAGGCCAATCAAAGAATGCAGAAGGCAACAGATGAGGATGTACGAATGGCCAACGATGAGTATAAAAGGTATAAGCGTGTGGCAAAAGAGGTGTTAGTAAGAAAGAAGGAGAATGATAGAGATGAATTTGATAAAAGGTTATCTGGTGACTTCCAACAGAATATAAAATTCTTTTGGAAGTCCATAAAAGCGGTGAGGAGTCAACAGACCACATCACCGCTTAATAAGATCAGAAACCAGGATGGAAGTTTTGTGGGAGGAGAAGAGTGTGTGCTAAAAATATGGAAGGAGTATTTTGAAAGTCTATTTGATAAAGAGGATACGCAAGTGCAAACTCATTTTTGTGAAATGAATGAAATTGGTAATGAAAACGACATTAGCACGGAAGAAATAGTGGAAGCATTGAATAGTATGAAACTAGGCAAGGCTGCTGGGATTGATAGGGTTTCCGTTGAGATGCTGAAAGCAGGACGTGGCGTGGTGATTGACCAGCTGTACCGCCTTTTTAATCTGTGCTGGAGGAATGGCAGCGTACCAAAAGAATGGTCCAAAGCGGTCATTGTGCCGCTGTACAAAGGAAAAGGGTCGCAGCAAGAGTGCAAAAATTACCGCTGCATAAGCCTGCTCAGCATCGTCGGTAAACTGTATGCGAAAGTGTTGATAAAAAGAGTGATGAATGAAAGTGAAGGAAAAATGTGGGATGTTCAAACAGGATTTATGAAAGGAAGGGGATGCAAGGATCAGGTCTTCTCCTTACGATGCATAGCAGAAAAAGTTTTGGCGAAAAGCCAAAAGGTATAATGCGTATTCGTAGACCTAGAGAAGGCCTATGACAAAGTGGTGAGGAATGAACTATGGTCAACATTGTCTTTGTACGGGGTGAGCAGCAGCTTGATACGAGCACTGAAATCTCTTTATGAGGGCTCAAGTGCTTGTGTCAGGATCAACGGAGCTTGCACGGACTTCTTTAATATAGAAAGGGGTGTGAGACAGGGTTGTGTAGCGTCACCGTGGCTGTTTAAACTGTACATGGACAGTTGTTTGAAAGAATTGCAAGAGAGTGCGTGTGGTATAAAACTGAACGAGCTGACCATCAAATGCCTCCTATATGCTGACGATCAGGTGATCTTAGCTGCATCGGCGGAGGAGTTGCAGTTGATGGTTAATATTATGCATGAGGCGCTGAAAGGTAGAGGAATGAAAGTGAATGTAAGTAAGACTAAAGTAATGGTTTTTGAAAGAGAGGAATGTATGACGAATTGCCCTATTATTATCGAAGGGCAAAGAGTGGAACAGGTGAAAGAATTTGTATACCTGGGTTCAAAATTTACGAGGGATGGAAAGTGTGACCAGGATATTGAGAGAAGAGTTTTGGCAGGAAATCAAGTGAATGGGGCGATGCATACCTTTATGAGCAGTCAAAACGTGTCTAAGAAGGCGAGAGTGGCTGTGCATAGGGGTGTGCTTATCCCCACACTTATGTATGGTAGTGAAAGTTGGGTGTGGCAGAAGAAGCATGAAAGTAAAATTAATGCAGTGGAAATGAGAAGTCTGCGAAGTATAGCTGGAGTGAAATTGATGGACAAAGCAAGGAATAGCGTGATTAGAAAACAATGTGGTATAACTGAAGATGTAGTGACAAAGATAGAAAAAGGGATGCTTAGATGGTTCGGACATGTTGAGAGGATGGATGAAAATAGACTGACTAAACAGATCTATAAGGCGATAATGAATGGGCAAGCTGGTAGGGGTCATCCTCGGCGTACGCATGGTAACCAAATTGATGACCTGCTGGAAAAAGGCCAGGTCAAGAGTACCCTTAACCGGCGAGCTTGTATGAACGCACTTATGAAAGTAGAAGAAGCGAAAGTGGTATGCCAGGATCGTAGCAAGTGGAAAGCCATAGTCTCTGCCTACCCCGATGGGAAACAGGCGTGATGATATGTATGTATGTATGTAAATATAATTAAAATAAACACAGTAAAAAAATGGCGGCGCGTGCCAGTAAAGGTAGCTTGAGGAAGTCCATCATTATTGCAGACATCGCCCTCCATCCTGTCAGGTTCAATTCGATCCAGACTCTCAAGTTTTGCTATAAACTTGCTCGTTTCATATTAAAAATAAATTTTAATTAACTGAATAATGTCTAACTAGGGTATTGTTCACAAGTAGAGCTTTGTTCGCGACCTATGCTATTATATTAGAATACATTACAAGTTCTACCACACAGTATCGTAATAATTGCAAACAGAACCAAGCAGCGTTACCGCCGGGCGGGAACTTCTTACGAGTTTGCATTGTTCGTATGAACTTCAGTGAATACAATGAAAATTTCATGGCAATACTTTAACCAAATACGACCAGCTTTCAAAATAATCGCGTTTAAACATACGTGGGGGAAAATATGCAAACTCTTTTCTTCAAGCATAGTTCTTGCTCTGGTGTTTTCACGCACTTTAGATGGGAGGAGTAACATATTGTCGAGATGATGGTCAACGTGTCGTCTAGTTAATAGCCACGTAAAGTAAAATTGCATTCGTCGTAATTTTTCATGATTACTTTGGTGACAGCAGAAAGAAAGCTGCTCTCAACGAAACCACTATTTTTCGCAGAGCTGAGGACCGAATCCCGCTCGAACTTGAACTTTTTTCCTCAATAAATTATAATATACTAGATGATGCTCGCAGCTTCGCCCGCGTGAAATTCGGTACCCGTGCCCGCTTCCTGTGGAAACATCTTCTCGGGATGAAAAGTAGCCTTATGTATTATTCCAGACTATAAGCTATCTCTGTACAAAATTTCAGCGCAACCCGTTCAGCCGTTAGAGCGTGATTGAGTAGCAAATATCCAAACATCTTCACAAACTTTCACTTTTATAATATTAGTAGGATAGCAGGATTACTATTAAGCCTTAGAAGCTGTACAGTATACCGACGTTAGCATTTGATACATAAAGTAAAACCTTCACAAACCGTAGTGAAGCAACAAGAATTATAATATGTCGTAGGCCTCCGTGTGTACAAGGGCCGTGTACAAACATCCCGCGGTAGTCACAAAGACATTGTTCTCGGTTCCCTATACATTTGCCGGCGGCGGCGGCGGCACTTATGCTGGAAAATCTTACTGAATATTTTAATGACAAATATGTTTTTTGGAACTAACCTTATTCTTTTTTCGTACAGAATGAATGGATGCCGAAACTAACCTATATTTTGTGGCATTTAATAATATATTAATTCCTAGCGGATATCACGTCGTTTCACCCGCGTAGTTCTCATTCTCGTGGGAATAAGAGGATGTCACCCGAGCATAGTGTAGCTTCCCATCAGTGAAAGAATTTTCAAATCAGTTCAGAAGTTAAGGAGCCTATTGATTTCAAAGAAAGACACAGACAAACAAACAATCAAAGCTTTCCTCTTTATAATATTAGTATATATTTACCACACCTATGTTAAAATCTTATAATTATGATGGTATTCCAATGCAGTCATTTCGATACCACATTCTCTCATTCATATACAGTTGTGAGGACGTGTACTTAGGGTCGGGACGCGACGTGTGCAAAGGTAATCAGTAAATGGAGGGCTAAGTAGCGAAATGTCCTATAAAGGCCTGACTCACTAACCTTCATTATGCAGACTCTTCGTAAGCTTTGATGTTTAATTCAACCCCAATTAATTTTCAGATAAAATACAGCGGTCGTTTACAGACATTAATATAAGTCGTACGGAGTATGTACTCGTAATTCAATATTCAAAAGAGATACGTGTCCTGACTGCTATATATTGTGGAATTTTTGCTTCTGTAGTCTCAATAGAAGGATACACTTTCTTCAAAAGCAAACGATTAAAAAATCCACGCGCTGGGCAAGCTCCGACAGAAAATACATTGGTTCTTATGTCGTGTGCTATGAAAAATTCCAGCGCAACTCGTTTGACTCCTGCACGAAAGAGAATATTGAAATACTTGCTCATGTTAAGAAAAGAAATAAAAAAACATCTTGGAGTTGGCAATCAAAGCTGGTTTTTTTTTGCTGACATTTGCTTAAACGGCAAATGCTAAAAACAATTGTATAGATTTCGGTACAATGTTAAACAGTAATGGGCTGATTTTTGAGGGAATATAGAATCATCCACGAGAGAAGTCTAGAGAAAATAAATAACAATACACATCACTGTTTTCGCTCAGGCAGAGAAAACAACTAAATGAGGGCTTCGTAAAAATTTCCGCGACAGTAACGACTCAAATGGGATCAAACTTCTGATAAACTAATATGTATCTCAGCAATGCTTATTTTGACTTTGATAACTTAGAGATATTAGCTTTTCGTAGAATCGTTGCTCTCGAATATGGAAGTCAAACTTGTTACGTACTAAATGTTTCCATATTTCCCTAGCAAGTAAACAAGAAGTGACAAGAAGGCGTTAGTTTTTCCTCCCGGCAGTAGAAGGGGAGGGGGGGAGGTGTGATGTGGCTGACACTTCATTAAAACTTGGTCGGTGACTTCGAAAATATTTCACAACTACTGACGTCGGAGTGTCGTGACTTTTCTGCATTAATTAATATCTAAGACTAGTTTTATGTAAGTTTTAAAGTCCTTTTAGACATCAGAGACTGAAGTAACAGTGTAAATGACAACTTTAAAAATAACTGTACCAGCTGCTGTACGATATGTTTCAAAAACCACTTTTTATTTTAGACGATTATAAGACTTTTTTATACAATAGTAACTCCGCATAAATTACTATTATTAAAGTAAATAGTACTTAACTAATAGCATTTTTTTTTTGCCTGACTTAAGTTTTCTGTACATACTACCAAATAATAGTATTACATACAGATAGGTAACTCCCTGCTCCCCACTGAACAAGTTTCCCCGCCCCCGCCACGGCTGTCTTATCGTTGGAGGGTGTTTTGAGGGAACGTTTGCTTAACGTGTTTTTAGTGTAGGTGACAGAATTTGTAGGGAGTTTCCATTCTGTGATACTGCTACAACAGAAGTTAAGGTTTCCGCAGAAGGTTTCGCTGTACATTAACTATCTATGTGACTCCGAACTTTACTCTGAAACTGACTTAAGGTTTTTCAAAAATATCTTTTAGGATAACAACTAGAACATTGTACTACGTATATTGCACTATTAAATTGAAAAATACACATTACAGGATCACGTTTGAGTTGAAAAGTGAAACTTTGACAATTAAAATCGGGACAATACAGGTATAGAAATAAACCGTATCTGGACACTAAAACATTGTGGAACTATATAACTAATATTGGAATTGTTTACAAGGGTGCTCTGTCATATAAATAGTTTCCAAACTATTGTGTAATATATCATTTACTGAAATTATATACTCGTATTACACAATAACTATAGTTATAATATAGCTATACTAGCTGATGCCCGCAGCTTCGCCCGCGTAAATTTTCACTTCCCGTGGGAACTTATTCCCGGGATAAAAAGGAGCCTATTGTTATTCCAGACTATAATGTAGCAAATTTCAGCTAGATCCGTTCAGCCGTTCAAACGTGAAAGAGTAACAAACATCCACACTCACAAACATTCGCATTTATTAATACGCTTTTATTAGGTCGTCGTGTATGTAACTAACAATGTAATGGAATCTAAGGAAACTAATATAACCATCTTCCAAGGATCGTAGCCTCATGAAAATTGGCAGATGTATGTAGTTTTGATGACAATACAATAATATGGTACTGTCAAACTGATGATGATGGAGCCGGAAGATAGGCACTGAAAACAGGTGGAATCTAAGGTAGCTAATTGAACCAGCTTCCAAGGACCGTAGCGTCATGAAAATTGGCAGATGTTTGTAGTTCTGATAACAATACAATAATATGGTGCTGTCAAACTGATCTAATGATGGAGTCGTAAGATATGAACTGTAACTTCATGATTGAACATCGTATCATAGCTGTGTTTGGATTTGTTAGAAAAGTCGTGTAATGACCTTTGACCACGATTAGGGTTTAAGGTTATAACAAACCTGTTATATATTGAAGTTAATATTGAGTGTAAATATTGACATAGGTACCTGCATAAAATGTATTATGTATTAGAGTAATAATCAAATAAATATTCACGGACATCTCACACAGCGCTATCTGATCCCAAAGTAAACTAGGAATAACCTACTTGTGTTATGGGTATCAGACCACGGATATTAATACTTATATACTTTTAAATACATACATATTATACATAGAAATACCCAGACTCTTGAGACAAACATTTAAGGGTCACATAAATATTTGTCTCCGGCGGGAATCGAACCCACGACCTCCAGCGCCGCAGGCGGCATCACTACCGACTGCGCCACAGAGGCAGTCAAATATTTTCACATTAGTCAAACTCAGACAAAACACCATGTAATACAGAAATCCCTACTAATATTATAAATGCGAAAGTAACTCTGTCTGTCTGTCTGTTACGTTTTCACGCCTAAACCACTGAAACGATTTTGATGAAATTTGTTATAAAGATAGTTTGAGTTTAAGGGAAGGACATAGGCTACTTTTTAACTGACTGCGCGAAAGGAGGGTAATGTTTTTATGCGATAACGACTTCTACGCGGATGAAGCCGCAGGGAACAGCTAGTGAAGGTATAAATGTTGTGGCTAAAAAGTATAAAATAAATAAATGGTTTAAAAAGCCCTAGAAAAATACGCTTTTACAATGCACGAAAAAACCAAAAATAAATTATGGATCGTTCAAGTTGCCTCTATTTCTAGGCTGAAGTGTAAACTATGTGCTTTTAGTTATAAAATTTGATTGTAAAAGCGTGGGGCGCTAGAACAAGAAAGACTTTTTAGTACGCAAATTCCTATTAATACTAATCCTTATATAATAAAAATCCTGGCGAAAGCTGCATGAGGTCGCACAAGAGCATAACGTTTATGCTGCCAAAGGGAACGCCTCTTCTTTCAGGCAATTAAGTAAATACATGAGGGGAATACGTTAACAGTTGCAAAATGTAAAGTTCTTGTTCGAGAACGAGATATCTTTGGTTACCGTTAAAAACCCGCTTGGGGATATATGCGTTTGTATTCTTATTACATGATTACTACATATTGTACTCAATATCTCGGAATGCCGAAACTTTAAGGACCTACCTATGAATTAACTAATAGAGATCCGTAACGGTAATAGGTTTGCTCCTATTACGCGGGCGTCACGAAAAACTGGCAAAAGTGGGTGTTGAAAATGCGTAGGCGTGATATAACTACTTTACTTTTCAAGTAAGTATGTTATGCATTTCAATTAAAGCCTATCATCGTTAATACATTTCCGAAATTTAAAATGATATTAATAATAGTAAAAGTCACAATAGATACATAAAGGCGTGACAGTGTAGATTAATAGTTTAAAAACACGAGAAAAACACGCTTTATAAATGTGACCTTATCCTTAATCTGACAAGACATCGTGCAGCTTCCGCCAGGAAAGTCTTTCCTGTTCTAGCGCCCTACGCTTTTACAATCAAATATTATAACAAAAAGCACATAGTTTTTACACTTCAGCCTAGAAATAGAGGCAACTTGAACGATCCATAATTTATTTTTGGTTTTTTCGTGCATTGTAAAAGCGTATTTTTCTAGGGTTTTTTAAACCATTTATTTATAATATTAGTAAGAAGTAAGAAGTAAGATAGTAAGAAGTAAGATATAGCTTAAAAGTTAATCACTAGGATGCCAAGCCAAATTTGGAATAACATAATGCCCTTTTGGGTAAACAGTGACACCATTTACCCAAATTTCTTGCGTGGAACTACTGGGAGTAAAGTTCAATCAATCAATTGTTCCTTTACTCCCAAAAGTGTCGCGCAAGAAGTTCAGTGACGGAACTAGTGATTCTTTTGTATACCCCGCGGGAAAAGTCCTTCCCGCCAGCCGTCGTCCGATAATTTGCTTCCAGTACTTATTAGATCCCTACTAATAAATAAATGCGACAGTAAGTCTGTCTGTCTTTTTTTTATACCACTAAGGTGGCAGACAAGCATACGGCCCACCAGATGTATACTGTCTGTCTTTTCTGTCTGTCACACCTAAACCACTAAACCGTTTCTAATGAAATTTAGTTCAGAGATAAATAGAGTTTGGGTAAGGACTAGCTGACCCGGGGAACTACAAGAAAATTTAAAAGGCAAAATAAATGATTTCGTAAAAAGCCTAACATTTCGACCTTACAAACGCAGTAAACTCTACGACAAAGCATACTCTTGTAACCAAAGAAATACGCTCGTACTAACAAATAAATAATGAGCAAAAACACAATGGTGACTGTTGCTTACGGCTAATTAAGGCCGGGGTCCGTACATACGGAGTTTCTACGCGTCCGACAACTCTCATTACATCTGATTAATAATTACCGAATTACACTCCGAAGGGACTCGGACTTAATGTCAAAGAGAAGTCACTCAGCTCGCTAATAACGAAATGAAATGTATTCGTGAAGGTCACATTTACAGCCCAATTCACAAGGCAATACGTTGGGACTGTGAGAAAAAAAAAGTCTACGTAAAAACTCACGAGCACTTCTTGGCTATTAGAAGCCAGAAAAATTTTTTTAAAGGCGGAAAATCCTTCACGAAGGACTAAAAAACTTCACGTAACACCCAACAGCCTATAGTTGGGAGCCCCGAGTAAGCCCTCGGAAGGATGTCCCAGGACTCCCAACTATGTTTGTTTACTAATTGCATTATTTACTAATTACACAACTGAAATATCTCTTTGGTTACATAAGATTAAGCTGTAATTGTAATTTTACCTTACTATATTAAACACACACCCAATGACCCCTACTTTATTTCACCTAAAACAGTACTATGAAACTTCAAGCTACGTACCTATATTGCTACACAGCTACGACGTAGCTAGACACGCGTAGACGATAAAAGCGTAGCACATCGTAGCGGGCCGGGTAGAAACGGGTCCTTTTCAGAATACGAATGTACAATAATAGTTCTTGGACTTAATACAATGTTATTACAGTAACTTACAAATTTTCCTTCAGGCGGTACATAAATATTTTAGTTTCTTATTTTATCTCCTACTTAGCAATAAGTACTAGAAAAATTCCCTTCGGGCGGTATATAAATATTTTAGTTTCTTATTTTATATCCTACTTAACAATTAGACTTAACCTTTAAGCTCTTTTATGATTAAGAAAACAGGGCAGTTTCACACGCTGCTTGATGAGTCTGACGAAGAAATATCCTCCTTTCAAACACCTTATGTGACGTAAACGAAGTTGCGGGTTTAGCTAGTAAGTACCTACTAAAGATAGTAGTGATTTTCTAGTAATTTATTATACAAGCGTTTCGCATTACAGTCGTATTTGAAATATATTTTGTTTTATAGAATACATCCCAGTAGCGTAGTGATTGGTGAGAGTTTAACAAAGGGGTTTGACTGGGTGGATTTAGAAGAAGTGTTGACGATAATCACGCTGGTTCATCCCTTATAGTTATGCCTTTATTCCCAAAGTTTTTCGTAGAAACATATTATATGTCCACATATCCGAATTTGCTTTTTGTCCAACGTAATAGGTAGTGGTCTATTGCAAAGACTTCTATATAAAATGAGGTAGACATGCCCTACGCACCGATTTTTGAAACCTATAAACTGCGCTAATTAGCAGCGTTGTTCGCACTGTTGTGAGTCAAAACTTCGAGAGTAGGTACTCAACTTGCAATTGGAGTCCATACGCCTTCTCTTTTACTCTTGTTCTATCCGTATATTGCTATTGTGTGTGGTGACAATTACGTAAATAGTATTTATAAGTGAGTGTAGTCTTAGCAATGTGTGTGTTTGAGGATTGCTTTTGAAATCTCGCTTGTTAGAGTACGGCGCGTCTACCTCAGTTTATATAGAAGTCTTTGGTCTATTGTCGTATTGCAATTGATAGACACAGGTTGTGGCCACCTGCTGTTTAATTTTTTTTCGTATGTATCTCGACGTTAATAAAATTGTTGAAATTTGTATATTACAGCAGACAATTTGAAAATTCAACTAGTTTACACCCATTTCTTCGTTTCGTTGATAACAAATGGAACTGCCAGCAGCAGGGCTACAAGTGCTTCCCATGCCGACTTCAACATCCGATTATTCTCTCTTTCAATTTCTGTACACAAAACTAGAGGCCCTATTACTTATCGTAACGCATCAAGATACTAGCTCACCGGAATGAATAGAACAGGTTGTATTTACGCAACGTCATACACACATTACCTACGTAACTTTCCGGTTCAAAGATCTATTGTAGGACTTGTGGTACTCACAGATGCTGGTAATCTTTTGTTGTGCTGTCAAGTATAGTACACTCTTCAGATATGAATATTTTAATGGAGATATTTTCCATTTTTATACGGGTTTACAAAAGTATTAGGGTCAATATGCATGGCTTCACTCTTCCTGAATTAACAGAGAGATAATGTGAGTTACACAGATCTTAAAAAATGCGGACGTAAAGTCGACGTATCATGGAAGAATAATAAATGACCACCTATTAACAAATATGCGTGCCATCGAGGGATTCTTATCTAAAGAAACGATGCGCGGCGGCAGTGTGACACAGTTTTCTATCTGTGTGAGGTATAAGAATGTATAATAAATTTTACCAATTGATACAGTCACGTCATCGCATAATATACGTCAAGTTGATATCAGTTGGTACCAATGATATGACTATAAAAAACTATGGGGGCCCAAATTTGACATTTAAATCGTGCATATTTTTAAAATATTTGTGATATTTCTAGTCTACACAAATAAAAAAAAACGTTCCTATTTCAATCAATAATTATATTAATTTAATAACAAGTTCATACTTGCAATGTTTGTTTTCAAACTAGTTACGGATCGTCCCCAGAGTACGAGCTTCTACAGTTTTCTTGTGCGAATATTAAATATTATTAGCCACACAGAAAAATAGGCGATATTTATCGTTATTGAGATATTCGAAGAAATCGCAATATTGAGGTTCGCGTATGTGTGCATAAAAAATAGATTTTGATATATCCTTCTATTTGAAGCTATATACACAGATCTTAAGTGAAACAACATATTGTGTGATTTAGGGGATTTAGGTATATCAATAGAACGAGCGAATGCAGTAAGTGAAATCTTCATTATCGGCCAAATTGTCTGTGTTTTTTTGTGTGTCTCCTTCTCTACAGATCCCAGTCCTGCACTGATTTTCTATTAAACTAGTTCATGTGCTCATTGATTTAATTGACTTTTTTAACCGCGTAGGCATTATTTTTCCATTTTAGTATAAAATTGCTGACAACGTATGTAGCCTACTAATATCTTTTTATAAAAGCTTGAAGTTTGCTTTTGCGTCGTTTATAATTTACAAAATCGACTCTCTGAAAGAAACGTTTAACTAATTAATTCTACAAAAGTTGTATGAAGTTTGCTAACATAAGTTGTATCCGGTGGCTAAGGCTGCTTAAACATTCTCTTTCCCCAAAATGTACACCACAAATTCATTAAGATTCCCTCTAGAGAAACCATAATGCGGAATGGCAACACACGATTCATAATATATGACTAGACTTTTAACTCCTTCCAAACTTTTTACCACAACTTTTGAATTATTACCCGAACTGCCGAAGAAAGGAGGGTAATGTTTTTTCCTACAGCTATCATAAGTAAATACTGTTTGGTAGCTCTGGCTAAAATCAGATTTCATAGCGCTGTTATGTATTAGAATGTTGGAATAGAGTGCCTTTATGTAAACTGACTTTTTGGCGATAGCACAGTTATTTTTAGATTAACCCTCTCATAGGCGATATTGTCTCTGTCAAACTCAATCAATTTTATATCTTACGCGTGGCCTGTCACACACTTGGCTTTTAATTAAATTGCCTTTTTACGCAATAATAAAACCATGCTGCCTTAATTTCAATCTATAGATAGATCTATAAACTACATTGATTACCATAGATTTATGCGAGGCCACGTCAGCAGAACGCCATGCATAAAGAGAATGGAAAATGAGCATTAAGTACTCCGATTTAATGGAACATAATCTTGCTGAATTATGTTAATTTTACACTATACTTGGTACAAACATTGGATCAGATCGTTTTGAACGCCTACATAATGAATTTTATTTTTGGACCTATCGTGAAGTAATCGCTTCCTTTGAAGGTGGTCATAGTCATCCCACTGTGATCGCTTTCAGTTGAATATTGCGGACCCATTCGAGTGTAAAATATGCTCATCCTACTTATATTATAAATGTGAAAGTTTGTGAAGAAGTTTGAATATAAATGTTACTCAATCACGCTCTACCGGCTGAACGGATCGGGTTCAATTTTACATACATACATACATATGGTCACGCCTTTATCCCCGAAGGGGTAGGCAGAGGCAAATAATATGCCCACATTTCACCTTTGTATAATTTGTCCCACGTAATAGGTGGTGAGCCGTATTGCCGTGTTTAAATGGACAGGCGCAGGTTGTGACTGCCTGCTGTTGAAATAAAGCCTTCAACTTAGCTTAACGACTGCCATTTTACTGGCAACCGGGACCAACGGCTTAACGTGCCTTCCGAAGCACGGAAACGCTCTAATAAATGTCACAAAGTGATCACATGGATGGTCACCCATCCATGGATCGGCCATAGTGAAAGTTGCTTACTGCAGTGATCGTTTACAGAACACTGAGTCCGCGGGGCCACGAGCGCTTCCAATTTTGGTATCAGGATATAGCCCTCTTACAGTCTGAAATAACACATAGGCACTTTCATCACGGGAATATGTTCCCATGGCAATCAAAAGCGGATACCGGATTCTACGTGTATGAAGCTACGAGTATCACATAATATACATATTCGGTAGAGGCACAATATGCGGCCATATTTCATAAGATATACTTGGTCCCATATGTGTAAAGTACAAATCCGCAATAAATATAAGCTGGAGCCACAAGTTCAAAACGACTATTTGTACCATCTGCACGTTGGCGTGTGTGTCGAAAAGCTCTTAAGACCTGAAATTGACAAAGTTTTCAACGCCTTTTGGTTTTAGTAAATTTACAACCTGCGAGATATAGGTATGATATTACACAACTTGGTTAGTAATGTACTACAAAATGAGTAATTCTGCTACAACCACAGACAGTCAGCCAGTTTCACCCCATCATTGAGTAATCAATAGGAAATATTGAGAAGCAATGGTAGGAATAGCAGTTTGGTAACTTGTCAACTTCGTTATTAGAGATATAACGAAATTGCATGTTTGAATTTATCAAGCGGACTGTTTGAAAAATTACTAGATATCAGCGTATATAAAAAATACTAGATTTAGATTTAGCCCCTCTCTATAAAATAGAGTGCAGAGGGGCTTATGGCAAAACTTTGTCTGTAGCTGTGACTCTGTCGCATTAAACTACGTCACTAGGTCACGTAGATCATCTGTTCAAAGTTTGAAATAAAACAAAAATGACAACGTCTATTGGATTGAACTTTCACTTTCACAATAAACGTGTTAGAGAGGGGCAGTCTGGTGAGAACGACCTTACGGCTTTCTTGTTACCTCTCCCAGCAGGTTCATGATCCAGAAAAGATTCGAAGTGATAAGTTTCAGTGGTCGTTGCAAAGTAATGGAAAATCTGTTTCGTTACAAAAAAAAAGTATTAAAATTTCGTATTTCTGTGAAAATGGCAGAAATTTTCAACAAAGGATATCCTTTTAACGTAATAGGAATCTTCTCAATAACGTAAAATCGTAAGCAGGTACAAATATTCATAATAATTGACGTAATTTTAATTTTCTTTTTTACACAAGATGTGAGCACTTAAAAATATTGTATAGATCATATCTTATACGCTGCTCATTGTTAATCCACGACATTCAGATGATTCGACGAATAAAATTAGCAATTACGCATATGAAAAGACGCTGACACAATCTGTGATTGATCAAAGAGTCCAATTACACGACAATAGAAGAGACGACTCCACAAAAGATCGCACAGGTGTCTACACAGCTGTACCGTATTTGATGACAGGCTCATCCTGAAAAGCGATTACCTGTTTAAATAAAAGCATTTTCATCAGTTTATGAGATAAATCAGTATTAAATAAAAAAAGTATAAATTTTTTTTCGCAATTTTATACATAGGTATACTGGAGTAGAGGATGAGACGCGGGTTTACCTGCGTAGTTCCCGGTCCCGTGGGAATACCGGAATAAAATATAGCCTATTAGCTGTTCCCGCGGCTTCGCCCGCGTAGAAGTCGTTATCGCGTAAAAACATAGCCCTTCTTTTGCGCTAAAAAGTACCCTATGTCCTTCCCAGGGCCTCGAACTATCCCTATACCAAATTTCATCTCAATCGCTCCAGCCGTTTAGGCGTGAAAGCGTAACAGACAGACAGACAGAGTTACTTTCGCATTTATAATATTAGTAGGGATTAGTAGGGATGTCACCCGCGGATAGCGCAACTTTCCAATCAATAGTGAAATAATTTTTCAAATCGGTTCAGTAGTTTCGGAGTCTATTCGATGCAAACAAACAAACAATGAAATCTGTCCTCTTTATAATATCAGCACAGTATACAGAGAAAATCTACGATCTGTAGGCTCATAGGCTGTAATGTTACGCCCAAGAATAGGCAGAGGCATAGGATTTGTATATTGTCACTCTACAAAATACCCCAGGTTGAAGTGAAATAACAGATGAGGCAAGGCAGCCTGTTGGTGAGTCACAATGTAAGAAGGCACGAGTCTCTGCGCTCTCAGCTTTTTATTGTTCTTGGTTTTAATTTTTACATTGTAATATTCACCAAGATCGTCTCTTGAAGGTTAAGTTTTTCAACCTCCAGCACATAATGATAAAATATCTTATTAAAAACTTTCTTAATTTTTAAGGCCGATGAAAATTTTGTACGATAATAGGAGGATTATTGAAAGAAAGAAAAAAACAGTGTATTAATTTGGAAACTCACCCTTTATTATAGTTCAAAGATATTTGATGAGAACAGCCTTTAAGGGCCGAATGCCAGAGCGCATTAGGTATTTTTACCACCTCACCTCACCGCGGGCGATACCCCCGTAGCATGCGATCGACATGAACTCATTTGACCCCAAGCACTTTGTTTGGACGTTGCCAGTTGGTGCAATTGGACGTTGACAGTTGGTGCAGCGTGTATTTCATGTCGCACTTTTTGTACCACCAAATAAATTACAACAGAAGTATAAGTTTATCAAACCTTTATAAGACATTTTATTTAGTAAGTGCCTGTTAGCAGGTATATTCAAAATGGGGTTGTAAGAAACCTTTCCTTATTTTTAACCGACTTCAAAAAACGAGGAGATTCTACATTCGTCTGTATGTTTTTATGTATGTTCACTGATATTTCCGTCAATTATAGACGGATTTAATTCTTTTTTCTTTTCTTCAATAGGGTTTACTTCTTCGGTAGTCCCCTTTTTACCAGGTCAGGATCTGATGATGGGATCCAGGAGAAATCGAGGGCAACCACCGAAAATTGTAGGGACAACTAGTGCGTTTGGTAACTTTTTAATGAAGTGCTTTACAGTGGGCGCACTCTAGGCGACAGTCGCGGCGACATGTCGCGGCGACTTGTCTCGCAGTGTGCGCCTGCATCGGGCGACTTGACGCCGTGACAGACGTTGTGCAAGGAACACGTTTTCCAAAGCTGTCGCTGGGCGACTGTCGCCGTGTCGCCGCGACAATAGCGCGACAGACGCGAAGACTCCCCTTGCTTGTCTCGGAGTCGCGGCGACAGTCGCCTAGTGTGCGGAGCTTAGAACAAAATGTATGTAATTTGGCGCCCACAGCTTGTCACCGTGACAAGACGCCTAGTGTGCGCCCACTGTTAATGTACTACAATTTAATGAAGGTCAGGAGTCGATCTGATGATGGAACCGAAAGACAGTCGAGGGAATTATTTAACGATTTACAGCACGTACCTTGTGTTTGGGCTTGATTGATTTGTATTGATAAAAACTTTACACCTAGATAGATATACTTTTCGGTCCACCCGTCACTTAAAATGATGATCAAAAAATTTTTAGTAATAAATAGAACTGACTTCAAAAAAATTCTGAAAAATAAAATTTACATAGCACAAAGTAATAATATGTATTTTGATTTATCAGATTGTATTCAATATGATATTGAAGTTGGTGCCATTAATAATACCTACCTCAACCTATGGGTTTACTTGGCGCCGACTTCAATATGATATTGAATAAAATATGAAAAATCAAAATACATTTATCTTTGTGCCAAGTAAATTTAATTTTTCAGGATTTGTTTGAAGTCGGTTCTATTTTTTACTACTTTTTTTTATCATCATTTTAATTGTGAGACGAGCCGAGAAAAGATAATAAGAAAAAAATCCGTCAATAATTTATGAAATCAATTTGAGCAGTCTTCGAAGAGGTAAGCATAGGTATAACATAAGTAGCAAAAAATTATAGAATGCATCTTGTGAGTAAAGTAATGCGTTTATTTATTTTACATTATAATATGAATAAGACAAGTAACACGCACGCCGCATGTCAGCTTAGACCTGTGTTACAAAATACAACCAATGATAGATGGCGCTGACACCAACATAGTCAATTTGAAGTCAATTTTAAGCCTATTTGAAGACCCTACCCCTAGTTAATATTTGTGCAAAATTTTAATCAAAAATATTGAGTACTTTTCGAGATCCTTCCGGACAAAGCAAAATTAACAGACAAACAGACGACAAACAGACAAAAAAATTCTAACTACATTTTCGACTTCGGTATCCTGTGTAGAACCCCCCGCGAGTATTTTTTTAAATATGTTTAATGTACAGTTTCGACTTTAGATCTTTTTATTATATGTATACAGACTAGGAACTTAGGTTGCCTAGAAAGTTTTCAAAAACCTATTCTTAGTCTCCCGCAGGCTGGATCCCGCAGGTGGCCCCTTCCGAGGTCCGTGGAAGCACAAGGGATATAAACCCTTGTTTGCAAAAATAAAGGATTAAATTGAGTACTTAAACCAGAAAAATAATATTTATGGGGGACTTCCATACAACAAACGTGATTTTTTTTTGCCTTTTTTGATTAATAACGGCAACAAGTACACACTTGAAATGAACGCCGCAGACGTGTCTTCGCCCAAGACTATCAGTCTCCATAACCAGGGGCCTGAAGACGGTGAGGGGGCTGCTCACCGTCCTTAGAGAAGCAGGCCCATGACGGCAGCGTGACGTGAGGGATTTATGCATACCCCCTTCAGAAGCGGGATCACATCCGAAACACCCAAAGACGCAGGATTGCACCCGAACCTACCCCTAGGCGAGGCCGCAGTGGCGGCCGTGGGTCTGTTGGGAGTCCTAGGACATCCTTCCGAGGGCTTACCCTGGGCTCCCAACCATAGGCTGTTGAGCGTAACGTGAGGTTTTTAGTCGGTAGGAGTCCGGCATAGCATCCATGAGGATTTTCTCTCACGTTAAAAAGAAAAAAAAAAGGGTTTATAACCCTTGCTTACAAAAAATAAAGCTGTTACAAAGTTGAATGAAAAAGGTACATGTCCTCAAAGTCTCGCTCTCGTATGTCAATTCGGTGAATCAGCTTATTGATAGAAATATTGGCATGCAAAATTCAATATTTGTTGTTATGGCGGCAACAGAAACACATTATCTGTGAAAATTTCAGATCTCTAGCTATGTCCATTCATGAGCTACAGCCTCGTGAAGGAAAGACAGAAAGATAAACAGACGGACAGACAAACAGACAGACTGACCGACAGACAGACTGACCGATAGACAGACAGACGGACAGCGAAGTCTCATGAATAGGGTCCCGTTTTTTTACCTTTGGGTACCCACGGAACCCTAAAAATTATCCACTTTTTCATACATTCATATTTACTAAGAAAGTAACGATTATGACACTCAAAATTAAAGTATGAAAGTACCTACGAGTACTAGGCACTTACGATTCACGTGTATCTTTTTTTTGCAAATGAACCACCGTTCAATCTCGGAATCGATGAGCTGAAAAAAAAAAGACTGAGGGTACAACGAAACGGCTAGACTACAACGAAAAATAAAACTACACGTTTATTCTTTTATGTCGGTAGTGGGTAGGTACTACTGTTATAATTTATACAGTGTAGCAATAACAACGTGAATCTACTATTATACTCTAAGCGTCAAACATTATATTATTTACTACCCGTTCGCGCTAAGGTTGCCGCTGGCGGACAGGATGGTGTACAGGCGTAGTATGGGAGGCGAAAGGCAAACTTAGAGCGAACGGGCAATACGTTGATTGTTCAGGCATAGTAAAAAGAGAATATTTTATACCTAGTAGTTACTGTGGTTTAGGTAAATACTATCCCTCTTCTTATCGTAAGGTCCCAAGCAACTTTGGGGCACCGAGTTCATTTCTCACAGTCATTCATTACCAAAAACAGCCGTGATCTAACTTACTTGGCCTTTGCTAAATGACACCTACCTGTACCTACGTAGAAGAGGACTGGAATGGGAGATCTCTAAGCCTATATGAGTACGTTTAGCTACTGTACTGCCTCTTCAGCAGGTAGCAAAATAATGGCAGCTGTTGGCTTCAGTCGCTTCGCTCAGCATCAACCTTATAATTTCATCATGCCCGTCAGTGAATTATTTGATTGTGTATTTTTATAAATATTATAAAGATAAAACAATACTTGTAGGAACTTACCATACTTGCCGTCGTAGTAGCCGCAATTGACATCTGGGCATTTTATTTCTCTTGGCTTTTTTTTTACCCATATTCACTGAGTACCTAGTCACTAATCACTATATTACACGATATTTATTTATTTATACACAATAACGTACTTATCCTAATATTTACAAAAATAATATTTACAGATTTCTGCAACTACTTCTAATTAAAACGATCGATTCGCGCGAACGGGTCACGGATGACAGAGCGACACAGGTCCTACCCAGAACAGCCCTGTCAGGCGTATGAAGTGATTGAAGTGTACGCTAAATGCCTAATTGTTCTAGATTCTACACTTTTTATCATTGTTTTAAAATCTGAGGTGTTTAAAAAATAAATAATAGCATGAATATTGTTCATAAGATCAATATCTTTAATATAGACATGTGTTTATATAAAATAAACAAGTATATTTTGAGCAATAACAACATTCATCTTTAAAATTTTTGCACGTTTCCAGTTTTTCGAGAACGATTTTTATCATATAAAGTTTTATTAATCGTGTTTTAAAAATTAAAGAAAGCAAGAGCATCTATTAAACTATAGTTATACATTTTTATCAGATCAAATCAAAGAATATTTCCTAGTATAAAGATCGCTTCAAAATGGGTCGATTTTGGTCGATTTCGGAAATACTAGCCTTAAGAGTCTGTATGACGCCAAATAGACTATTACCTTGATCTAGATCTCAGGACTCGTGAGGCCTAATGAATTAAAATTTAAACACAGACAACTTCAGTTCATAAACTAAAAACGCACTAGGCCAAAAACACGATTGCTGATAAAATCCTCGATAGATTTTTGTGTTGAAAATACCTCGATTTCTTGAAATTTTAACCTAGATCTCATAAGTTTTAAGTTGTTTTTATAATATAAAATATTTATAAGAAAGACAATAGTAAAATCTTCATTTGCACTAGACCACTTTTTTAATATTGGTTATAGTTATTTTATAATTAATTTATTTCGTTAAAAACGCACAAAAACCGATCGCATCTCTCTCTGTCTTGCACGCTAAAATGTATATCTTCTATCTTCTTTCAACAATTTGGCGTCTGGTAGGCTCTTAAGTACAAGTCTTAGCACTTTCGTAAAAATGTAAGGCGTAATATAATTTCATGCCGACAAGTTCTATTTCTTTTTTTGTTCTTGTAGTAAGTAAAGTATAATATACAGATATAGCCTCTGTACTAAACACTAACGACCGAATCTCTTAAAAACTAGTGAGAGATTTCTTAAAGAAAGATCTTAACGATTGCAGAAAATCTTTCAATCAAATTAATCATATCTATTAATCAATGAACCCGCCCGTTTTCTATCCAGTCCATGAGAGTTTTCCTGGCCCTTACCTGTTTTTTTTTATACCACTAAGGTGACAGACAAGCATACGGCCCACCAGAAGGACCGGTGGTCACTGCAGCCTATGAACGTTTGCAACACCAGAGGCGCCACACTCGCGCTGCCAACCCTGTAAAAACCTGCTAAGACCCCTTTTGAAGAACCCCATACCGTAGGCGTATGGGAAAACCGAGGCAGGAAGATCATTCCACAACCTAAGCGTGCGCGGAAGAAAACCCCTATCAATTCTCTTTATCTATTGTTCTTTGGTCAAGAATAAATAAATAAATGTTCAGACATTTTCACACAACGCTATCTGATCCCAAAGTAAGCTAGGTTTAACCTGCTTGTGTTGTGGGTATCAGTGTTTGTTTCGGAGTTTGGGTGTTTTCTATGTATAATATGTAATTATGTATGTATTTAGAAATATATAAGTATGTATATTAGTCGTCTAGATCCCATAGCACAAGCTTATATTAGCTTAATTTGGGCTAGATGACGTTGTGCGAGATTTTCCAAAAATATCCATTTAAATGAATCGTATCAAAAAATATGTTGTACTTTCTCTTTTTCGAAAAGATATAATATTGTAAGAGACAGCTAACCATAGTTAGCAGAGGCGTTAAATAATATACGTTTACCGAAGCAAGGTAAATAGAGAGCTCGCGGACTTTGTTAATTGGATACCATTAGGGACATTTGACCTCTTGTTAGGGTTGTCGCTGACTTATACATGACAATCAGTTTCTTTTAATTCGTTAGGGTTTTTTTTATAATAGATGGGCTTATTTTAATGTTTAACTGATTAATATGGGAAATAATCTAAAACTATCATCACATCCATTGTCAGTCTTTAGTTTAGTCATGTATGGCAAAGACAATTAGTGTAACGTTTCGCTTGTTGGTAGGTAGACAGGGCTAGATTTCGTGATCGTCGCGTGTTTTTTCTGAAATTTGATCACTTTCTCATTACAAAATATAAGCAATTTTTTATCCTAATCTCGCAGTCACACAGAAACGTAAACACAATCTGTACTCATTACCGGCATCAACGAGTAATTATATTAAATTCTATTTCGAGCTTGTATCAACCCTAAGGGCGCGCTAAGCTACAAGCGACTTAATGATCAACGAGATAATTAAAAGTTTTTAAGCACTTCATAGTTAGGACTTGTATTCAGGTTCCTTTGAGTATCGGTTTTAAAAATAGAACAAAAATTTTCGTCAGGTCGGAGTAGTGAGGGATGTTACCTTACTGACGAGTTCTACATAGCGACTATGCTTGGTGTTTTTGGATCGAGATTTCAATCCGTAAGTACTATTTTGTCTACGGTTATAAACATACTCTATACGAAGAATGAGGTAAATTTTATCACGCTAACTTAATTGGGTGTAGTGGGGCCCTACCAACACCTCCGGGCCCAAGTCAACCTCACGTGCAAGCTCGTGCACCTGCTGAACAACGGACGAGGCTCTGACGTCGGCGGTCCATTTCAACACGGCGATGGGCTCACCACCTGTTACGTGGGACCGAATTGTACACGGTGAAATGTGGGCCGGTATAGGCCTCTGCCAACCCCTTCGGGGATAAAGGCGTGAGTATATGTATGTATGTATGTAACTTAATTGATAGTCATGACAAAGACTAATACAGGTTTTTCAGTCACATTTTGGCTGCAGATCAAATTGAAAATGTTCCTTTCGAAGCACAACGTCTATTACTTAATTCAAGTGTATCACGATATTTATGTCCGGGATTAACTTCGAAACTATTCGATTTTAACGCTTTTGATATGTATAGCTTATATTAAGTTTTTTTTTCTAATTCGATAATTGATATACATTTGCTGAGTATTTGTAAAGTCCCCGGCTTCGTCCGCGTAGAAGTCGCTATCGCGTAAAATCATTACCCTCCTTCCATCTCTATACCAAATTTCATCAAAATCGGTTCAGCGGTTTAGGCGTGAAAATGTAACAGAGAGATAGAGTTACATTCGCATTATATTAGTAGGGAAATATGGATTGCCAATTTCATCTCGAGGCGCGGTATCTGTACCTCTTAATATATGTTAAGTTTTGATTTGCCGAGCTCACGAAACGACATTTTTCTATGACTTGAAAGTTTAGTGACGTCATAAAGTAGTGTGATAGCGCCGCGGCACTTTTAGTTGATAGTCACGTTCAATGGCTTTCTAATAGCCCGTTAGAACGTCTGCTCCAACTACCAACGGGTATCTTGATGTTTTCATACTTTATTGGCACTTAGTGCTACGAATTAGAAATTTATACTTAAGTACCTATCTAAAGTTATAAAATACATATATACATATGGTCACGCCTTTATCCCCGAAGGGGTAGGCAGAGGCATATAATATGCCCATATTTCACCTTTTTATAATTTGTCCCACGTAATAGGTGGTGAGCCGTATTGCCGTGTTTAAATGGACAGGCGCAGGTTGTGACTGCCTGCTGTTGAAATAAAGCCTTCAACTTAGCTTAACGACTGCCATTTACTGGCAACCGGGACCAACGGCTTAAGGTGCCTTCCGAAGCACGGAAACGCTCAAAATAAATGTCATAAAGTTATCACATGGATGGTCACCCATCCATGGACCGGCCATAGTGAAAGTTGCTTACTGCAGTGATCGTTTACAGAACACTGAGTCCGCGGGGCCACGAGCGCTTCTTATAAAATAAATGATATTAAAAATGTTATTAGTTTCGAGATGTTGTCTGTGTATGATATTTACAAGTATGTTTGTGAGTATTTTAGAACCCTAGCATATCTCGTACAGTTTAATGTGGGCTAGATAACGCTATGATTAAAATGACCGAAAAATATTTGTAACCAAAACATATTGCTCATGAGAATATTCTTCAAAACATTGAGATTAAATCACTTATTACTCGTATAAATCTTTTGCAAATAATTCCGTGACATGTTCAATTTACAGATTAAGGATTAAACAGCGGTAGGTATTAATCACCCTTTAACATTACAGAAACTCGAACAGCCAGTGTGATTGCCTCTTAGACACAACACGTTCGTATTAACTCAATTATTTTCACGCTGCACTCGAGCGTTGTTCATCGAAGTCGGAGTGTATCGAGTGTCGAACGTCAAATTAGTGCACAACTCGAGTGGCCAGTGTTTACTCGAATCGAGTGTTTCGTGTCATAGTACGAAATAGTAACGAATATACGTTGTGATTCGAACGGCAATTACGTGAATAACTGAACGAGTATGTATATCATCCATATACTAAGGTAACTGTTAAAACGGTGATAACTGAGGTACACTTCGAAATGTTTTATACCACTGAAGAGGCAGACAAATACTCGTATTTTGCCGACCTTATCGAATTCGGTCACCGTAGCCTATGGACGTATGCAACACCAGAGAAATGTTATAATTATTAAATACTAGCTGTTGCCCGCGGCTTCGATCGCGCAGAAGTCGTTATCACGTAAAATCATAACTCTCCTTTTGCGCGGTCGGTAAAAAGGTAGCCTATGTCCTTTCCATGGTCTCGAACTATCTCTATACCAAATTTCATCTCAATCAGTCCAGCCGTTCAGACTTAAAAGCGTAACAGACAGACAGACAGACAGACAGAGTTACTTTCGCATTTATAATATTAGTAGGGAAGTAGGGATTTGCTATGCTACGATGACCACTTTTGATCAGGTAGATCGTGTTTCTCTGTCGCCTTAGCAGTAAAACAATCTTACAGAATCACTAAAAGGGCAGACAGTCTATCTTCCATAATTGAGTCCTAAATAAATACGTATAATTTATTTTTGAACCAATCTCTTTGGTTAAAATTTTTACTCAACAATGCATACAAACCTCAAGACTGGCGAGAGTGAGCTCGCTAGAAAATCTTTGTCGAGCTCTTCAAGTAGCAATCTGCGACCTTGAGACAAGCTGAGAAGGTTCGCAACCCGGTTCATTATACCTAAAGCGCCATTAACGACGGTTCACTTTTAAAAGCTCTACGAACACATTACTCTCTAGTGCACGGAGGATTAAGTTATGTTAAGAGACTTGACTAATGAGCCAGTCTGGGGTCCCAGCGGTCTCGTGACTTTCTGATATCCTAGCAGTTCTGTTTATTTCTATTATTCTAATTTAATTTGGAGATTTTTTAACATCTTTATATCAATACTAGCGGACGTCACGCGGTTTCACCCGCGTAATTCACGTTCCCGTGGGAATACGGGAATAAAATAAAGCCTATGTTCACCGCAAAGAGATTGGCTTCCCAACAGTGAAAGAATTTTTCAAATCGGTCCAGTAGTTCCGGAGCCTATCCGTTACAACCAAACAAAAAAACAAATATTTCCTCTTTATAATATTAGTATAGATGTCAAAAACAGTGCATAACGGTGATGCTATTCCTTTACTTTAACAAGTACACCACTAATTATACTAGCTGTTATTGTAATACATAGCTTAACAATACAAGCTATGCTTTTCGTAGCATCTCGTAGCACTTCTTTTTTTTTTTATACCACTAGAGTGGCACGCCCCCCCCCCCCCCAGATGTACCGGTGGTCACCGCAGCCTATGGACGTTCGCAACACCAGAGGCGCCACAAGCGCGCTGCCGACTCTTTAAAAACCTTCTAAGTCCCCTTTTGAAGAACCCCATGCTGTAGGCGTCTGGGAAAACCGAAGCAGGGAAGATCATTCCACAACCTAAGCGTACGCGGAAGAAAGCCTCTATTAGATCTCACCGTGCTCGAGCGCTCAGGACGCAACGTGTGAGGATGAACACCCTGTCTATGGCGAGCGGTGCGATGATAGAATGTAGCCGTAGGCATCATATGAAACAATTCTTCAGAGCACAAACCGTTGTACAGGCGGTAGAACACACACAGAGAAGCAAAGTCTCTCCTGTCACTAAGAGGTTCCACACCACCTGCAAGTATGGGATCGTTGACAACTCTCATAGCTCGCCTTTGCACCGAGTCAAATGGACGAAGCTGGTATTCGGGTGCCCCCGCCCAGAGGTGACAGCAGTACTCCATATGCGGACGCACTTGCGACTTATAGAGAAGCAGTGCTTGCGCCGCAGTAAAGTACCGCCGCGCCCTTCTGAGCACTCCGAGCTTCCTGGACGCCAGCTTGGCCTTGCCCTCCAAGTGACTGCGGAACTGCACATCACTGGAGATGTCAACACCAAGGATCCCTATACTTTCGGAGATGGTGAGAGATGTGCCCTGAAATTGTGGCGCCACAGTGAATGGGGTCTTTTTTGCGGTGAAATCACAAACTTGTGTCTTGGTAGGGTTGAATTGGACAAAATTTTGTCGACCCCAATCGGACACTCTAGTGAGAGTAGCCTCGACTTCAGACACAAGTTGTTCACGACTTTCTTCCACTGCAACCCGAGAGATACCGGGACAGCCCGTGTAATAAGTGTCGCCCGTACTGTCGTCCGCATAACAATGAATGCCGTCAATAGACAACATGTCATTGATATGCAGCAGAAACAAAGTAGGGGACAACACTGAGCCTTGTGGTACTCCAGCGTTTATGGCCATGCAGTCAGAACAGCTACCGTCAACGACGGCCCTGATGCTTCTACCGGCCAGAAAGCTGGACACCCATCCGCATAGACTCTCGGGCAGTCCATAGGACGGCAATTTCGTAAGAAGACCATGGTGCCAGACCCGGTCAAAGGCTTTCGAGATGTCGAGGCTCACTGCTAGAGCCTCACCCTTACTCTCGATAGCCGCCGCCCAGCGGTGTGTGAGGTACACAAGAAGATCGCCCGTCGAGCGACCGTGACGGAAACCGTACTGCCCTACCGTCAGCACTTTAGCGAAAGACAATTTAACCCTGTATCTAGTCCTTTTTAACAATAATTGGACTAGCGAATTAAAGAATTCATAAAAAAAACCTGCAATGATTATATGAATAAGAATAGTACTCAAACAAACGTGAGCAGTTGTTGATGATAAACGTGCAGCAATGATACCGTATAGTTCACTTTGGCCGCCTACGAAACTGTTGCTACGTGACTAATGTCGTCTGAAGAATAATTCTTCTATCTACGAAACCAGTTTCATAAGAAGTACATTTCTCCTGCTACGATACCCTTCTTCTACATTTTTATCAAACAACATTGCAGCACGCGCCCAGTATTACTGTCTCAAGTTCTCGACACATCTCACGAAGAATGTACAAAGTAGTACAGGATACAGCAAACCTCGTTACGTTGCTATGCCATGACCTCTGAATAATGCATCGGGCGGAGACGCGAGCACTCGACGATTGCGCCGCGAGGAAAATCTATTTCAAATCATGAATGTTGTACATGGATATTAAATTTTATGTTCTGATGGTATCTTGTTTACGAGTTCGAGGTTGACCCAGATGTTGACGTGATTCACATTAAGGCAAGTTTGAATGCGAGGGGAGAGGGCAGGTTTTCAATGAGTAAAAATTGAATAAAAAGAGGGTAGGTTTTCAATAAGTAAAATAATACAATCTTGGGAAAATTTCTTATAAGTGTTTTTTTTACTGAGAATCAATTATTAAGATTATTTCATCATCGCATAACTATATTTATCTTAGATTTGTTTGTTTGTAACCGCCTGCCGCGTTTCAGGTCCTGGGTTCGATTCCCGGGTCGGTCCAAATATTATAGAAAGAAGATAAAGAAAGAAAGAAAGAAAGAGGTTATACCTAAGTAGGTACCTACTTATGTATATCAGTCGTCTAGATCCCATAGCACAAGCTTATAATTAGCTTATGGGCTAGATGATGTCGTGTGAGAATGTCCACTAATATTTATTTATTATTATTAGATTAACGTAAGCTACATAAATATTATCGCAGTAACAATAAAATTTCAACTTGAACAATCATCTAAAGTTCACGCAAGAGAAGACACGTTGGCCTGAAGCTAGTGCCTAAAAGGAACGTTACATAAAACTGTAATAAATAACGTTATAAAGCTTCAGTGATATGGAACTTACAATTAAAGCACACTTCATCCTCAGCCAACGTTAAAAACTTCCAGCGCTCATGTTTCGTGCACATCCTCATTAGGGGGGACTTGCAAAGTCTGTTTCAGTCAGGGCTCAACCCTTGTCTGTTTAAACAGTTTTTGATGAGTCAGTTTTATGAGGGTTATCATCATCTCTTTTATCTCGGTGTGAAGTCCCGGTTGCATACATGGCTGCCTCTGTGGCGCGGTCGGTAGTGATACCGTCTGCGACGCTGGAGGTCGTGGGTTCGATTCCCACCGGAGACAAATATTTGTGTGACCCATAAATGATTGTCTCAAGAGTCTGGGGGTTTCTATGTATAATATGTATGTTTTTAAAAAAGTAGGTATATAAGTATTAATATCCTTGGTCTGATACCCTTATCACAAGCAGGTTATTCCAAGCTTACTTTGGGATCAGATAGCATTGTGTGAAAATGTCTGTAAATATGTCCGTGAATACAAAATTTCTGAGTAAACTTCCACCAACCGCTTCAAAGGCCACTCTGGTACTGTCATGTAAAATCTAACAGAAAGGCATGATGTGTCAGAATTTATGTAGATTGAAGGAAGTTCTGACCTATAGGCGATTTATATACGTGTTAGTTAAAACTACTGTATGATATGGTTCTGCCGTAGAATTAAACCGGTATTATCAGTGTCCCGATCAAGAAAGAGCACATAAAATACTGTTTGTATACCAAAAATTGCCGCCCAATAAAGCCTACCCATTGTGATTTATATTATTAGTAGGACAACACACCAGCCAGAATTTTCTATTCCAATCTCGTCACCAATAAATTTAGTTTCGGCCATGACACTCCCAATTGGGCCAAGTTCAATTCCGTGCCTAGTGAGGCGGAGGTGCAGGAGGTCAAGGGTCGCGGAGACGTGTAAGGGATTTTGTAATACATTATGCACTTTACACGGAATTGACACCAATTATGTTTGGCAACCGTTTAACAGAAATATTCCTTCTCAGGCACTATGGCTGTCGCAGCGAGTTATATTATTAGCTCTATTTGTCTCTAAATAATCTAAACGTTCGTTTGTTCTTTTCAATTAGCAAATAATAAGTTTTTTTTATTTTCATAGCGACATCCCGGTTGTGTTTAAATGGAGGTATCGCATAAAGTACGTTAAGTTATTTCAGCCATAAAAAAAAATAAAAAATAAAAAAAAACGAACCATGAACGAAAACACTACGGCATCGCAAAGAAGACGAGACAAGTAAGTAATCTATAATCACGAGTGCAAAACCGCCAGAAAAAACAAAATATTTCAATGACTTACAAATCAGCACATCTATCATTGAAATATGAATAAAGAAAAATATAATCTGCATAACATTACGAAAGGCAAAGTTACCAGACAACATTTTTGTAACAAACTCAGCACAACGAGAGCTGTAGTCATATTTCACGTAGTGTGAAAACATCGCGTTTAATAAGTTATCTGCAACATAACTCACAAACTACATACATAACATATAGTATTATAACGCTCGCCGGGGGCGCAATAACTGTAGCACCCGGCGTACGGCGTACGTCCACTTGGCTCGCTGAAAGAGCAAAGTTGTAAACTGTAAACTTGCACAGTGCGAGTTCGCGCGGGTTTTGTTCAGTTCGGTCTGATGCACTGCAACGTCTGACAACGTCATAATGTAATATGGCAGCACGTTGAACTATATGTATGTACATAATTATACTTCGAAGGCATTGAGAGCTGTCCTCTACTTTGTGTGCTGGACCATTTGTACGGGTGTTTAGGCATAATTATTATAATAATTATTATATTAGCACGCTTAGGTTGTGGAATGATCTTCCTGTCTCGGTTTTCCCAAACGCCTACAGTATGAGGTTCTTCAAAAGGGGTCTAAGAAGGTTTTTACAGGGTCGGCAGCGCGAGTGTGGCGCCTCTGGTGTTGCAAACGTTCATAGGCTGCGGTGACTACCAGTCCTTCTGGTGGGCCGTATGCTTGTCTGCTACCTTAGTGGTATAAAAAAAAATGTTTATTTCATTGTTGATGAAGTTCTGATAAAATATTCACAGGCAATTGGTTTGAAATGTTTGGAATGGATTTAATACTTATTCATGCTAGGTTTACGAATTCAGTCCGAACATTAGCATTCTTAGGTACAATTTCAATCTTTTCTATTGAGTAGGTACTTCGTTTCAACTGCTTGCTTTACAAAGAAAAAACTCGTACTGCTTATGAAAAACTCGATCGATACACTCAAAAATGTACTCTGCATTTAATAAAACAATATCATTTCCCACAAATATTTTAGTGCTCTCCAGCTCTATACAGCGGATATACATACATACCTACACTATCGTATACTCTGCTTTCAAACCAAATTGATTTGAATTATTCAAGAGGAAAATTGACAAACTACAAGTTGATATATTTGGATGTCTATTAATAATGAAACGGTCGTACATATTTGTTTTGAATATTGCTGTTGTATTTTCCTATATGAGTTTCCCGGAGGAATTACACTCATATTTTCATTCATAACATTATGAACTATGAAAAATAAAACGCGTCCAGTGTTATGTAAATCCTGGATAGCTGTTTTGTTAAAGATTTAGCTATTTATTATCAGGTTCAACAAAAAGAACTAGTTATTTAGTAATAAGGTGATATAAGATAGTTCATCTGATGTATCTTACTAAATGTTAAAGTTTGTGAGTGTGGATGTGTGGATGTTTGTTACTCTTACACGCTCTAACGGCTGAACAGATCTTTATGAAACTTGGTACAGGAATAGATTATAGTCTGGGATAACACATAGGTAGGCTACTTATTATCCCGGGAATAAGTTTCCACGGAAAGTCAAGAACAGGAACAATTTTTTCGAGGGCGAAGCTGCAGGCATCAGCTAGTTTTGTATAAATTGAAGTGGGAAAAAACCGGTTAAGTGCTAGTAGGACTCGCGCAAGGAGGGTTCTGTATCAAAACACGTTTGTTGTGTGGGGTGGGAGCCCTACCTTAAAAATTATTATTATTTATCCGGTTTAGCCCCTCTCTATAAAATAGAGTGCAGAGGGGTTTATGTCGAGACTTTGTCTGTAGTCTGTGACTCTGTTGCATTAAACTACGTCACCAGGTCACGTGGATGATCTGTTCAAAGCTTGAAATAAAACAAAAATGACAACGTCAATCGGATTGAACTTTCACAATAAACGATTTAGAGAGGGGCAGTCGGGTTAGACCGTCTCACGGCTCCTTGTTAGTTTTGTAGCGGCAACAGATATACAACATCAGTCAAAATTTCAGCTCCAGCTATAACGGTGCCTAAGATATCCTCGTGACGTCATACACTATGATGCACATAATGCCGTTGATATGTTGGAGAAGACTGGTGTACTTTTCAAACTTATTTGTTTCAACTGCTTTTGAAGCGCTCGTGGCCCCGCGGACTCAGTGATCTGTAAACGATCACTGCAGTAAGCAACATTTACTATGGCCGGATATGGATGGATGACCACCACGTGGACCACTTTGTGACATTTATTTACGAGCGTTTCCGTGCTTCGGAAGGCACGTTAAGCCGTTGGTCCCGGTTGTCAGTAAAATGACAGTCGTTAAGCCAAGTTGAAGGCCTTACGGGCGGCTTGAAAAATTTCAGCTGTGGGTCGTCACAACCTGCACCCGGGTCGGCAGCGCGTGTGTAACGCCTCTGGTGTTGTAAACGTCTATAGGCTACGGTTACCAACCTTTCGGTGGGCCGTAAGCTTGTCTGCCACCTAAGTAGCATTAAAAAAAAAAAAAAAAAAAACTGCGTCGTGACCGACAGACAGACAGACGGGCTTTTTACCCTTGGGTACGGAACCCTATAAAGATTGTAGGTAACTAGGGCTCCATACACCGAAACGTATATCAAATCAACCTCCATCGCGGGCTAGATTGGCAATAAGCGCCGCGCCACACTGCCGATGCCGTTCCGAGTGCATCCCCCGAGGCATAACGCGGCCCATTTTCAATTTGTTCGTTCCATCTATCTAGATGCTATCATTTTAATTTTCTACGCTGTTGAGTGCAGTCGATATTGATGTACAGCTGCATATATGCACTGTATGCAATTCAGTTCAGTTTCCACGGCACTGTGAGCCACTAGGTCAATTCTCGATAAACATCAACACGTTGGATTCCTAGTAATAGTACCAGCTTGTAATAACAATGCTGGCTCGCTCTTAGCATTGATCAAAGAAAACTGTCTACAAATTTTGACGCACGATTCTGTAAGGTATAATTATCTTCTAACTGTTGTATGGTCGGTGAATTGTTACTGTGATAGTGATAATTCAATCTTGATACGAGTACAAGGCACTTAAAATAATGAGGAGAGCAAAGGTCTTAATATTATTGAAAAGGAAATCAACGTTCAAATGAAGTTCAACTGTAAGGCAGTTAGCTAACCGTACTTATCCATCCAGGAATCATTTTCTGGGCGAGAATTCTTTATTGAATTTCATAATATTGATAAGATGTGACAGTTCACTTTCTGAAACATTAAATATACCTACGATTTACAACGACAAAATAATCTGTGCTGTACACAGATCCATCTCAGTTCATTTGACACGCGGGCCATCGGGAGCAATGGTTAGTGACATATTATGATGGATTATGTCATATCATAGCTGCTTAGTATGAACATGGCTATGCAGATTAGGGCGCCCATAACAAGGAACGAAATTAAAGAGTAATACCAAAGATAATATAGTATGTAATACATACAGATAGACAACTCCCTGCCCCTCACTGACCAAGCTTCCCCACCCCCGCCAGTACCGCCACAGCTGTCATTATAGTTGGCGGGTGTTTTGAGAGAACATTTGCTTATAATAATATTGGCCACACACACATTCAAGCTCTGAACTAACATAGCGTGTTTTTAATGTAGGTGACAGAATTGTTGATTTGGAGTTTCCGCCCTGTGGTAATACCACAGGGCGGAAACTCCAGCTTGAATGTGAGCGGTTGACCAATAATTCTAAGCAAATGTCCCGTCAACACGTACGTCAACTCTACTGACAGCTGTGGCGCGGCAGGGAGTTGCCGATTTGTATGTAATACTATTATATTATCTTTGGTAATACTCAACAATAAACTGATATAATTTCTGACCATATTGTTATTTGAACTTCTCGCCTGGATGGTAAATAAACCTCATCTAGAAATAGGTGCAAATTTTCAGATTGAATTATACAATTCTCAAGCGATTTTAACAGAATGATACACCAAGAAAAGTGAAACAATCTATTAATGAGGGATCAATTCAGGAATGTAAAACCTTCCATAAACCCTGTCCGATGTTTGTCGACATCACGATCGAGTTCGTGACGAGAATGTGAATAGTAGCGAAGTGTGTCAAATATATATCAGAAAGAGGGTAGAATTCTCTACAGAACTTCAATATAGACCTCTAGTACATTGTTTTACTTCGTAATTGTTTGAAACCCTACGAGGACAAGCTGCGGTAACTACCCACTGCATACTAACCTACAAACAATCACGAAGCTGGGGTTCTCAAGAAGGTGTACGAGGAGAGCGCCCTGATGCGTAGTAGCGGAGTCGCCCCACTCCTGGAAGACATCGACCTCTTGAGAAGGTCGGCTCGCGACGATCTCTTATAGGTCCTCCACATTTTCGCGAAAATCTCGCCGAGAACGCAAGCGTCGGCCTATCCTGCGACCCGGTTTATGCGTTGCGGAACACCGCGGTATTTAGTGGGTAGGACGGTCCCTCATCCCGGATCGTGAGTCCCACATAAAGCTACCTTGCTCCTCCGAAACAAGGCGTCGAAGTGCCTAACCTGCAGTAATCGCGTTAAAAAATAGTTCTAAGAAAAACATGTAATAAATGAAACTACTTTGCCTATAATTACTCTCCGTAAGCACTTAATTCATGGCGACCTTACGATGTGACAAGCTGTCACCACGGAAGACAACTTGCGACGACATGGCGCCGCGCCCTGATGCGCAATATGTACTGGAGCTTTCACTTGCTAAAGTGGATTATAATAACTGTACTACGGAGTTTCGGACACAGATTAACTTGTATTACAAATAAATATACACATACATTTACAAATATCTTGAGATCATGGTGAATTAATTGAGATGGCCGAGATAGCTGGAACAACAGTCTTTTACGAAATTTAACTTTGGACCATGGTCTCTAGACCACAGATTTCAATTCCTCGACTCTGAACGCTGAAGATAAGACTATGGATCTATAAATTACATAGCTTTGTGACTTAAGCGTTGTAAGATCGGGGTTCTTTATTTTATAATGACCGCTTTCCCAAATTGTCCTAAAGCAATATAATCACGACCTCCTTTAACCGAAAACTACTCAAGAGCAGAGTCCCAACTTGTTCCAGCCAGTTCAGCTTAGCCAGGCCACCGCTTGTTACAGAAATACTAGAAGTTAATTCTAGCGTTGGAAGTTGCCACGTAATTTAGTAGAGCTGTCGTCTGAGACAGTGATTAACGTCTTACTGTTGAACTACGTTTGGACAATGAGCGTGTTTAGAAGCCTTAATTATGAAATTGTGAGACATTTTTTCACTCATCGCCACCTAGCCCAAAGTAAGCTAATATAAGCTTGTGGTTTAGGACAACTGATAAACATGCTTATATATTTCTAAATGCATACACATTATACATAACAACACCCAAACTTCGAAACAAACCTTCGTGGATAACGCAAATAGTCCGAGCCGGGAATCGAATCGCAGCCAGGACCTCAGCGGGCTAGTCGGTTACACTGCCTGTGCCGAAGCAGTCATTCGAAGCAGATGTGTATTTTTTTCCAGCTTTCGTTATTTATATGACGTAAGTACCGATTTAGGAACAGCCGGGCTTTATATAGTTTGGTAGAAAAATCAATACGTTATCTATCAAAGATTTCAGCGTTCAATATAATTATTTTTCTTTCTTTCTTTCTTTCAATATCTGTCATATATCAGTTAACGGTAGCAAGTATCAATACTGAAACTTGAAACTGAAATATCTCGCGTAAAAATAGACTAATACGAACTCAATGAAAACTAATGTTTGTGTGAAAGCCACGAGGTTAGAACAAACACACAGTTAAATTAAACTTGGTTGGTTTTCGTTTTGATTCCACTGCTACTCAAACAAAACGTAACTTTAACTTAGTTTAATTACTGCTGAGCTTACAACTTTAGAAATACTTTCTTATCACATTCGTACGGTTAGAATAAATGTTATGTTCTCGCTTTCAAGGTCTGAAATTATGCTTTGGATTGATAGAAGAAAGAAAGAAACAACCTGCACCCGGGTCAGCAGCGCGTGTGTAACGCCTTTGTCTTTTGTCCATAGGCTACGGTTACCACCTTCCGGTTGGCCGTAAGCTTGTCTGCCACCTAAGTAGAATAAAAAAAATAAAGAAAAAAAAAAAGACGTGTGGCACTCGGGGACTGCCGCGGTAAAGCTATTACATAGCATTTTTTACCAACTATGCTAGTATATTTATTTCTATATAAGAATACTAGCTGATGCCCGCAGCTTCGCCTGCGTAAAATTTGTTACCGCGGGAAGTTATTCCCGGGATAAAAGGTAGCCTATGTGTTATTCCAGACTATAATGTATCTCCGTACCAAATTTCAGCCCGATCCGTTCAGCGGTTTGAGCGTGAAAGAGTAACAAACATCCACACTCACAAACTTTCGCATTTATAATATTAGTAAGAAGTTAGATTTTAAGGCCTATGTTCAACAAAGTAAAGTACCAAGTGCCTACTTGACTGTGGACATTTGGGCTTTTGGAATTTTGTTTTAGAACTTTTTAAGAAGAACAATTATTTTGTAATAAATTATTTTTATGTAACTTCAACCATTTACGCAGAGGCGCAACGGATACTCTTATAACGATTAAATGTTTTCCGTTTTCGAAACATTCCTCATTGCTGCACCACTCCTATTAATCTTCGCATTATGTTATGTAGCCTATAGCCACTATCAATAAATGTACCTACTTACTATCGAACAGTTTTTGAAAGCCTACCAGTAGTTTCAGTAAGGCTTGCCTTGGTATGATGTGATTCATGGTCCCTTTGCAGCGTGTGTCCAATCCAGCGCAGCAGCTACACTTCCGACGTTTGATCTGTTGGGGTCTCACTGCAGCGTTCCAATAGTCTTACGTTCGTGATGTTCTCGGGCCCATATGTACCGAGGATCCATTGGAGGCAGCGTTTGACGAAGACTTATAGCTGGTAGCTGGTGCGAAATGTCTTTACTTTAGTGACCTTCCATGTCTCGCATCCGTATAGCAGTTAGCAGTAGGTACAGTTTTAACGTTTACTTTGTTTTGAGTTTCACTCTTCGTGTCTATTTTCGCAACTGCCTACGGGGCGCAGCTGTGTAAAGGTTATTCTGGCCTTGGCGAGACTCGAAATGATGTAGGGTACTCTTCTATTCCATCAGTTTCTGACACGACACTCCCGAGGTACGTGAATTAGTGCCTCCACCACATCTCTTGCGTCTGTCGATTTTAATTTCAGTCCAGCCATTCGCTGCCTCATCCTGCTCGTTGTCCTGCACGTTGTCCTGCAGACATGCATGACGGCGTGTGTGTGCCTCAGCAGGCACAGGACATCGGCATCATTAATATCCTCCAGGATATCAGTATAGGCCCCATTCTATGCCGCGCCGATTGTTCTTTGCGGTATTCAGCATTATACCATCTATTTTCTATGGATGGTTGTTAACTATCCTGTTATCTTCATAACGATCCTCTAAGGTAGGTACAGTATGTATTTTCAAAAGAGTTTGTGAACTCTATTTTTAATTTCTTTTTCAGAATATTGATGATGATATTTGATTGATGTCATTTTATACACGTTACATCTACTACATTGATACATGTAATAAAATTCTAACACGCCGGTGTTTGTATGTAAATTGTTTATACTGAGGAAAATTCTATACTGAGGAATAGTTTTAACCATTAAGCTCTATTTTGATATAGCATACAGGGCAGATTTACACGCTACTTGATGAGTATGATTAATAAATACCTCTAATTTCATAGACCTTGTGTGACGTAAACAAAGTTGCGAGGGTCAGCTAGTTAAAAGATAAAACAATAGGTTTCTTCTTTCTACTTAAAAACTATTTTTACAAATTTTATGGTAATAATAGACATTCTTTGAAATATGCATGTATGGTATTGTTGTGACTTTTATGACACGTTTAAAGTACATAGGTATGGGATAGATGGCGCTCGCGGCTACGTCAGCGTGAAATTTTCTTCCCGCTTCCCATGGGAACGTACTGCCGGGTTTGGTTATCTTTATAGCAGTATTATATATAAATTAACAAAACAAAAAATGATACTGCATTGGTGATAATAATAATAAAATGTATGTACATGGAGTACTCACTCATTTTCTTTCACTATTTTTCGTGACTTTCTACATTAATAAATGCACTTTGTTTATTTATATTTAAAACACTTTTTACACAAATTATACGAGTACAGTTCACTTTTGTACATAGATGATGAATACCTATACACCTATAGTCGAATTTTTATTTATACGAAGTAAATTGACAGCAACTAATGTAATTGACAGCATCGAAATTGTCATTTCACATTAAGAACTCTAAATTCGACCAACACTCTTAATTCAACTTTGGTCGAGTGGTTAAGACGCGGATCGGTACGCAGAAGGCGCAAGATCGATTCTGGGTACAAGCATCAATTTTTGGATTATTTGACATAATAATAATAATATATAACGACTGCAGAGTTCATAATTGACGTAAACAAAAAAATTATGAATTGCTAGACTAGATACACGAACGTGGCCGAAGGTAGCCGAGAGTGTGACTCGTTTTCGTGACACAATTTCTGGATTCGGTCTCCACGCAAGGCCCGCGATAGAAGCTATGCAATAGCTTAAAAATGTTATGCAGTATTTTGGTATTCTCGAGTTTAGGGTTAAGTACCTAAAGGGTATAAACAGGAGCCCAGTACTGAGACTCCGACTCCGGGGGTTCCCATACAACAAAATGTGATGATACTTGCGTTTCTCGGTACGTAACCTTCGTAGTACGAGTCAGATACGCACTTGGCTGGTTTTTCTATTGATATACATAGAGAATTTTCGGATTGTAACGGAACTTTGTAAAACCCAGGACATCACATCACAGTGCGTCCTCAAAACTTTATAGTAGGCCCTTGTCACATTTGGTATAAATACAATTCTCACTTCCCCCTTTCCGAGGGCGTGCCTGAGACTCCCAGCCAGTTTTTGTCGGTAGGAGTCCGGCATAGCATCCATGAATATTTCAACACGTTAAAGATGACCACTGTAAGAAGTGGCCCCCAATCGCTAGATGCGCCACTGCTTTCTTACCATCAGGCTGGTGGCGACGTCAATTTGGCGAGCTGAATATATAAAAAAAAAAAAACCCAGATTGATGTACCTTCCTACCTACAATTATTTCTCGATATTGTAATACTACCGTCAGTTCATCAAATTTTTATTAAAAATCAATTAAGTATGTAAATTGAACCATTTAATTTACTCTGACAAAGGTATATTAAACAATAGATGGACCTTCAGGGGCTTTGTAATGGTAATAATTGGAAATTGCAATTAAATTGGCTATGACTTGTTATACCTATTAGACGAGTTTTCATTTCGAGTATCATTTTTAATTTATGACATTATTATATTAACCCAATAACTTACATTTCTCATCTGCAATGAGGAAGATTTCGACAGGGTACGTAAATAGCTGTCAAGTAAAATCGGCTTATTGCATATAATAGCATATCATCACACCACTATATACATTTTTTAAATTTTTAACAATAAATGTAATATTATGTCTTTTTTAAACTCCATGGATCACTGAAAAGTATGTCAAAATACTCTAGTAATGAAATACTGGAAAGACTTCAAAGCCTCCAGCTAAAACTAATATCAGAGCTAAAAATAACTTTATTCTCATATCTTATTTATTATTCAACGCGCAAAGCAGAGCTAGTAAGGCAAATTAGGTTGGATTTGAGTGGTACTTCAAAAGTTTTTCAAATGGGTCATTTGATCGTCTGCTGACACTTCCAAAATCTTACTTCTTACTAATATTATAAATGCGAAAGTTTGTGAGTGTGGATGTTTGTTACTCTTTCACGCTCAAACCGCTGAACGGATCGGCCTGAAATTTGGTACAGAGATACATTATACTTCGGATATCAACCGAAGACGATTGCATAGTATTTACATGTACAGTACATGAGATGGTGCTGTCTTTGTCACACTTTTTAAAGTAAATATCTAGAAAACAAAAAAGTTGTCTCGCTCGCACCCACGCTCTCGTACACGCGTCCGGGTTGAGCTGTCAACATATTGTCATTACGTGATTTTGTGTCGTCAGCGTCACATTGTTTTCTCACAAATTCAAATAATTTTCGTCTTAAGTCAGTTCTATTTCATCATGGGGAAGCGAAAATCTAAGGACAGGGACAGGGACTATGAAAGTTTACGCAGAAAAGTGATATAAGTACTTTAACTTCACCAGGTAAGTTCGTTTGATTCATAGTCTGGAATAACACATAGGCTATTTTTTATCCCGGGAATAATTTGCCGCTGGAAGAAATTTTACGCGGGCGAAGCTGCGGGTATCAGCTAGTATAAGTGGGACACATAAACGTTCATTTTTCCAGATAAACAATATTAAGTAGGTCGTTTTGAACGCGTCCACTTTGAAGTTAGTCTTGACCTTGTATTTCCAAGCAACATGTCTCAAACATATCCAATACTTCCAGTTTAAAAACTGATAAACATTTTGTTCGTAGCTTTCAAATGGCGTCTTGATTTTATTTTATTTGTTATCTGAAACGATATTCGTTCCAGTTGACAAATAAAATGCGGAAACTTTTCTGCTAGCTAAATAAGACAACAATCCACTTTTAGTTTTATGTTAGCAAATCTCCCCAACTTAGATACTCTATATAGTATGCTAATTCGGTGGGTCTCATTAAAAAGCTACATTCCCTTTTTAGGGTTCCGTAGCCGAATGGCAAAAAGCGGAACCCTTATAGATTCGTCATGTCTGTCTGTCTGTCCGTCCGTATGTCACAGCCATTTTTCTACGAAACTATAACTATATGTATAGACCTATGCCATTGAAACTTGGTAAGTAGATGTATTCTGTGAACCGCATTAAGATTTTTACAAGGACAAGTTGTGCGATCATTTCTAGTACTTCTCCACGTTTCATAATTTATCAGAACAAGCAAGGTCCTTGCTGTATTCTCTCTAAATGCTCTCGAGCAACGCTCAGGATGCTTGAAAATACGAACGAGGCGATTACCGAGGCGATTACCACAACCCGATTATCGGGCTCGTATGCATTCGTCGTAATCTGATAGATTGAAATATAAAAAAAAAAGACGTGTGGCACTCGGGGACTGCCGCGGTAAAGCTATTACATAGCATTTTTTACCAACTATGCTAGTATAATTATTTCTATATAAGAATACTAGCTGATGCCCGCAGCTTCGCCCGCGTAAAATTTGTTACCGCGGGAAGTTATTCCCGGGATAAAAGGTAGCCTATGTGTTATTCCAGACTATAATGTATCTCTGTACCAAATTTCAGCCCGATCCGTTCAGCGGTTTGAGCGTGAAAAAGTAACAAACATCCACACTCAGAAACTTTCGCACGTATAATATTAGTAAGATTTTAAGGCCTATGTTCAACAAAGTAAAGTACCAAGTACCTACTTGACTGTGGACATTTGGGCTTTTGGACTTTTGGCTTATTGGCCTTTTGGACTTTTGGACTTTTGGACTTTTGGACTTTTGGACTTTTGTACTTTTGGACTTTCGGACTTTTGGACTTTTGGACTTTTGGACTTTTGTACATTTGGATTTTTGGACTTTCGGACTTCTGGACTTTTGGACTTTTGAAGACCCAAAAGTCCTCAAAGACCGAAAAGTCCTAAAAGTCCCAAAGTCCCAATAGTTCCAAAAGTCCCAAAAGTCCCAAAAGTCCCAAAAGTCCCAAAAGTCCCAAAAGTCCAAAAGTACTAAAGTCCTAAAGTCTAAAAGTCCAAAAGTCCAAAAGTCCAAAAGTCCAAAAGTTCAAAAGTCCAAAAGTCCAAAAGTCCAAAAAACCAAATTCCAAAAGTCCAAAAGCCCAAAAGGCCAAAAGTCCAAAAGTACAAAAGTCCAAAAGTCCAAAAGGCCAAAAGTCCAAAAGTCCCAAAGGCCAAAATTCCACTCTACCTAACCTCACCACACCCCACCTCACACCAATTCACCTCACCACACCCCATTTCACTTCACCCCACCCTACACACCTCAGCCCACCCCACTTCACCCTACTTCACTTCATATACATAGGTACACGTTATGCAAACGCTCACGTGTACACGTTGGTATATGAAGTGCGAGATACACGAACGTGGCCGAGCGTGGCCGAAGGTAGCCGAGAGTGTGATTTATTTTCGTGACACAATTTCTGGATTCGGTCTCCACGCAAGGCCCGCGATAGAAGCTATGCGATAGCTTAATGGGTAATTTGTTTTAGAACTTTTTAAGAAGAACAATTATTTTGTAATAAATTATTTTTATGTAACTTCAACCATTTACGCAGAGGCGCAACGAATACTCTTATAACGATTAAATGTTAGTTAGGGTACTCTTCTATCCCATCAGTTTCTGACACGACACTCCCGAGGTACGTGAATTAGTGCCTCCACCACATCTCTTGCGTCTGTCGATTTTAATTTCAGTCCAGCCATTCGCTGCCTCATCCTGCTCGTTGTCCTGCACGTTGTCCTGCAGACATGCATGACGGCGTGTGTGTGCCTCAGCGGGCACAGGACATCGGCATCATTTAAATCCTCCAGGATATCAGTATAGGCCCCATTCTATGCCGCGCCGATTGTTCTTTGCGGTATTCAGCATTATACCATCTATTTTCTATGGATGGTTGTGTTGTTAACTATTCATAACGATCCTCAAAGGTAGGTACAGTATGTATTTTCAAAAGAGTTTGAACACTCTATTTTTAATTTCTTTTTCAAAATATTGATGACATTTGATTGATGTCATTTTATACACGTTACGTCTACTACATTGATACATGTAATAAAATTCTAACACGCCGGTGTTTGTATGTAAATTGTTTATACTGAGGAAAATTCTATACTGAGGAATAGCTTTAACCATTAAGCTCTATTTTGATTAAGCAAACAGGGCAGATTCACACGCTACTTGATGAGTATGATTAATAAATACCTCTAATTTCATAGACCTTTTGTGACGTAAACAAAGTTGCGAGAGTCAGCTAGTTAAAAGATAAAACAATAGGTTTCTTCTTATCTACTTAAAAACTATTTTTACAAATTTTATGGTAATAATAGACATTCTTTGAAATATGCATGTATGGTATTGTTGTGACTTTTATGACACGTTTAAAGTACATAGGAATGGGATAGATGGCGCTCGCGACTACGTCAGCGTGAAATTTTCTTCCCGCTTCCCATGAGAACGTACTCTCGGGTTTGGTTATCTTTATAGCAGTATTATATATAAATTAACAAAACAAAAAATAATACTGCATTGGTGATAATAATAATAAAATGTATGTATATAGAGTACTCACTCATTTTCTTTCACTATTTTTCGTGACTTTCTTCATTAATAAATGCACTTTGTTTATTAATATTTAAAACACTTTTTACAGAAATTATACGAGTACAGTTCACTGTTGTACATAGATGATGAATACCTATACACCTATAGTCGAATTTTTATTTAGACGAAGTAAATTGACAGCAACTAATGTAATATTGACAGCATCGAAATTGTCATTTCACATTAAGAACTCTAAATTCGACCAGCACTCTTAATTCAACTATGGTCGAGTGGTTAAGACGCGGATCGGTACGCAGAAGGCGCAAGATCGATTCTGGGTACAAGCATCAATTTTTGGAATATTTGACATATATAACGACTGCAGAGTTCATAATTGACGTAAACAAAAAATTATGAAGTGCGAGGTACACGAACGTGGCCGAAGGTTGCCGAGAGTGTGATTCGTTTTCGTGACACAATTTCTGGATTCGGTCTCCACGCAAGGCCCGCGATAGAAGCTATTGGTCTAAGAGCCAGCGGCCCCCAGGCATTCGTTAAAGTATAAAAGCTGTAAGTTTCTCAATGTATGTCCCCAACACAGGTAAGAACGAACCCCGCCTATGAAACTTGAGTCGCGGTGGCTTTCGCAGGTATCAGGTAGTAAAGGTGTGTAAAATTGTTTGTTAAATTTGGTAAAGTATAAAACTCAGTTTTTACATGTTTTACTTATAATAATCCTAAAAGTCACCTTGTCGAAAGCCAGACACTTTGTACGGTTGCAACCCTCTGCCAGACACCCTTAAAGTATATTTAATTATTACTATACTTACGGTATAGTATAAAAGCTGCAATTTATATATGTTATTTGGAGAATTATCAAATGATGTTTTCTCAATAGCCAGACAGTTTCAGTAGTTCCTTTATGTTGCCAGGCACATCAAGAGTCTAATGTAGGTGCGAGCGCGAGGGATATGTGTGTCTGAGGGTGCGAGTGAAATACCGCGTTCGGTCCACTGCAACGTTATACTGCGCATCAGCTATCATTTATTGTGTATAATGAGAACTATTTTCTAGATTTACTATGAAAATTCATTATGTACCATAACTAAGGATCAACGAATAAATGTTTAGAAAATTCTTTTATAAAATTTCTGTGTTTCATTAAATTAACAATTAAATAATATATTTAAATAATTATTTTAATAATAGTTATTGGAATAATATAATTAATCTAATACAATAATTAATGGAAAAATATTTCAAAGATATTCTATGAATCGTGGTCGTCAATATCTTGAGTGTCCTCATCACCGCACCCAAAGACGCGAGATAGCACCCGAACCACCCCCTGGGCCATAGGTCCGTAGGGAGTCCTGGGACATCCTTCCGAGGGCTTACCCTGGGCTCCCAACCATAGGCTGCTGGACGTTACGTGAGGTTTATTAGTCGGTAAGAGTCCCTCATAACATCTGTGAGGACTTTCCCTCACGTTAAAAAAAAGAACCCTCATGGGATTGTTCGATGATTGTATTTTCCATCAAATTTGTGAGATCTTCGCTGTGTTGTAAACATTAATTTGATTTTAGACAAGCATACGGCCCACCAGAAGGTCCGGTGTTCACCGCAGCCTATGAACGTTTGCAACACCAGAGGCGCCACTCTTGCGCTGCCGACCCTGTAAAACCCCCTCACTGTAGGCGTTTGGGAAAACCGAGGCAGGGAGATCGTTCCACAAAGAAAGCCCCTATCGGATCTAACCGTGCTCGAACGCTCCGGACGTAGAGTGTGAGGATGGATTCCCTGTCTGTGATTTCTATTTTGTGCCAAATTTGACAATAACTTATTCCTTCTGCTATGTTATTATAATAACACTGTACTACGGAATGTAGTTGAATAAATCACAGATTTAAGAATAATTAGTACGCAAGCTTTAATACGTCAACCTCCCGTGACGAAACGGTCAAGTATCTGATACCTTTGTTTTTAAGAAGTGAGACGCGCCAAATTTTTCGACGCATACACGTACAAGTGTATAATGCCCGTCTGTCTTTTTATACGCTCCAAAATACCACTAAATATTTAAAAATATAATAAATATGGCCAAATGGAAGACAAAATTCTTAATTCAATAATGTAAAAAAACGATTTTCGCGAAAATGCAGATGTCCGTTTGCTCTTTGCTTCCGTCGATATATCCCTGGCGCTCGCATCTACATTAACTTTTGATGTGCCTGGCAACATAAAGGAACTACTGAAACTGTCTGGCTATTGAGAAAACATCATTTGATAGTTCTCCAAATAACATATATAAATTGCAGCTTTTATACTATACCGTAAGTATAGTAATAATTAAATATACTTTAAGGGTGTCTGGCAGAGGGTTGCAACCGTACAAAGTGTCTGGCTTTCGACAAGGTGACTTTTAGGATTATTATAAGTAAAATATGTAAAAACTGAGTTTTATACTTTACCAAATTTAACACACAATTTTACACACCTTTACTACCTGATACCTGCGAAAGCCACCGCGACTCAAGTTTCATAGGCGGGGTTCGTTCTTACCTGTGTTGGGGACATACATTGAGAAACTTACAGCTTTTATACTTTAACAAATGCCTGGGGGCCGCTGGCTCTTGCTCTATATGCAATAACTTAAAAAATATATATCAATCATTACATATTTGTTTGAACAATAATACTCTGCCAGCTACATATTCATGGCTGAACTAAATATGCTGAATTCATCTATCGAATTAACGTGGAGCAGGTCCGCCTGGAACCAAAGTTATTACAGCTCGACATGGTCAAGGGCGTCCTCGAATAACCGCGGTAGTAGCCGCCACTAAACCAATTTTAGGGAACACGAGGAAAATATCAAATTGTTTCATTATGTCGAAGGTTCACAGAACTAGACATGTCGTGTATAACTTTATACGTATTTGCTTGTGGGAACAGTAACTTTACTGTGGGAATAAACTTAATTTATGTCGTGTATGCTAAACAGCAAACTTAGAGAAGGCTTGATTTGGTTTTCTTCATAAATGACAATGTTATTTATTATGTTAACGAAACCGCCCATAAATCCTTCAAATTTTCTAAACGTATAAGACGTTATTCCCAGTAGGAACGAACGACATAAAGCGCTTTCCGAGACATAAAAAACGTTCATAAATAGAAATCTATCTATGCTGTAGAGGGTCGAAAGTCTGTACATGGAAGATATTTTGAAAATTTTAATTGTAGGGCATTCTCTAATCGATACTGAAGCCGAAAATGTAGTTTAAATTTTCCATGTCTGTCTGTATACCGCCGAAACTACTGAATCGATTTGAATGAAACTTGGTACAATCCGAGCTTATGATCCGAGGAAGGTTCTAGGATACTTTTGATCCCGATATTTTGCGCGGTTCCTTTGGGAGAGGGGATGAAAGAGAAAATGGTTTTTTCGTCGTAAGTTCCCAATACGTGGTCCGATTCCAAAAATTTTTTCAGTGTCATAAAGGGAGTACTTTAAGGATTGTGTCACACGAGTTTCAATGTTGAGGGTTTTGTAGTTCAGGAATTAGAGACATCTCAACTATCGCAAAACCTAGAATTCAACGTTTCCTTGGAATTTGTGCGTAAATCTAAACTGGCGTGTTGGCTTAATCATAAAGAGCTTGATGATAAGGACATTGTAAAATGATTCAGTTCACGGGTTCAGGGCTAAATTGTTTTAGAATAGACATAATCTTTAAGCTCTTTTATGATTTAGCAAACAGGGCAGTTTCATGCGCTGCTTTATGAGTCTGATGAAGAAATACACCTCCTTTCATACACCATGTGTGACGTAAACGAAGTTGCGAGGGTCAGCTAGTTTTTAATAAATATCACTCATCTTACGAATACGCCTCCAACAAGGTCAATGTCAATCACAATGATCATTGAGAAAACCTGTAGTCAGATTTTGTAAGGGTAAACTAGGCAAATGTAACCGGGTAGGCACAAGAGAGACATGGCCGTCAATCCGAAACATGATATTACTCAAAGATTATAGAATTAAGTGCTCGTGCGTTGTACTAAATATAGTTAATTACGAGATGTTGACAAACAAGGGATGTTACACAATATCTACATGAATAAAACATAAGTGTTTACCGTTCTGCACGTACAAGGACGCGCATCTGTCACGTTCGGGTGGGGTAATTTGTCATCAATATTATGCTCATGTATACGGCACGGGGACGAGAAAAATTGTAACACAGTAAGGGCTCTAAGTATCTTTTTCATGACAGCTATAGAAAAAGAAATTGTTACAGAGAAATATTTTATAGGTTAATCTACCTGCTGGACATATCGAAAAAGTAACTGAGTAAAAATGTCAGCCACTCCCAACAATACCAAAATAATATTTATTTATTTCTACATTTTTTTCGTGAACATCGGTTACATACAATAGAGTAAATAGGCATTGAAAACGTATTCAAATATTTGTGTGATCCACAAAATTTTGTTTCGTAGTTTGGGTGTTTTCTATGTATAATATGTATGTATTTAGAAATATATAAGTATGCCTATCAGTCGTCTATCTAGATCACACACCACCCAAGATTAGCATAATTTGGGCTAGATGATGTTGGGTGAGTATTATTAAACCACGGACTCTATAGTCAAAAATATACTAATTTAAGCTGGCTATACTGTACTGCGTGAAGGTTCCATCTCCGCCTTACCAATGCTGACTAAAAGAGGAGAGGAAAGAAGCCGTAACATAGAAAAATCATCGCAATTTTTTAAAAATACATTCAAAATATGAATCTTTATAATATAAGTTTAAAAGAAAAAGACAAACATCCATTCTAAAAGAATATTCCAATAAAAGTTTCATATTGCAGTTTGATTTCTTTAAACATTTTCCCATTTCACACAAAGGGTGGACGGCGCTAAAGTTTACCGCCAGCTCGCGAATATCGCCGTTCCACATCAATAGAGAGCTTCATTCAATAATGCCATAACGGATGTGGATTTGTGTCATATCATTTCAGCTTAAGTTGTATAGCTTAGCTTTTATAATAGTACTGTAGCTAGACCACATAGCTCAGTCCTCGCCCAAAGAGAATATAATCACTACGTAGTACTACGTCCCATACAACATAATGATTACCTATATTGTCTTTGGGCGAGGACTGAGTTATGTGGTCTAGCTACAGTAAGTACTCCTGCACTAGCTTATAATACTTCCCAGTACCCCGGTGAAGTGTAAGTTTTCTAAATTGTTTCTTAGTGAATGACTACTTTCTACCTATGTCCAATTTGAGCCAGGCCAGCAATGTTATTGACAGGTTCTTCTTCACAGGTTCTACCTATAGCCTTGCGATTCTAGGAGTAACTCTATGTAGAATAAATGTAGAAGCCACAATCTTGACGTTCTAAAGTGTTACTTTGTGATCTATGTGAATTTAAATATTTTTAGTTTCAGTCAAGATTTTTCATCAGTTTCGGCCGTTGACATAAATTTTTTATCAGTCGGTCACTATTGCCTTTAAAGAAATTTAACGCATTCCGTAGAATTGTGGCTGTCCAACAATATCTATTTGTACAACAATATAACATCAAGTATATATTTTGTAGAAACCAGTACCTACTTACAGTTTAGTGCACGGTTGTTATCAAACTCGACTTACCGAAATGTCTAGTCAAGACTAGTAACAAACTACATGTACCGTAGCATCGTCGTCGGTCGTCTGGCTAGTGGCTGGATATAAGCACTTACCTGGAACAAGGGCAAATAATGGCATTTTATCAAGTGTAGCTATTAATGTAAATTGTGTCAAATTTCACCCTTTCGACATGACCAGAAACGCAAATGACCCGATACGCAGAATGACCAGATTTTCATAAGCAAACGACCGTCATTCATTTTCTTAAAAAAAATTTTCAATAAAAAATACAACCGACTTCCAAGAAATCCTGAAAAATAAATTTTACTTAGCACAAAGTAATATGTATTTTGATTTATTAGATTTTTTATTCAATATCATATTGAAGTCGGCGCCAAGTAAATTCATAGATTTAGGGAGGTATTATTCATGACACCAACTTCAATATTATATTGAACTAGCTGATGCCCGCAGCTTCGCCCGCGATGGCGCTGTATGTGAAATTTTGCTGAATTTTCTTTGCTATAAACCTCACGGAGCCCGAGACCTTTCCAACGAATGCAAAACAGTGGAAATCGGTTCGTGCGTTCTACAGTTATAGCGTCAGGAAGGAAAACCCGACTTATTTTTATATAATAATAAAATCTGATAAATCAACTACATATTACTTTGTGCTAAGTAAATTTTATTTTTCAGGATTTCTTGGAAGTCGGTTGTATTTTTTATTGAAAATGTTTTTTTCATTATTTTAAGTGTCGGGTGAACCGAAAAATATATCTATCTAGGTGAAAGTTCTTATCAATACAAATTAATCAAGCCCCAACACAAGGTAGCGGCTGTTAATCGTTAAGGAATTCCCTCGAATCTCTTTTGGTTCCATCATCAGATCGACTCCAGACCTTTATTAATGGTAGTACATTAAAGCACTGAATTAAAAAGTTAACAAACGCACTAGTTGTCACTACAATTTTCGGTGGTTGCCCTCGCTTTCTCCTAGATCCCTTCATCAGATCCTGACCTGGTGAAAATGGGACCACCTCAGAAGTAACCCCGATTCAATAAAAAAAAATTTTTTGAAATCCGTCTGTAATTGACGGAATTATCGCTTGACATACATAAAAAAAAATACATACAGACGAATTGAGAACCTCCTCCATTTTTTGAAGTCGGTTAAAAAGTGGTGTACACCCTTTTGAGCGAAGTACCTAAATTGCACGATGCCACCGCTGCATAACTACCTAAAACGCGAAGTACCTGAAACTCGAAGTACCTTAATTGCACGATGCCTAAAAACTTGATTTGCCTACAATGTACTTTGACAACAATTTTTAATGCCTAAGAATGGAAATGCCTAAAATGAAGATTGCCAGCAGAATACAAGGTACGGGGCATTCAGGATCGGTCGCCCAAATTGGTTGATTGTTAAATTCAATTGATTGTTATTCAATGATAATGAGTTTGAAGTGTCCAGTAATAAAGTAATTATAGGACTAAAGAGTCGGAATATGTGTCATATTTTAGCAAATAGATTTTTGATGTAATAAAATTGGAGTCATGCTTTGTAGGCAATTAACTAGCACCAGGATTATACTTTGTAGACATTAAACAACATAGGCATTTTGCTTCGTAGGCATTAAAACCCTATAGACATTAAAGCGTTATTGGCATCCTGTGTTTTTAGACATTGACTTTAGGCAATTTGCTTCATAGGCATCGTGCAATTTAGGTACTTCGCTCAAAAGGTAGAACATCTCTTCGCATCACGTGGTTTTACATATAATGATAATAAAGACATTAGATTTGCTAGTAATACATATTAAACGAATACCATAACAACAAGTATTTTTATTTTTTTTATGACGTCATATTCATAAACACAGTAATTTCCATAATTACGAAGGTATGCATACATTCTTATATACCTCGCTCGTAACTAAATATAGGTGTAAATAAATATTCCTTTAGCAAGTGAACTGTTCGCTGCAGTGCAATTTATGTTGCTGTTAAGAGTCTGAGGCTTGAATTAAAAATACATTACCATTACTCCGACATTTTCACAATAAAGTTCCAAGAGAAAAAATCGAGAAACCTTTTATTAAAGACGTTCTCGATATTGTAACAACTCCTTCATTATAATGATGTACTCGTTAGTAATAAAGTACAATGAAAGTTATCGATAGAAAATGCTGCAAGAAAGTACTAGCGAAGAGACGCCGTAAATCGTTACTCTATAAGTATCTATAAGTTTTCTTTCATTATTTCTACATTTTTCACATACATATTCATTGACAATATCTATTACATTATAGGTGAGGCCGCAGTGGTAGCCATAGGTCTGTTGGGAGTCCTGGGGAATCCTTCCGAGGGCTTACCCGGGGCTACCAACCGTAGGTTGTTAGGCAGGATACGTTTAGTTTAGTTTTAGTTTTAATTCTTTATTGCACACAGAAACAAAAATACATTGACATTGAAAACTAGGAACTATGATGTACAAAGGCGAGCTTAACTCAACACTGAGTTTTCTCCCAGCAAACCTTTGGGTGAAAGGAAAAGCGCAACGGAAGGTTTAAGAAGTGTGCAACTAGATAGAAGATAAGATGAAAGTTAAAGTTTTGTAATGTTACATACATATCTAACATTATTCATAGATACACGTCATACACACAATACCAATATACTAATTACATAAATATGGATAGGAACTTGACAGTAATAAGTATAAACATAATATTATAGAACATACAAATCTGCATCAGCATATCGTAATACATGATGAAATACACTAAACATACACTGCTCGTACATACTTATATATTTGAAGAAAGAAATAGTTCCTTAACTCTATCCTTGAATACACCCAAAGAGGTACTTTCCCGCACAGAATGTGGCAATGAGTTCCACAACCGTACTGCGCGAATGGTAAAGGAACCATCATAACAATGCGAAGAGTGAGAAGGCATACGAAGAAGAAGTGAAGAGGATGTACGACAAGGTTTACCCCTAGGAACAAGAAACTGAAAGCGTTCACGTAAATAAGAAGGTGAATTTACGTTATAAAGGATAGCATATAGAAGGAAGAGAATATGGGAATCTCGACGCTGCCGAATCGGTAACCACCCCAATCTTGTACGGAATTCTGATACATGATCATACTTTCGAAGACCAAATATAAAGCGGATACCCAGATTCTGAAGTCGCTCAAGTTTATTAAGGTGTTCCTCCTTTGTATCAAGGTAGCAGACATCGGCATAGTCTAAAATTGGAAGTAACAGGGTTTGCGCAAGAGTAACTTTAGTGTCGAAAGGTAGGAATTTCTGGAGACGTTTTAGAGATTGGAAAGACCAGAAAACCCTCCTACTTACCTCAGCAATTTGGACATCCCAGTTTAGGTTCGTATCGATATATATACCCAAGTTTTTAGCGCAATCTGTGACAGCAATTGGAACCGCATTGTACATTATTTGTGGCATAACTTGATCATTTAAAAGGTTCAGCTTGTATCGGCTACCAACAATGACTGCTTGTGATTTTGCTGGGTTCACCAGAAGTCCAAACGATTTAGCCCACTGACTAATGTTATCCAGGTGTTGATAGCAGCCACAGCCTCAGTCACGTCCTCGACATCAAAGTGTCGATATAGCTGCAGGTCGTCTGCATAGAGGTGATAATTAGAAGAAATAACTTTAGTAATGGCGTTTATAAAAACGGAGAAGAGGAGAGGAGATAGAACGCCACCCTGAGGAACACCCGCATTCAGCTGGCACCATTCAGAGCAGGTGTCATCACAACGAACTGACTGCGAGCGACCCTGAAGGTATGACTTGAACCACTCAATCACAGAAGATGAGACATTAAGAGAGGCCAAAATTCCCAACAGGACATCAAAGTCAACCGAGTTAAAAGCACTGCTGAAGTCTAATAAGACTAAAACTGTTAACTGTTTCCTTTCTATAGCCATACGCATATCATCAGTAATCTTGACTAGTGCAGTAACAGTGCTATGACCACGACGGAAACCAGATTGATATTGACTTAGCAGGCTGTTGTTGAAAAGGTATGAAGCTAGTTGGTCATGAACCACACTTTCCAGAACTTTGGATAGTAATGGTAGGATAGAAATAGGACGGAAGTGGGATTGCTCAGAAGGATCGGGTACTTTCGGTAAAGGTATCACAAATGCTTTTTTCCAGGAAGAGGGGAAACTGTTACACTGTAGGGAAAAATTGATAATGTGGGTGACTACAGGAAGAATGTGGTTTAGGATTGGAAGAAGCATTTGTAACTGCAGGCCATCATAACCCACAGCTTTTGTCGTTATCGACTGTAAACGTCTCCCAATGTCCACCTCCGTAACTGAGCGGAATGAGAACGAAGTATTTAAAGGCAATGGAAGATTAGATAGGAAGTTTAAAGTAGAAGATTTCACATCACTGGGAATGGCAACTGGAGACCTCGAGAAATGCATGTTGAGGTCGTTAAGGTCTATATTTGAACAATTGCTTTCTGAGGTCTTACCAATACCAAGTGATTTAAGAAATTGCCATACTTGTGCTGTGTTAAAATTTTGAATAGAGTTATGAATGTGGCGTCTTTTAGCATCCCTACACATACGAACGCAGCGGTTACGTAACTTTCTGTACTTTTCGCAGTTCTCAATTGTTGGTGATTTACGACAAATGCGTTTGGCCTTATCTCGTTTTGACATCATTGTTTTAACTTCCTCAGTAAGCCAAGGCGCAGGTAGGTGTTTTACTCTCACTTTTTTGAGAGGAGCGTGAAAATCAAATAACTTGAGTATGATATTAGTAAGTGAAATAACTTTAGTATCCAGGTCATCACACTCATATACCGAAGTCCAATCGATACTGCTGGCATCCGATTCTAAACGCTCCAGATCAACGTTTTTAAAACTCCGAAGATATAGAAATTTACTCTTGCGCTTAGGAGGACGAATTTTATAAGAAAGATAAATAAGATCATGGTGAGAAAAAGGAGCAGGAAGTTGACCATGTGTGGCCACTTTCTGCGGGTCGGAGACAAGAATTAGGTCGAGAAGTGAAGATCTATGATTCGGTTCATGATGAGTAGTAGATAGAGGAAGGATATGCATATTGACTGAAGATAGAAGGGACTGAAGTTTGCGGCTGTGAGAATCATTCTTCAGTAGACAAGTGTTGAAGTCTCCAAGTATAATTGTGGTGTCGTATATAGAATTTAGATATTCCAGTTTAGTCTCCAATGAATTATAATAGTTAATTTCACTGTCAGGATTATAATAGACTCCTAAAAGCATTTTATTAGAATTTATATCTAATTCAAGGAATAGATGTTCAGCGAACATGGAATATTCATTTGGAGACCTGTCAACAATATTATATGGGATATCTCCTCGAAGATAAATGGCCACCCCTCCACACTTCTTCCCCGTGCGGTCATTGCGCACAAGCTTATAACCAGGCAGAGAATATTGAGTGGATGGCATTTCTGGTTTTAAGAAACTTTCAGACACTAGGACAGCATGAACATGATTAACGTCAAAAGAAGACAGAAGATCAGAGTAATGAAAAGAAATGCTTTGAGCATTGATGTGAACAATGTTAAAGAATTTAGGGAAACTAGAAAAGATAGCATAGAGTTTATTTCGGAGGAGTGCAGAGCCGTCACCACTGGATGCACTCACAAAACTCTCACTTGATGCATTAGAGGAAGAATACGACTCAAAACTATCATCCGAAACATCAGACATGTCTGACCGAAAAAAAAAATAAATAAAAATAAATAAATAAAGTGTACTAGTTATGTGTATTAATTAATGTACAAAAGAATAAAAACTGTTACCTATATAAAATATGTATATACGACAATATATGAATATAATGAAATAAATAAATAAATAAACTTCCCTCAAGTATATTTAAAGCAATATACCTTCAAGAAATCCCAGGCATTCATTCCACCCGCCAGTTGCGTGTTAAACTGTAAAATGAAAGTGTAAGTAAACATGTCTTAAAACCAATATTAAAATAAGTAAACAAAATTAATTAAATTGCTAAAAACTGCTTAAAAATAAATAAGACAATTAAAACATAATAACTGCCAATAGGCACCATCAGCCAATATTTAAAACTGCTAAAATGAATTGTATCAAAAAATAGGTTTAAAAATTCCTAAAACAAAAACAGCTTATATCATAAAACTGCCAATAAGCACTACTAGCCAATTATTCTAAAAAACGCTAAAATGAGAGGAAGATAAAAGTTGTCAATAATCATCATCAGGATAATGCAACATCCAAAAGACGCTGTTCCAATCATTCCGTTACCTTTTTAAAAAGTTACGAAACGTCAAACAGTCGAACGAAGTGTCAAAATGACAGCATGATAACAAAATAAATAGCAATACCTACTGAAATTGAATAGTGATTAAAGTGATAAAAACTTTTATGTAGGTAAAACGTTTTTGTGTTTTGAATAAACTTGATTGAGTAATTATCTATACTAATATAACAAAATACAAAGTTGTTATAATTATATACTAAATATAAAGAGAAGAAATACATAGAATGTTGAATAATATTTATGAGACAAACACTGACACTTTACTACATACCTACTTGGAAAAATTGCATTACATAAACAATGCGAAGCAGCAGTGAAAGTAGTGAGACAGTGCCAGCAAATTTACTTCTTCGATGCATTTCTCCTCTGTTTGGGTGCCAAAGTTCTGGAGGAAGCCGGTTTTTCACTTTCCGTGGGCTGTATTCTCAGCAAATCACCCGGGCTTGTGACGCGGTGTCGTGACCCGTTGGGACCAATTACAATCACACAGCCATCCCTGGTAGAAACTTTGGAGACTCCGTATTTTGCTCTGGCTGCCACAAAAGCTTCTTGTCGTTGCCGTGTAAGAAATTCAGATACAGTGATCCCTGTACCCTTAAAACTGGTCTTCGACGTCCACACCTTATTACGCACAGCAGTTACTTGGAATTTCACCAAAATAGGCCTTGGCTTTACTCCAGATGGTCTCTGACCCAACCTGTGACAGCGGTCAATATCGCCAGGTGCAACTGATTCCACCCTAAGATGTTTCAATAGCACCTCTGAAACAGTGTGAAGTGTGTCCTCATCACCTTTCTCCTCAACACCATGGATAAGCAACATCTTCCGGCGGCTGCGGGTTTCTATATTATCGACATGGCGCGAAAGTAACTCCAGCTGGAGGTGAAGAGACTGAAATGTTTCCAACACCAGGGTCTTGAATGCTACAAAATCATCAGTGAGGCCAACCAACCCAGTGCCCGATGGCTTCTTATGTAGCTCGGTTTCGAAATGTGACATCCTTTCCTCAAATTTGGCCTGGTAGTTGAGAAAGGAGTCCTTGAAAGCTACATGTGCGGGGTCCATTCTTCAAGCTTTGCGAAAATTGGTTTATGTGGGAAAAAACACTCAACTAGCAGGTATACACGCCTAGTGATGTGAACTGTGCATATAAAGTGAATATATCACAATACTATATAATTTTAAATATTAAATTTCAATAGGAGCAAAAACTATACGTGTTTATTTTCAACTACCTTTTTTTTTTCTTTGATACGTGAGGTTTTTTAGTCGGTAGCAGTCCTCACGTTTAAAACATCTATTACAATATCACGCGAAGCAAAAAGTTTATACTCAGTCGTTTGAAAAATGCTCTAATGAATGAACGTGACAAACATTTGGACACACAACACAAGTTTACGTATAGAGTGAAAGATACATATTTTCAATGAATTTTCCCATTTAAAGGGACAATGAGCATCCAGTAAATAAAATTCGAGAAGTTATTTCGACAAAAAACATTGACTATGATATTTTATAAGTGTTTTTATATAGTTTGATCATTTTGTTGTTTCTTTTTTCATTGAATTTCAAGTAATCACAACTTCATTATAACTCGATCAACTGCGGACTCAAGGGAACGTCTCGTTATAAATTCACATTGACAATCTTGCATTCCCGTCACGTATTTTTTACTATAGACAGTCGTCGCTCCGGAGAGCTGTAATTCAAATCAACCTAAGTGCAGAGAACCCTGTAGATTCAAATAGAAAATTCTCGAACCCTCGGGGGCCATTGATGAAAGAAACTGGAAAACTGAACAAGATATTTCAAGATATGTAACAGAATAATAAAACAGATCGAAATATAGTGCTCTCAATTTAACACTAGGATTATATTGCATTTTCAGTTTGTTGTCTAGAATATCTAGACACGCGGTAGCGTGTCAAGCCAAGTCAAACAAAAGAACTGGCTAGCCAGCGCCGTGTGTAATATTAGACGAACCAATTGGCGCCACTTTTGACCCTTCTATAACTCAAAACCTCTTTAACGTAAACACAAAACTACGTGTGTTTAATTATATCCATAAGGACATCTAGACGCCCAAATTTCATGAAGCTAGTTCAAACGGTTACAAACATATGAAGGTCACAAAGTCGTAAATTTCAGTACTGCCTGACTGACATATAGTACCCAAACCTAACCTACTTCCAGATGCCCTAGAAGGTTGAAATTTGGAATCCAGGTCGGTAATTGTGTGCAAGCGTAGGAAAAAATCTAAAAATAAAAAAAAGTAAAAAAATAGAGGATCGCCATACTATTATATTTTTATTGTTGCATTTGAAACGTTACAAGCAGATATTTGAAACTATCCCAATATATGTAATATTATATTTGCTACATGTCATAACAGAAATATAAATAAATAAAATAAAAAATAAAGTTCAGTAAAAAAGTCGTATAAAGTAGTCGTAAGTAAGTAGTGTCCCCATACAAAAAACTTGTAATACGCGCTAATGAACCTGCCAAACGGTGTGTCGTCGGTGGCGCGCGGCACCACATAATCATACACAGAACAGAAGTATATCTACATGCCTAGTTTTCTTTGCAAAAAGTAATGATATCCCACCAACACATAAATGTAAAAAAGGAAAGCCAAGTTCAACACAAAAACTATGCTTGGCTGTGGGCCTCGCAGCAAAAAGAATGGAGATCTAAATGAGTGCCAAGTTCTATGCAAAATCCAAATATGTATTTATAGGAATAAAATAACATTATGAACAAGTATTAAATCTATATCTTTGCTTTATTGGATACCTTTAACAATTACAAGCACTAACTTTACTTGTCAACTGACATTGAAATATTTTGGCGCAACTCATTCATTTAACACCAGACAAAACAAAGAGAACTCATATCCATTTAGTTTGGCGCCATTACAGCGGCTGGAGCAAATGAAATGGTACTACGTATGTAATGTATGGATCGTTTCACACAGGTACGCACTTATACCTACTGAATATGTAAGCAAAACCACACAATATATTCATGCGTAGTACGAACGCCCACTTTAATGATGAAACTTACATTTGTTAATATGTATTTCGAGTAATACATTTTAATAGTTATTTGTGACTGTTTAATTAGAATAAGGATTCAATAATTATAAATGCGTTTCGTAGCATCCTATTTACCATGAGCTCAGAGAAGCGAGAAACATACCCTTCAACAAGGTTGCCTGATGACTAGTACAACTGGTTGTACAAACGCTACAGCAGTGCATCGTTTGTATATCTAGTTGAACTACATAGCTGAACTTCAGTACCAAAAAGGCCGTTTTTAAGACAATAAAACCAAGGTTAGCTAAAGGGTAAATAAATACCTTAACAATTTCCATATAGGTATTGGTTATTTTTGGTTTGGATTGGTTGGGAGAGGGCCTACGTCCAGTAGTGGACTGCCATAGGTTGATTTCATTGATTGATGTACATCATGAACAAATTCTAGCAGAAAGAAACATCAGAGAGCAAACCTCAAAGTCGGAAACACATGTAGTTTCCCAAAGGGGTCAAGTGGCTTCAACAGACTGATTCCGCTACGTATCAGCAGATGTATAACCATACTATTCTATCTACAGTAACAGATTGGCTGTTTTATATTAAATCGTAGATGAAGGTAAAACATGTTTTGAATAATATATACTATATTATAAAGAGGAAAGATTTGATTGTTTTTTTGCATCGAATATGTTCCGAAACTAATGGACCGATTTGAAAAATTCTGTCACTGTTGGGAAGCTACAGCAAGCTTATTTATTATTATTATTTCTTCTTTTTTATGTTCCACCTCTGAAGTTACCAAGAGTCAGAAACTCCTTACTGATTAAACAGAGGCCACAAATATTCATACGAACAAATATCAGATTAGAAAGTTCCGTAATAAAATACGGGCATTAAATACGATACCAGTAGGGGTATAAAATTTAACGTACGTACGCAAGATAAACATAAACTGTAATGGTTTATGAACGCCGGTGTCTGTTTAGGACTCCACACAGCGATGATACAAGCAATTTAGGGAAATATCGATCATCTACATAATAATCCTTACAAAATTATTAATATTATGATAGGTATACCTAAACTGACCATACGTCCCGTTTTGAACGGGACTGTCCCTTTTTTCGGTCACCTGTCCCGTTGTCCCCAAGCAAAGCGTCGGGACGCTTAATTGTCCCGTTTTCAGAAACCTCGCAAAAAATTTAAAATTTCGAAGGATTCCCGGAATGCACGCGCTATCGTTTACTTAGCCACAAGCATACACACAGACTTGTTTGTGCCTTTTTTTTGTTTCGGCGTAATGTGATAACCTGATAACTAATTTTAAGTTTTCTAGTTTTGAAATATTGACTAACACCATTATATTTTTGGAATTTCTATTTTACATAGAAAAATGTTCCAAATTAAGTATAACAATGTTTTTTGAGGATCCTACAACAGAATTCTGTGTGCGATCAGTCAGCAAGTTTTCTCCGAGCTGTGTCGAAGGTTGGATTGTGTCGGAAATTAGGCTGCAATAGAAATTCATCATCATAAAGACATGTTTTTTTGCTGACGCGGGAAACGCGCTTACGCGCCGTCATCCCAGCCAGCTGGGACGGCGTGTGGGACTCCCTGTCCCAGAAAGGGACCTTTCTACCCACTTAACCCCGCGGTGTTCCTCCTCGCACTGTAACTGGGTCGAAGAATATCAAGAGGACTTTCACATCGACCCGGCTAGGAGCACCTCGTTAATTCGGGGCTTTGCTCGGGGGAGCCAGATGGGTGACCACAGCTCCCTGAGGAGCTGAAGATCACGTCCACACAGCGAGGCAGAGAGCAACGTGTACCAGCGTGCGCTAATGGGCACCCCCCGGAACACGGGGAGGGACAACTTTCGCCCACAGCAAGCAAATATTCGATAGGGTGTGAGGGAGCTCCTCACGATGGCGCCTCCCGCTTTGCCACCTTACCAGCAAACGAGGCGACGGGGACCCAATACTGCTACTGCTTGCCGAATTGCTAGTCAGCAACAACGTGGGCCTCTGCAACCCCCTCGTGAAATGGGGTCACCCCCCTCGTGAAATCAACTCTGTCAAAATGACGGCCGAAACAGCTCCTAAAGCTTCTATCGGCCAGAAAGCTAGCAGCGTAGCGTCGGAGCGTCCACCATTGTATTGCCACACAGACACGATGGCACACCGCTGGTCTAGCAGGCCCACCCAAATGCGATTCCCTCTTCATGGGTTCAGCTTGGCGAGATATCGGTACATCGACTAACGGGGGCAGCACGCCGGCGCCCGCACCCGTAAGCAATGTTCCAGGGTGCACCAGCAGAGTTCGGTTTCCACTCCTCTCGGTGTAGCGTATACGAGTGTATAGCCCGAAGGGATAGGAAATCGTACTCCCTCATTTTTTTTTTTTTTTTTGTTTTTTTTTTTTTGCTCTCGCATCTCTGCCATGGGCAAAGCCTAGTTTCAACAAAATTTTGTAGTAGTTTCGGCCTCGTCTGTCGCTTAGTGCATGTAGTAGCGTAGCACCCCGGCCCTTCGCCATCTCGAACCTAGCTAACCTAATTCCTCTTTCACCCAAATTCTCTTTTCCATTCCAGTTCTATCATTTATGCTTCTCGCACTTTCACGCTATCCCGACCTTTCACTCTTGTTTCTAAACTAGCTAAGCCTTAATACTATCATCTTTTATTCTTATTCCTCTAGTACCATACTCGTCGCGCTTTTATGCCTCTCGCACTTTCACGATGGCCTTTCATTCTGGGGATATTGGGTGTCATTCCTTTATTTAATTTCAAAAACAAACTCTTAAACTCTATTTCCATTTACAAATTTCACAGTTTACTTTTAGGTTGTTTCTATCTTATATTCTAATGTATTACAATGCTTAATTTACACATTTGTTTTCTTAATAGTAAATATCTTGCGCTATTTGTGACATAATTACTTATTTACAGTAATTTCAATTTTCTTAATATTAGTAAAATTTTGGCTTATTCTATATACAGGTACATCTGTTTTGCTTGTTTACATTTCCATCTGATGGCTTTTTGTTTCGCTACAATATACTCATATATTGTGGAACAGAAATTTTGATTCACTTATTGCGTTCATTTACAAGTTTAATTATTTTGTCACTGTATTTTAGAAAAGGTTTTCTGTGACTTTGCATAAGCAACGGAAGGTTCCCTAATGTAACGCTTAAGTTGGCGATGGTCTCCAGATCCGTTCTGTCTATCGCGTGAATCGGGCAGTCCTGCAACAGATGGGCAACCGTCTCCTCTACCCCGGGCTCACAGGCACACGATGGGTCCTCCTTACACTTGAAGCGTGTCAAGTATTCGGAGAACCCACCGTGCCCTGTCAGCAGTTGGGTTGTGGTGCCGGCGATCGTCATCTTGCGGACGATCCTGTACGCCTCCACTGCGCATGGGAAGAAAAGCTTGGTGACGGAGGCCTGCTCGCCCTCTCTGTACCTCTTGTTCCATTCGTCAAGCGTGCCCTGACGTAGGAGACGCTTCACGAATGAAACCGGGTACAGACCGTAGTCCGGTGTCTTCTTCAACTTCAGAGCCGCTTCCTTTGCGAGTTCATCCGCTCGCTCATTACCCTCCAATCCTGCGTGGGCCTTGACCCAAAATAGGGATATTTCCTTACCCTGGGCCCTGCCGAGATGGATTGCGGCTCTGGCTTGCACTGCCAGGGGATGGAGGGCATGACGGTTTGTAACCGTCAAGAGAGCGGCTCTGCTGTCGCTGAAGACGCCGAACGTGGACGCGCCTCGCCTGAGGACCTCACTGGCCGCTTTGCATAGCGCCAGGTACTCCCTCATTAATACAATGTGGCTCAGAAACAGATCTTCCATTTAGTGTGCGTAATTAAATTGAGATTTAAAGATAATTGCACTACAATGGCTAAAAAGTTTGTGAATTATATCATAGAATTTTAAAAACAAACCGTGAATATCTGGGACGGTGAATTTGCTTTTTTACATAAGAAATTGAGAGATATCGGGCAGAGGTACCTGTATGGGAAGAAAGTCAAAAATCGCTGGATGTATTGATTGAAAAGGGGTAAGGGTACAAATTTATTTGACATATTTACATTAATTTCAAGCTAACTTCTCAAAAAATCATAAACATGTGTGTCGGTGGCCAATAACGCTGGGTCGCCATCACCGCTTTTCCTAAAGAGGTGATGGTGACCAAACGTGAAAACTTGCGGGGCGGGAGCGCCGCATGGCAGGTTTCATGCGCGCCCCCGACTAATGTCGTACCGATGGACAGAGGTTGGGGGGGGGGGGGGGGGTTGGTGCCCTCCGTTAATTCAACATTGTAGGACTCAATAATTCAACTTTACGGGAATTCAACATTCTGGGATTCAACTAACTGAGAATTCAACATTATGGGAATTCAACATTTTGAAAATTCAACCTAATGGTCCGAAAGGGATAATTTGACGGAAGGCACCTTCCCGTGTTGCTGAGGTGCCTCCAGTGTCCGCCCACTTACAGAGGGGCGCTCGAGCGCGGTGCGATGCGAGCTCGTTTTTGGCAGCTCCTCTGGAAACTCTGAGGGAGTCGACTGTCTGATTTTCCCGAGTAGTGCCCCGGCACTACGGGGCACCCCATCCCGGATTGACGTAGAAACGAATTCCTCACATCCTTCGACCCGGCTATAGGGTGAGTAGGAACACTACCTACAGAGTAGTGGGTATTACGATCCCATTTTCGGGACCGGTGAGCCCCACACACCGTCCCAGCTCCCCCGTAGCTGGGATGACGGTGACCAAACGCAAAAAAACCTATAATACATTTATTTATTTATTTAAAAACTTTATGCACAAAATTTGTACAAAGGTGGACTTAATGCCACAGGCATTTTCTGCCAGTCAACCTATATAAATCAGATTTGTTCTTCTGACAAATTTAATGTAAAAATTAACAAACACGTTGGTTGCCCCCACAATTTTTGAAAGCTTCCCTTGATTTCTCTGGAATGACATCATTGGATCCTGGTTTCCTTGCAATGGGACCAAATAGGAAATAACAACCTACAAATGAATAAAAATCGGTTCAGCCAATGAGAAGTTATTAGTACTTATTTGAGGTAAATCCTCTCTTTTTTGAAGTCGGTTAAAAGTCCCGTTTTGAGTTCAAAAATAAATGGTCACTTTAGGTATACCATATATTTGTTTAGGATACACATTCTAAATTTAGAGTAATGTATATTTATATAAAACTAGCCGACGCCCGCGGCTCCGCCCGCGTGCAATGTTTTTCCCGGTCATAGGGGTATGAAAAATAGATGTTGGCCGATTCTCAGACCTACTCAATATGCTAACAAGATTTCATGAGAATCGGTCAAGCCGTTACGGAGGAGTATGGCAACGAAAACTGTGACACGAGAATTTTATATATTAGAATGTAAAATTGAACATGTTTTACTTTCATTGACAAAGAGTATGCTGATATTTATTTTGGGATTCGATTAAAGGAGACCTTTCTCATGTCGGACTAAATCATGTAGGTAACAGCAGAATGTGCCGAATGTCGCTTCCAACGTTCCCATCACGCTTTACCGATATTCGTCTACATTCTAACACAACTCAAATAAAACCGGCCAAGTGCGAGTTGGACTCGCCCATGAAGGGTTTCGTAGCAGCAAGTAACATAATACAAGTTCTTATAGTTCGTTGTAACTTGGACTGATGTTTTAACACCTTCGCAGTGATAGTGATTTTTCTAACCGAAAATTGCGGTTTATGACGTATTAAAAAAAAACTACCAGCTCTATCTCGTTCAAACCAATTTTCGTTGGTAGTTTTTATGGCAATGTACATCATATATTTTTTTTAGATTTATCATTCTCTTAGTTTAGAAGTTAGAGGGGGGGGGGGACACACATTTTTCCACTTTGGAAGTGTCTCTTGCGCAAACTATTCATTTTAGAAAAAAATGATGTTAGGAACCTCAATAGCATTTTTGAAAACCTTTCTAGAGATACCCCACACGTATGGGTTTGATGAAAAAAAAAAAATGGTTTTCAAAAATGCTATTGAGGTTCCTAACATCATTTTAGAAAAAAATGATGTTAGGAACCTCAATAGCATTTTTGAAAACCTTTCTAGAGATACCCCACACGTATGGGTTTGATGAAAAAAAAAATTGAGTTTCAGTTCTGAGTATGGGGACCCCCAAAATTTACTACTTTTTTTCTAGTTTTATATAAGAATCTTAATGCGGTTCACAGAATACATCTAGATACCAAGTTTCAATAGCATAGGCCTGATAGTTTCGGAGAAAAATGGCTGTGACACACGGACGGACAGACAGACAGACAGACATGACGAATCTATAAGGGTTCCGTTTTTGCCATTTGGCTACGAAACCCTAAAAATGTAGACCGTGTACTTAGATTTCAATAATAATTTAGAATAATAATCCTTGTATGAAATAAAGAATATACTCGTATCTAAGATTTTTTTTTTTTTTTTTTTTTTTTTATTCTTTATTGCACATCAAAATATAATAGAAATATAAACACAAAATACAGTACAAATATTACGCTGTACAAAGGCGAGCTTAACTCATAATTGAGTTTTCTTCCAGCAAACCTTGGGGTTACTTAAGTAAATGCGCAACGAAGGGGTTAAAAAGTGCACAATTTTTTTATTTTTTTTTTAAAGGAATAATAAACCTTATAAACATATAAATAACTATATACATACATACATACATACAAACACAAATACATAAACATACATACACACATATACATAAACATACATATAAAAATAAATACATATAGGCACATACCAGTAGATAAGATATATAACAATATTTACTATACATAATAGTAGCTTATGTAATTTGGGAAAGATATAGTTCCTTTACTCTACTCTTGAAAACGTTCAATGAGGAGCTATCGCGTACAGTATGAGGCAGCGAATTCCATAAACGCACTGCACGAATAGTGAAAGATTTGTCATATACACCAGAACTATGCACAGGAGTACGAAGAAGAAGTGAACGGGAAGTGCGACATGTTTTGGCCCTTGGAACAAGAAACTCAAAGCGTTCTTTAAGATAAGGAGGAGAATTTACATTATGTAGAATAGAGAATAGAAGCGAAACAATATGAAAGTTTCGGCGCTGCCGGATAGGTAACCACCTCAACCTTGCCCGGAATTCGGAAACATGGTCGTATTTACGCAGACCAAAAATGAAGCGAATACCCAGATTTTGCAGGCGTTCTAGTTTATTTAAGTGTTCCTCCTTTGCATCAAGGTAACAGACGTCAGCATAGTCTAAAATCGGGAGTAAGAGGGATTGTGCAAGAGTAACTTTAGTTTCGAAAGGCAGGAATTTCTGGAGACGTTTGATCGATTGAAACGAGTAGAACACTTTTTTGCTTACCTCTGCGACCTGCACGTCCCAGTCGAGACGTGAATCTATATGAACCCCAAGATTTTTAGCGTGTTGAGAAAATGCAATGGGAACCGAGTCAAACGATATTTGTGGGAGAGAATGCTTACCCAACTGATTTAACATGTATCTGCTACCAACAATGACTGCCTGCGATTTCGTAGGGTTAACAAGAAGTCCGTGTGCTTTTGCCCATATATTAATGTTATTTAAATCATTGTTGATAGCAGTTACAGCCTCATCAATTTCATCAACTCGAAAGTGACGATATAGCTGCAGGTCGTCTGCGTAAAGATGACAATGAGAAGATATTACTTTTGTGATTGCGTTAATAAAAACGGAGAAGAGAAGAGGAGACAGAACGCCACCTTGAGGTACACCCGCAGCTAAATCACACCATTCCGAGGAGGAATCATCATAGCGAACAGACTGCGAGCGACCCTGAAGATATGACTTGAACCACCCAATAACAGGAGACGAAATATTAAGAGAGGTTAACATTCCCAGGAGGATATCAAAATCAACAGAATTAAAGGCACTGCTAAAGTCCAGTAGAACCAGAATTGTTGATTGTTTCTTTTCCATAGCCAGCCGCATGTCATCTGTAATTTTGGTTAACGCAGTGACAGTACTGTGCCCCCTACGAAATCCAGACTGGTGTGGACTTAGCAGGTCATTGGAGGAGAGATAAGAAGATAATTGACTTTGAACTATACTTTCAAGGATCTTGGACAGTAATGGAAGGATAGATATGGGACGATAGTGGGATAAGATAGAAGGATTAGATACTTTGGGTAAAGGTATAACGTAGGCTTTTTTCCAGGATGAAGGAAACGTATGGCTTTGGAGGGAATAATTAATAAGGTGAGTAATTACAGGGATTAAATGATTAAGGATGGGAAGGAGCATTTGTAATTGAAGACCATCATACCCAACAGCCTTTGTTGATATTGATTGGAAGCACCTCCTAATATCCGCCTCAGCAACAGGGTGAAATGAGAAAGAAGTATTCAATGGCAAAGAAAGTTTAGAAAGAAAATCTAATGTGGAAAATTTTGTATCTCTAGGGATAGTGACAGGAGACCTCGAGAAATGACGATTAAGTTCATTGAGATCAATTTGAAAGTCACTGCTTTGTGAGGATTTACCGATTCCCAGAGATCGTAGGAATTGCCATACTTTTGATGAGTTGAGGTTTTCAAGGGAATTATGAATGTGGCGTCTTTTGGCATTCCTACACATACGCCCGCAGCGGTTCCGTAAAGTTTTGTATCTGTCACAGTTTTCAGTTGTGGGTGATTTATTATAAATACGTTTGGCCTTGTCTCGCTTAGCCATAAGTTTTTTAATTTCTATGGTAAGCCATGGAGCCGGCAAATGCTTTACCTTTACCCTTTTAAGTGGAGCATGCACATCAAACAATCCTAGAACTATACTAGTAAACGCAGTAACTTTGTCATCCAGATCATTACTGTCAAATACTGACGACCAATCTACGCGACTCGCATCCTCGCTCAAACGTTCCAGATTAATGTTTTTAAAACTACGAAGATAAAGAAATTTGCTCTTGCGCTTAGGAGGACGAACTTTATAGGACAGATAGATAAGGTCATGATATGAAAAAGAAGCAGGAAGCTGACCATGAGTGGCCACTTTGTGAGAGTCTGACACAAGAATTAAGTCTATAAGGGAAGGCTTACAACCAGGTTGTCTGTGAGTAACATCAAGGGGAAGGATGTGCATGTTGACAGAACGGACAAGAGACTGAAGTTTATGACTATGAGAATCATCCTTCAGCAGACACGTGTTAAGGTCTCCAAGTAAGAGGACGTGGTCATACACTGAATTAAGGTATTCCAATTTACTCTCCAGCGATGAATAATAATCAATTTGACTAGAGGGATTATAGTAGACGCCTAAGAGAACTTTGTTATTATTTAAATTCAGTTCAATAAAAAGATGTTCTGCAAAGGAGCAATATTCACTTGGAGATTGCTCAACCACTCTGTGCGGAATGTCTCCACGAAGATATATGGCCACCCCTCCATATCCCTTGCCCGTTCTGTCATTGCGAACAAGTTTATAACCCGGTAGAGGAAATTGAATCGAAGGTAATTCAGGTTTGAAAACGCTTTCAGACACTAGTACAGCATGTACCTGGTCAGCGTCGAAAGATGAAAGAAAATCGGAATAATGGGCCGGAACGCTTTGAGCATTGACATGAACCATGTTAAAAAATTTTGGAAAGCAAGAAAACACAGAACTAAGTTTATCACGTAAATGTATGGAGCGATCATCACCACCCACACGAACGCAGCTTCCACTGGTCGCACATGAAGATGAGCATGAAACAAATCTGTTATTACTACCATCAGACATAATTATAATGTAGTTAAAATAAACCAAAATATAAATATGTATGCTATAGATATATAATATATAAGAATATCTATGACAAAATATAAATACTTAAATAAATAAATAAAAGTTAATAGTTATTAATATTGATACTTAATAGATTAGAAGCACAGTTTACCTATTTCACCTGCCAGTTGCGTGCTAATCGGTTAAAGCATTGGATATAAAAAAAAAAATAACTAAAACAACTGAATTGTAAGTGAAGACAAAAAAACTGGAATAGGTACATGCATTAAATAATAAATACTTCATTTACTTCACTTTCTGTCCGGGTTAGGTATACACTTTCAACAACATTATATCATAAACAATTACATGACATACAGATTCCATTACCAAACTATATACCTAGATCATGTATATTATCAGCATTACCTACATTACAATCGGCATTCTAAAAGAAATAACGTTAAAGTTCAATACTATGCTGGCGTTATTAGGTATACAGATGCATGGCTGGTATAGTTGAAAACGTTTCTACTGACAATATAATATCAATTTACCTACAATTGGTATTGAGCAGTACAAAATGCAAAATAAATAAAAAATCAGTACCAAGCAGGCAATATAGTTCTAAACACGTTCGCCCGATTTGTGCATAGGTACTTATACTTGAAAACACCTTCGCCCGACCCTCGGTTCATCAAAAAACGAATACTTTCACTTTCTATACTCTTGTCTGTGATTCTTGTAAACAACAAAATGAGTGACTTAGAAGTTGAAAAAATTACATCAATATTGAAAGAATGCGTTACATACTATCAATACAGCACAATTCAGTATAATATTTTGTTAGCTAAATAGAATCTGTTGTAGTTGCGAGTTTGTATTTTAATAGAAAATACTTACATGCTTTGGTCATAACCAAGAAAATAATTACCTACTCAGACAGTGAAACAATGACATGAAAAAACAATAACAGCATCACATCACTTCTTGGAAGCTAGTCTTTTTTGTTTTGGAACTGAAGATTTGGATACAACCGGCTTTTCTGTGGCGGCTGGGACCTTTATTCGGGATAAATCACTTATAGACGTGATGCGATGACGCGAGCCGTTGGGTCCAACCACAAATACACTGCCCTCCCTGGTCCAACTATTTGTGATACCGAATTGTTCTCGGGCCGCCTTGAATACTTCGTGCCGTCGTCTCGTCAAGAACTCAGTGAGCATAACACCAGTGCCCTTAAACTTTGTTTTTGATGACCAAACAGTTTCTCGCATTGAAAGAGAATGAAACCTTATCAAAACTGGTCTTGGACGTGCACCTGTTGACTGACGACCCATCCTGTGACACTGCTTAACCTCATCCAGTGAAAAAGTGTCACAGTTTAGATGTTTTGCTATTGTTTCTGTGACAACTTGGAGCGTATTCTCTTCCTTCTTTTCTTCAATGCCATGGATCAACAGCATCTTACGGCGACTGCGTGTCTCCATTTGGTCAACCTCGTTCGAAATTGTGTCAAGCTGTTGATGGAAGGATTTCAAAGTCTCCAACACAAAAGATTTGAACACAGCAAACTCATCTGCTAGCCCAGCCAACCCAGGGTTATTTACAGATCTTTTATTCAATTCAGCCTCGAAATATGTCATCCTCTCCTCAAAAGCAGTCTGGAAATTAATGGTGGAACCCTTCTGAGCATGACTTGCTGAATCCATGGCCTGTGACTTGAGCTTGCTGCTATATTAATATAGTTATTATTAATATTGGAAATAACACGATGCTAGCAGGTGTGTACCTCTAATGTCTCGATTTGCACATAAATTGCATAAATACTTCACTTGTATATATTTTTAAATTCGAATATTAACTAAGAGCTTTAACTTTAAATGTTTACCTTTCAACTACCCTCTTTAATATTTTTTACCCTCTTTAAGATGACGAATTGAATATGTTGAGTTTACTGAGTAATTGAAGAAAGTTATCGATAAGATCATAATCAATCCAGCTGACACCCGGGACTTCAGACGACAAGTCACCATTAGTTTACCCTTCTGATCTGTTAGAGATGTTTAGGGATTTCACTAAATAAGCTTTAAAGGCGGAGACATACTTAGGTGTCGTGGCGTGTCGTGACGCGCAAGAAGTATAGCGATTTCTGGCGATTTGCCACACGACACGACATGCAAATATGCCCCTGACCATATTAAATGTAGGAAATCGATATACTTCTGGCACGTCACGACACGCCACAACACCTAAGTATGTCTCCGCCCTTAGTTGTCCGTCATTTAATGGCTTTTACACGTGGAACCCCAATTACTCCGCATAACTGGAAGATACCCAGTGAGATCATGTGAAAATCTGTTCATCCGTTTGAGACTTTCCACGGAATAGATGTTTAAAAAAAATAGCTTTTAGTTGAAACATTTTACATCAAAATTTCACGTCGAGCATGTTTAGTTTCTCAAAGTAATAAGTATAACAAAATATGACGCAACAGCAAATGGAAAGAACATTGAGAGTTTGGCAATATTTCTGTAAATTTCTCGAGGGACACTTAGATTGATTGTAAGTTAAACGACTCACTCTTATATAATAATAAAGTAATGGAATTTTGGTTTAGCTCCTGTAATAATGGTTGAGGTCACGATACTCACGGTAGTTATAAGCATAAAGTTACGATGCTACGTGGTACATAGGTATATAATCCCTTGTGAACGGACACAGTAAGTTAAAAAAATCGTTCGATGGGCTCAATGTTAAAGAGAAGAAGAGTAAAGGTTTATGGGATATCCTTCTTTGTTCTTTACCTAAGGTAAACCTGTGGGAAAAAAAATACACCGTTATTTGAACACCATTCAGAGCGTAATTTCTTTCCAGTTGCGGTACATCTTCCTCACTTGTTTGATAGCACCAAGGCAAGTGACCATGTTCGTTAATGTTCGCAGAGTACGTACCTACTATGAGCGAAGCTGTTCAAGAAGAAGAAGAAATACACAGGTCTCACTAAACGGAAATATTTTTCAGATGACAAAATCCACTAAGGTTAGCTACTTGGAAGGTAGAATTTTTTATTAGCTAGTTCGGCAATCGAGACAGCACAACGAGCGACGGTGCAATAATCGTTACAGTTTGTCCCAGGTAGGTACGGTGCAACGCGGGCGGCGATTTGACAATAAAACACACTCCTACGGTTACGTTAATACTATGTTCCAATTTGTAAATGACGTTTGTTTAGATATTAGTTATTGTTAAACTAAGCTTAGGGACGTTTGCACAAGAAAATCGCTGAAGGAAGTCGACTTACGAAGTCGGTGATGAAACAATGATTTTTTTTAACCAAATACCCTGGTGTAACTTCTATGATCATTGAGTATGTGTGTATGAATCTTCATTCATTCAACCTTTCATGCAAGCCCGCCGGTTTCGAGTGCTTCTTTACCTGTCCTTTTTGCAATACATCACTAATTTGTTCGGTGTATGTTCTACGAGGTCGACCTCGGCTTGCCTGTCCACTTACATGTGCCTTCCATACTTGGTGTGTCATTTGCTCAGTACTCATTTGTTCTAAATGCCCAAACCACATAGTAAAATATGCTTGAAAAAGTGCACTTCAACATTTCCAGTAGGTACATTCAAATGTCCAAAGTATTGGAACCAGTGACCTGTGCAATGTGAATTAAGCCGGCATATAATTCGGTACGGACTTAACGTGTCTTTCGATGCTAGAAGCGTACGCAAATGAAAATGTCACAGACAGCTACCCATCTCAGGACCTTCCGTAGCATAAGATGCTTAACAAAGTGATCGTTTACAAAACACGAAGCTATCTGAGCTTAACACTTCAACATTTCCAGCTACTACATTCAAAGCGTTGAAACCAGTGACCTGTGCAATGTGAGCTAAGCCAGCACGTAATTCGGTGCTGGCTGCACGGAGGCTGTATTTCACGTGCCACGTGACACATAGCGTTACCCATCACGGTTTACGGGCCATCGCATTTTGGACTGTGAAATGGTGCCTGTGTGGAACGATAACGGTCGTTTGTCTTATTCATATTAGGCTACGCTGCAAGGTTAGGCTTTAGATAAATTGATTGGCCGTTGCATATAAAAGCTTGAGATATTTGCTAGTAGGTAGCTTAAGCGAAACGAGTAAATAAGATAATTAGAAGCTTAAAACTAACATTTTTTTCTTAGCTTAAAACTAAAATTATTCGATGTTATGGAATAGTAGATTGTATAACAAGGGAGCAAAATAGTATTTGTATGGCGAGGGCGCTACTTTGATTCACGAGCGATGCGAAGGATTCTAGAATAGAATCCCGAGCATAGCGAGGTATTCTAACGTAGAATCCCGAGCATAGCGAGGTATTCTAACGTAGAATCCTGAGCGTAGTGAGGGATTCATTCAAAGTACACCGCCCGAGGGAAATAAAATTAATGTATTAACTAGAGGACGTGTAATATGTAGTTATGACACAAACAAGATTCGAGTGGTAATGCTTGCTGAATGAATAATTCATTTTACTGGATTACTACCGGTACGTAGAGAAAAGACTAATTATATTAGACTATGTATTATGCCAATCTCTGAACCAAACCATCTCCATACATAAACAATGTTAGTCTATTTGCTAATTCACTGCGAAGTGAAAGAGAACTTTCACGTGTTTATTACGATATTATTAAGTAAATATGGATGTAAATCACATTTACTTCTTACCTATGTCACCTATAATCTTCACAAGTTAAAATTACTGGTTGCAGAGCAATAGTTAATATTTTAATCTAGGAGACTGTATTCTTAGCATTCCATGGATTTTCCGTGCGGGCGCCGGGTCCATAGCGTGGCACAGGGGGGAACACCCCGACGGCGTCTGGGACTTGCGACCCATTCGAGTAGGTTTAGGGTGGCCACGTTACTATGCGCATAAACGATCACCTTCCACCGTCAACAATGTCCCCCCCCCCCCCGCCCAACCAGATTTGGTAAGATCCTATCAATGCCGCTTTGGATACTCGTTTTAGTAAAAAGCTTACTGAAGCTCTTGGCAATCCAAGGTCCTTAAATAAATTATACAGGGATTTAGCTGGAATTCCCCTTGCTCCTACTTCTACGGCATAGAGTTTAACCACATAGCCATTTTTGGTTAACTCATTGGTCAAGTCAAAGTATTTATTTGTTTTCATGGCGTGGTCCTTCGGTATGTTGGTCTCCCACGGCCACCGTCAGCTCCACTAGCACCGCACGCCTGTGTATCCTCGAAAACAGGAATATGTCGGGTCTGGATGACGAGGCACATACATCCTCCGGGATTTTGTAATGTTTTTCATACGTGTATGAGAGTATAGTCCAATCGGCGGCAGCCATCAAAATTGAGTATGGTTTTGAGGTACTTTCTTTGAACAGCCTTCCTTTACAAACGCAATGTCATTTCTTTTGTTTGTGGTAAATTCCTTTTTCGCTCTCGCTACCGCCAAACTGACAGCCTCACGTATGATTTCCAATACCCTATCGTGTCGGCGTGAGTGATGACCCCGGTCTAGTAACGTCCTACAACCTACCAGCAGGTGCCTAGCAGTTCCAATCGCTTCTCCACATGCATTAAGTATTTTATCTGTGGCTTTCCCCCACGGATTGTAATATTTACACTTCTTACACGTAAACGAACGATAAATAAACGATTTATTTATAATTAAAGTATTTTCAAAAAATTGCTTATCAGGTTATTTTAAGCAAATTTTAGAAAACCGTCTAAGTAATTGCAACTAAACAACAATTTATCCTCCACACGAGTCCATTTACGTCACACCAGAGTTCACATTAATGGCAAAATACAGCAATCATTAACCATTGCATACATTTCGTGCAGTATTAGTCATCCATTCGTTATTCCAGTGCAGCATTATCCCACCGCGCCGAAGTGCAGAGTGTGATAAATTGACAATTTGTCCTACAAGTTCTACCATATGCATTCCCTACGCCTCATAGAGGTTCCCCAGTCAGTAAATGGCTGAAATCCCTTTATTCTTTTTTTTGTTTTTTTTTTGTTTTGTTTCAAACTTTGAACAGATAATCCACGTGATCTAGTGACGTAATTTAATGCAACAGAGTCACAGACTACAGACACAAGTCTCGCCATAAGCCCCTCTGCAATCTACTTTATAGAGAGGGGCTAAAATTAAAATATTTTATGTAGATCACAAAGTAACACTTATGAAAGTCAAGATTGTTGATTCTACAATTTTACATTTACTGCCAAATTCGCAAGTAGAAGTAGAGCCAGTTAGGCAAAACCAGGCAATAAAACTCGTAGCCACTTTTTTTTAAATAGTCTGCAATCTTATATATAAATGTAATCTTTGTGTAAAAAAATTTTCAAATAAATATATTATTATTATTAAAAAAAAAAAAAATTACAATAAAATCCCAACTCACTAATAGAAAATAAATAACATTTACTATGAAGAAAAGAAAATATTATATCAATAATGGTTCAAGGTGAATTTACACCAAGTGTCCACTACACTATTATAAAGCTCACCGTTAATTTAAAAACATAATCGCCATTGAACTTGTCAAGAGTTTAGTTGAATGTAGATATTTCTAACTATAGAATTATAACGGTGTTATATATGTCTATGTTTCTAACCATGCAGCCATGCATACACTTAACACGCGATTTGAGCTCAACTAAACATTTTCATTTTTTTTATACTACTTAGGTGGCACACAAGCTTACGGCCCAACGGAAGGTTGGTAACCGTAGCATATAGACGTTTGCAACACCAGAGGCATTATACACGCGCTGCCGACCCGGGCGCAAGTTGTGACGACCCACAGTTGAAATTTTTCAAGCCGCCCGTAAGGCCTTCAACTTGGCTTAACGACTGTCATTTTACTGACAACCGGGACCAACGGCTTATCGTGCCTTCCGAAGCACGGAAACGCTTGTAAATAAATGTCACAAAGTGGTCCACGTGGTGGTCACCCATCCATATCCGGCCATAGTAAATGTTGCTTACTGCAGTGATCGTTTACAGAACACTGAGTCCGCGGGGCCACGAGCGCTTCTTTTATAAACAGTATTTATCGAGATATTCTTATCTTCGTTGTCTGAAAACTACGTAAAGTATAAATCGATACAAAATATATTTTTTTCCAAAGAAAATATTTAAATACGTCCAAACGGACGAAATAAATGCAAATGAGATTGAATTCATTAGCATTGGATGTCATATTAATTAATGAAATGGATAAATTAATGTAATCAGACGTTGCATGATGGAAATCCACCGTAGAATAATAATAAACTCCCACACATCCTTTATGATCGTTCTACGAAATGGACTTTATTTAGATATAAGATACACATCTCTCTGACGACAAACTAAACAACATTTCCCGAGGTAAATAAAAAATGTGACAAATATGCACATGTATGTCAAAGGCCTTACTCCAAGCGAGAGCCCACGCATTAATTATAACCTCTATGTGTACCCGGTATTTTTTAATTATAAAAAGCTCTTGTATATATTTTTAAACAGCGTATGTCCCGTTAGAAGAGTTTTTCATTTTATTTTCTCTCTTTAACTATTCCAATTATGCCAGTTTGCAGTGTTTGAGAGGCACTGTAATGATGCACCCACCAGAAAAGCGGCCGTGGGAGGCGTGACGTGGGAGGCGTTCGTACAAAATGAACTTCTAAAAATCTTACACCTTTTCATGTAGCTTTCATGTACTTACTTCTAAATAGGCTAACTTTGTTAGGCACAGAAAAAACGTTACAACTTTTCAAGCGAAAAAAAATAATAAATAGTCGGTACAAATGTAAAAAAACTATAGTGCACGTTTATGAGCTTTTCAGTGATAAATCATAACAGTAGCGCGACAATATAAATTTCTCCTTTTATTTTTCTGTGATAAATGTTCAACACGACAACATGTAACGCGATTGTGTTCAATGGCCGCGCTCTGAGGACAATAGTTGAGGACTAATTTATTTAACCAATGATGCAGAGATAAAACCCGTACTAACAAAAGAACATTAAGAGTATCGTATACAATCAAGCCCTTTTTTTATAACCTTAGGGGAAAATCCTCATGGATGCTATGCCGGACTCCTACCGACGAAAAAACCTCACGTTACGCCCAACCGCCTATGGTTGGGAGCCCCGGGTAAACCCTCGGAAGGATGTCACAAAGGTGCATCTTGCAAGTAATGTACTGCATGCTCAGCGGTTATTGGCAATGAAAAGAATGTGGCAGTCACATGGAGGTAGTCAAAGATCATCATATCGCGTCTTCGGTTATTGCTATCAACGCTTTATCATAATAGTGTTAATTTTAAATTCCTGGTATTACAGACCACATATCGACATTACACAATCACAAATAGCACTGGTTTTCAGCAAATACCTAGTCTCCTCTCCCGTTAGGGCTCGTGCTGGAAATATAAATAAATTGATTTTGATCTGGTGTCTAGGTACACACAATTGCTACAGTTTCTTTCTGAGTAAAATTATATAGCGGCTTCGTTGACAACGGTGGTCTACCAGCTTCGTATAAATAAATACAGCTAAATGATTAGTCTCGGTGACGCCGGACTTCGCGCACCGCACACCAATAGGCCCCCCTACCCCCCTCCCAATTTGCATTTTAATTTGTTGGAACATCGTTAATATACAAATGTGTAAAAACAGCTGCGGTGGCTGTGTCGTATTAATTATACATTGCAAGTCTGTTGCTCCCGGCGGAATACATTAGGCTGGCTATTGCATAACTTTTTACAGGCTTAAATTCGTTATTATAGCTCTTTTTAGAATGAAAAAGGTTCCTTATTTATCCGAAACAAACATTGTATTGTTTAGCACTCGCAACGACTATACTATACTATACCTACTCTAAAATTGTCTATTACAAATTTTCATAAAAAATGCTTTCATTTTACCTTCCGTAAAAGTACCCTCCATTAAAATATTTTCAGCAAACACTTCCGCGTACACTTCTTGAGATATTTCATGAATTTGTGCCGAAAACTATGCTCTTCAAAAAGCTGTACACGTGCTTACACAGCAGTACTTAAGTGTGCAGCGAGCACCCGCTTCTGCTGTGTCAGGTCACTGCGCTTCAGTTTATTTGACGGTGCATTAATATTTGGTGAGAGAATTTTAGGATTTATTATAGTGGGAAAACGAGCCACTCAAGCATCGTTTTTGAAGATGGACGAGATGGGTATTACGTACTACCCATCTCTTTGGAATGTACTCAATCTAACGTTAGGACGAAAAACGAAGACAGACAGAAATAGATATTAAAAACATATTTACATTTTAGACATACATACATATAATCACGTCATTATCCCCAAAGGGGTAAGCAGAGGCATAGTATACGCCCACATTTCACCTTATAGTTGTCTATCCCACGAAATAGGTGGTGAGCCTTTTGCCGTGTTGAAATGGACAGGCATAGGTCGCCGCGACCCGCAGTTGAAAGTTTTCAAGCCGCCCATAAGGCCTTCAACTTGGCTTAACGATTATCATTTTACTGACCACCTGGTTTCATTTCGAGTTTTCCTTCTCTACGCAATGGATCTTTTTGCGAAAGTGTTACCTTATTTGCCTCTTACGACACCCCCTCGGGATGTATTGGGGTGGCGACAGTTTGTACTCTTACCCGTCGCCACACGTGGGCGTTACATTTTAAAGTGATATTATAAAAACTAATCTGGTCTTCGTCATTGCTGCAGGTAGAGCCTGGTTTTACAGGAGTCACAGTAAGTTAGTAAAAAAGCCTTGAAATACTCGCAGCCAGCATTAGGTAAATTAAATTTACATAATAGTTCCAAACTACATACATACATATACTCACGCCTTTATCCCCGAAGGGGTAGGCAGAGGCCTATACCGGCCCACATTTCACCGTGTACAATTCGGTTCCAAACTAATTACCAGCAAACAAGCTGAATACAGGTTATATACACATCGTATCGATATAGCCTTGGAGATATATTTAGTACTGAACTATTAATTTCAAAATAAACCTCAAAAATTTCGCTGAGGAATTCGGTTGAAAGGCCTCATGCTTCGGTATTCTTAAAAAAAAGGTTCTATTAAAAGGAAATAATCGTTTTGCTTGAAAATTACACAGGTAAACCAAAATCCACAGTGTAATCAGCTTATATCCACAAGGTCACTTAAACTATTTTCAATTTACTAAAAAACTAAACGCCTGGTAGCAACAACCTCTGAACAACCTACCCGCACCGAAATAATAAAATCCGTGACGTCACCCCGACACACCCACGCACGCACACAAGCACACCAGCTCCAGAGCCAGTATCCTCACGCGGAGACCTTGGCTGTGCTGGCACCGCGCCAAAGGTCACTCCGACACTCTCGCCGCTATCGATTGTGATGCCCCACATTCGATGGCTTATTACTCTTATTAGTTCTGGTGGAGTACGAATTTGGCAGAAAATTTGTCACTGAATTTATTTGTTTACGTTTTTTTAATAAATTTATAAAATTGTTTTCATTTCGCGAGTACAAAGTTGTTATATTGATGACCAGAATGTCACAATGCAATCTATTGTGAGTCATCTTGGAACACCTATACGCGTGAGGAATACGAATAACTTCAACAAAGAAGGTTATTTTTGTATTGAAACATTTTTTCATGACTACACTAATTTGACTGACAATGCAGAAAGATACATAGTCTCATACATTATATGCAGCTGGCAGAAATAAATTGTTTTTCTTTCTTTCTTCTTATTTATTTATTCATTTATTTGTTTGTTGCGAATATGGGTATATAAACAAGTCCCAAGGCAAATTCCGCCATATTCCTCCCTTAAGCATGCAACTTGTTTATAAATTTTTGCTGTAAATTTAAACTCTATCTGCACAGACATCTTGTACCAAAGCAGATTTACCAAATTAAGCGTGGTGCAAAGTTACTAAGTGTATGTAATTATGTAGGACAGGATACACAGTGGTAAACATCCAGCCTCAGTATTTACACGAACGACATCTATTGTACAGTGTTCGAAAGCTATTATTTCAGTAGATACCTAATAAATGTGTACTTAACAACAACAAAAAAGTGTCAGTATGAAAAAAATTGGCACGAAAATGGAAGGCTTTTTTATAAACGGTTCCTTCGCAAAATGTTTCGAATAAACCATCCAAGCCCCAAAGAAAGCTCAAAAGTCGTACAACAAAAGTTATTCAGCGTAATGTATAAAAGTGGCTTGAAAGAGTTTAATATATTACAAATAACCCTGAACACAAACACGTCGACACCAATAAAGTGCTCTTGGAACATTCGAAATAGTTCAATCACTTTTAAATCGATATTCAGCTCGTGTCGCAACTCTTCGCAAGCAATTCCAAAGTGTTTTAACAAAGTGAAATGTATAAAACTAGCTATTAGGGGTCAGTTTTGCTCGAATATTTACGAAGAAAAAGATTGGCTTCGAATTAACATACATACATACATATAATCACGCTTGTCTCCCATCGGGGTAAGCAGAGACTATGGCTTTCCACTTGCTACGATCCTGACATACAACTTTCGCTTCTTCTACTTTCATAACTGTTTTCATACACGCTCGCCGGTTAAGTTAAATGTAATATTGAAGTTAGAGGCTTCTTAAATGAGTGTACCAAGAGTGAATTAGCATAATATAATTAAAGATAGCATTATGTAAAGACGGTGAAGACGCCTACTATCACGGCTGCTAGTAGCTGTGAAAATTCGGTGTCACGCAGCCACGGGGATTAAAAGAGAGAGGGTAGAATAAAGAGAATCCTGTTAATTTAAATTTTAAACTCTATGTTACCATCTATAATTCTTATAAAACAAGAAAGAATAATAGAAGGGGTAGGCAGAGGCATAGTATACGCCCACATTTCACTTTTATGTCCCACGTAATAGGTGCTGAGTCTATTGCCGTGTTGAAATGGACAGGCGCAGGTCGCCGCGACTTGCAGTTGAAATTTTTCAAGCCGCCCACAAGGCCTTCAACTTGCCTTAAGGGGAGTGGTTGACAAAGTTTGCGAAAAAGAGGTGCAAATAAAGACGTTCTTCTCGGTATTAGTATACGAAAAATGCCAGCCAAAAGTAGATTTGAAATCTACAAGATGTGTTCTAGAGGATGGTTTCATCAGAAATTGTGTATTTATTATAAATAACTAGTAAAACATCACTGAAATAGCTCATAATTTTTTAGAAGAAGTCGTTGTATGACATCTATTTATTAATGAATGATAATAAAATTTATATCAGAGACTAAAGAAAACATAGACCTCTAAAATGGTTTTCTTCAATTTTGAATTAGTATAATCTTTAACTAATTATAACTAATAATGTATTCAAAGAATACATCACATTGCTTGCTTCCCCGCGCTCGCCCGAAAATCTAGTGCGGGGGGAGTCGTGTTGCTAGACGGACGTGTGTCGCTCTGGTCTGCAAAATATTCTCGTAAAATGTTATATTTTCATTCATGTACAGATTAATGCGTGTAACAGAGCCAGAGCCCGAGTTACACAATGCATACTGCATTACATGAGAATATAATGCATTTGAACTTATTTTTCGTATTGTTTTATTAAATTACTTCGAAAGGTAATCATGCTTATATTGTAAGCGGTACTTAATCATTTCAATATAAATAAATGAAGAAATATTTGTGGACATTCGCACACAACTTAAGCTATTATAACCTTGTGCTAAGGGATATAGACAACTGATGAAAATACTTATATTATAGTTATTATTAACACACTGCTTTTTTGAGACACTGCTCTCAACATAAGCTGAAAGAATTGACTCTTTTAGCTTATTACGTCTTGTGGGTCGCCACAAGTAGGCACCATCTACCGGCAAATTGGTTAAGGTATAAAAGTGAATAAATTGAGTGCCCGCCGAGTTTCTTGCTAGTCTATATCTATACATAATAATAACACTGTTGAGGGTCGAGAGTCTGAATATGGAAGCTATTTAAAAAAAAAAGAACGCGTTCTCTAATCGATACCTACTTAAGCCAAAATGAAATTTAAAATTTTCATGTCCGTCTGTATTCCGAATACGTATCACGCCGAAACTACTGATTTGAATGAAAATTGATCCGAGGAAGTTCAGGAGTTAGAGACATCTCAACTTCTCTAAACCTAGAATTCAAGAGTTCCTTTGAATGTGAGAATAAATCTAAACCTGCGTGTTGCTTTATCATTTTTTTCATTCAAACCGATTCTGTAGTTTTTTTTTTTTTTTTTTTTTCTCTTTATTTTTTTTTGGGACTTTTATACAACCGTATATGCCAGTCCCATCGTACCTTATTTAGATAATGTTACATATAGGTATTTATACATGGCAATCCTAAAATCTCAACATAGTGAATTTATATATACTACATGCAGCTTCAGAGTTTGGTGTACACAAAATTTGTTGTAGGATTCCTACATCATACAAGTTTAAGTTTAGTTCCTTAAATAGCTCCTCTCTGTCAGACCGATATCTAGCACATTCCACCAGCAAGTGGAATGTGCTAGATTCTGTAGTTTCTACGTGATACTTATTCGGGATACAGACAGACATGAAAATTTTAAATTGAATTTTCGGCTTCAGAGGCATATTATTATGTCCCCACATTTCACCTTTTTAGAATTTGTCCCACGTAATAGGTGGTGAGCCGTATTGCCGTGTTGAGATAGACAGGCGCAGGTTGTGACTGCCTGCTGTTGAAATTGTTCAAGCTGCCAAAAAGGCCTTCAACTTGGCTTAACGACTGCCATTTTACGGGCAACCAGGACTAACGGCTTAACGTGCCTTCCGAAGCACGGAAACGCTTAAATAACTGTCACAAAGTGGTCACATGGATGGTCACCTATCCAAGGACTGGCCATAGTGAAAGTTACTTACTACAGTAATCGTTTCCAGAACACCGAGTCCGCAATGCCACGAAAGCTTCTTATTTATACATATCTAGCTGACCCTCGTAACTGCGTTTACGACGCTTACGTACGTACATATTTTTGTTGGTTTGTAATAATAAAATGAAATGAAATTTTGTTACTCAAAAGGAATAAAAATTTCAAGCGGGTGGAAGACCCCTTTTGTCTGGATTTGTAATAATTTAAGTACAAAACAATGAATATATGAACTTTCGTCAAATTTGTGAATACGTCACATTCAATTTACGTAATAATTAATCACGTTTTTTGTAGTGTATTTTATATGCAAAATTGAAATACAAACGTTTGTTTTTTAATTTACTTTTAGCCTCTTGCTATAAAATAGATTGCAGGGGGGCTTATGGCGAGACTTTGTCTGTAGTTTGTGACTCTGTTGCATTAAACTACGTCACTAGGTCATTTGTTCAAAGTTTGAACTAAAACAAAAATGACAACGTCAATCGGATTGAACTTTCACAATAAATGTTTTAGAGAGGGGCAGTCGGGTAAGCCTTTCTTGTTTATTTGGTGAAGCCAGGAACGCATTTCCGCTACCATTTTCTTCTTCTTCCGTGGTCTTTTACTCTGATGTCTCTGTAGTTGCGCTACTCTATGTTGGCGAGTCATATCGCCCATATGCTCAAGGTCGTTAGCCCTGGGTATGGCCTTAACGATTGCTATTTTACTGACAACCGCGTTTCATTTCGAGTTTTCCTTCTCTATATAAGTATTATACTAGCGGACGTCACGCGGTTTCACCCGCGTAGTTCCCGTTCCCGTGGGAATACGGGAATAATATATAGCCTATTTTCACCGCAAAGAGTGTAGCTTCCCAACAGTGAAAGAATTTTTCAAATCGGTCCAGAAGTTCCGGAGCCTATTCGTTACAAACAAACAAACAAATAAAAAACAAAAAACAAATCTTACCTCTTTATAATATTAGTTTAGATTATATTTCTCTATATAGAAAGAATAAAATAAGTACAATTACATACATGAACATGAACAATTTGCATAATTAAGTAAAACATCGCGTACTAAAACAGTACCCTTTTTGTGGTGTGCTTTTAAAACTGTCAACTCTTTGAGAGAAAGGGACTTGAATTACGCGTTAATGAGATGCTGGACTGTACTCTACTCGTGAGAGCTACAAGAAATATAAAACCACTACAATGTACTAATGTGTATTTTTTTAAAAGGGACGTTCTGTTTGAAAACTGAACACGTAGTATTATTTTGACTATTTTAGTAACCGCGGCAAAGAAAGTATGTTGTGCTAGTGAAGTCGGTTTGAAAACCTCGGCATTACAATTGTGTTATTTAACCATTTATAACATAACTTTTTGACTACCTAGCCACTTTTTACAAAAATTTTATTGTATTGAATCAGAAAAAATAAAAATTAATTTTCATTTTAAGGCGGTACTCGTACAAAATTCAGCGGGACAGCTAGATTATATTCTTTAAATAGAAGCAGTATATAATAAAGAGGAGTGTATATTTTTTATAGTATATGGTATATTTTTACAGCCTTTATATTTTGTTCCTGTTATCCTCAATTCTTTTCTAATTTCCGAACGAAAGGTATATAAAACCACCGCGGCTATAAAACAACGAGAGAAAAAGAGGTTACCTACGTAACCGCTTACCAGGGCTGCTTGGATAATAGAAAGGATTTCCTCGCATCGTTACACCGTAAAGTGCAATACAATTTTTCGCACATTCTACGAAGATTTAGGAAAATTCTTTGTAAGATGCCACATACTTCATTCTGATTTATTCTACCTTTATTCAACTTTAAGCTTTAAAGTTTCTGTGAGAGCGTCCAATTTTTGGTTAAATTAACTGGCAAAACGTGATAACAATTTAAAATGGACCTGGATTCAAATTTGAAGGTTTTCAGACCAAGGACAACGTTCAAATGATAACGATGACCGTAAAATAATTTTAGACTTGAAGAAACATAAAGAAATCTTGCAAGAATTATCCCATGGTTTTTTTTTTTTTTTTTTTTTTTTTTTTTCATTAGATTAGTTGTCCCAGCAAACTTCGTACCACCCTTAATTCTGTCACACGACCTTTTCTCGTAAAAAGCTTCCTTCGATAAAAACAGAACCACATGCTACATTGGTCCACCCATATACTATACACATAATGTCGTGACCAAGGAATTGTATCTATTTACCTTTAAAGTTTATCTTTTGAGAAGCAATTCGCCTTTGTTCACGCAATTCCTTTACGGGCTCATAATCCGATGGATGCAGACTATTTTCGCTTTACTTTGATACGATTTCTGTAAATTATGGGCAAAAGGAGGGAAAATAAAATGAGACAATCAAATTGTGCCTTAGTGTACACATCACTTATTTGTGGTATACACAGTCAAATCGTAACTTTCCACAACATTCCAATCCAATAACCATATTCCTAGCAGTGACACAGCGAGCTATCTTGCGGCTGCATCAATCCGTCATATCTTCGCTCAAGCCGCGCATATCTGGTCCCAGATGCTCCCGAACTGGGTCAATGTTGTAACACAGGCATGTAGATAGTATGTAGGTTCTAGTTGTGAACCTAATTCGGCATTTCGCGTTCACTGGTTATTGTTAGATGCTATTTACAGTGTCTATCGATTGCAAGCATCATGCGGCATTTTGTTGTATTTGTATCATGGTAGTATTCTCTCTCATTTATTACTCAATTTATATTTAGTTACAAATTTAGTCGACACACTATTTTACTATTTTACTTACACACTATTTTACCTGGTCGGTGAACAGGGTCTGCTTTAGTTGGATGTTGGAGCAATACACCCACAGCATTTACATATTTGCAGATAGTGGTAAACCACCACGAGCATTCTCGAATTACTTTCATACATTATAAAGCAGCCGAAAATTGAAAATTTCAATACACGTCATCTCCATTGGACCAGGAAATAGTCTACCATGCCATTTTCGGCTTAAGGTGAAAATAAATTTAAAATAAAAACAATCATCAACATGCACAATCATCAACATGCACAATCATCAACGTCACAAACTTTTCAAGCAATGTGACCAATGAGAATGACGACCAAAAAAATAAAACAAAGTACCAGACAAAAAAAAAATAACTTCCATTATTTTATCATCTCGAAACAAAGACGCGTGAAAAGTCCGTCCAAGTCCGTTCCATTCCATTCCATAATGGATATTGAAATAGGTATTTCAGTCCAAACGGGCAATACCAACATTTGAACAGCAATAATTCACCAGTCTTCTGCGGGCATCTCCGGATTCTTGCTGTATGACAAGCAAAGAGGTCAGTGCCTTGATGAGCGCTCACTTAGAGCATTGAACGTGTATTGAATATTTTAGAACTGTAAGAGAGTGCCGTTCGCAGCGCGCTGCCACAAAATCTAGTGATATACTGAAAACTCGACTGCCTACGTGGCGCAGTCGGTCGTGGGGTCGATTCCCACCGGAGACTAATATTCGTGTGACCCATAAATGTTTGTCTCAAGAGTCTGGGTGTTTCTATGTATAATATGTATGTATTTAAAAAGGGGATATAATAAACCGAGCCTCAAAAGTTTTTCTCGGCCACGGCATTTAGCCTCTCATTTAATAACTAAGCCACGCGAAAATGATATAGCCTCTAAGATACTAATTCGTCCTCTTTAAAACGTCACCTAAACATTCCATTATAAGCATCAAATAAAGATCAACAATTATTTTTACTTGTCCTCCGTAATAATATATTAACACCTAATTTACTAATTCAGCCACATATTTTACATGTAATCACCATTTTATATTTTATAGCTTCAAAACAAGAGCCTCAAAAAATTATAATTTAAGCCTCCACAGACAACATCAGTTTTTATAACTTAGCGTGTAAAATAGATATATCATATTCTTTTTTCGTGAAAATAGCCACTGTAAGGCTAGACGCAAGTGCACAGGACAATAGCGACCGGCCATTAGCATCAATCAGAGACCGCTATTTGATATCACTTTGTAACTAAAGACAGATTACGCTTACCAAACAAGAGAGTGAGGTTAAGAAAGCAAATACTAAACTCAAAATTGAGTACATTTTTTTTTATACTACTTAGGTGGCAGACAAGCTTACGGCCCACCGGAAGGTTGGTAACCGTAGCCTATAGACGTTTGCAACACCAGAGGCGCTACACACGCACTGCCGACCCGGGCGCAGGTTGTGACGACCCACAGTTGAAATTTTTCAAGCCGCTCGTAAGGCCTTCAACTTGGCTTAACGACTGTCATTTTACTGACAACCGGGACCAACGGCTTATCGTGCCTTCCGAAGCACGGAAACGCTCGTAAATAAATGTCACAAAGTGGTCCACGTGGTGGTCACCCATCCATATCCGGCCATAGTAAATTTTGGGATATAATAAACTGAGCCTCAAAAGTTTTTATCGGCCACGGCATTTAGCCTCTCATTTAATAACTAAGCCACGCGAAAATGATATAGCCTCTAAGATACTAATTCGTCCTCTTTAAAACGTCACCTAAACATTCCATTATAAGCATCAAATAAAGATCATCAATTATTTTAACTTGTCCTCCGTAATAATATATTAACACCTAATTTACTAATTCAGCCACATATTTTAAATGTAATCACCATTTTATATTTTATAGCTTCAAAACAAGAGCCTCAAAAAATTATAATTTAAGCCTCCACAGACAACATCAGTTTTTATAACTTAGCGTGTAAAATAGATATATCATATTCTTTTTTCGTGAAAATAGCCCCTGTAAGGCTAGACGCGAGTGCACAGGACGACAGCGACCGGCCATTAGCATCAATCAGAGACCGCTATTTGATATCACTTTGTAACTAAAGACAGATTACGCTTACCAAACAAGAGAGTGAGGTTAAGAAAGCAAATACTAAACTCAAAATTGAGTACATTATAGACTCTCTAGAAGTGCATATTGTGAATGTCGTCATAAATTTACGATTAATGAGAAATTAGTCGTTACTCACATTTGGGTTTAGTATTTGCATTCTTGGTCTCACTTTTTTGTTTGGTATCTGTCTTTAGTTCTTTTTTTTTTATACCACTAAGGTGGCAGACAAGCATACGGTCCACCAGAAGGACTGGTGGTCACCGCAGCCTATGAACGTTTGCAACACCAGAGGCGCCACACTCGCGCTGCCGACCCGTTCTATAATCTGAATTACATGCATTCATAATGTCACCGACCGAAATCTGTATGAAGTCTAGGCATTATAGAGAATACCTGAAACTTGCAGGCAAGGCAATGTATGAAATAACGAGAGTATGGAAGGGTTGTCCACTAACGCGTTAAGGCGAGCGAGCGAAGCGAACATGCCCCTGCAGCGGCCGCTGTGCGCCATATGTATTACAGATAAATTTAATATTTTGCATTATGTTACAATTTATAATTCCTCGATAGTTTATAATTTAGCGGTACTTATTATTTTATGGTGACCCAAGACCTATTTATTTTACACATTACCGGTGGACCAGCAGGTATTCTATGCAATCCCTAGGAATTTTGTACAGTACTAGACAAAGTATGAACAATCATATACTTATTCAAAACATTTCATAAATTGCTTGGAAGGGGCATCTGGAGTGTGGGAATGAGAATGCAGGTATTGTATAGAATATCTGATTATAAAGACTGCAGGTAACACATAATAATAAATAAAACATTTATGTCCGTTTCCACCAGATTGTGACACCCCACATAGTCGGCTTGACGTGCCTTGCAAAGCAAGGAAACTCTCGCAAATCAAATGTTACAAAGTGGTCACCCATCCGAGCACCAGCAATAGCGGTAGTTGCTTACTGCAGTGATCGTTTACAAAAGACTGAGTCAGAGGCTACAGGTGGTCCTAGCTATTTAGGTAATATTAGTGGCCATAATTTGCTTTTTGATGGCAATTTTACTTAACTTTGATGATCCATTAATGTGGGACGAGTTACATTTTAAACATGCTGAATTAGGAAATTAGAAGCTATGATATTAATAAATAATGTCCATTTTGATGCTATATTTTAGTATTTTAGAAGCCTACTGTTTAAATGCATGTTACAAAATTAGATGCTAAAAAATAATCACGATGCTGAATTATATTAACAGTGGCTAATAGAGAAGTTAACTGGTGGCTATAATCTATAAATTCTGGCGCTCATTGATTGAGGCTGAGCTATTAATTTATGGGGCAAAGTATTTTTCCGGAGGCTAATAATGCTATTAAAAAAAAGGTCGTTTAATTAGCACCCGTAAATTTGGCTTACTGCAGTGATCGTTTACAGAACACTGAGTCCGCGGGGCCACGAGCGCTTCAAAAATAATTATTATAGACTCTCTAGAAGTGCATATCGTGAATGTGGTCATAAATTTACGATTAACGAGAAATTACCCGTTACTCACATTTGGGTTAAGTATTTGCATTCTTGGTCTCACTTCTTTGTTTGGTATCTGTCTTTAGTTCTATAATCTGTATTACATGCACACTTAATGTCACCGGCAGAAGCGGCAGAACCCGCCGGGTAAGGCCGTCTGCGGCTTTGGTGTGTAGACAGCTTTAGAATGCAGGTATTGTATAGAATATCTGATTATAAAGACTGCAGGTAACACATAATAATAAATAAAAGCATTTATGCCCGACCACCAGATTGTGACACCCCACACAGTTGGCTGAACGACGTGCTTTGCAAAGCAAGGAAACTCTCGCAAATCAAATGTTACAAAGTGGTCAACCATCCGAGCACCAGCAATAGCGGTAGTTGCTTACTGCAGTGATCGTTTACAAAAGACTGAGTTAGTGGCTACAAGTGTTCCTAGCGATTTAGGTAATATTAGTGGCCATAATTTGCTTTTTGGTGGCAATTTTACTTAACTTTGATGATCCATAAATGTTGGACGAGTTACATTTTAAACATGCTGAATTAGAAAATTAGAAGCTATGATATTAATAAATAATGTCCATTTTGATGCCATTTTTTAGTATTTTAGAAGCTTACTGTTTGAATGCATTTTACAAAATTAGATGCTTAAAAATAATCACGATGCTGAATTATATTAACAGTGGCTAATAGAGAGGTTAACTGGTGGCTATAATCTATAAATTCTGACGCTCATTAATTGTGGCTGACTTATTAATTTAGGGGGCAAAGTATTTTTCCGGAGGCTAAAAATGCTATTAAAAAGAAGGTCGTTTAATTAGTTTATAAGTATTAATATCCGTGGTCTGATACCCATAACACAAGCAGGTTATTCCCAGCTTACTTTGGGACCAGATAGCGTTGTGTGAAATGTCCATGAATATATAAATGTCCATGAATATATAAACATGGTGAAACACTAGATTTTGGAAACTAGCTTCTCGTTATTATTTTAGGTCATTCAAAAAATTTGAGACGGCTCCTAATTATTAAGTTAAAAAGTTTGTTCGGTTGAAAGACCTAATCTCCAAAACCACTAATACAATTTCTTCTTTTGTTCTAAACATATACGAGTCTCCACTCGTAAATCTTTAGAACGTGGACGAAGACAGGCACACACTTCTAGTGAGTAAAAACAGAAAAGGCGAATCTTTATACGATTATGTGCAATCCTTACTGGGAGTGTGGTGGTGTTCCTTACTAACAATCCCAGTTATCAGTAGGAAAGCGTATGATGCGTATGTATGATACTACTGTTTCTTTTACAATTACATTTCTTAACGCTGATTCGAGATATATTAGGTAATCCATTTTTGGATTATTAGAAACAACATTTTTGGTGTCATAAAGTCACGTGCCTTTGAAAGAACTTCACAGAGGTTCGGACTATGATTGGTTATATAATAAGCTGAAAAATCAAATGAAATCTCCTCCTACGTGGTAAACCAGGTCAACTCTAGACTGAGAGAGGATAAAATATTCAATTTTACAGCAAGAGTCAGTTCCTTCGCTACAAATCTATGAACGCCATTACTATTCATCAAACATCTCCATTTTCAGGTAAAATTACAATAGTTTATTTGCATCGCAACGGAAACGATCCCCAAGGACTTCAGCTCCCAATGCCGTATTAAATTGGACAGCCATCGACATTGAAGTTTCTTTGTGAATGTTTCAACGTTACGATCGTGGATTTTATAAGATTTTACAACGAAAATTCGATAGGTTTAAAAAGTATGAGAGATTTTTTTTATTTCGGATTCGTTTTAGTGCTATTTTGTGTTTGTTCAGTGATAAATGGTAACCAATTTGTTTCAATTTTAATACTATTCGTAACCTCACATGAATATTCTTTAAATCGTTCTAATGGAATGAAATGATCAATCAAGTTAATTCAATGATGATTATACGTATTTGTTGTTGTTCTTTAAACAGATACCAAATAAGCTGCTATGCTACCACAGCCGACAGATCACAGGAGGATTTTTCTTTTTATTCCGTGCTGCCACCAAATGACCATACCCAGTATACAGGGTGGAATTTAAAGACGGTAGTTGGAGGTAAAGTACCCTTAATATTGATAATGGCAAGTTTTGCTGAAGGGAATCATTCCTTTATTTTCAAAAGTAAGAAAAACTGCATTCAAAGATTTTTGAAATTTCACCTGCCTGAGCTGGGAATCGAACCTGGGAGATGTGAAAAAAAAACATCCTGTATTTTATGATGCCAACCGAAAGAGTCTTTCACTTACCGTCTTTAAATTCCACCCTGTATAGTACAAAACTTGCCATTATCAATATTAAGGGTACTTTCCCTCCAACTACCGTCTTTAAATTCCACCCTGTATAGTACGGTAGCAGCTGTTACAACTAAAATACTGCCCTTAAGTACTTTTAGAAAATAATCCTTATCTCTGTATAATAAGACTAAGATAAAACGAAAGACTAGTCACTATGTAGTCGTTAGAAGAATTATAAAATCTGCTGCGCTGCCTTAGTAACTAGGGACTTGTGTTATTGAAGAAATAAAAACAACAGTATTATTTAAAATACAACTTTGGCTACACACATGATTTTGAAGTGGGCTGACGGCATTTGACGAACTAAACATGAATAAAAATTTATTGCTCAAATTCTCTCTACAAAAGATTTTCGTTCCGACGAAGCCAATTTTTGTTTCTATTCAAAATTCGGAAAAGAAACAATCCATCAAAAGGAATTTAAGCACAAAAAGTCGCAATAGGGCAATTGTGACCGAACCGGTAGGAATGTTGACCAATTTTCCACAATGAGAAACCCTGTCAATGACCGAAACAATGAGACATTACAATGACCAGTCAACTTGAAGCGGGGTATTTCGGATACACCCGGCACGTTTAATTTACTTGCTTTCCCAAAAAAACATTTGAAACGGTCCGAAACCAGACGGTCTGTTTACTATTTCGCTAATTTACCTTTGTTAACCTTTTTGAGGACATTCCTGTTGAATTTACGATTATACATTTTCATTAGAAATAGCTAACGATCTGTTTAAGATACTCTAGACTTTCTATTATATAATAGCCTCAATAGTGGCATGCTCGCTCTAGGCATACTCTATACTCTTCTGTACTGAAACTAAACTACATCACTTGTAAAAACAAACGCATTAAAATATGCAAAATATGATGCCAATTTTTGATGACACGGATAAATGAATGTTCAGCGCAACAAAACAAGTCGAGAAAGTTCACAAACAGATTAGTCGAGTAGGCCTTAGATAAGACAGATCGATAACCGCATGTGTGACAGATATAACCTTCCCACGCTGCTCATATTTAGAAAAACATTAATTATAGACGTATCAGGAAAGATAGCACTATAGCAACACGTACTGAATTCGTCCTCACCACCATCGCCAACGAATAGCAGAGTAGAGAAGCATGTAATTACGCTCTAATACCCTTTTATTAACAGCTAAACCCGGGTGGGAGAGTTCTCTCCCGCACGGTTTCCTGGTGTAGCTGGGGCCTTCTCTACAAATGATGCAATGAAGAAACTTCTTCGCTTTTCATTGGTACACCTAAATGCAGTATTCAAATACCGAGTTCTCCAGCCTTGATCAAATTGGAGAACAAGCCTTCCTCCACGACTACACTTCGCCAGAGACGAGTCGAACCACCTGGCACTACAGATATCTCACTTATCGCACCATCACACCACCTAATAGCGTACGATAAGCGCTACTAAAATTATGGCTCTAGAAACTAATAATTTCGTACCAAGCACTTCGTTATTTTCGTTCACTGTTATTTTACGGAATACGCTAAAAAGATATTTTTCCTCCAAGTTTGGGTAATGGCTGTTTTCTGTACATAATAATACATAAATCATAGACATAGCAAATAGAAATTCAAATGTATGTATGCGATCGTTTCAGGCACGGAACCCGCGCAACAACACGTAAACGATTTCAAATTGTGATTCATTTCAGTGACTGAGTATTCCCGATTTGTGTAATGTTCCATTTAAAATAACAGACGTCTAATTCTACATCGCACGTACTACTTGCGCCTAAATCTTATTTATTTATACCCTGTGCAACCGAAGGGCATCCTACAATGTCGTAAAATACATGGTGTTATGCACAATTTCAAGTTCTTTATTTACTGAATATGGTACAATAAGATGTTTACATTATTATGTCAGATCTCATATTCTGCTGGTTCTGTGCACGAACAGGTATTTAAAAAACGTAGGTATGTAATCATTTTACATACATACATACATATACTCACGCCTTTATCCCCGAAGGGGTAGGCAGAGGCCTATACCGGCCCACATTTCACCGTGTACAATTTGGTCCCACGTGACAGGTGGTGAGCCCATCGCCGTGTTGAAATGGACCGCCGCCGTCAGAGCCTCGTCCGTTGTTCAGCAGGTGCACGAGCTTGCACGTGAGGTTGACTTGGGCCCGATGGTGCTGGTAGGGCCCCACTACAAGTCATTTTACAAGTCACTCAAACTCAAAAAACACGTTTATTATGCATAATCCTAATAAATAGGCACTTGCGACACGTCAATGAATACAAAGCAAATAGTACCACCAGCTCGGAATGCGGTATAATGAATTTTAGCAGCATCATAACATACAATCTACACCGACCAAAATTATATAAGCACCTTGATCTTCAACCCCATCATACCCGACTCCTTCAGACAAATGAGGACAGCTTTATTAATAGACCATTAATGCCACTTCGCCCCCAGGGTGGGTTGGCCAGTGGCTGGAGGTGAGGTTAATTAAACAGACGCTAAGGGAGATGTGTCTGGGATTGAAAGCTACCAGCCGTTGCGTAAATTGGCTATTAAAGCTGGCCTCTTGATATGAGGTATGGATAATAATATGTAGATTTATGGACCGGCCGAGAGTAATCTTGTTACTATGATATGATAATGAACAATAATGTAAAATTTGTGAAGTGACGTGCAAACTTAATGAAGAGTTAATCAGTAAAGGTATAAAGTACGTAAGTGAACAAACTCCGGTACTTTACTTTCTAAAAAATTATACTACTTAGTAAAAATGGTTCTGGTCTTGTGTAAACTATGTGATATAAAATTATTTCAAAGTGGATTCAAATAAATACAAATTTGGCTGCTATAAAAGATGTCACCATATTACCAGTGACTGTGGTACAGCTTTTAAGAAGTTTAGAAATTTTATTAATTAACTTTCACTTGTACTCAAAATGCAACAGTTAAACTACCTGTAAACATTTGGAACGTCAACTAAGGCTAACCAATATTGTATTAGTTAATTCGCTCAGTGCACTTTCAGTGGGGGCTGGAGCCGGTGACCCGCATCCGGTGGCCAATTATAAACATCCACCTGATTTGCGCTGTGCTAATTGAGCGAAAAGGAGCAATGCTACAGTGAATAGCTAATTATTTTATGGTGTAGCGAAAGTTCGTGGTGCATGGATGCATTTGAATGAAAACATTTGACCAAATTATATTCTGTACTAGCTGTGTTTCCATTCCAAATTTCGTTCGTGACATATTTTGATAAATATTAATGTCCCATTTTATCCCACATAGAGGTAAATTTTCTAAAATCCTATTTTCGTAGATGCCTGCATTTTATAACTTAAAAACGTTCAAAGGTTTCGGCTGGCCATAATAAGAGAATGAGTGACACTCGGTAATTGCACTTAGAATAACAAGATTGACGATTATGGCAATTTATATTTAGATATGTACCAGATTCCTGTAAGTAGCAAGTCCGTTATAATCCAAAAATAATTGAAATTTAATAAAAAGTCTTGTACAAGAAGTACTTACGCAGCGCTGACTACAGTTGTAACTTACCTGAAAAAAAAACAACATATTACTTTTCAAAATAATTTCAAATATTTACTGTTTCATAAAGATATTATCTCTCTGTCTATGCCTAAAGCGTTATACATACATACTACATAAAATGGCCGCTGACAAAATTGTCGTTTTATTACTCTTGAGTTATAAAATATGAAACTGTCGACCTGACCGAAACATTAAAGATATTTAAGCGCTGGTTACACAGAGACCAAATCTTTCACTCCATCATACTGAAAACTAAAAAGCTTTTCCCTAGCAACTAAGATTAAAGCTTGATGGAAAATTGTGAAAACCTAATGTATATACATATAATAAAATGATGGAAAAGTCAAAACTGTACATTGGATATATTTAAAAAAAATAGTAGCCGGGTGCTCTACATAAGATACGGAAGCCGAAAATGTAGTAAAAAAAATTTTGTCTGTTTGTCGGTTTGTCTGTTTGATTTGCTTTGTCCGGAAGGATCTCGAAAAGTACTTAATAGATTTGGTTCAAATTTTGCACAAATATTAACTAGGGGTAGGGTCTTCAAATAGGCTATATATTATCACGCTACATAGCCTAGGGGCTAAGCAGAGAGCAATCAAATTGACATTAAAACATAATTTTCCCGCGTACGAAGTCGGGCTTTTTTTTTTTTTTTTGTTTAACGTGAGGGAAAATCCTCATAGGATGTTATGCCGGACTCTTACCGACTAAAAAACCTCACGCCACGCCTAACAGCCTATGGTTGAGAGCCCCGGGTAAGCCCTCAGGAAGGATGTCCCGTGACTCCCAACAGACCTACGGCCGCCAATGCGGCCTCGCCCACGGGGTGGTTCGGGTGCAATCCCGCGTCTACGGGGGGTTTCGGGTGTGACCCCGCTTCTAAGGGGGGGGCGTGCGTGAGTTGCTCACGTCACGCTGCCGTCATGGGCCTGCTTCTGTAAGGACGGTGAGCGGCCCTCTCACCGTCCTCAGACCCCCGGTCATGGAGGCCGATAGTCCTCGGCGAAGACACGTCGGCGGCGCCCAGGGCGCCGACTGCGGAACTCGGAAGGGAGAGTTCTCTCCCGCACCCGGCCCGCCGCCTCCTTCACGAGCATGACCTGCTCGCAGAAAGAGGCGGCGCAGTCCCACTTACTCCCGCTGGAGAGCATGGCTCGCACCATGGCCTCAAGCGAGAGAGTGTCCACGCCCAGACCCACTACGAGGACCTGGCGCTGTTGTGCCCACGCCGTGCACTCCACCAGCGTGTGGAGCGCCGTGTCGTCGCTGCGGTCCTCGCAGTGCTGACACTCGGCCGTGGTTTCCCGGTGTTTTCGCCACAGATACCTACCGAAGCTACCGTGCCCGGCAAGCATCTGTGTCAACCGGTAGGAGAGAGCACCGTGTCTTCTCTCCAGCCACTCGTCCATGACCGGTCTGACGGCCGCGATTGTGGCGAATCCCCCCTTTGGTTGCTCAAGTCGCACCTTCCACGTCTCCACGGTTTCCTGGTGGAGCAGGGTCCGCTGGGCCTCGATTTCTCGAGACGCAGGCCTTTGGCCCCGCTCCAGCGCCTCCTTGCGCCATCTGAACAGTGACGCAAGGGCTCTCGCTTCCAGGTCCCATGGAGGGGTCCCGGCTAGGAGACATGCCGCCTCACCGGAGATCGTACGGTATCCTCTTATCACCCTGACGGCCATCATTCTCTGCGGGCTCAGCAGTCTAGCCTCATTGCTGGCCGTACGAAGTCGGGCTACAGCTAGTTTACTTCATAAGATAAACGAGGTTGTTTAGAAAAGCAACTGTAATATCTTTTATCTGCGTAGTGCGACGCATAATGTCAGTTGCAAGTTGCAATCCACAAGATGTAGAAACAGCGAGAGAAAACGATTGTGCTCGGAAACCATCTGTTTTACTCGAGTGATAATGGTGTTTTACGATCCATTTTATGGAGAACTCCACTGTTTTCTGCAGCTATTATTGCCGACAAGAAAAATATGGTGACATTAATTAGTAGTTGATAGACATTACATTATTTAAAAGTTGATAGACATTATGCACTTAATTTGATAGAAAAAGTCACTGCCAAAATTTGTCTTCTGGACCGAGATTATGAACCTCAACTCGTTAGATGCGTTCGTGTCTTTCTATGCGGCGCGGCGTCAGTTTGACGAGCTAAATATAAAAGGGAATCTAGGAGTTAGGGTCTGAAATCATTTCTAAACTGGAATTCGGACCCAAATTGAAACACTAAACACAGCCTTTCCTAAAATAGACACAGAATTGTCTTCATTATTTAGTTATAATACAATGTACCTTTAATAAACCAAAATGCGCATACACAAACTCATATTATTATGACTCGTATAATCCTGTTTCGTTTCCTGCAAATCCGTTGTTACCTACATATTAAAGCAACACTTTCAACTCGTAGCTTTCTTGGTTAGCATGATGTTTCGCTGAATAAGAAAACATAATGGAACCAACATATCAGTAATCAGTATTTATTTTGCATAAAACAGGTAATACAATGGTGGTACATCTATATATATAAAAATCAATGCCACTTTTCGTTGTAATTTTATAACTCAAGAACGGGCTCACCTATCCAAACCAAATCTTTAGGCTTTGTTTGGACTATTTAGTAGATGGTTTATGTGAAGTTTGCACAAAATCAGTCGAGCGGTTCTTCATTTATCACGCAAACGAAGTTGCGCGGGTCAGCTAGTATTTATATATGGTAAAGTGCACTGTTTTATCGCATCTATAAGACTATCTATCAACTTTGTCCACTTCGCAACGCTTTCAGTGTCCAGTCCAAGACGAATAAATGTGAGCATTCCCTTAAGAGACGGGAATATTTTGTTTTGTATGTGTGACTGTAATTATTGCCTGATCTGTAGGCTTTATATAACTTCGTGCTAGACATCTTTACAAAGTCACTATGAAAGTGGACCCGGTGCTACAAAGATAGTGCTTTCGGATGCAAAGAGGAATTTTTTCCATCAAAAGAATTATAATTCATCACATAACTATAAAACCCTACAATACATATCATGAGGGTTTATAAGAGATCTCGGTGGTAGCCAAAATCTGTCGGGAATCCTGGAACATCCTTCCGACTGTAGGCAGTGGTCGGAAACGTGTGATTTTGTCGGTAAGAGTCCGACATAGCATCCACAATAAAGAAGTGGGTTCAGCGGGATACGGGTTCTAGAATTCCAACTATATCGAAGCCCACCTACGTACAACATGAACTGCTTATCCCCTTTCATATCGCGTCGCATTCACTTTATTTTATTACACGGCAACAGAATACGATAGTAGAAACTAATTCATTAGCCGTCCACCTGTACGGCACTGCTCGCTACCGATACTTGGCTGGTCGCCAGCACTGAGACCGCATACTTTCATCCAAAGGTATTCAGGTACAGCCCTTGTATTGACAGAATTATGCACAGTCGGGCTCATTTGAATAAGTAAATGTTTGTTGACGAAATATGGACGGTAGAAATATTGATTCATTGAATGTCCCTGGCGAGGTTTGTAAACGACTTCCTTGAAATTTGTAGTACGGTTCAAATACATTAGTTTGCACCGGTTTGTTGCGAGTGTGATATCATACTTTAAACTGAGTTTAAGGTTTCCAAAGATAGCTTTTATCGTACAAAGGAATTCGAAAGTACATTTTTTTATTAGACTTTACTCTTTCACCTAACTTGCCTAACCTATTTTGATAAAATGGAGATGGTATAGGCTCAATCTTGGGCTCAAGAAAACCTTAACTGCAAGTGGTGCTTAACAAAAGCGGACCCCAGGCTCCAAAATAAGTAGAGTTTGAAACTAACATGTTCAAGGCTACTAGTTTGTTACTATTCCTGTAACAATCCTGTAATCAAGGTTCGCACAAAAGAAAAGTATTCTACACTGCTTGTTTGGTACCACATAGTACCAAACAAGCAGTGTCATTGAATGTTTATTACCCTCGATGTACTCGTAGGTGGCAAAGTATTTAATTTTGTGCAACAATGTACACAGATAAGATACAACGCATTATCGGTCAATTAACCACATGTTATTACAGGTACTGGGACAAATTGAAATAGACGGTGGCAAAGTTAGGTTCGGATAAAGTACTAAGTCCCTTCGTACCGTAAACTATAGAAGAAGAAATACCAGGCTTCGTTCTTCTGTGGGACATTGCCGTTCCTCAAAGCATATCAAGTAACAGGATCATATCGAAATTAGTTTTCCTGACGGTTCGATAAGAAAACAAAATTGAATTTCAAAATTAAAATAATCTAGGCCACGATTAGTAAAACCAAATCTGAAATAACCTGATGATATTCAATCACCTGAATACTGTTCATGTATTTTAATTAAATATGTACTTTAACCTTATTAATAACCTGGTTGTGATTAGCTTCGCTGGCTGAATAAAGTCTCAATTAACTTGCTTATTTCGACCGAGAAATGCCATTATGCCAACAGGTCATTGTCTTTTCTTAGTTTTTATCATAGGGACACGTAAAATACTAGTAGGAGCTATACAATTATACGTAAGTAACAAACAAACAAATAGAAACACTTTCTAGATGAACAACAAAATGATTCATGTGGACGATGTATCTCGTAGACGAGCTACGAACTTCGTAGCACTTGCTACGAGACAAGTTCTACAATTACTGCCAACAATATTCGTGTTTAATGTCTCTCTGTACAAATAACGTTGTAGATAGAGAATATTACATTAACTTAAGTAGCTGAGGTTAAGAAACTCTACAAGTAATTAACTTTATTATGTCGGCTTTATTCAATTACAAAAGAGACTTGAAGTAACTCTCATTCTTATTTAAACATGCGGTCATGAGATATTAAGTTCAAAATGAGAAATATTCGGGCAAAGACATACATAGTGAGATAACATAGCTACCAGATGTAGGTTTGGAGTATTTGTCTCACCCTTAAAACTATTATTCAGTGTGTGTATTGCAGTGTAGTACATCAAATCCGAGCCGTGCACATGCATTTTATAACTGTCACGTAGTTCTAGTAAATCTCAAAGCACGCGTATCCGCGTATTCGTGCGGTGTACTCCGATAAGCTGTTAATGGTGTGATGAGTTATTGTACCTAAATGAAAGGCTCTCCACCCATTGCGCTACAGTTCAGTTAGTATAGTAGTTACTAGTGACGTTAACAAGGATATGAATGCCTTTGTAGAAAACGCATTAAATTTTCTTATTTCGTGAACGTAGGTAAATATGATGTTACCTATCTTGTCAGGTACTGACTATATTTATAGATCAACGGTGAAATAATGTCCCTGAAGATCACAATAACATACATACATACATATGGTCAAGCCTTTATCCCCGAAGGGGTGGGCAGAGGCATATGCCCACATTTCACCGTTTTTAGAACTTGACCCACGTAATAGGTGGTGAGCCGTATTGTCGTGTCGAGATGGACAGGCGCAGGTTTTGACTGCCTGCTGTTGAAATTTTTCAAGCCGTCTTAAAAGGCTTTTAACTTGGCTTAACGACTGTCATTTTACTGACAACTGGGACCAACGGCTTAACGTGTCTTCCGAAGCACGGAAGCGCTCAAATCAATGTCACAAAGTGGTCACATGGCCATAGTGAAAGTTGCAGTGATCGTTTACTTACACTGAGTCCGCGGCATTACTATAATACGACTTAAAGTCTAAATATTATATACCCTAGTGCTTTAAATTATAATTGTTTCCATAAAATTAAATTTAAGCGTGATCGCTGAAAATTATCATGGTCACCCGCTAAGTAGTTTCCGGAGCCATCCGAATACGAGAAGAAAGTTCAAAAGCGATTATTTACGACTTGGCAACATTTCCATTCTTACTTAGCAGCTAGTAAGTGCATCAAGGGCGACATAAATAGCATTAACTTAACAAGGACTTGTCGTTCTGTTCCAACTTAACTCCGAAGTACAAGTCGAGTTCAAATCGCATTATGTGAACACAATGTTCTGTGACGCGACTATGTTATATCGTAAAGGGTCTGGTATAGAGCAACGCGAACAGTACAAGGGGAGTTTGCTTTTTACAAATCTGTCTGTCAAATATTGCGGAGGAAATCGTATTCATATACATCACTACAAAAGCAATCGGCTTTCACTATGGAACATACATACATACATAACATCACGCCTGTTTCCCAACGGGTTAGGCAGAGACTATGGCTATCCACTTGCGGCGGTCCTGACATACAACTATCGCTTCTTCAACTTTCATGCTTCTTCAGCTTTCATAAGGGTCTTCATACATGCTTTTTGAAATGACCTTTTCTCATGGAACTTACACAAAACAATTAACCACTCATAATTTCAGAAACATATTTCTTATGTGTATAAGCGTACTCCTTTAGGAGTACACTTTAACAGAACCCCTCCCCTACCGATAAGTCATAGATCGTGTTGCTCTATGGGTCCGTACATTGCGGCTAGTAGACTGCGCGTGTAATGAATACATACATACATATGTTCACGCCTTTATCCCCGAAGAGGTAGGCAGAGGCATATTATATGCCCACGAATCGCCTTTTTTAGAATTTGTTCCACGTGTGTCTTGTTCCGGTGGTGAGCCGTATTGCCGTGTTGAAATAGACTGGCGCAGGTTGTGACTGCCTGCTCTTAAACCTTTTAAAGCTGTCCATAAAGGCCTTCAACTTAGCTTAACGACTGCCATTTTACTGGCAACCGGGACAAACGGTTTAACGTGCCTTCCGAAGCACAGAAACGCTCAAATAAATGTTACAAAGTATTGAATGATAAGTGTGATAAATGTCACTGAAGTACTGTAATGTTGCTGTGATCTTCGTTTTGTCCTTATGTTAGTCAACCACGTCCTCGCATAGTTACCTGCAGAGTGTGTTTAGTAAAGAAGTTCAAATTATGTTGACTATAGTATAAATACTAGACTTCTTTGAAACGTCTCGTAATATAAGAATTTACTTTGATTTAAATTGTGGGATTCCCAATTCCCTACATACTAGGTAAACTTCCCTTATTACAGTAACGTGCCAAGTCCTCCTGAGTGCCAAAGACGCATGTTATCCAAATAATAGATACAATAAATACTTCAAAATATCTTAAAAAGTTGCCAAGTTCGTGTAAACTTGGAAACGCTGAAGAAGGATTATATAAATAGCCTAAACATTCCAAATACTATAAGATATTCAACTAAGTTCAACAAAAACTAACATTAACATTTGATTAGTCGCCACAATTCGTAATCATTATGCCGCCTAGACATTGCATAATTATCATACAGCAAAACACCCCAAAAATAGTTTCATGACCTATCAACTGTACTCATGTCAGCGAAATCGAAAGCTTTAGCCGTCGGGGACAGCTTTAATTCTATTGATTTGACAATTTATTGGGCTTTTGGGACAACTGCCGGCTGACCTCTCGCGCCCTACTCCCTATGCGGACGCCTGCGCTAAGCCCAATTCTGTCGGTCAATAGATGCACCAGCTTGCAATTTGATGATGGCCTTGGAAAACCAGTAAAGTGGGTAAGAGCAGTTTTAGTGGGTGTAAGCCCAACACTCGCCCAGGCGTCATCGCGTGCTGGAAGACGAAGAAAGAAAAGAAAGAAAGGAAAACAAGTTATTTATGCCAGCTGCAGTAACAAAAGCGTGCATCAAAAAACACATTTGTTACCTGCGATAAAAAACCGGCCAAGTGCGAGTCGGACACGCGCACAGAGGGGTCCTTCTGTACCAAACATCACGTTTGTTGTACGTGAGCCCCCTTTAATTATTATTATTTTTCTGATGTTATTGTATTTGTTGTTATAGCGGCAATAGAAATACATCATCTGTGAAAATTTCCGCTCTCTAGCTATCACGTTTCTTGAGATACAGTATCGAGACGGGCAGACAAGACAGACGGAAGTCGAAGTCTCATGAATAGGGCCACTTTTTTATCCTTTGGGTACGGAACCCTGAAAAAAGGCCTTGGATAACTTAGCGGTCTTCTGTAAAGAGCAGTAGATAAGAACGATGGCAGATAAAAATACTCTTTCATTCGATTACTATTAGGAATCGTGAAATTCTAACGAGATATAATACTTTTATAGCTCAATATACTCGCTTTATTGATTCTGTGCTAAAAGTAAGTTTAACCTTGACCTGAAGCTAGAAGTTAAGCTGGTTATAAACGTATACTTACGTGCTTACGTGTGCACGCGTTTAGGATCCGTATAACCGTAAAGATAACATGTTTCCTTCAGAACAACGTCTGAGATGTGTCTTGTTTTACTTGTATTTAGGAACACGTAGATACCTACTCGCTCCTATGCCAAGACTCCTCATCAATATGTACTCTTCATCTACATACTGTCATGTTGTAGACAGGTCCGGTCGAGGATCTTCAAAGCCAAACATACACCCCTCTTCTTATTTTTTCACGTTTGCCTTGTCATGGAAGTAACCCTTACTAACAATGCCATTAACATCCCAACTTACATCTGTGGTGACCGTCTCGTTATCAAATGTTAACCCTGCTCTCCCAGAATTGTGACTAATTCACTTTCTCAAAAATCGTTGTGAAAGGTTACATTTTTTATACTAATATTATAAAGAGGAAAGATTTGAATGTTTATTTTTTGCATAGAAAAGGCTCCGAAACTACTGGACCGATTTGAAAAATCTTTCACTGTTGGGAAGCTTTCTGTAGTATCTGTCCACGAACTAAGTAGTCATCACTGCAGCCACATATAGAGCTGGGGTGCGCAACGCTTGATTCATGTGTCTGGTACATATGAATTAATACACAAAAGATACCTACACGTCCCTTAGAGTTCAATAGAGACATTATAGTCTTATTCCAAAGTCTTCCACCACTCCTCAAAATCCTCCACTTAGAGAAAACGAACGTAATGATTCTCAGACACAGGTTTCTTTAATATTTCTTATCACGCTTTCGAATTTGAGCTTAATAGCATAACGCTTAGAGATTCTTTTCGTTTGCAACAAAAAGAAAGTACCTTCTGCACGAAAGTACTATTTACTCTGTGTTGCTGTATACTTGCAGGATATTACGACCTTGAACTTACATAATACGGGCATAAAGGGCAATTTATTACTTTCATTGAAAGACGAAATGGTTTGTATGTTTACAATTTATCATCATCTTGATTAACGTCCGCTGCTGCGCACAGGCCTCCCATTTTTTTCCTCTCGCGTGGAAATCCTGAATGTTATGTCCGACTCCTACCGGCTAATATCACATGGTGGTCTACCATCTGCCTACGGCTGGTAGTTCTGGGTGTGCACTCGTTAGGATAAACCCAAGGCTCCCGACAACATAGGCCTCCGCTCGCGACAACGTTTGCTCTTGTACCACCTTCGTCTCCCAGGCTTGTACTACATGAATTCACGACGTATAATTCTGTAAGTACATGTGTCGGGGGCTATGGGCCGGCTGTAATCAATCAATACAAAACATACATTTGTAAGCACCTTCATGTACCGATATTTGTATAACAACCCTATCGACTCCAACGTAATAGTCTGAAAGGAACAACCGTACCGCGGCCTTGTATCCAGAAATAAAAATTCTAAGCGTGCCATTGTTGCTTTCCCGGCTTAAGTAATCACTACGAATAATGAAAACATACGTTCCCGGTTCACATACTTTGTATAAAAGCCGTACATAAGAGTATAATGGAACAAAACGTAGGGTTTACGAGAACTGGTGAAGCGAACGTTTTACCTGTTGTGAAATCTGTATCGGTTGATCGACTGAGGCCGAATTGTAAATGCGCAACCGACTTGAGCTTCCCGTATATCTTTTCTGTACCTTTTTATTCGCATATTGTATGAACGTGGACTGCGAGAACGTACAAGTTTTTGTTAGTGGTCTATGTGAACTATTCGCATTACAGAACTGTACCTTTTTATGATTAAAAGGTTGCCCTCAATTGATTTTTTAAGTATGGAAAACCTTCATGGTTGTCATGCCGACCGACTAAAACCCAACGGTGCCTACAACTGCCTACGATCAGTTAAATACATTTGATATTTTCGCTATCGGGTCGAGGCACTAGAAACTTTTAAATGTGCACGACAAGAAAGATGATAAATGTGTCTGGTGATGTAGCGCAGGGCTTTCAAAAGACGGTTATGTTAAACTAAACACCTCAACAAAGTCTAGGGAACAAGATGACCCCAATTTTTTTTTTTTTCGTGTAAATCTTGTTTTGCAAATAACTGGCAGCAAATAAATAAAAATAGAATAAAGTAGATTACAGAGTTGTTCGAAATTTAAAAATAAATTTAAATAAGTAATGATTTTCGAATATGGAGGGAAAACTTTTAAAAGTGTTTGATTGTGCAGTTTCTCTGAGGCAAAATAAAAATTATTTTCTTTGATTGTAAATAACGTTTATTATCAATAATACGTCTTATACGTATGGTTTGTGCATTTTTAGGGTTTCGTAGCCAAATGGCGAAAACGGAACCCTTATAGATTCGTCATGTCTGTCTGTCTGTCTGTCCGTCCGTGTGTCACAGCCATTTTTCTCCGAAACTATAAGGCCTATGCTACTGAAACTTGGTAACTAGATGTATTCTGTGAACCGCATTAAGATTCTTATATAAAACTAGAAAAAAAGTAGTAAATTTTGGGGGTCCCCATACTCAGAACTGAAACTCAAATTTTTTTTTCATCAAACCCATACGTGTGGCATATCTATAGATAGGTCTTCAAAAATGCTTTTGATGTTTGTAACATCATTTTTTTCTAAAATGAATAGTTTGCGCAAGAGACACTTCCAAAGTGGAAAAATGTTACCCCCCCCCCCCTAACTTCTAAACTAAGAGAACGATAAATCTAAAAAAATTATATGATGTACATTGCCATAAAAACTACCAACGAAAATTGGTTTAAACGTGATAGAGCTGGTAGTTTTTTTTTAATACGTCATAAAATCAAAGTTACAACGAACTATAAGAACTTTTATATTATGTTACTTGCTGCTACGAAACCCTTCATGGGCGAGTCCAACTCGCGCTTGGCCGGTTTTATTGTGACTGTAGTCATCATGTCACGTCGTCATTTAAGTCGCGAAGAGATGTTAAGAGCTGTTGGTATGCTGCAAGCTGGACGAACTCAACGCGACGTAGCGGATGCTGTCAACACCCAACCAAGCGTAATTTGCAGATTATGGGCACGCTACAGATCTACAGGGGGTGTTGCCGAACGTCACAGGGGACGAAATAGGGTTACTACAGCGCGACAAGATCGTTTCTTGCAAAATTCCGCAAGGCGGCAACCCACGATTACTGCTCGTCAGTTGGTCGCAAGCCTCCAGTCTCAGCATCAAGTGGTTATTAGCGATCAAACTGTCAGGAGAAGACTACACGTAGCCAAACTTCATGCTCGCAGAGCGCTTAGGGTTCCAGCTCTTCGACGTGGAAATCGAGGTCGTCGCTTATTGTGGGCTAACGCACATTTACAGAGGACCGATCATCAATGGGCACGGGTTCTGTTTTCCGACGAATGTCGCTTCGGTTTTCATCCTGATTCGAGAAGAGTGCGTATATGGCGAGTTCCTGGACGTCAGAGTCGTCTCCAGAATCCGCAAGAAGTTCATCCTTACCAAGGTGGAACAATCATGGTATGGGCTGGAATTCGCCTTGGTGGAAGGACCGACCTTGTTTGGATACGGGGCAATTTGAATGCAAACCAATACATTCAGGAGGTTATACACCCCATGGTAATTAATCCCTCATCGACAGCAGTTCGGTCAAGATTTTATGTTCATGCAAGATAATGCACGGTCACACACCGCGAGGGTAGTGGTCAATGCGTTAAGCGAGCACAATATTAAATAAATAATAAATAAATATTCACGGACATTTCACACAACGCTATCTGATCCCAAAGTAAGCTAGGAATAACCTGCTTGTGTTATGGGTATCAGACCACGGATATTCATACATATATACTTTTCAATACATACATATTATACATAGAAACACCCAGACTCTTGAAACAAACATTTATGGTTCACACAAATATTTGTCTCCGGTGGGAATCGAACCCACGACCTCCAGCGCCGCAGGCAGTATCACTACCGACCGCGCCACAGAGGCAATATTACGACGTTGGAATGGCCTGCTCAGTCTGCCGACCTCAATCCCATAGAGCATGCCTGGGATTTTCTTGGGAGAAGAGCTTTCAGTGATTCTTTGGAAAATCTGAACACTGAAGAAAAACTTTTTTTACACCTTCGCAGTGTATGGAGCCATATTCCACAGACGATGATTGACAATCTCATACTAAGTATGCCACGCCGTTGTCGAGCTGTTGCTAATGCTTTAGGAGGTCCTACAGATTATTAAAAACGTTTAAAGTACGGTAATTACTGTATTTCTTACTACCTCGTTATTTTTGTGCCTAAACATAGAAGGTTGTAATACTCAATATTGGCACTATTCAATTCTTTCTTAAAAAAAAAAATTGCGTGTACTTAGTGTACACACGTAAGAAGTGAAACTTCTTCATAAACTTAATTTTCACCTCACCTTAAATTAGGTTCAAAAGTCCAAAAGTTCAAAAGTCCAAAAGTCCAAAGTCCAAAGTCCAAAAGTCCAAAAGTCCAAAAGTCCAAAAGGCCAAAAGTCCAAAAGTCCAAAAGTCCAAAAGTCCCAAAGTCCCAAAGTCCCAAGGTCTCAAGGTCGCAAAGTCCCAAAGTCCCAAAGTCCCAAAGGCCATAAGTTCCAAAATCCCAAAGTCCCAAAGTTCCAAAGTCCCAAAGACCCAAAGTACCAAGGTCCCATCTAAAAGTCCAAAAGTCCCAAAGTCTAAAAGTCTAAAAGTCCAAAAAGTCCAAAAGTCCAAAAGTCCAAAAGTCCAAAAGTCCAAAAGTCCGAAAGCCCAAAAGTCCAAAAGTCCAAAAACCCTTAAATGACATGCTATCCCTGGATAAAGTACTCTTAATTCGAATCCACCGTGGTGGGGAACAGAACAAAGATGGCGCGTAACCAAAAATCGTGACGTGACGTGACGTGACGCAATTTTTTTTCCAACGCCGATAAAGAAGTTTCACTTCAAAAATTGATATGAGAATGTTTTTATTAAAATTAAAATTAAAAACGGTATAAAAATACCCTTCTATTGATAATAAAACATTCACTATTACAAGAAAGGGTTTTAAATAAAAACTAGAAATGTCCTTGTTCCCTAGACTTTGTTGATATGTGTACTTAAAAATTCCGGTTTTGATTGTGACGTGTCATACTTAGTTAGTTAGTTAGTTATACTTTATTGTAACACCAAAATACATTTTGTACACTTATGTAATGTTAAACTTAAATGGTTTTACAATTGGCGGTACCTACATACTTCGTTCGATTCAAACTAAAACTCCAACCCTTGATTAACCTTCATAAGCTCCCTCCACATTACTCGCGAAGTTGAACGAAGTTGGACGAGTACGATAGTGTGGAAGGGCACCTCGGCCTACTTCGTCAAAAATTTTCTTTGACTCGGGCAACTTCGCCGACGAACTTCGTTCAACTTCGCGAGTAATGTGGAGGAAGCATTAGGATTGGAATTTCCAAAGACGATAAAACTACAATTTGTTTCGCGAATACGTCCTTGAAATTGCATTGGTTTCATAGGGACGTAATTTAAAAAAATCATGATAACAAAATCGGTGTATACAGTTCGGGGTTGTAACGTTGTAATTAAAACTTGGATGGATATAATAGATAGGTACGTACTATCTATTATCTCCATCCAAGTTTTTAATTACAACACAATACTACCCGTTCGCTCTAACTTGGCCGCTGGCGTAGAGGCGTATACCCGAATTGTTAATTAGAAGAAGTAAATTGACAGTAGCTAATGTCACTTCGTCATAGAAAATACGCAACATTGTATGAAGAAGTGACATTAGTTGCTGTCAATTTACTTCGTCTAATAAAACATTCGACTTTAGTATGGAGCCGAGCGGCAAAGTTACAGCGAACGAGCAGTACGTTTTATTGTAGGTACACCATAAACATTACACCACTACTTGGATAGCTGAAAAATTAAAGAATTTGTAACGTTAACGATATAACGAACGATAACCAATGTGATCACCTGTAGACTCACACGCCCAAAAAAGAGGACACTCCAAATTTTCTTTTAGCTGTTAAACTCTCCATGCGCCGCACCGGCCTAATTGAGCGATGCATACTGGAATAGTGTGACGAACGGTCCGTAAAACGGATTATGTGCCCAAAGAGTTTCAACCTAAAATTCCCGATACTCCGTATCGACAGGTAATTCTGTTACTGAACTTTTTCACAAAGAATTTCCCTGAATACCTAGATTGGAACAGCTTATGTCATTTGCCTGTCTCTTTATCACCTCCCGTCGTTATATCGTAATAGAGTATGTAGCACGAGTTTCAAAGAAAACATTAAGTACTGCTTTGTTTAAATAATTGTGCTGAGAAAACGGTCAAGAAAAGGTTTCCCGTAACCAAACTAAATAGAGACATTAATGATTATGATCATTACTTACTCCTTACGTCAAATACGCTATCAAACCAAACCTGGAGCTCTCATATTGGAAATTAACCACAAAGTGAAATTTAAAACTTAAAATCTTTCAGGATCTATTTACTATTCTTAAACACATAAGATGAGAGCTACATCAATATCTTAAACCAACTAAATATTGCAACAAGTTATATTTACGACGTTTCATTCAGTTAGACCAAATTAAATGAAAGTCCATATAATTTTTCCATCATAAACCCGGATGCTGTTGTTTTTTGCACAACATCGTCCGTACGGAACGCCACCGCCGCTGACGCCGTAATCACTCGTTTACGAGCTTTCTCATCAAAATATCTTTTGGTCGTTTAGTTAGGCCTTGTCTTTTGATCTCCGTATTTATTGTGTTTTGGCTAATAAATGGTAAACATTGTACAGTCCGGAGAGCGTGAAATGGATCACTTTTTTAGTGTTTTTCCAAGGGTTGGTATATAGAAGATAAGGCAATATTTAAATCACTAAGAGGATAAACAAGTGTTTACACACTTTGGATGCTAATAGTATGGATGTATAGTCTTATGGATGCTAATATAATACAATAAGGTACGTACCTTATTGTATTATATCATTATTATTTTTACACCACTAAGGTGGCAGACAAGCGTACGGCGGCCCACCAGAAGGACCGGAGGTCACCGCAGCCTATGAACGTTTGCAACACCAGAGGCACTACACTCGTGCTGCCTACCCTGTAAAAACCTTCTAAGACCCCTTTTGAAGAACCCCATACTGAAGGCGTTTGGGAAAACCGAGGCAGGGAGATCATTCCACAACCTAAGCGTGCGCGGAAGATAACCCCTATCGGATCTCACCGTGCTGGAACGCTCCGGACGTAAAGTGTGAGGATGAACTCCCTGTCTGTGGCGAGCGGTGCGCTGATAGAACGTAGCCGTGGGCATCATATTAAACAATTCCTCAGAGCACACACCATTGTAAGGGCGGTAGAACACACATAAGGAGGGCAAGTCTCTCCTGTCGCTAAGAGGTTCCACACCACCTGTAAACATAGGATCGTAGATAACTCTCACAGCCCGTCTTTGCATCGGGTCAAATAGAACTGATATTCAGGTGCCCCCGCCCAGAGGTGACAGCAGTACTCCATGTGTGGCCGCACTTGCGACTTATATAGAAGCAGTGTTTGCGACACAGTGAAGTACCGCCGCGCCCTGTTGAGCACACCTAGCTTCTTGGACGCCAGCTTAGCCTTGTCTTCCAAATGACTACGGAACTGAACGTCTCTGGAGATGTCAACGCCAGGGATCCCTATACTTTTGAAGGTGGGAAGAGATGTGCCCTGAAATTGTGGCTATGATAATGTGCTAAGTTTCTGCATAATACAGGGGGAAAGGGAACTAGTTGAATAAGCAATACTTTCATGAATGTAATGTTATTTAAGAATTACAAATCATAAAATAAAATATGACACTCGTCAAATTTTAATATAATTAATTACTATAGAGACCTGTGGGTAGGCGAAAATTGACGGTAATTCATTTACAAAATAGCTTAATGCATGTTCATCAGTTTGCGCAATGTTGAAAGGGGGTACAGAGAGTTATCGTCACGTATTAAAATTAGATTATCCATAGGATAGTGCACACATGGCAATGTCCATCATCTTATCTGACCATAAAACCCTTAAGCAACTTATTAACGTACAATAAGCCTACCTCCCCACATCACATATGCGGAGAGCTCTCAATCATACACCATTAGGCAAATAGACGGCCGCAGTTCGAGTTAACGTGATTTCCAGGCTACTTATCCTGCATAAATAGCACTTGACCGGGGTAATGTTGTTTCTAGCCTGGTGCAGAGATGTGCATACAAAGGTATATGTTTCGTATCGAACAACATCGTTTTTATATTACCAAGAATTTTTCGTATTGACTTTCTTTTTATAAATAACTAGAGGACGTCACGCGGTTTCACCCGCGTAGTTGACGTTCCCGTGGGAATACAGGAATAAAATAAAGCCTATGTTCACCGCAAAGAGTGTAGCTTCCCAACAGTGAAAGAATTTTTCAAATCGGTCCAGTAGTTTCGGAGCCTGTGCAATGCAAACAAACGAACAATCAAATGTTTCCTCTTTATAATATTAGTATAGATTATCACTCGTTGACTAAAACACAGTCAAATATCTCAAATTTCTGTCATCTATACTAATATTATAAAGAGGAAAGATTTGTTTTTTTGTTTGTTTGTAACGAATAGGCTCCGAAACTACTGGACCGATCTGAAATATTTTTCTATTGTTGGGAAGCTTCACTATCCCCGTATAACATAGGCTATATTTCAGTCCCGTATTCCCACGGGAACGGGAGCTACGTGGGTAAAACCGTGTGACGTCTGCTAGTATTCTATATTTTGGAGCCTTTATGCTTTACTTACATAAATAATGTGAGTCGCGACTTCCAGTATCCTAAGGTTTCACAGCCACAGCACAAGAAACTCATCCCAAAAACGTAATGTAACGTTGTGCAACAACGTGTGCATAAATCAATAAAATTAGTCTGTTAAAAGTGAAATTTTAGTGAAAATAAATGAAAGCGCCATCTGCCGACAACTAGTCACATCAACACCAGCACTGACGTAACCAGAGTGACGTTGAGTGACGTAAGACGTAGGGACGCTAATTGCCGCCAGAGGCGCTGTCCAAAGCTATAAATAGGACTGCGCGCGAAGTTTAAGCAACCATTTTCACAAATTTGAATTATACTCGTCGCGAAGGTGTCTGTGTGCAAAGTAATTTAAAACTTATTATAGTTTTTATGGGGAGCGAAATTCTCCCTAAGTGAACAGTTGTTTAGCTGCAAACGTCAAGTACCCCATCATTGGGTGAGTTAAATCATTTATAATGTAATCTAAATTTTTAAACAGTGAAAATTAACGGCTGTTGGTCAACCCTGTTATAGGGGGGTAGTAACAGGGGTGTGAAAAAACATATCTGTAAAATTAGTACTGTAAGCAGACAATGTAAGACTCCCGATTCCTGCAATGGTTAGCAGGGGTCGGCTGTCTTAGGCAATAGGCGGGAAAAAGGGTTCCAGCTAACCCCTCATCTGGAACATTCCAGGGTCCACCCTTCGGGTTCCACGAGAACCGTCCACCCATCGGGTTCCACGAGAACCGTCCACCCTTCGGGTTCCACGAGAACCATCCACCCATCGGGTTCCACGAGAACCGTCCACCCTTCGGGTTCTACGAGAACCATCTACCCTACGGATTGTGAAAATCCACCCTTCGGGTTCCACGAAGGTGAAGACGCACCCTTCGGGTTCAACACGCAATCATCCACCCTACGGGTTGAAAACACCGTGCCAGCCCAATTTGTGGACGGCACGGCTACCTCGCGGACTGCATCACCATCAAGGAGCCACAAGATAAGTCGAGCCCTAAAGGCCTACCGGAAATCGCAAAGCCTTTGCTGCCCGATCACGAACCACGACCCCGAGTTCTCAGTTCATAATAAACCATCGTTTTATATTTTAAATTTAACTTTTTATTTCTCTCTCCTTTCCTGAAAGCCTTCAGCTTTTCAGTAATAAACAGATTCGAACCCATTACATTTTTATTGCAGGCACACACAAATACCGGGCGGCTACATAAACAGTTGATATCGCGTCTTTATGACTATTTTCCGATCCTAGCATAAAGATATGGCGGTGTCATAAAACTCGTACATGAAAACCGTCAGTGACAAAACATGCACGGTTCATAATAAAGTACTCAAGGTACCTCACCTCCCTTGGGATGTACTCCCTCGAGATAAATGCGGCCGTAAAACTAACTACGGTTATATTAAAAATTATTTATAGCGAGATGCCACTGACCGCTGCAACTATATTTCAAATGTATAAGTAAATTATATTCACTCAGTTCATAACTAAAGACCTTAATGATCAATAGTAGCAGAGACCAGGGTGCTGCCTGTGACATACTTCGAAGCCCCGAATCCCCTAGGTGAGGCCGCGATGGTAGACAAAGTCTGTCAGGAATCTGGGGACATCCTTTTCAGGGGTTATCCGGGCTCCAGGCCGTATGCAGTGGTAGGGACCGTATGATTTTAGTCGGTAAGAGCCCAGCATAGCATCCATGAAGTATTTAAACAGGTAAAAACTTGAGAAGCTGTTGTAATCCTTACACTACAATAACATCATTTGACTTGACTACATATTAGCTTTCTTTTAACGTATTTTCTAATATACTTTTCTACCAAATCAATTGCAAGGATACATACATTTGAACACGTTATGCAATGCCTTAAAACTCAGCACTCATTACAACTAGTGCACTTAATCAGCAGGAGGAGGTTATCAGCAAACAAGGAAACTCCAGGCACAGTTACTGTGGACGATTACACGTCGAAAGTGAACATGGCATTTGGCACATGCCATTGACATTGGAGCTGGCAACGTGCCAAGGCCGAGCAACACCATGGAACGTCGCAAGGTCATTGTCTCGCCAGTTTCACAAATACCCTCCATCTGACCAAAGAAATTTGTACCGTATCGTAATGACACTACAGTTGTTTTGGACGCTGTAGGTTTCTGAGCTTACTAGCCAAGTTATGATAAGTCACACATTACCCGTTTATGGGTAGGGTTATTTGTAACTCAATGATTCTGACACGTGCTGTTTTATGGACATAGTTAAGTGTAACAGACACTTGTAAAGATGTAATTTTGATGACGTCATTTGAATATATTTTATTGGAACGTCAGCTCATTTGGGTGACTTCGGTTTACTTTGAGAACTGCTGTGAACTGGCTTTTTTCGGTATTGCTGAAAGCAATAACTTTATTATGACCTCTTGAATTTCAGTAGGTGCCTGCGTTAGATAGGCGAACTTAATAATAAATGATTCAAGTCGATCATTCAATTTCTAAAACTATCCTAAAAGTTTAAATGGGTTACGAAAATTAAGTAACCTATATGAACCAGAGGTCAGTTACTTAATAAGAGTTCGAATAATAGCTAAAATACGATAGTTAAAGAAATTATCTGCTCAACATGTTAATGATAAATGATACAATGTAAATTTATTCAACTCGGAGAGCTACCGGGTACCATTTACATAATAATTACTTAATTAGTCACTGAAATAGCAAATTTTGTCAATGAACCAGAGATGAACAAGATTAATGAGGTCTAAATTAGTAGGTAATTATAACAGCATTGGTAGCTGTCATTTGACGATGAAAATAAGTAACTCAAAATGTAAATCAGTAGTCGTATTATTCTATGTACGACTAGCTGATGCCCGCAGCTTCGCCCGCGCTGGCGCTGTATTTGAAAAATGATTTTCCCGCTTTTCTGTTGAAAATTTTCCTGAATTTTCTTTGCTATAAACCTCACGGAGCCCGAGACCTTTCCAACTAATGCAAAACCGTGGAAATCGGTTCCTGCGTTCTGGAGTTATAGCGTCAGGAAGGAAAACCTGACTTATTTTTATATAATAGATAAGTATGTTTTTAAAAGTATATAATTATTAATATCCGTGGTCTGATACCCATAACACAAGCAGGTTATTCCTAGCTTACTTCGGGATCAGATAGCGTTGTGTGAAAATGATCTTAAATATTTATTTTTCTCTAATATACGACAGTCATGCAATTCATTTTCATCCATTGACTTGCAGGTGTACCAAGATGCAGATAAGATTGGATCTTTTGTCACTCTTTCACATCCACTGTTAGTTCTTGAAACTGATTCCCTATTTTCATTATAACTATAACAATACCTTACGAAATATGCTGATCAATTGCAGCGCCCTTACCTGAAACAAAAAAAAAAAATTTTAAGCTACGGAAGTGTGATATTACAGTTAAGTAATTACATACATAAGAGTGGAACGTAGTTTGAGGGTTAGTGCAACTGCTGTACTGCTCATGAAAAACCAATTCATACGTAAGGAGCGGTGCAGCGGTTGCGGTCAAACTTCACTCAGTGTGCTAATGGACATCTGAGGTTTCGTTCACGTGATTAGCTATTTTACCTTATTATTGTGTGCCTACATTAATCTGTAAGGGTAGATTACCCTCTGAGGATGTGAGGAATTCACGACCCCCCCCCCCTCAAGAAGCGCGATATCACCCGAAAAAGCCCCCAGAGACGCGGAATAGAACAGGCGAGGCCGCAGTGGTAGCCGTAGGTTAGTTGGGAGTCCTGGGGTATCCTTCCGAGGGCTTGCCCGGAGCTTCCAACCGTAGGCTGTCAGGCAGGATACGTGAGGTTTTTTAGTCGTTAAAAGTCCATGAGGATTTTCCCTCGCACAAAAAAAGGGGGTACTTAGTTTACCCCAAAAAAAATTAGTTAGTGATACCTACTTCTGCTATAGTTTCTACTGTCTACTTCTGTAGACAGTGCCCTAAAAATATAGGTCTGCTGAGATTTTGCCGGTTCTGCACAAGACGGGCACGTGTTGGCGGTACTTTCTCGTTTTACAAGCGCAGCTCTCATCATGGTTCATGAGACCATCAAATTAACAGATCCTGTTCTCGTACAATGTAACTGTGCACGATACCATCGACCCACAAGTTGAGCACTCTCCGCTTACAATTAATGTTGCACAGCACTAAACGAACGAACGATGCATTGCCCGTGCCGACATTTCTTCCGATTCTTTATGGAGCAAGTCTTTTTACCTCTGGTTTGAAATTGATTCATTACCTATTCTGTACTAAAACAAGAAATACTAGCTTATACTCCAGGGCTTCACCGCGAAGTTCCGTTATGTCCTTATAAGGTTTTTAAGCATCCTTTCGTTGCGGATGCCTATGACATAACTTGTTTGTCAAATTTGAGCCAAATCCATTAAGAGGTTGCTGGTAAGCATTTCGATAAATGAGCCGAGCCAGCTACGGTTGCCTTTAACATTACAGAAGATAAATACTTTAAAGGAAAGTAGGGTGGGTGCACCAGTGGCAAAGCGATTAAGCGAGAATTTGACACATTTTTACATGATGTGTCTTTGTTATTGCGACAATTATTGCTAAAAGCAAGGAACATACCCTTTATTTACCATAGAATCATGCAGCATATTTTATTTTACTTAGCAGCTATTAAGTTTTTTTTTATTAAAAAAATAATGCGGGATCTCCTAATGTGCCTAAGTTCGACCAGACGGCACCAGTAACAAACCAGGCATTGTGCCAATAGCAAACCAGTAAATATAACAAATTTTTTTAAGGCATAATTACTTTTTAAAGTTTATTAAGCTTTCGTACTTAGTAATTAACACATTTTAATCAGTCTACAAGTTACGTATGTAAATGTTTATTTAATTTAATCACTACCTAATTAATTAGTTAGAGATCCATGTGACTGGTGTTATTGTTTGTTATAATAAAATACTCATAAAATTACAATTACTTAAAAAATAAAATGTTAAGGTTCTAAACCGATAACTAGGCAATGCACGTTAAATTTTTGGCTAAACTTATCAATTTTAGGAAGTAAGTAGGCATTTCATTACTCCCTAGCCTATTATTAAGATTAATATCTCTGACACAACTGTTATTATACTTATTTTAACTTCTTTGAATAAAATGGAATAAAAATGAATTATCATCAGTTAAAATATTAAAGTTCTAAATCAATTCTTAATTAGGTTTAAAATATACATATTCCTGACACAACTGCCAGTAGGTCACTGCCAGTAGGTAACTGCTACTATCAGTTAAAATCCTACATCTACATTTTAGTATTTGTGTGTGAATGTTTGTAATGAATAAACTCAAAAAGTTCTGCGCCTATTTAAAAAAAATATTTCACCTTTAGAAAGCTATATTCACCCTGAGTAACATCGTCTATATTTTATTCCCATATTCCCACGGGAACGGGAGCTGCGTGGGTTAAACCGCGTGACGTCCGCTAGTATATTATAAATGTGAAAGTCTGTGACGAAGTTTGAATGTTTGTTACTCAATCACGCTCTGGCTGGACGGACCGGCCTGAAATTTGGCACAGTATGATAGATTAGTGTTGATTAACAAATAAGCTACCTTTTATGCCGGGAACACGTTCCCCTGGAAGCGGGAACGGGAACTTAGTTACAAACGGGCGAAGTCGCGAGCATCAGCTACATCAATTTTCAATTATTAAGATTAGGGTCCCTATCACAACTAGCTTTATTTTATTTACTAGCTGTTGCCCGTGAATTCGTACGCGTGAAAATTATGGTATAATGACAATTTGATTGCTCTCTGCTTAGCCCCTAGGATATTTAGCGTGATAATATATAGCCTATTTGAAGACCCTACCCCTAGTTAATATTTGTGCAAAATTTGAACCAAATCCATTGAGTACTTTTCGAGATCCTTCCGGACAAAGCAAAGCAAACAGACAAACAGACAAACCGACAGACAATTTTTTTCTAACTACATTTTCAGCTTCGGTATCTTATTTAGAGCACCCGGCGAGTATTTTTTTAAATATATCCAATGTACAGTTTTGACTTTTCTATCATTTTATTGTATGTATAGATGACGGCCGTATTATCTATACATATAATAAAATCGTAACGGGTCGCTGTCTGTACATGGAAGATAAATAAGAAAAAATATTATAGGGGGGCTTTATGAACGCAATAGAACCCAAAACAATGATTTTTAGAATTTTTATCTGTTTGTCTGTATGTCTGTATGTCTGTATGTCTGTATATCTGTTTGTCTGTACGGTTGTGCACGCTAATCTCAGTAACCGCTCAACCGATTGCAATGCGGTTTTTTTTATTGTGTTGAGGTTTACTCCAGTTAACATTTAGCGTTTGTTTAATGTAAATCGGTTTAGAAATAAAAGAGTTATACCACTTTTAAGAATCAGATATTTTGAAAATTTTAATTGTAGGGGTTTCTTTGAATGTGAGTGAACCTAAACTGGCGTGTTGGCTTAATCATAAAAGAGCTTAATGATTAAGACTATTTTTAAACAATTCAGTCCGCGCCGAAGGCGTGGACTGAATGGTTTTAAAATAGACTTAATCATTAAGCTCTTTTATGATTAAGCAAACAGGGCAGTTTCAGACGCTGCTTGATGACTCTGATGAAGAAATACCTTTCCTTATGTGACGTAAACGATGTTGCGGGCTCAGCTAGTATTCTAAATGTGTCTCTAATTTCTGCACCTTTGCGTATATCGTCTATAACTTTTAAGACATCTTCCTCCTTTTACTTACTTGAATAATATTCTTTACGGTGGCTAATAATCTAATTAATTGTATAAATTTTATTAGTATAAACCAGTGGTCTGCAACTGGAAATGTATCAAAAAGATTAATTACCAGTTGCAGACCAACTGGTATGCAACTGGAAAATTGTTCATTTTGTGTTCCAGTAGTTAACCATTGAATATTAAAGCTGTATTTTAGCATTTTTTGATAAAATAAAACGTAATATTATTGCTATGTGTATCAAACAGTAAGGCAAATTCGGAAATAAATTACAATAATTGATTAAAACAAAGACACAGAAAGATGTTAAAACTTGCCGCAGTACACGTAGCTTACTATTATGGCCGCGGGATTGTCGTTCTAGATTATCTGTTTTCACTGAAGTAGGTGGCGTGTGTATAGCTTTTAACGGTGATTATATGATTGGTAGGAATAAGACAAGCCTACCAATCGCAAAAAAATGGCGGGATATTTAACAGGAGCTTAACATTTCTATTTAAAGTTTGAAATGGTGTGCCACTGGTTCCTGGTGTGGCACTGGTGCACCCACCCTATTTCTTTTTAGCACCTAATTTTACTAAAATATTGAATTACATCACAAAAGAAATCTTTTAGCAAATTTTCAGTATTCAAGGTTTTAAAGTATTAGGGCTGAAATATAATAGGGCTGAGCTATGAAGAGGTCCTTTCTTATATTTATAGGAAGATGGACCATTTGACTTGAATTTATGAAGAATGAATGAATTTGTTGCTCAGTTCTATAAAAAAATCTTTAAAAGGCCCGGCAGAATATTAAATGAGTTGTGCTCCAGTTATGAGTCTAGACTCTGTAGTACTTAAAAGTAGTCTGTGAAGCTGAAATGATTGGATAATTACATCCATCTTAGTCGACCATTTTTCACTCGACACAAGTTAGCTCTTGACCTACAACCCTTGGCACTGCGCCGATGTAAATGCCTCTAGGCTATAAGCTAGGAGCTTTTTTACAGACTTAAGTTGGGATTTATGACTTCATAGGGTTAAGTACATGAGATATAATATGCAAAATTCAAAGTTTTCACAAAATATTTCAATAAAATTAGACATGAATTTTTGCAAAATAGTTGGTTCTTTGCGAATTTAGCTTCAGAAATCCTTAGCTTTATTCCATTCCTTTATAAAATGTCAAATCAATTTTTCTGTCTGTACATGTTATATTTACCCTACCTAAAAGAGGAAAATATAATGTGAGTAGGGCCTTCTTTAAATATTCAGGACAGTTTGCAAATGTAACGTGACTTCACGTACGTGACAGCATTCGCGAGAGGTAGGTTTGACAAGAAGTCAACTTTGTGGTACTCAGGAAGTTATTTCAATACTTAGCACCCACATTTTCACTTTCACGACTCAGTAACTTCATGATATTATATTACGTAAGGAAGAAATGTGTCCTCTATCAGGTACGGAAACAGAAAATGTTTGATGAATTTTATAAATTTTATTTACTGTCAATTTTATTATCAGCCAAATCGATGGCAATCCTATATCGAAGAATTTTACATCACGGTTATGAAAGCTCTCATATTGAATATGTACTACGAATCCTGCACTAAGACTTATCGCACTGAAGAATGATATACACAACAACCCGATATCAAAGATTGAGCCTCCAGAACTTCAGCGCGGCAGTCAGTTAGGTACGCTACCGAATGCGTCACCGACGCAATCAAAAACACTACGATAAATTTCCCTAAAAATAAACATTTATCTTTCGTGTCCGAAAGAAATACCTCTGGCTTAAGTTAGTGACAAATTGGAATTCAAAGCATTCTACCAAGATTCTACAATCGGAAAAGCAACTATACAATACTTCTTCTTTCATCTAATACAAAAGAGCACATCATTCTATTTTTGCCCAACAGAATGCTTTTGATATCGAAATGACACCAAAGCTCAGTGTAAGAGATACACATCACACCAGCTTTCTGTTTGTGTCTAGCGTTAAAATGAAAACGACAATGTCCAAATGAGAGAAAGTGTGAACTTGACATTCAGATCGCTGGCGATGATCCAGGGTTAGCTGCCAAGAGCCACAGATGGCCGTCTGAGTCATACCTATCGCAATATAAGGGTTAACTGAAAAAAGTAACTGCTCTAGATAGAACATGTTACAAATAGAATAGCTGGAGGAAACATCTCCACAATGTGGTGAGAATGCTACATTTCGGAAAGGTACAAGATAATCGTAATACTTTTATGAACTGTGTTATTTATGAAGCTGATACTCCACGATAATGAAATCTTATAAGATGATGTGTTTAGTATTGTAAAGAACAAATTAAAAATAATAATATATTTTTATTTATACTAAAGAGGTATATAAATAGTACTACTGTTACATTCTTGACACACATCTGTAAGTCTTCAAAAATGTTCTACATTCGAGCAGTCGCCGCGTATATCTATACCAGACGCGAATACCAATGTAATCCATTCCATACACCCATACGTACATTTAAGGAATATCTTATACAAATTGAGAAGAATAGACATTTCGAAAAGAGGACAGCGTTTGTTCCATACCGACCTATTCCTTTGTTTTCTTCCTGGACAAATATATACTCGTATGTAAGAAGGAATCTCCTCAAACGGTAAGAACAAGAACGGAGGTCATTCTATCGTTGGTAATCTAATTTCGGACATAATGCATTCAGTTTTAAGTTCAAATTTGAGAGTCTTTTGTTGGAAAAATGTAAGTCCGTAGACTGTAGATGCTAGATTTAGTTCTATCGATTTTCTATTACATTCGCTACGTTCGCAAACTAAAATGAAGTAACTTGGCATTATAAACATGTACTTTTAAACCACTAAAAGAATAGAAATGTGCTTTATTTTATTGTACACCAAGTAACATTTACATGAATACGGAATATAGGTTTGCAATGTAAAAAGGGCGATAATTTCCAGCAACCTTTATAAGAGGTCTACCTTTAGGTATAGTATACGTAATATATTCCCACAGTATTTTCAGCTTAATGACAACCACCATTGATTTCATATCTATAGGTTTGTAGATTGTTGAACTTTGAAAGACAAATTAGTAGCAATGGCCTTATAAATTGTCTAGAAATTTCATCTGGGTCTTAGGAAGTCAGACTTCGATTGCTGAAACTATAGCATTGACAGCCAGAAAATGCGCCAACACGTCTATTTCGCACAGGAAATTGATTTTTATTACCAGACCAGCACACATCTTTTCATTTCCGTACAAAATCAGATTAAAATGATCGAATAGCTAGATTTAAATTCATTAAGGTTTATTTTGATTGGATATTGAAATCGTTTCGAAAACATGGAAATTAAATATTCAAACTTTATTCCAGAAAACTCTGTGGCAAATGAGATGATTGAGCGAAGTTTGTTACGTAAGTTTTTGAAAAGGCGGAAATTCGGATACTATTTTTGTGTTTCAATACTTGAAACGAGTGGGTCCGCAGTGAAAATGGTGATAGTCACCGTAACATTGTAAAAGCTGTGACAAATTATAGTTACTTCTCTAGATTTCTGAGTTTAAAAGAAAGAACACATATACAGACTCTATTGTAACAGATACTATTTACTGAGTGTCCAACAGCGGTATCGTATGCGAGTAATCTCACTAACAAACACTTCGTTCACTCGGTAACCAGCTTCACGGTCCATCTCATACTGGGTATTTTTATTTTTTAACGTAAGGAAAATCCTACATGGATGCTATGCCGGACTACTACCTACTAAAACCACACGTATCCTACCTAACAGCCTACGGTTGAGAGCCCCGGGTAAGCCCTCAGAAGAATACCCCAGGACTCCCAATCTCATAGTGGATCGAATGGGTTCAACACGACAAAATAAGCATTTGTTAAAACTATGTTTCCGTAAATGTAACGCAGCCCGCATTTCCTCTTATGCAAATGCCACGAGATGGATATCAGGCGTTGAACTCTGAATTAGTTTACTCACTTTATAATGGCAACCTTAAAATACACAAGGCTTTTTTTGGATGCTATGCCGGACTCCTACTGAGTAAAATCACACGGTACCCATTCATCTGCCTAAGACCCGGAGTCCCGGGCAGGTCCTCGGAAAAATAATCCTAGGACTCTCAACACAGACTTTGTCAACTATAGCGGACTATCCCCGGGGATTTTGTTTATTCTACTCCTTGGAGCGGGGAAGGGTGGTTCGTGTGTTATCCCACTTCTTTGAGGAGTGAACAAGCACATCACATCAATGTCAAGGCCTGCTTCTGTATGAACGGCGAGCACCCAACCCGTCGTCCTCAGGTCCTCGGTCATGATATAATACACTAGGCTTTAGAAAACAGTTCATAATTCGCTGCACGCTCCACACATCATCTTTATTACAACCGTTCACCTAAACCCAATAAACCAAAAAGCCTATCAATAATAAATTGACTACTGGCGCCATTACTTGAATTCCTACGAACAGTCTGGAGGCTGCTTTGGCCCATGATATATAACTATCGTTTGAATAATAAACGACGTTGATCAATGTAACGGCTCGGAATTGTAAAACAGTCGATGAAAGTTCATCCGTGAAACCATTTATAGTGTAAACTTAGTATATTGAACAAGAAGCCGTGAGACGGTCTCACCCGACTCTAACGTTTATTGTGAAAGTGAAAGTTTAATCCGATGGACGTTGTCGTTTTTGTTTTATTTCAAACTTTGAACAGATGATCCACGTGACCTAGTGACGTAATTTAATGCAACAGAGTCACAGACTATAAACGCAAGTCTCGCCATATGCCCCTCTGCAATCTATTTTAAAGAGAGGGACTAAAAGTCAATGATGGATCACTAACTATGTTAGAACTATTTGGAATACCTATTCTATCTACTTACAAACATGATTCAAAAACGTCTTTTCTTTTGCATTCTTTCTGTCTCCCTCTTTCTCTCTTTTTTTGCTTCATTTCGTACCTCACATAACAAACCGTGAATGTTCTGATCATATGGGTATAGCGATCAATGGATCACTTGACTGTCTCAACTGTAGAATTAAAGAATATACTAATGTCACAGAGCTTTTTCACCAAAGTTATTCTAGCAGAAATCTTGTCCGTTTAAAGTTCAAATGGCGCTCCAAAGTACTGTCTAGAGATGCGGGCTTGTCACACAGACGACGAGAGATAATTTCCACGTAATGGATATATTTTAAAGCAAATCTACATCTCAGTCTCCTTAGAGATTCTAAATTATAAACTTTTTTTCGTTTACTTTAGTGAAGACACATATTTAGGTAGGCAGTGTTTTGAGACTCAAGGCGGGTCGCTCACTGGTAAGTCGAGGCGCGGTAGCGGCGGCGCACAGTGGATCGATTCATACAAATCGGCGGACATAGGAATCTTGAAAAGCTTTTTACTGATTTTACAAAAACTAATGATGCCAACGTGTTTATCTTAATAATTGTAGTCGAAAACAATACTACACAATTTTGATTAGATTTCAATTTTAAAAAATATTCGACAAAAACTGATTTCAATGTATGGAAAAGCACATTAAAAAAGGGATAGCTTGCGATTTTCTCGTGTTTTCTGATTTTAACGCTTAAAGTGACTTTTAATGGGTTGTTAGCAAAATATCTGCCAAACATTTTAGGTACCCCTAGGCACCCCTCTGGGAGCTATATGACAAAATATCATTTTTCTCATTTTCTTTAAGAAAATATGTCTAGTTCGTTTTTTTTACAGTTATAATTGTTGATAAACTACATTTTAGCTCAGTACTGACCTACCCACATAAAAAATAATATGACTAGCATACGGGATCATGAGTTTTTGAGAGATACTTATAAGCAGGCGACTATAAGTTTATCACACTTTTTTAGCAACATTTTTGTATTGTATAGTAATTTACCATTAAGATTTGAAGAAAATAATGTATTATTCAAATAAAACAATAACGCGTTATATCTATCTATCTATCTATATATACAGGGTGAATTTTTGAAAAGGGCTTGGATGGCCAAATCCTAAACTATAAGGAATAGCTAAAAATGCTCAAAGGAGTCACGAGCCCGATTTTGATAAAACTTAAAACGTCATCATTAGATTTTTGAAAAACCAATAATCCTAGCTGGGAATCGAACCTATTGATTTTGAAAAAAAAAACACACCCTTTATATTACACCATATAATAGTGTCGCTGATAAGGATCAAATTCTGCGAAGTAATGATATACGGCAAATTTAAGGAAAGCTTCGAATTTTGATGGAATTCATATTTCTTGTACCTAAATTTTGTATCATAATTTATTTCGTTCGAATTTCCAGAATAGTTCGTAACTATTCCGTCTTTTAAATCATGCTCAGAATGATTCTTTGAGGAATATTCTAAACGGAATCAATAATATTGAATGCAGTATGATCGTTGAGGTCTCGAATCCAGCTATGTATTAAAAACAATGGTCTACATTTTGAACAATTCATCAGATAACGTAAGAAAAATACGAAAGATGAGCACTTTCCCTTAGTTTGCCGTATGTAATTACTTCCCAGAATATGATCCTTAATAGCAACACTATCGAATGGTGTAATAATATAGGGTGCGTATTTTTTTTCAAAATCAATGGGTTCAATTCCCAGTTAAGATTATTGGTTTTTCAAAAATCTAATGATGAGGTTTTAAGTTTCATCAAAATCGGGCTCGTGACTCCTTTGAGCATTTTTCGCTATTCCTTATAGTTTCGGATTTGGCCATCCAATTCCTTTTGAAAAATTCACCCTGTATATAAATCAATGCCACATTTTGTTGTAATTTTATAACTCAAGAACGGGCTCACCTATCCAAACCAAATATTTAGGCATTGTTCCGGCTATTTAGTAGATGGTTTATGTGAACTTTGCACAAAATCGGTCGAGTGGTTCTTCATTTATCACGCAAACGAAGTTGCGCGGGTCAGCTAGTAAAACATATATCATAGTTATAAAAATACAAAAACTTACTTATAAAATAAAAAGTGGTAATATAATAGCTTAAAATAAATAAAAATATGGAACAGAAACGATTTAATTAACATGTATGTACATTAAATATTCAAACAAAATTAGAAATATGTAGACAAAAAAAAATAATTATCCGAAGCTTCCGTTTCTGAATCTTCTTTTGCTTGCGCAGAGACTAACAAATCATCAGTATCTATGAATTCAATTTCAGAAACTTCTAGAATTAGTAGATTTCAAGTTTCTTTAAACCATGCCTTCTTTTGCTTTTTATCCATCCGTTGCCGTATTTGTTCTAAAATTGGGTTGGATGAAATCAGCAAATTATTTAGAATATCTTCATTGCAAGCAATGCTATTTATTTTACGTGAATGGTGTTCTCTGTATTTTATGAAATCCTTATTACTTGACTCAGATAACTCTTCCGAAAGAAGTCCTATCGGAACTATAGATAAATGTTGAATAATTTACGGCCCGTGAACTAATAACTTATGAATACTTGATGGCATGTAGTACCAGGGTGGCAGAGCTTTACATACAGTATTGTACCCTTGGTACTTCATGCCACAAGTATTCATAAGTTATTTTATTAGTTAATAATTCTAGAAGTTTCTAAAATTGAATACATAGATACTGATGAATAATTAGGCTCTGCGCAAGCAGAAGACGATTCAGAAACGGAAGCTTCGGATATTTTTTTTTTGTCTACACATTTCTTATTTTGTTTGATTATTTAATGTACATACATGTTAATGGAATCGTTTCTGTTCCATATGTTTATTTATTTTAAGCTAATATTTTACCACTTTTTATTTTATAAGTAAGTTTTTGTATTTTTATAACTATGATATATGTTTTATATAACGCGTTATTGTTTTATTTGTTACCATCCATGTGATCACTTTGTGACATTTATTTGAGCGTTTCCGTGCTTCGGAAGGCACGTTAAGCCGTTGGTCCCGGTTGCCAGTAAAATGGCAGTCGTTAAGCTAAGTTGAAGGCTTTATTTCAACAGCAGGCAGTCACAACCTGCACCTGTCCATTTAAACACGGCAATACGGCTCACCACCTATTACGTGGGACAAATTATACAAAGGTGAAATGTGGGCATATAATATGCCTCTGCCTACCCCCCCGGGGATAAAGGCGTGACCATATGTATGTATGTTTTATTTGATTAATACATTATTTTCTTCAAATCATAATGGAAAATCACTATACAATACAAAAATGTTGCTAAAAAGTAGGATAAACTTGTAGTCACCTGCTTATAAGTATCTCTCAAAAATCCCGATCCCGTATGCTAGTCATATTATTTTTGATGTGGGTAGGTCAGCACTAAGCTAAAATGTAGTTTATCAACAATTATAACTGTAAAAAAACGAACTAGACATATTTTCTTAAAGAAAATCAGAAAAATAATATTTTGTCATATAGCTCCCAGAGGGGTGCCTAGGGGTACCTAAAATGTTTGGCAGATATTTTGCTAACAACCCATTAAAAGTCACTATAAGCGTTAAAATCAGAAAACACGAGAAAATCGCAAGCTATCCCTTTTTTAATGTGCTTTTCCATACATTGAAATCAGTTTTTGTCGAATATTTTTTTAAAATTGAAGTCTAATCAAAATTGTGTAGTATTGTTTTCGACTACAATTATTAAGATAAACACGTTGGCATCATTAGTTTTTGTAAAATCAGTAAAAAGTTTTTTAAGATTCCTATGTCCGCCAATTTGTATGAATCGATCCACTGTGCGGCGTCGCGGCGCGGCGGCGGCGGCGCGTGAACGTTAAGTAGAGTCGAGGCGCGGGCGGCTATGCTTCCTTTACACATTCCAATTTATTCACCATGTCGCGCGTCGTCAGAAGATGAAGACGCGCTTGCACTCATACAAGTTATTAGTTTAAATAGAAGAAGATTTTGGCAACATCCATATTTGAAACACTGTGACATAAGAGGAACATTCAGAGCTACACGTGACTTAAGAAAGTATCCCGAAAAGTTTAAAAAGTTTTATGGAATGTCACATGGTACCTTTTGTTTACTTCCTGTTGCTATAATCAGATCGTGTTTGATCATAAATACACGGATTCATTCGTAGAATTTCAATAAAGTATACGTTAGTTTCAAAATTTCCCTAGGCGGGTCGCCCACACGAGCTGGAGTCGAGGCGGCGTCGAAGCACGGGCGCATAAGCGGCGCGCCGCTTCTACGTTTCCTTCAGCAATACATGGCAGTGCGCTCACACACTAGAGTCGCGTCACGGGCGATGTGGAGTCGAGGCGGAGGCGGGGTGGGGCTGATGCGCTCGACCGCGCCGCGACTCCGTCACCATTTTGTCATTTTGTTTCGTGCGGAGACGTGTTTACACTCTTCAAAAATGCGTGACGATTTTGAAACTAACGTAAACTTTAGTGAAATTGTACGAATGAATCCGTGTATTTTTTATACCCAAAGGGGAAGCTCTGCCTTCCCCTTTGGATTATATGCCCACATTTCATGTTTTCAGAATTGGTCCCACGTAATAGGTGGTGAGCCGTATTGCCGTGTTGAGATGGACAGGCGCAGGTTGTGACTGCCTGCTGTTGAAATTTTTCAAGCCGCCTAAAAAGGCCTTTAACTTGGCTTAACGACTGTCATTTTACTGGCAACCGGGACCAACGGCTTAACGTGCCTTCCGAAGCACATAAACACTGTGTGCAAGCGCGTCTTCATCTTCTGACGACGACATGGTGAATAAATTGGAATGTGTAAAGGAAGCATAGCCGCCCGCGCCTCGACTCTACTTAACGTTCACGCGCCGCCGCGCCGCGACGCCGCCGCGCCGCGACGCCGCCGCGCCGCGACGCCGCCGCTACCGCGCCTCGACTTACCAGTGAGCGACGTGCCTTAGAAGTAAAAAGTTACTTGTTTTGTACGTACATAGGTTTTTTTCTTTTTATTTGACTGCCTCGTCGGTCCCAAGGTCGAAATGTGCGACTGCGGATCACGAGGTAGTGGGTTCGATTCCCACCGGAGACAAAAAAATTTGTGATATTCTTTGATTTGACCTGATAAAACTATATTATTGTAATTTATTAGATACTCTTGCTTTTTGCGTATCAAAACACGATTAGGAATACTTTGTTCGATCGAAATCGTTTTCGAAAAAAAAAATTTTTCAATGAAAAATAAAACCGACTTCAAGCAAATCCTGAAAAATAAAATTTACTTAGCACAAAGTAATATGTATTTTGATTTATCAGATTTTATTCAATATCATATTGAAGTCGGCGCCAAGTAAACCCATAGTTTTATGTAGGTATTATATTGATGGCACCAACTTCAATATTATATTGAATTAAATATGATAAAACAAAATACATATTACTTTGTGCTAAGTAAATTTTATTTTTCAGGATTTGCTTGAAGTCGGTTTTATTTTTTATTGAAAAATTTTTTTTCATCATTTTAAGTGACGGGTGAATCGAAAAATATATCTGTCTAGGTGAAAGTTCTTATCGATACAAATCAATCAAGCCCAAATACAAGGTAGCTGCTGTAAATCGTTAAGGAATTCCCTCGACTGTCTTTCGGTTCCATCATCAGATCGACTCCAGACATTCATTAAATTGTAGTACCTACCTTTAAGCACTGAATTCAAAAGTTAACAAACGCACTAGTTGTCCCTACAATTTTCGGTGGTTGCCCTCGATTTCTCCTGAATCCCATCATCAGATTCTGACCTGGTGATATTGGGACCACCTCAGCAGTGAACTCTATCCAACAAAAAGCAGATTTGAAATTCCTCTATAATTGACGAAATATCGGTGAACATACATAAAACATTGAGAACTTCCTTTTTTTTTTTAAGTCGGATCTATCAATCTAAGTGTAAAGTTCTCATCAATACAAATCAATCAAGCCCAAACACAAGGTAACTGCTGTAAATTGTTAAGGAATGCCCTCGACTGTCTTTCGACTCTATCATCAGATCGACTCCAGACCTTCATTAAAATGTAGAACATTAAAGCACTTAATTAAAAAGTTAACAAGCGCACTAGTTGTCCCTACAATTTTCGATAGTTGCCCTCGTTTTCTCCTGGATCCCATCATCACATCCTGACCTGGTAAAAATGGGACCACCTCAGAAGTAAACCCTATTCAACAAAGAAAGAAATTTTGAAATCCGTCTATAATTGACGGAAATATCGCTTGACATACATAAAAAAAAATACATACAGACGAATTGAGAACCTCCTCCTTTTTCTGAAGTCGGTTAAAAATGAGAAATATTGCAAAAATCTTAACAAGCAATGTACTTTTTTACATACATACAAACATATGTTCACGCCTTTATCCCCGAAGGGGTAGGCAGAGGCATATTATATGCCTCTGCCTACCCCTATATCACTACCGACTACGCCACAGAGGCAGAGACAGTCAATCAACAAACAAAAAAAAAGACGTGTGGCACTCGGGGACTGCCGCGGTAAAGCTATTACATAGCATTTTTTATCAACTATGCTAGTATAATTATTTCTATATAAGAATACTAGCTGATGCCCGCAGCTTTGCCCGCGTAAAATTTGTTACCGCGGGAAGTTATTCCCGGGATAAAAGCACGTTGTCCTGCAGACATGCATGACGGCGTGTGTGTGCCTCAGCAGGCACAGGATATCGGCATCATTTAAATCCTCCAGGATATCATTATAGGCCCCATTCTATGCCGCGCCGATTGTTCTTTGCGGTATTCAGCATTATACCATCTATTTTCTATGGATGGTTGTTAACTATCCTGTTATCTTCATAACGATCCTCTAAGGTAGGTACAGTATGTATTTTCAAAAGAGTTTGTGCACTTCAGAATATTGATGACATTTGATTGATGTCATTTTATACACGTTACGTCTACTACATTGATAAATGTAATAAAATTCTAACACGTCGGTGTTTGTATGTAAATTGTTTATACTGAGGAAAATTCAATACTGAGGAATAGCTTTAACCATTAAGCTCTATTTTGATTAAGCAAACAGGGCAGATTCACACGCTACTTGATGAGTATGATTAATAAATATCTCCAATTTCATAGACCTTGTGTGACGTAAACAAAGTTGCGAGGGTCAGCTAGTTAAAAGATAAAACAATAGGTTTCTTCATATATACTTACTTAAAAACTATTTTTACAAATTTTATGGTAATAATCATAGATTTTTAGCGAAAAATTTCAAATCTATGGTAATAATAGACATTCTTTGAAATATGCATGTATGGTATTGTTGTGACTTTTATGACAAGTTTAAAGTACATAGGTATGGGATAGATGGCGCTCGCGGCTACGTCAGCGTGAAATTTTCTTCCCGCTTCCCATGGGAACGTACTCCCGGGTTTGGTTATCTTTATAGCAGTATTATATATAAATTAACAAAACAAAAAATAATACTGCATTGGTGATAATAATAATAAAATGTATGTATACTTATAGATATAGAGTACTCACTCATTTTCTTTCACTATTTTTCGTGACTTTCTTCATTAATAAATGCACTTTGTTTATTCATATTTAAAACACTTTTTACACAAATTATACGAGTACAGTTCACTGTTGTACATAGACGATGAATACCTATACACCTATAGTCAAATTTTTATTTAGATGAAGTAAATTGACAGCAACTAATGTAATTGACAGCATCTAAATTGTCATTTCACATTAAGAACTTTAAATTCGACCAGTACTCTTAATTCAACTTTGGTCGAGTGGTTAAGACGCGGATCGGTACGCAGAAGGCGCAAGATCGATTCTGGGTACAAGCATCAATTTTTGGATTATTTGACATAATATAATAACGACTGCAGAGTTCATAATTGACGTAAACAAAAAATTTATGAAGTGCGAGACGAGATACTCGAACGTGGCCGAAGGTAGCCGAGAGTGTGATTCGTTTTCGTGACACAATTTCTGGATTCGGTCTCCACGCAAGGCCCGCGATAGAAGCTATGCAATAGCTTAAAAATTGGTCGTTCCTTCTTTACTACTATACGGTGTATAAAAAGGCACACAAGCTCGTAACCGGTATTAACTGACTACTTGAAGATTTCGTTCTAATTGGCAATTCCAATTTCCAATGTAGAATGCACATCACAACCATTACTTTTACAGCTGTTACTCTTGTATAGACTAGTTTCAACGAATAGAATACTAATTAAACTTGGTTCAGTCTTGAAAACGCCGGGGGAGACCTTGCAGCTCCAAGTATACCCGTGATCAAGAGGCCAAAGATAACGTGATAATAATCTCAATACACCTACACGGCCCGAACGTAATTAACTGATAGAGCATATTTGCCTTGGATCAGGAAGCATGCTTAGGAGAATATTGATGATGTCACAATTTGATACTGTGACAGTGGAATATATTGTTCAGTTCATTACATTATTACTTATATTACACTCATCAATTAGTGAACTTCATTGAGTTGAAATTAATATTGACTATTCGTATAATTTGGCAAAAAGCTATCATGTAACACAACACGGAAATATATGAAAATTGTGATCTAGTAAAATGTTATAATGCGGCATGAAACTTAACGGACCGTTTTTTAATATCGTGTTTTTTTTTAACGTAAGGAGGTGAGGAACACACGTATCCTACTTAACAGCCTATGGTTGGGAGCCCCGGGTAAGTATCAATGACAACCGGTAAGAGAGAAAGCCGAGAGGAGCCATCCTCTCCAGCCACTCTTCCATAACCAGTCTGACCGCCCCGATTGTGGCGATTCCCCCCTTGGTTGCTCAAGTCGTACCTTCCAGAATAGCGTAAATAGCGTGTAGTGATACTCGTAACAGGTTGAGAAATGATTGAATGTCCATGCCATTTCTAACATCTACAACCAAATTTCTAACCCCAAAATGAGTGAAATAAGCTTAAAGTTGTTTAATTAAGGCAAAAGATAAACCTTAATTGACATCACCTTATAATTTCGCGTTTCGATTCCGACTATATAAGCAAGGGGTGAATTTAAACTTTACATCCGTTTACTCCACACGTAGCCCCTCATTGCACACAATTGTGTCACATCCTATGCATAAAAGCAAATATATAAGTCACGAGACAAAAATAAAACGATTACTATATCGATTACAGATATGAATTTTTACGATCACAAACTACTTCACGTCCCAAAATAACTGTGCTGCAGGCAAACTTTCATTAAATGTTGCGTTGAACTTGAACATCAACGCACACGCCACATACCTCGATATTATAAACATTCATTGGTACCACCACAGATAAGAAAGAGAATCGAAAAGGAATTCCCAATTCATTCTAAATGCGTATTTCGAAACTTTCAAAGGGGACCTAAAGAAGATATAATACTCTATCAAAAAATTCTTATGGAGCGTCTCAAGCCAAAAATCTGCTTCACAACTTTTCTTCTCGTCTAAAATATTCAATACAATCCGAAACACAATTATGAAACAACAGAAAAATGTAAGGATTATTCCGCCTTACATTTTTCAGAACAAATTGTATAATATTGTAACGGTGTTAGGAATTTTGTCAGACAATCAGCTTGAAATAAAAGTTTTCGTCGACAAATTAGTTATTCTCTTATATCAGATTTGCCCTGGATACTTTCATCAAAATTTCAATCCGAGATTTTTTATCATAATGGGAAGATTGCAAAACTATATTAAATAAATAAATAAATATAAATATTCACGGACATTTCACACAACGCTATCTGATCCCAAAGTAAGCTAGGAATAACCTGCTTGTGTTATGGATATCAGACCACGGATATTAAGACTTATATACTTTTTAAATACATACATATTATACATAGAAACACCCAGACTCTTGAGACAAACATTTATGGGTCACACAAATATTTGTCTCCGGTGGGAATCGAACCCACGACCTCCAGCGCCGCAGGCAGTATCACTACCGACTGCGCCACAGAGGCAGTCTATTCTACTGAAAGATACAGAAGTTTATTGGAAAAATAATCATTTCACATTACCGTTAATGGGATAGCTAGGTGAGGAAATCCAGCGAGTGCCGAGAGTGCAAAATACATCAGCATGACCATGTCTGCACAATAGGATTAATTAAGATAATCTGCACTATACAGCGAAACCCGCTCCCGGACAAAAGGTTTCGTCCGAAGTTACACTAAACGCATTTATTTATCACCTTGTAATTCCACGCTATCACATTTTAGCAGAAAATTGCATTACTAAATCACTGAAAGTCAAATGAATACAAGCATATAGCCATACCCTATTCCCAAAAGGGGTAGGTTAAGGCTTAAGGCCTTCTAACAGACTAAACATTCAGTTATTATTTTGCCACACATAATAAACAGTCGATGAGCTTATTGCCGTCTTGAAATTGACAAGGGCAGGTCGTTAAAGCATGGAAACGCTGCTCGTAAATAAAAATACTACAAACATCGAAATGAACGTTAGAAAAATGTTTACGCTTTAATAACGAGGAGCCTGAGGACGGTGAGAGGGTCACTCACCGTCCTTACAGAAGCAGGCCCATGACGGCAGGGTGACGTGAGAAATTCACGCATGCCCCCTCTTAGAAGCGGGATTTCACCCGAAACCCCCCAAAGATGGCGGCCATGGGTCTGTTGGGAGTCCTGTGACATCCTTCCGAGGGCTTACCCGGGGCTCCCAACTATAGGCTGTTGGGCGTTACGTGAGGTTTTTTAGTCGGTTGACGGAAAATCATCATGAATGCTATGCCGGATTCCTCGGCATAGCATTCATGATGATTTTCCGTCACGTTAAAAAAAACGCTTTAATAATGACTGGTGCCAGTAGAGACGGGACAAAATGAGGTATTTGCTTAAAAATACAACGGTATTTGCGAAAAGCATTTTTTCAAAGTCAGTGCTTTCAATCGCGGACTCTCATACCGCGGATAAATCTCATTACCAGATAAGGTAAGTATACCTTCTACGCCGTACCATCCTTCTAGTATTCATGCCTTACATTATGAAATATCATTTTTCGTTTTAGTGCCAAAATATTTACATACTTTGTTGTGTACGTGGCACCCTCTAAAAATCAGCATCGCATAATTTGTTAGGTTAGTACTATGCTGAGATGGCGAGACGCCTTTTTTGGGCACACACTTAAATATTTAGCATTTTAGTTAATATACACACTTTGAAAACGTTGTATGTGAAAGAGCTTTTGTTAGGTGTGCAAATTCTCATTGATGATTTGCTGGACTTTTACCACTTAAAATCACACGTTGCCCTACAACTGCCCACGCCGGTAATTCCTGGTAAGCCCTCCGAAGGATGTACGTAGGAATACCTAGGCGTTTTTCGAATTTTGAAGCCCAAAATAAACTTCATTTCACAATTTATCAAAGCTTCAGACTACGTTTTTATTAGGCAAAACTTATCTGTTATCTGTACATTGTCTAGGTACTGTAGGCAAGGTGTAAAATAAAATACTAATCATCATCATGAAAAATACCTGGTATTATATTAAACGCCTAGGTGTATATCGGTGTATATATTGCGGTAACTTATACATTTCACATCATTACGGCCACGACACGGGGCGTCAGAGAACGAACGAATTCCTTTGACCGTGGGCGCTGAAAAGCACTCGAAATTCTGAGGCACATATAAAATAGTTGAATACAACGCGACGTCATGCAACACAAAGTGAGGTTTCGTAGTTTTTTTTGAAAAAAAGAAATATTATGCAACTTCAAAAAACTACATGAAAACATTGTCCCTAAGCTCATAGCAGTATAAATTTCTAAAGGGTGGATAGCGATGTAGGTATGCTGTAATTATACAATTAGTATACTAGAATATGCTTTTAGTATACTCTCTAATCCTACCAAGTTTGGTAACAGGAAAATTTAATCACACCTCACTCGTAAACCAAAATCGATACCAGTACTGCCAACTCGTTTTTGGTAAACAGAAAACTAGTTACAGAAAATACTAGTGTACTTAATGGCCCGTTAGAATTCTGTTTTATGGCTTCCATTACTACGCTCCGGAAACAAATGAACTCTGGAGACTGAAATTTATACAAACTGACACACATTTTCTCATTTACAAGTGTACCAGGGTTTAGAATATTCCCTGTAAATAGATGCAACTGATCAATAAGGTTGTCAGTGAGAAAATTGCTATGCAAACATGGGTATCTTGCCTTTCCTAAGTTACAATGTATTATCCCATATACATTAAAAACTTTCCCTTTGGGAACAAAACAATATTATTGGGATATACACGATGGAACTGCATCTTTTGCACCATACCCTCCATTGGGGAAATGGGGCACGTGTGTGGGAGTAACTCCCGGCGTTGCCGATTTACCCACTAAACCCCGCAGAGGCCTACATCCCCAGGAACGCATCAACGGCTTCTGGAGTTCTCGCTGGGTCCATGCGTGGGGCCTCTCACTAGGTGCTAAGTTTTACTAATACTACTAGAAATCACTTGAACCATACACGTACATACTATCGATTACAGGACAAAGAGTGCCATAAAATTTGAGTTATGGTTAGTAATAAAATGTTCTGAAACTTTTCTTATTATATAAACAGTAAAAGTTATAAGCTATCAATGTCTAAGAATAGAAAAACGCTTCATGTGTCCTTCGTCGTATATCAAGGTCGCTTAGAGATTAATTCAAGGCAACAACTTATATAATTCGTGTAAGCCTCTTACGGCGCGGTTACAAGACGATAGAAGTTCTAAACCCACAACACAAGCAAAAACCCGTTTTGTCCCTAAGTACAGAAGAAAAAACTAATTAAAAACATAAACATCTCTCGCACAACGAGTGTAGTTTAATAAGATTTTTATTATGTAAGATTGTCTTAAGTGGATTAAGTAACCTTCAAAGGTCTTTAAATGATTATGTTGGTACCCAAATTCCTTACAAACAAAACGCGCAATCATCCAAAGCACAAGTTCAACAGGTTTTTTATATTCTCATAACTTCGGACAGTTTAAAGAGGTCTCTACAAACTACAAGCACCCACACTGAATGCGGAACCACTTCAAACACCAGTTGTACAAAGTATGCAGTAACAAATTCTTATGTACTCTGCACGTGCTCCAACTGCATATCATCGGCATTATAGGTTAACCTGGAACCACCAGTAAACTCGACCCGTTGGCGCATCGCGAGATTATCTTTCTAATATGGAGATAATAACCCTTCTTGCCCGCTTTTTACCGAAACTACCACAGGAAATGTCCTAAAGAAACATTTATTCCCACGTATTTTGAGTCATAATTGCTAAAAGAGATCCGATAAGTCATTCCTCTCCCGAACTCTACAAACTAGGAATTTTTCACCATCACACGTGTACGCTGACATTGCCGAGCTAAATATAACATACCTAAGGAGAATATCTCCTCACGTAGCGTAAGTCATACACTAAATAGTGTCTAGTACTAAGTCTCTAGTAGAAAAAAAAGCCATGACCTTTGTCACTGGTGTTTGCCCACTAATGCCTACAAAGACCTCGAATTTTGTGTTTGGAAGCCGGTGGCGGCAGCGCGGCCGTTAGTTACGTGCCGACCGCCGACGCGTCCGAACGTTCACGACACCTCCCACACCCTCGCTACGGAACCCACCCCACGTAAAAGTTGCATAGTGTACAAACACCCCGAGTGCTAGTGTTGTATTTTCAGCGTTTGATGTTTCGACAAAACGGACCAGTTTGTTAGGTCGCCCGCAGCAATGACAGCATCATCGAGGTAAATATTGACAGTAGCCGGCACTCCTGAAGTTCTCTAGCTGCCACCGTGCGGTGCCAGATAAGTATTTGCTGAACGTCCGAACAGCGTCCATTCCATTACGGTGCATTTACATTTCCATATTTGCAGTATTATCGCAAGTAATACGGATCGGCAGATTTCATTAAAATTCATTTTAATAAAATCATCATATAAAATGTTATTATAATGACCGCTTACAGTTAAACTTTCTGATTTTTGTTATTAAGTTAATTTATAAATTCATAGTTGAGGATTATAAAGGCGGCGGTCGTTTAAACCTGCCTGTTTGCGTTCAATATGGAAATTCAGTGCAAAAGTACAACGCAGAAAGATAAACCGTCGATGTATGCACATTCCAAATTAAATATAAAAACAGTGTTGCCTTTTAAATTTTCCCATTAAAGGTCCAGACAGGCTTACGTAAGCTTCGGCGGATTCCCCACCTCCACTTACATAACTGCTCGATTTGAACGGAATTTTATCTTTTTGGGATTCAATTTTAGGGAATATTGAATACGTTATCGGGAAGTAACTATCTTCACGCGTACTTGAAAAATATCTGCTGCGTAAGTAGGGAAGTGTTATTCTCGTACTTTAAACTATCGTGTGGTAGCATATTGTCGCACGAATTTTCCCCTTATCTACACTCATTTAGAATCCTTTGTTTCCGTATAGTAGTTAAAATAAAGAAACCAGCGAGAATACACAAGGGGAGTATTTTCGTAAATAGGTCGCTTCTGAGCTGTTGCTAGATATGATAGTTATATTGAGAGATTATTTAGGTATTACTTTTGGTGCATTAAAGCCAGACGTTGGATGCACCAACTAATGACACTAACGCTTCGTGTCGTGTCCTTCATTGCTTGTTGTAACAGAATTCTTATTAAGTTACCACTGTTAGACTTTTTATAAAAGCATCTCAAAGGTTCGAAAAATATGATTAATAAATTTGTATAAGGTAATTAAAATCAGACCAAAGTCTGAAGTCTGCTAGAAATTAAACGCAGATGGATGCTTAAACCTAAAATAGTTCGAGATTATAGAATCGAATTAACGTTGAAGGATAGTGAAAGTGATAATTCATCATTAGCGCGTTATCAGAACGACTCTACATTTAGGGCCTCAAGTTTGCCAATTTTGGACCAACTTATTATAATTTACAGTCATTAAAGAGTAGGTCGGTCACTGACAGGCGGTAAATAAAACGTACGTGTTGTTTTCTTAAATATAAGTACATACCTAAACAAATATTTTTGCACGAGTTTTCAAAAAAAAATGTTTTATTTATTTCAGCATAAAGCTATTATTACAGGCAAAGCCAATGCAATAGTGTAGTACATAAACGGAAAATCAGCAAACAGTACATAATCATATTTTGACAAAAAATATTTTTTTCAGTTTTTCATAGTCAGTTCTAACATTTTCCAATTGGTAACATGTATAAAAGGGAACAAGAAAGCCGTGAGATCGTTCTCACCCGACTGTCCTTCTAACGTTTATTGTGAAAATGAAAGTTCAATCCCATTGTCATTGTCATTTTTGTTTTATTTCAAACTTTGAACAGAAGATCCACGTGACCCAGTGACGTAGTTTAATGCGACAGAGTCACAGCTACAGATAAAGTCTCGCCATAAGCCCCTCTGCAATCTATTTTTTATAGAGAGGGGCTAAAAGGTAAAATGTGTAGACCCATTCCTAAGTGACTTTCATTGACATGACATGTAGATGATGTTGTATGAACGCACAAGTTTTTACTGCTGTTATTTAAGAGTCCATATGACGCCAAATAGACTATTACTTGGATCTAGATCTCAGGACTCGTGAGGTCTGCTGAATTAAAATTTGAACACAGACAACTTCAGTTCACGAACTAAAAACGCTCTAGGCTCGAAACACGATTACTCATAAAATCCTCGATAGATTTTTGGGTTGAAAATACCTCGATTTCGTGAAATTTTAAGTTAGATCTCGTATGTTATAAGTTGTTTTTATAATATTAAATATTTATAAGAAAGAAAATAGTAAAATCTTCATTTGCATTCGAGCATTTTTTTCATAATGGTTATAGTTTTTTTTATTATTAATTTATTTCGTTAAAAGCGCATAAAAACCGATAGCATCTCTCTCTTTCTTGCACGCTAAAATGTATATCTTCTTTTAACAATTTGCCGTCTGGTAGGCTCTTAACAGACAAACTCCAGTGGCGTACGTCCTCTACAGGAAAATAAAGTTATTGCCAACGTTTACTACCCATTCGCTTCAGGAAAGGGCCCCAATTCCTTTTAATATCACATCAAGCTGACACACTTGAATAAATCATTTGTAGATGACATTACATTTTATAGAAGTAATATCGCAAACACACATACATGATGCAAAACGAGAATAGCAAAAAATTAAAGTCAGCATCAACATTGAATTTTTTTTTTTTGTTTACCACTAAGTTGGCAGACAAGCATACGGCCCACCAGAAGGACTGGCGGTCACCGCAGCCTATGAACGTTTTCAACACCAGAGGCGCGCCACACTCGCGCTGCCGACCCTGTAAAAACCTTCTAAATTTAATATTACCTATTCCATTAGGTCGAGTAAGGATACCTTCCAGATGGCTGCAAATATTGCCCTTGAGGGAGTAGTTCTGTAAAGTGAACTCCCCAATTCGTGATATTCTTGAGCACAGATCAATGTACAGTGCAGTGGCTTTAAAAGCTGTTTTAACATTGAAAATGCTTTTTACGCGAAATTCCATAACAGCAAAAAATTATCACAGGAGATTTTAAGGTAATTTCCTCCTACTGGGAAGATTTGCCTTTTACTACCATTAATTTGATATATTCTAGGTGAAAATTTAAGTTAGAACAGAAGTAAACTGTTTACGAGATATGCAGCTATTTTCAAGTATTTATGAAAAGCAAGAATCGAACCCACGACCACTAAAATTGCGGTTAACTAATAAAACCTCCGTAACTCATTAGCTCGAAAATGCATGTCAGGATTTAATCTTTGCAACGAATTTGTGTTAAGGATACGAACTATGTGCTTAGGACACAGATTATGAAACATATGAATCAGGTATGTTGTCATACAAGTATGGCAACATGTGTTTAAACAATTATACTTTTTCGTAATTTCTAGAAGGTTTAGCTAATAGCTACATGAAGTACGAAGACAACTAAATGGCATAAAAAGAGCGACTTGGGCAACCAAGCTCATATCTTACTTCCTACTAATATTATAAATGCGAAAGTTTGTGAGCGTAGATGTGTAGATGTTTGTTACTCCTTCACGCTCGAACGGCTGAACGGATTTGGCTGAAATTTGGTACAGGGATACATTATAGTCTGGAATAACACATAGGTTACTTTTTATCCCGGGAATAAGTTCCCACGGGAAGCGGGAACGGGATCTAAATTTCACGCAGGCGGAGCGGCAAGCATCAGCTAGTACGTCATAACTTAGACGATAACCTTCAGCATAAAGAATTGGTCGAAGGAGAGACGGGTCTGAGGGCCTGACTGCAGCTTTGTCTGACGCTGTAGACCAATATGATGGCCATGGTCAGCTGTGAGCGCATGAAACCCTACGTCAATATTTTGTGAGCAACATATGTTCTCAAAAGAGGTGGCACAAAAGGTAATGAATTATAGATTGCCTAAGACGACGCGTAAACTCTGTTCAGTTACTACTGTACCAAATTAAAGGGATGTCTATATCTAGCAAATAAAAAAGGTTAGAGCCCTAAATGAGGACCTCTGCCCTTTTGCAATGTGAGAGTTTAATAAATACATACATCACTAAATTCTGAAACTGAATATCTGTATATTAGATACTACAACGCTGAAGTTTATTTTGCAGAAAAGATAGCACTACTTAGGACCTACTGGTTTTATTTTTAAAAAAATGATTCAGTGTGGAAAGTCGAGGGATTTTTGGTACCAATATACAAAATTGTACATCAGATGCCGTATTATATAGCTAGTAAAACATATTTGTTCGCTATCAGCTTGTACAGAAATATTATACTATCGTATTTTGCCCAAGGCTTATCAGCCCAAAGTTATGAAAAACAACTTGTTATGTGGAAGTTCTACACGCGGAGGCACTCGTTACAATGCATGACAAAAAGCCAGCCAAAGAAACGCTATTGAATAGATAATAACGTTGATAATAGATTAACATCGATAACATCATAATGATAACACTACCTGTGTTCGTACTTTTTATCGATACATGTTGTTTATGACATTTGGTAAAGCTGTTATAACTAGCACCTGTAGAATGAGTTCTATTATATGGCACTCTATAAACAGGCGTATGGTTACAAACGATCATCGGCAATGATGACTTATTTCGATCAGGAAAGCCGTATGCTTGTTTGACACCTTAGTGATATATAAAAATATTCAGGCATTTTGTTTGACTTGATTCATGTCAAACAAAATGCCTGCCAATACACGAAGGATATTCCCTCACGTTAAAACGCAAAATTAGAGATCAGATTTTTCTGATCTCTAATTTTGCGTTTTAACGTGAGGGAATATCCTTCGTGTATGCTATGCCGGACTCCTACCGACTAAAACAAGATGCCGTGAGATTGTTCTCACCCGACTGCCCCTCTCCAACACGTTTATTGTGAAAGTTCAATCCGATTGACTTTGTCCTTCTTGTTTTATTTCAAACTTTAAACAGATGATCCACGGAACCTAGTGACGTAGTTTAATGCAACAGACTCACAGACTACAGACAAAGTCTCGACATAAGCCCCTCTGTACTCTATTTTATAGAGGGGCTAAAACCTCACGTAACGCCCAACAGCCTACGGTTGGGAGCCCCGGGTAAGCTCTCGGAAGGATGTGCCAGGTCTCCCAACAGACCTACGGCTACCACTGCGACCTCGCCTAGGGACTCAAAACTTTGCCTAACCAATAAATGGATTCCAAGATGCTATGTTCACAACTATTATGGGCTACAAATACCGGTTGGCCACCTTAACGCAATAAAAAGCAAAATTATTCATCTTGCTACCTAAATGTCGTGTAATTATGAATTTATGGGCTTTCATCAAAGTAATTATAAAGATGTCGCTCTGGGATTAAAGTACCACCTCAACTTTTGCAACTCATTATGGAACTACGAGTACCTTTATGTCCGTAACTTCTCTGGCAAAAACTTTCGACGAGATTTTTTTTTAAATAGTTGTTAAAGCTTAGAAAAAAATGGTAAATGATTTTTTATATTATCCGTTCAGTAATTCTAGAGATTTACAATAGCAAAAAAAGACATCTTTAAAAGTATGTATGAATGAATACCTACTGAATTTATTATTTCATTTTTTGATAAATTTGAGTTTGTACGAAGTGTTACTAATTAAACAGGTAAACTTTGAAGTTTTAGCAAAAGTTATAAGACGTAAGATTGTAACACACGATATTTCACGTAAGCCAGGAAGGACTTCTTAGAGGATCAATGACAACCTTTTTTTTTTAATGTGAGGGAAAATCCTCGTAGGATGCTATGCCGGACTCTAACCGACTTAAAAACCTCACGTAACGCCCAACAGCCTATGGTTGAGAGCCCCGGGTAGCCTCATTGATGGCCGTCAGGGTCTCCGCCCATACGGGAGCCCCGTACAGGACCATGCTTCGCACGATCCCCAGGTACAGTCTCCTGTAGGGTCAATGACAACCTTAATACCATACTATAGTGAGATAAAATTCAAAACGTGTTACAGAATAGCTTTCTAAATATGCAGCTGTTGCTGTCCTCTAGCCTCTAACGTTTATTAATCTATATCTATACATGTAGAATCTACAAGCGTCTATTCGATCGCTACAAATAAACTGGATATTCATATAAATCACTGAAAATTGAACCGTTCCATTTAAATCTATTTTACGAAGGACAAAATTCATATTCAATTGGTATACAGAAGCGTCTAGACTAGACATTCCGATGTAAAAACGAGCTTTATCCAGACATTAGTTCTAGTTACAGTAAATACATAAAGACTATTTGAGTTATGAAAATTCGGCGTTGAAAGATAGTTTACTAGGTCGAAAACTTATAGATTTATCGTTATCTACCAAACCAACGGGACAGCAGTCATTAATATGCGTACATATACATAAAAACCGCATAACTATACGTTCTATAGCATTTTCTCAATGGGCATAGGCCTCAGTAGGCTACGGCGACTTTAATCAGGTCGTCAGCCCAGCTTCCTCATATAAATCTGGAGTTCTCTATGGAATTATGGAATCAATGTCAGGAAATCTGTTGAGGCCATGAACTAATAAAAATTAAACGATTTTGATCAGTTTGCCTAATAGATAGGTTACAAATTATAGAAACGAGTGGACGAAGGCACTTACTGCTCACAGTCCATAAAATAAAACTCTATGTTACTTATAACAATTATACGCAGTCGACATTTCTGGCAATTTGTACTAACCGAGTGAAAGCGAGCGGCTTAATATGTCGGTTACGAATAATATGAACGTGTTGCCCGTTGATAAACAATAAAAGTAAACGTTATTACGTACAATAATAAAGTTTGGAATTAAATAAACTGGTTCCTTTATTAGAATGGTAAACCACTGTTGTTTACAAAGGATTCTATGGAAAGAAAACAAATATAATTTGATGAAACATAATAAAGATTTTCGAATAACTCTACTGATTGTGGATTTTAGGGTACCGTGTTGCCTTGTCCTAGAGGAAGGAACGCTATCGTGAAAGTTCATCACGAAACAGTTCAACTCTTCTGTTTAAATCTCCATTCTTTACTACTGTATTGTATACATAACAAATAATACGACCCACCGTAGTATAAGAGGACGCAAAGCTATGTTACATGTGCGATCCCGGTTCTATATTCATGTAGTATTTCATTTCAATAACTTGAAATACAGGCCGGAAACTCCATCCGTATTCAAGCTTGAATATGTGCGTGTGACCAATAAGGCAAAGTAAATGTTCCCTCACGACACCCGTCAACTATAATACAGACACAGACAGCTGTCGCGCGGTGGGAGTTGCCTCTCTGTATGTAATAGTATTATATTATCTTTGATACAAGCCAAATGAACACACACAGTAGGCATCAAAGACAACACTAGCAACACAATCGATAAACTAAGTCATCAATGACAGAGTATATAGTAAGAAATAAGGTGTGAACATTATTGGTGATCGTTGTCACATCAAACGACAATTCAAGGGCGGCCACGAGTTTCGTGACGTAATTACTGTAAAGTTCACAAACATTACAAATTATTTACTAGCAGACGTGTGCCTCGCAGTGTATAACAATAGTCTTCAACAAACACTCAAGAAACAATGAAACTGATGAATAAAATATCACTAAGGCTTTGAGCTACGAAACAACGCTACGTTAAGGGGCGGTTAACCCGCACAAGTAGGCATTTGGCGCTCCCCTCGCCCCGGGCGCAAGACACACCGCGCGCCGGCAGCGGCAGTCAACTCTCATGCCACAGTATACAGTATAGTAGAAAGAAACAGCATGCTAACTTTGTTTGACGTAGTAAATGCATCTAACTTTATTAAGTGTAGTGATTTATTACTTTCGTAAATAAAAATAAATGAGTTAATCGTAAATAAATTATGTATATTATACTATTATTTTTAAGTTAAAGAGTTTGTTTGTTTGTTTAGTTGTTCTAACTCTAGAGTCTAAGAGACTGCTAGGTGAATTTCAAGAGTTTCTTAACAGAATGTCCATTTTTGAAAAATACCAAAATATATAACATCACGCTAAGGCGAATAAGAGCTTAGCAGCAACGAAACATTTTTCGACAACTAGGATATTTCATTTCTTTTGAGAGTTTCCGTTGCGTACGTTTGCTACAGTTGCATAAAAAATGTAAATTACATAATAGCTGGTCATAAAAACATCTAAAGTTTTCTAAAGTTGGTATGCTAAGTATGAATCACGGGATCATTGTGCAATCCAAAATGGCCGCCGCGGTGTAATCACAAAATTTCATGATGGGTGTCGTTTAAAGGGTTTTTTGGTATGCTGAGTACGAATCACGTACTAATTTTGCAATCCAATATGGACGCCGCGCCGTAATCACAAAATGTCATGATGGGTATCGTTTAAGGGGTTTCTTGGTATGCTGAGTACGAATCACGTGATAATTTTGCAATCCAAAATGGCGGCCACGGTGTAATCACAAAAATTCATGATGGGTATCGTTTAAAGGGTTTTTTGGTATGCTGAGTACGAATTACGTACTAATTTTGCAATCCAATATGGCCACCGCGCCGTAATCACACAATTTCATGATGGGTATAGTTTAAGGGAATTCTTGGTATGCTGAGTACGAATCACATGATAATTTTGCAATCCAATATGGGCGCCGCGCCGTAATCACAAAATTTCATGATGGGTATCGTTTAAGGGGTTTCTTGGTAAGCTGAGTACGAATCACGTGATAATTTTGCAATCCAAAATGGCGGCCGCGGTGTAATCACAATAATTCATGATGGGTATCGTTTAAAGGGTTGTTTGGTATGCTGAGTACGAATTACGTACTAATTTTGCAATCCAATATGGCCACCGCGCCGTAATCACACAATTTCATGATGGGTATAGTTGAAGGGAATTCTTGGTATGCTAAGTATGAATCACATGATAATTTTGCAATCCAATATGGGCGCCGCGCCGTAATCACACAATTTCATGATGGGTATAGTTGAAGGGAATTCTTGGTATGCTAAGTATGAATCACATGATAATTTTGCAATCCAATATGGGCGCCGCGCCGTAATCACAAAATTTCATGATGGGTATCGTTTAAAGGGTTTTTGGTATGCTGAGTACGAATTACGTGATAATTTTGCAATACAATATGGCCGCCGCGCCGTAATCACAAAATATCATGATGGGTATCGTTTAAGGGGTGTATTGGTATGATGAGTACGAATCCTGTGATAATTTTGAAATGCAATATGGCCGCCGCGCCGTAATTGCAAAAATCCATGATGGTTATCGTTTAAGGGGTTTTTTGGTATGCTGAGTACGAATAACATGATCATTTTGGAATTCAATTTGGCCGCCTAAGCTATTTAGGCCCACTTGCGCGAAGAGTCGAGTTAAATATATAAATATAGAGTTAGTAAGCTCCGAGTTAAATAAATAACTTCTTAGCTCTGACCACGTCTTGCACAATTGCAAATTGGCACGCGGTTAACTAACTCACAGTAAACCGAACAAGTTTTTTTAGTCTGTGTCGTTCCATGCAATCCAACCACACACAAATGTTAGAACGAAGAATGGAACATGTGTCTCTATCTCTTTTACACTACAGTCTGCTACGTATGATTTACGATACTACCATTTACGATACCAATCATAAAATTTTCTGATTACGGCGCGGCGGGCATATTGGATTGCAAAATTATCACGTGATTCGTACTCAGCATACCAAAAAACCCCTTAAACGATACCCATCATGAAATTTTGTGATTATGGCACGGCGGCCATATTGGATTGCAAAATTATCACGTGATTCGTACTCAGCATACAAAAAAACCCCTTAAACGATACCCATCATGAAATTTTGTGATTACGGCGCGGCGGCCATCTTGTATTGCAAAATTAGTACGCGATTCGTACTCAGCATACCAAAAAACCCCTTAAACGATACCCATCATAAAATTTTCTGATTACGGCGCGGCGGGCATATTGGATTGCAAAATTATCACGTGGTTCGTACTCAGCATACCAAAAAACCCCTTAAACGATACCCATCATAAAATTTTGTGATTATGGCACGGCGGCCATATTGGATTGCAAAATTATCGCGTGATTCGTACTCAGCATACCAAAAAACCCCTTAAACGATACCCATCATGAAATTTTGTGATTACGGCGCGGCGGCCATCTTGTATTGCAAAATTAGTACGCGATTCGTACTCAGTATACCAAAAAACCCCTTAAACGATACCCATCATGAAATTTTGTGATTAAGGCGCGGCGGCTATATTCGATTGCAAAAATATCACGTGATTCGTACTCAGCATACCAAAAAACCCCTTAAACGATACCCATCATGAAATTTTGTGATTACGGCGCGGCGACCATATTGGATTGCAAAATTATCACGTACTTCGTACTCAGCATACCAAAAAACCCCTTAAACGATACCCATCATGAAATTTTGTGATTACGGCGTGGCCGCCATGTTGGATTGCGAAATTATCATGTAATTCGTAGACATTTTAATGCATTAGGTAGCTGGTTACCATGTCGTGAAAACACTTAAAAAGTAAAAGATCACCACATTTTTACCATGAGTCGCGTATGTATTTGTAACGGTTAATCTAATTACATTTTGCCCATTACTGATATTTTTATACTGTGGCGCGATTTCAACGTAATTTGGCATAATAATTACGAAATAGTTGCGAAAAAAACTGACACAGGTCCTGCCTCCACAAGCGCCAGGGCGAGACTGATCGGCCGTCAGCGGCGCAATTCTATTGCGTTTGGTAGATATTCGTACATGATAACTATGTAAATAGTTGTTTATAGAAAAACGCTCGGAAAATGTGTATAAAAACTTAATACCTTTAATTGAGTGCAAAAAAAATATATAAAATGTTAATAGTTTAGCCACAGTATTGAAAAAACTTTTCTGAGAGAGTCAACTTTGGGATTTTTTTCTATCTAGTGAAATTTATTGCATCGTGTAACGGGCTCGGACTATGTTTAGCTTATATCCTTAACTATTATATATATATTTTTCAGATTTAAAAACCCTTTACTTTTTGACTAGGATTGTTTCAAAAAACTCAAAATCTGACCCACGCGGCCTTAACAAGTGTAAAAAATACTAATTTTAATAATCTTATAATGCTCTTTATAAATAAGAAAATTAAGGATAAATATGGTCAGAATACGAATTTAAAGCAAAATCCAATTTCGATACAAGTTCTTCTATCAAATCCTTTCGTAAAAGTGTCTGTATAACCTCCAAAATAAAACCAGGACTAAAAGTAAAACTCACAAATTTCGGTGGATATACATTTTATAAAGGCGTAGGTGAGTGTAGATCTAACGCCTACTTAATACACATGTCATGTTTGTAATATTGTACACATGAATAATAAACCATCTGTATAAGACAATATTAAGAAGGATTCATTCTTGTGAACTAACATGTTTCAAATCTCTGTTTGAACTTTAAACTTGTTCAAAGTCTAGTCTACCAAATTACTAATTGAAACATTTTTTTAACCTGATTAAGGTTCTTTTTTATCTTCAGTATACAGATACTTGCCATCGCAGATTAAACACAATGAGAGAATTACGAAGATAATATGAAATCCTAAAAGGTCACAATAGTCAGAGAGAACACTATTGTTGTCAATAAATTAAAACTGCTTAGTCGACTAGCATTATAAACCGCTGTAAACTGTAGATATTAGACGACATCGTCAGTTTTACATTGGCAGATAATTATACTATTACTGTTCCTTTTACCAGGTTTATTTGACGCGATCAAGACACAATCTTGGCTAGCTTTCAATTCAATGTCATCCCACAACAAAACGGATATGATATCAAAGAATAGCACAAGAATACTCTGTTTGATCTTTGTCAATTTGTTCCGGCTCTAACGAAACATTGTACACACACACAATCCAAGTCTCCGGGGACTTAACGTAATTTCACAGAAACTCCCACAAATTGTGCCAATTTATCAGTGTTAAATTGTTTTATATACGGTCGTGGACATAAAAGAAACTTTGATTATATTTGCCACCAAAAGGATCCCTAACATCTAACAAGGTCAATACCTTCATTTGGAACTTGACTTTATGTAACTTTATCAACTTTGTTTCTAAACTGAGGACACGGATAAAATACCCGTCGGCGAACATAGTTATATTAGGCAATGTCAGAAACATTCCTCTTATAAAACTTATAAATTTCCTTAAAAATTAACAACCTTGCAAGTTGTTTACTCAAAGATTCAGTATTCTGCCCATGTATCATAATCAAATAAGTTATAAATTTAAAAACCAGTAAATAATCTTAAAATGAGCGGCTTACATCCAATCAATTACGTATCGCAGTTTCCCACCAAATGTGTGAGATGTGGTTGTCACAGAAATAAGAGGCAGTCCGCGGCAATTAGATCGACAATCGAGACTAATTGAATGTCGACGATTCTCAAAACTTTGCAGCTCTATTTATTATCCTGATAATGAACGGGTCTCTTAGTCTCTCGCTAGATTGGTTTACAAATCTGATGAATACATAGAGAGGATCTGAAAGGTCCAAAACGAGTACCAGGTACACTCCTTTTGACCACACACCTCGTCATTTGGTCATTCTCATTAGCTTCCGATATAAGCTAGACGACATCTATAGCGTAAGGATATTGTCAATTCCCGTCATCAGATATCGTTGTGGGGAAAATTTGTTGTGGATAATCGTGACTGGTATCAGTAAAGAGTCGCGGACACAAATGCGACGGTTTCCTCCGCTCTAGATAACTACACCCAACACTTTGCACAACTGCACTTATGACGATGTCACCTCAGAAATTGTTGGGCCAATGTCCTATATTTTTATCGAGGCTGCAGTACTCTGCCTCATTTTGTATTTTTTCAAGTTTATTCCATTCACTTCTTCTATCCTACAGTTACAATGACGGCGGAAGAATAATGAAAATTGGATAGAAGTTTTTCCTTATTTGAACATCATGTTGGCTTTGAGCGAACGCATTTACGATTTTGTAACTTTGCCACGTTATGTCCAAACTGCTAACGAAGTTATTAAGCTAATGCTTTCGCGGGAAACCATCCTATTAAACATTATATGTAATTCAGTGAGATTATGCGACAAAGTTGGAAAGTGCTTAATGGCTAGAGCTTGTCGGTGTAAATCCAGACTTATTATTTTTTGGATGGACGGATTTGTCTTCATCTGAAACCTCAGTAATGATACTTAACGTTTAGATTTAATAAGTCTTAGATAAATCAATACTGACATGTATTTGATCAAACAAGCTCAAAGGACAATGTCAGGGATATTAGTACGAAAAGCCGTTAATGGTTATTCTAACAGTTTGCCTTAATTTTTGCTCTTTGCTATATCAAACTGGGCTCTTCCTGGATCTACTTTATTTCAAATTCCTTACAATGTAAAGACACAGATAGGATTATTGATTCTGAGTTCAGTTTAATGTAATATATTCTGCGCCAACTTCGACGTTTCTATCCAGTGTTGTTTGAGAGATCTAGAAATAGAGTAGCGGTGTTTTATTATTATATTATTTCAAAGATATGAAAATATACACGAAAGCTCTCAATTTCATTATCCACTACACACTAATAGCAGTAAAGGTATTTCGACATTCATTCACTAAAACACACATTAAACTTGAATAACGTAATGAACAATTTAGCAATTAAAATCGTAGCCATGACTTGTACTAAACACATGGTAGGGGACGCACGCGATGTGAACACGCCACTTTACGTAAAGGACGATCGAAACGATATCGAGAACCAAATCGATAATAATTAAATACAAGTACCTACTATTGTTTCCTCATTTTTTTTCTTTCAATGTCACTCGAATTATTTCCGTTATTCGATTACACACGTGGAATTATACGAAATGGATATCAGTTGTTATGTGTATCGTGTCCAAGCTTATTTCAAAAATGCTTTCAATTTTTAATTATAGTAACCGTTTCTCGCTTTAGCAAATTAAGTTGTTATTGTGCATTGTCATAGTTGTCAGACATAAATATGACATCAACGTAATTGCTAGATTGAGGTAGATTAATACAATTAATAGTAACCTATTTATTACACTAATGTGCCACCTGATGGAAAGGGTAGACATTTGCAATTTAAGAGGAATTGTATTTTCGTTATCTTCCGCAAATAACAAACCTTTTTAGGGCCTCTGAACAAATCTATATTTTAGTCCTTAGGGAAAACCGCAGCATAGACGTAGCTCATTCCACAACCCAAAACGTACGCGGAAGGAATTGCAATAAACAGAACACCCTGTGGAACCCATTAATTTATTTATAGCAATAGAACGTATCTAAAGAACACCGTACGCTAGATTGAAGTGGGCGTAGGTTTACTTAGAAGCAGCCGACAAAATGACATTAGTCACGCGGGCGCCTCGGAGGCATACTAATGCTGTACCGTCATTGGTAAAGGGCATTATAGTAGCCCTGTAGGTCTGTGCACTGAATACTACAAGAGATTTCATCATTGGTATGGATCACCAACAACTATATGTATTTCTATTCCATTGTCCGTAGTTTCATTGTTCGAAATAGCTATGTTTAAATTACCTACATTGTTATCTGGGCGGTCACAGGGTATGTATACTCATTTAGATGACCTAAAATTAATTTGTTGGAAAGACAATTAGCACAAATTTAATATGATGTACAACAAAGCGTATTTATTCATTCCTACAAAATTATTAGATATTTTTGCCTTTATTTGTAGTAGAATGAAAGCTCACATTAATAGCTTGTTAGAATTAAAAGCTCACTAGCGATGCTAATAGATCTGCTAACATAAAACTTTCATATTGCATGATATATAGAAATTCAATTGTAGCACACCATATTATGCTTACATATCTACCTGTTACATTTACTAATAGATTTATCCATACATTAGTCATCATTATAGAGCACGGCACGTGTAGATAGAGATGAACATTTGCGCTGGAAGCATCAACCGAAGATATCCATAAATAATTTATTGCTACCGACTAAAGCTATTAGTTCTTGTAATAGAAATCACTAGTGCGCCGAAATCCTCCGCGAAATAACCATACAACAATGTAATAACTAAGCTCTCGTGTAATTCCAAATAGCTTTGAAATTCATCATGTAGCAAGTAATGCAATCAAATTACAGAAACACAGGTGAAGTTTAATTCATCAAAACTTCCCTTTGATATACAATGCAATAATTGTGTAAATTCCCTGTTTTGTGAATACAAAATTAATTTTCGTTGAGGGCTTACTGATCTCATATTTTATTAAAGCGTTCGTAATAACGATTTAATCCCAATGCGGTATCGGGTATTCAATTTCAACTCGCAAATGATCGTTTTATTAATGAACCTCAGCTTTAATAAGGCGGTCGAACTCTTCAAATCTGTTACCAAAATCGGAGCGTTCGCGATTCAGGTCTCGACAAATTTATTAGTATAAAGGCGTCTTTATTTCATTAATTATCTTGGTTTTAATTTAATCCAATAGATACTGGCACCGATTCCACTTAATCCGCAAGGAAGTTTTAATATTATTTTTGACTTTGTAATTTTAAGGAAAGTAAAATCAAAAAGGAGTGCATATTTTGGCACATTTAGTTTAGGAATTCCTTTGGGCCGACAAAATGGTGCTGATATATTATTATTAATGGAGTTCTCCAAAGTCTTTGATCTATGGCCATTTAAAATTCAAATTGTCAGTGAGGTCGGCGACTCCTATATCATCAAGTTTGTTGCTTCACACCCCTTAATAATTCAACGTCCAGCAACATAACTACTGAATAAGTAAACTAAGAATTCTGTTAGCGCTATGGAGAAGAAAATATCAGCTACTCGGAATAACATTACTCCGGCTTTTCGGATCCCTTTTATATCCTCGTAATCCCGACAGTTTATGTTTATATCAAGCTAATATCATTAGTTTGTAGGCAGAAGGAAATGAGTTTTGGTAAATGGCAAAAATAACCTTTGCGTGTAACTCGTCTGCGGGGGAATATCAATGGCTTTCCAGCTCGTTTCAAGTTCATCGCCCGTTTTGTTAAGTACGTACTTTGCTGGCAGAGAATACGTGATGCGTTCATACGTGCAAAGTATTGTCAACCGCTAAATATCCAGCATTCTGTGAGCTTGTTTGTCAACTTACTAGTACAAAAACAAAGCAGTAGATATCATTTCTATATTTCACAGCTCTAAATCACAAAGTTACGCGTTTAAATCACAGACTTACAATAAGTAGCAGACAAAGCATTAGAGATTGAAAAGTACGCCAAAACTAACACATATAAAAACCACACACACTAACGCAACTACAGGGAAGGAGTTAGCCGCCTAGTTCAATAAGATTTATTTTAATGAAATAAGAGTATCTTAAAATACCTCTTAAGGTTCCGTAGCCAAATGGCAAAAAACGGAACCCTTATAGATTCGTCATGTCTGTCTGTCTGTCCGTCCGAATGTCACAACCACTTTTCTCCGAAACTATAAGACCTATGCACTTGAAACTTGGTAAGTAGATGTATTCTGTGAACCGCATTAAGATTTTTAAATATAACTAGAAAAAAAGCAGTAAATTTTGGGGGTCCCCATACTCAGAACTGAAACGAAAAGTTTTTTTTTCATCAAACCCATACGTGTGGGGTATCCATAGATAGGTCTTCAAAAATGCTATTGAGGCTAAAGCACCTTTAGAAAAAAATGATGTTACAAAACATCATTTTTTTCTAAAGGTGCTCCCTCACCGGGAGCATTCGCGCGTAATGTAATGTTACGAGTCTAGAATTACAGCCAGTGTGGAAGGTGAACCGAGCATTGCAATGCGCACCTTGTAATGATACAAGACGAGGTTACAGCAGTGAAGCAGGTGATCCGAGCATTGCAATGCGCGCCTTGTAATGATACAATGTGTAACGTTTTGATCCAACTCGTAACATCAATGCGCTTTTTTTTGTTGCGGCTGGCCGGCCGCACACTGGTCCGGATTATAAATAGGTGGACATACGATCTAAGATGTCAAACGCTTTTGGGAAAAAAATACTAGTACGAGTACGAATTTCAGGTTAATTTTGCAATCCAATATGGCCGCCGCGCCACCATTGTAAAATTTCATGTTGGATATCGTTTATGGGGTTTTTTGGTATGCTGAGTACGAATTTCAGGTTAATTTTGCAATCCAATATGGCCACCGCGCCACCGTTGTAAAATTTCATGTTGCATATCATATAAGGGGTTTTTGGTATGCTGATTACGAATTTTGGGTTAATTTTGCAATCCAATATGGCCGCCGCGCCGTATTCACAAAATTTCATGATGGGTATCGTTTAAGGAGGATTTTGGTACGCTGAGTACGAATCTCATGATAATTTTGCAATCCAATATGGCCGCCGCGCCGAAATCACAAAATTTCATGATGGGTATCGTCTAAGAGGTTTTTTGGTATGCTGAGTACGAATCACATGATAATTTTGCAATCCAATATGGCCGCCGCGCCGAAATCACAAAATTTCATGATGGTATCGTCTAAGGGGTTTTTTGGTATGCTGTGTACGAATCACATGATAGTTTTGAAATCCAATATGGCCGCCACGCCGAAATCACAAAATTTCATGATGGATATCGTATAAGGGGTTTTTTGGTATGCCGAGTACGAACTTTGGGTTAATTTAGCAATCCAAGATGACTGTCGCGCCAGGGTCCCAAAATTTCATGTTGCATATCGTAGAAGGGATTTTTTGGTATGCTGAATACGAATTTTAGGTCAATTTTGCAATCCAAGATGGCCTCCGAACCACCGTTGTAAAATTTCATTTTGGATATCGTGAAAGGGGTTTTTTGGTATCTCAGCATACTGACAGAAATCTCGCAACAGTGGCGCGGTGGCCATATTGGATTGCAAAATTAACCTGAAATTCTTACTCAGCATACCGAAAAACCCCATAAACAATATCCAACATGAAATTTAACAAAGGTGGCGCGGCGGCCATATTGGATTGCAAAATTATCATGAGATTCGTACTCAGCGTACCAAAATCCCCCTTAAACGATACCCATCATGATATTTTGTGATGACGGCGCAGCGGCCATATTGGATTGCAGAATTATCATGTGATTCGTACTCAGCATACCAAAAAACCCCTTAAACGATACCTATCATGAAATTTTGTGATTTCGGCGCGGCGGCCATATTGGATTACAAAATTATCATGTGATTCGTACTCAGCATACCAAAAAACCCCTTAGACGATACCCATCATGAAATTTTGTGATTTCGGCGCGGCGGCCATATTGGATTGCAAAATTATCATGTGATACGATCTCAGCATACAAAAACCCCTTAGACGATACCCATCATGAAATTTCGTGATTTCGGTGCGGCCGCCATATTGGATTGCAAAATTATCATGTGATTCGTACTTACCATACCAAAAAACCCCTTAAACGATACCCATCACGAAAATTTTGTGATTTCGGCGCGGCGCCCATATTGGATTGCAAAATTATCACGTGATTCGTACTCAGCATACCAAGAAACCCCTTAAGCAATACCCATCACGAAATTTTGTGATTTCGGCGCGGCGGCCATATTGGATTGCAAAATTATCATGAGATTCGTACTCAACGTACCAAAATCCCCCTTAAACAATACCCATCATGAAATTTTGTGATTTCGGCGCGGCGGCCATATTTGATTGCAAAATTATCATGTGATTCGTACTCAGCATACCAAAAACCCCCTTTAACGATACCCATCATGAAATTTTGTGATTTCAGCGCGGCGGCCCTATTGGATTGCAAAAGTATCATGAGATTCGTACTCAGCGTACCAAAATCCCCCTTAAACGATACCCATCATGAAATTTTGTGATTTCGGCGCGGCGGCCAAATTGGATTGCAAAATTATCATGTGATTCGTACTCAGCGTACCAAAATCCCCCTTAAACGATACCCATCATGAAATTTTGTGATTTCGACGCGGCGGCTATATTGGATTGCAAAATTATCTCTTAGTCTTTCTGTTCCCGGTTCCCATTTCGGAGTTTCCAGTTCTATGATCCGATTCAAAATCGCAATAAAAACCATTTCTGCTAATAGTTTTGCACCAATTTTTTTAAAACCTTCTCCTGACAGAAACAAACACAACAAAAAAGAATTAGCGAAATCGGTCCAGCATTTCACGCGTGATGCCGTGACCACAGAAATCGGGCTTCATTTTTATATATTGTTTACTTAATATCATCGAAGATTACAGGCATTATATTAAAATGCAATTCTGAACTAATTAAATGCTGAATCACAGTTTGCCACACTTAATTTTATGTTAGCATTTTTAATCTTGAAAAGAAGTGCCTGAGTTTGGCCCCTACATTAATGAGAGGTATCTAATACGTCAAACTGCAGCATCGGCAGCTTATTTCTTTCAAAAACCAGGCGTACGTCATTTTTTTTAACATGTCATGTATAGTGTTGCTATACGTGTAGAAACGAGATAGCAGCATTCACTAACCCCTTAGAGCGAGCGGAATGGAAAGACCAACGCACACAAACATAATTAATGTTTCGTCTGCTACTTATTGTACGTCTGTGGTTTAAATACAGGTCACGATCAATTCAGACGCTAAGTTTTTATATCGTTGAAATCTCTAAGGATCCGCCAGCTGAATAAATTATGTGATTCCAAAGAAAGCCACTTTGGATCATCAAATATTACTGATATAGGTAATGAAACACTGAATACCAATCTTAGCATTAAACGTCTGGAAACAATGCATTTATAACAAGTTCGCCTCATATTGTGCATCAATAATTCATGCGCCGAGAACGCGAACAGAAACTTCTGACAATCTCACTAGTGGCCTCTTGAAAAAGTTCATAACTTCATTTAGAGCGTGTCTGCGTGTCAAATAAATTGAAGTCGAGCGGGTCACACGAGTAATTTGAAGGCACGATATGACAGCAGACACTGCACACAGAGCGTGTTTAGAGTTGTCAATCACGTTCCGAGTCTAGTGTGCTAAAAGCCTATCTAAGTTTTCATCTTTTATTGAGGTCAATCTACAAGATTTTTCGCAAAGTATTGCCGTTTTGACAGCAAACTTCACCGAAGTAGTCAAAAATTGAGCTAGATTACGACGTTAAGATTATTTTTGAAAAGCAATTAGTATGCTAACTGATCATGAATTTTAAATATGGAAAAAGAATTGGTTTCGAGCAGGATTCGAACCTGCGTCTTCGGCGATCCGTGCCGACGCGTTATCCACTCCGCCACCGAAACCTACTCGACGACTAGATTACGACGGTTAGACGATAGTATTTACTAGAATCTGGAATGTCCTCTCGTGCATGGAGTAGGTACTCTACATGTATACAACAATTTTACAATGTATCACTTTGTTTCAGACCTTCGCCGGCCGACAACTAAAGTGAAGTGCTGAAAATGTGCGGCAACGGTGTTACAAAAGAGACATTTTTAAACATCTGTGTGTCTAGTGTGATAAGTGACGATAACAGTTAGAGCTATGTGCATGTGAGCGTCGACACGACGTCGAACTACTCCGAGTGGGGGGCGCTGGCCACCACCCCCAGCGATGTTATGGACGTGGACTTCCAAAATGAAAGTGGGGGGTGGAACGCTACGGAGGAAGGGGAGAGTGAAAACTTGTACAACTACTGGGCTTGGAGCATAGTCGATGGATCGCTTATGCTTCTGATCGTCAGCGGCAACACGCTGACAATACTGGCGGTGACGCTGAGCAGGCGACTGTCCTCGCTTGTATCCAACCAGTTCGTGCTCAACCTGGCGATATCGGACCTCATGGTGGGGTTGACGCTGCCCTACCATCTCGTCTTTTACTTACATGACGACTTCGGCACAGTCAAATGGAGGTGTCTCATGCGATTTATACTTATAATACTTGCGTGTCTAGCGTCCATATACAACATTATTGCGATCGCTGTGGACAGGTAAGTGCACTTTTGTTCGTAGTTTATGTTCGGTTCATTTGAATTGAACTCACCACAAATGTAGGTACTAAATCGAAACTTTATTATTCAAATAAGCCCACAAACTAAATTTAAATAAGCTCAGGTCGTAGAACAGTGTAAAGCCGTTCAAACTCCTGCTCATGTCATAACAAAAATATATTTTCATCGCAAGGATCCTCCGAGCCCTTTGAGAGCTATAGTGCAGACACACGTACACACAACTGATAGCATTCTGCACAAATGCAAATCTTAACGAAAGATTGTCCTTATATCAAAGAAAACCTTTATAAATTTCACATACACTCAAGAATTCACACATACCTATCTAGAGTTCTAGCGTTTCTTTTTTATTTCGTTGGTGCGTCTTCTCAATTGCAGCCTAATTCTTACTGGATTTATAAACTGGGCCCGCTTTTAATAACAACTGTGAAGTAGAAGCTTCCTTGAGCAATCGGGCAGCTCAATACGGATGTACTACCAAACCCAGTCTAGTTCACGAGAGAATTGATCGTCAATGTTTTGAATGTCTCATGAAGTAATCCGTCTACCCTTCGGCAGGTACATAGCGATAGTACACCCGCTACACTACAGCCGGTACATGACAAAGTTGGTGACGCGTCTCCTGATGAGCGCCACGTGGACCGTCGCCCTCGGCATCAGTTGCATACCTATGTTTTGGAACGACTGGCACGAAGGAGTCGCTTGCGAGATGAACTTGGTGAGTACAATGCCTGGCACTATTACGAGTAGCACCTTGTTACTTTAAGATTATGAACTACCTTAAGACTAGTTTGGAAGCGGCAGCAGCTGCCGTCTGACGTTGCTCGTACGTAGCTTTACGTAACGTAGCTTTTTATTTTCCAAGTTTATTAGTTCTGAATAGATCTGATCTTTTATTCATTACACAAACCACGCACCACGCACATCACGATAGTCGGGGTTAATGGGCCCTATCGTACTTGTACCTGACCAACGCGTAAATTACAGCTAACAGCAAAACGAACTTCGGAGTGAAAGCCGACCTCACCTGCAATATATTGCCCATAGAGGGATCTGGGTAGTATATGGTGGGGACGGGGGCCTGAGGATGGTGAATGGGCTGCTCACCGTCCTTACAGTAGCAGGCCCATGACGGCAGCGTGACGTGAGGGATTCACGCACGCCCCCCCTAAGAAGCGGGATCACACCTGAACCCCCCCCCCCCCCCCTCCCCAAGATGCGGGATAGCACCCGAACCACCCCCTAGGCGAGGCTGCAGTGGTAGCCGTAGGTCTGTTGAGAGTCCTGGGACTTCCTTCCGAGGGCTTACCCGGGGCTCCACACCGTAGGCTGTTGGGCGTTACGTGAGGTTTTTTTGGTCGGTAGGAGTCCGGAATAGCATCCATGAGAGATTTTTCTTCACGTAAAAAAAAAGTATATGGTGGGTGGTGGGACAGACAATTTTTAATACTCTCCAAATCGACCAAAGCGGCCTCCGAGCTCCATAGCTACCATGAGCGAAATTAAATAAACTTTGATGTATTTTCCAGGTGGTGCCAACATCATACACGACCAGCATCCTAGCCCCCATGTTCTCCCTCATCTGGATGGTGATGTTCATCCTGTACTGGCGGATATGGCGAGAGGCGACTTGCCACGCCAGGCGCATGAGGGCTAACACCTGCTGCCCTACAGGCGCCAATGATTGGAAAAGTATACAGGTATGCTGCTTTTCTGGTGGTAGCTCTTCAGAAATTTAATAGAGTCAAGTCTACAAAATGATAGCAATAACGCCCAATACAATTTTTTATTTGACAGAGGCAATACTTTTTCATAATTTACTCGTAGCTAACGTAGCATACTCGTACAAGCACATAACGTAGTATTGCATATCAGTCAAATAAAGATTGTTATGACGTGACAACGTTAAGTCCTGGTTGCATCCAAAACTTTTCCACTTGGGAGACTGGGCTCTACTTGGGGAAAGTGACAGACAGCAACAATAGGACTCTAATACCGCTTGGGCGGACCACCCAGCAAAACTGAAATCTATAGATCCTCATTTTGTCAGTTATACACTTTCAGTAGGCTCTTGCGTAGGCACCTTCGTTGAGGACTAATTTCAAACGGCAGTCGCTTTTAACGATAGCTTAGATTCAATTTTATGAGTTAAATTTAAATAATGAAACTCATAAAATTGAATCTAAGCTTTGGATGTAACCAGATAGACGCTAAGATGTAGAACATGGCTTCACGGAGTTCGTGAATGTATCGAAACCAATGTTATTATATTAGACACATTCTAATAAACAAAAATTTTCAATTCCAGGTGGTACTACTAGTATTAGGATCGTTCTCAATATGCTGGATGCCGTTCGTGGTGGTAGCTTGCGCCCAGACGCTGCCCATCATGCCGCTGCACAACCACATCGCCTACCGGCTCACCTCATCCCTCGCAATGTCCAACTCAGGAATTAACCCTCTAATCTACGCGTGGAAGAACGCCGGCTTCCGAGCGGCATTCGCGAAATTACTTCGGTGTAAGAGGCCCGACACGTCAGAGTACCGGGGCTCCCCGGCGCCAGAGAGGAAGCGAGGTTCCTTGGCCCTGCGCGAAGGTTCGATCACACGCTCCAGCGCTCCAAGTGCGTTGTCCAGCCTGGGTGGACGGCCTGCGCGGTTGCTGTACAGCGAGCGAGAGACCGACACGGCGCGCTGCCGTATCATAGAGAACGCAGGGTATGTGGACGCAGAGTGCGGGGACTCCAACCCGTCGTATGCACCCGACGGGCCCACACCGGTCCACAAACCCCCAGGAGCAGTCCGCGGCGAACTAGTGTAGTGCGACAACAAACGATTTTGGACGTTTTGTGGGAAACGTGAAACGCTTCTAGTATTTAAAGTTGTTAGTGACTGTAGGTACCCCCATTTGCATTTAGGTACCTGTTCGAATCTACGCTCAAATTTTTAAAAGCTTTATTGTTAAATTTTTATTGAGAGATTATAATGAGTTCCCTGCCATAATGATGTTTTAACATAAGAGGTTCTCTGTCAAAATAAAGATGTTTAAATGATATATGTAATTAAATAAACATGTTCTGTGTAAAATGTATAACATAAATTATCACGTCTATTTTAGTCAACTTTGTCTTGTTTTTAATACCCATAATATTCCCTCTTCAGTAAAATTTCATACCACGCCATCTATGACACACGGATAAAAACTTATACAACGTAATGCATGTAGCTCTTGTATTTTCATTTTTGTAGTACTGACAAAGATGTACAGATGGCACTTATCGGTTAACCTACTAAACTGTGTCACACTTCAAAATTAATAAGACAATTAGGTAGTACTTAACCGTTTACATAAATTATCATAATTTCATAAAACACACATATTATTTAAAATAATGCGTTTATGTAATTTGACTTTTTTTTTGTAATTTTAACATCGCCCACAATCACTTCAACAGTCATTCGCTAGCCCGTTGTGGTGATTTATTTCTGAAACGGCGTTTGCCCCTCTGCAGCAGAAGGACAGATACGCAATTCTGGATAGCATACAATTTTGCAAAAGAGAAGAAAATATAGGGCGCGACTGTTTTGTTCATATGGGGCAACCCTTGAGAAAATGTCATGCTTTTTTGGTAAAATTAAATATCTTAGGTAGGCAGGTACTAGGTGTTCAATGAAGTAAACTTTCGAAATCATTTTGCAATGTACCTAACCAGTACGCAAAAAATTTATTCTTTTCGTGTAGTTTAGTTTAAATTGATATTTTTCAGTGTATTACCGTTACAGTTTACCCATCGCACGAATTTATTTTATTATTTATTTAAACTACCTAATACAAATTACGTGAGCCAAAATGCCAAACTTAATAATTACATAAACGGTGATGATTATATAACTTTAAACATATTTAGAAGATTTTTAAACTATTTAGGTTTAGGTGTTCAACCCAGCACACGGGCCCACCTTGGGAAACAGAGAAAGTGGTCACCGTGGCCTGCCGACCCTCCCTGTAAGGTCTAACTCTAAGCCCCCTTGAAGAACCTATTTAAGTTTCAGTAGACATGAAGCCCTGGCGGTATGGGTAAAGTAGGTATATAAGGTAGGTACGAGCGCTGCAGAAGTCAAGCGTGACTATAAACACCCTGTGACGAGCGGTGCGTTGATAGCTGACAGAAAGTAGCTGTGGGTAGGTATTATTACACAAACGATTTCTCTATACAAAAACCGCTTCTAAAAAGCACAAGTTGAACACAGTAGGCTGTAATATTTTAAATTTTAATACACAACTAACGCTTCATTTTTGGAATCAAAACGCTTATAGCAGGAGCTAAAGGTACGCAACCCGAACTAACACTCGGATGCTGATGACGATAGACAGTAATAAAACAAACACTACACAGTACATTTGACGCATTTGGTATTCACGTGTACCGCCTCCAATCATCTATCAGTAGGCTTTTTTGACTTAAGGTCCTATGGCCCCTAGATGGGGCAGAGGGCGTCCACAGTGCATCGCCATCCCTGTCGGTCTTGAGCTTCGCGTTTTGTTTCGCTCCATGTCTTTCCAATGCCTTCCGCCTCTGCAATGACACTCCGTCGCCATGTCTGTTTTGGACGGCCACGTTTGCGCTTTCCTTGGGGGTTCCAGTCTAGGGCTTGCCTTGGTATGTGGTCCCGGTCCCTTCGAAGCGTATGCCCAATCCAGCTCCATTTCCGGCGTTTGATCTGATGTTCTATAGGTGTCTCATTGCAGCGTTCCCATAGGCTAAGGTTGGAAATTTTCTCGGGCCAGTATATGCCGAGAATACGGCGGAGGCAGCGGTTAACGAAGACTTGTAACTGATGCGAGATGACTTTTGTGACCTTCCAAGTCTCGCATCCGTATAGCAGCACGGTCTTGACGTTAGCTCGGAATATTTTGAGCTTTACCCTCCTAGTCAACTTTCGGGACTGCCATACGGAGCGCAGCTGTGCGAAGGTTGCTCTAGCCTTGGCGACTCTAGAAGTGATGTCCTCTTCTGTCCCACCAGTTTCCGACACGACACTCCCGAGGTACGTAAATTTCTGTACTCGTTCCACATCTTCCGCGCCAATGCGCAGTGGTACAGAGTTCGCCCTTCCGCACCTCATCTCGTGCGTCTTCCGGGTGTTTATTTTGAGTCCGGCTTTCGCTGCCTCATCCTGTAGGTCGTCAAGTTTGGCTTGCATGTCGGCATGTGTGTGGCTCAGCAGGCACAGGTCATCGGCATAGTCTAGATCCTCCAGAATATCAGATAGCCCCCATTCTATGCCACGTCGCCTGTTGTTTGTGGTATTCAGCATGATGCCATCCAAGACGACAAGAAAGAGGAGAGGGGAAAGAAGGCATCCCTGTCGTACACCCGCATTTACCGATATGTCATCCGAAACGAGGCCATTGTGTGATACTCTACAAGAATAGTTCTTGTACATGGCCTGAATAATGCTGGTGATTTTCTCGGGCACACCTATTTCTCGAAGTCGGTTCCAAATACTGGTCCATCTAAGCGTATCAAAGGCTTTTTCGAAGTCTATGAAGGTCAGGTAGATGTCTCTCTGCCATTCTGTTGCCTGTTCAAGTATGATACGCAAAGTATTTACTTGGTCCGTACAAGATCGATTAGGTCGGAACCCGGCCTGTTCCCTGCGTAAGAGAGGTTCAACGGCCCCCGACATCCTATCAAGGATGATCTTACAGAGCACCTTAGATGGGGTCGAGAGCAAAGTGATACCTCTCCAGTTGCCGCACTCGCTAAGGTCGCCTTTCTTAGGTACTGTAATAAGGAGGCCTTTGTTCCAGTCGTCCGGAAACTCCTCAGCTAGCCAGATGTTTCTCAGAAGCGGGGTTAGCACCTTCACAGCAGTGGGCATATCAGCTTTTAGCATTTCTGCTGTAATCAGATCCGCTCCTGGGGCCTTGTTATTTTTAAGCGATTGTATAGCTTTCACGACTTCCTCTTCTGTTGGTGGAGATACGTCGATGTCAAGGCTTTGCAGGGACAAGTTGGTAGCAGGTACATTGGTGGTATTGGGGTTGTTTGGGACTCGGAAGATATCCTGGAAGTGCTCACGCCAGCGTTGAAGCTGTCCCTCTGATGTCACAAGCAGTTGTCCGTTCTTGTCTTTGAGAGGCTTCCTTCTCGAGTGTCGGGCGCCAGCTAAGGTCTTTGTCGCTTTATACATGTCCCGCAAGTTACCGGAATCGGCAGCTCGTTGTGCGCAGTCGGCGATATTATCTGCCCACACTCGCCTGTCGTGCCGAGTACTCCGGTAAATGCATCTACGGATTTGGCGATAGTGTGTCCTAAGTTCTTCCAACACGGCCGGATCGCTGGTAGCCAGTAGCCTAAGGTGAAGTGTTCTCCTTCGTTCTATGAGACTCCAAGTTTTCGGGGACATCCAGTCCTCACGTGTATGAGTTTTAGGTCCGAGGACGACGGAGCTGGTCTCTGTATAGGCCACTTTGATATGATTCCACTCCGCGTCGACCGAAAGAGGGTTCGCACTGAGTACGGAAAAACGGTTTCGCAGCTCTAGTTCGAAGGTGTTACGTGTCTCTGGGTTCCGTAGTTTGCAGACTTCAAATCGTTTGCCTATCTTGGTCCCTCCAGTAGTTCGAGCTACGGCTACTTTGAGCCGTATCTTGGAGACCACTAAATGGTGATCGCTGTCCATATCCGCACCACGACGGTTACGGACATCGAGTAGCGATGATCTCCACTTAGAACTGATGGCAATGTGGTCAATTTGATTTTTGGTGACTCCATCGGGTGACTTCCAGGTGTACTTGTGGTGGTCGCTGTGGATGAATAGAGTTCCTCCGATGGTAAGGTCGTTATTTTGACAGAACTCCAAGAATCTCTCCCCGTCTAAGATCTATCAGTAGGGGCCTATACATATAACCAGTCGGACCTAGTCGTAACTGGATTTACTTACCAGTTGTTTCGTTACCGAATCAAGATTAAGTACCTACTTTATTCACTTATTTACTTAGTAACCGTTTTACATGTGACAAGTTTAAATGATTTTTTTTAACTTAAGCTATACCTGTAAATACCATTAAATTGGCAGCAATCTGACAAGTAAGTACCTCTCTAAGGCTTTTACTAGATTCACTATTGTTCGATGACCAATGGAAGCGTGGCGCGTATTTCCAAAGTGTGGCTTCTAGCGCTCTAGATCCCTTTTGGAAGGCAGTAACTTCACGTACTACCCGCCAGCGCACATCCATTCAAAATAGGTCCAACATACAAAATAAAAAAAAACTATAGTTACTGGTTAAGGAAGTTTAGTAAGATAGTGTTAATTGCAGTGGCGGCTGTACCTTAAGTGCGCTCGTGCAGTGAACCACCACAACCACACCGCTCAGAGGATTTAAAATAACAAAATGTATTAATAAATTACTTACAATTAGGTACCTATTTACCTACCACTTTTTCTTTAAACATATAAAAACTCAAAACTAATAACATGTCTAATTATGACGAAACAATTTAAGCTCTTTGCTACATTACTAAAGCCTAGATTCCCTGTAACCAAAAATCGGCGTGCGCTTTCCCGAGTGCACGAGGGCTGCTCATACAACTTGTACTAGATACGAGCTAATACGCCTGGCGCGTGAGACAAAACATCGTTCATAGAAAATGTACCGGGCAATGAGTCGCTTTTCGTGCGCCGCACGCGCTCGGGCAATCCGAAGATTACCGAGAGTCCTCGATGTTTTGTTGATGACGAAATTTGAATTCTCCCGGTATTGTTTCGCTGCATCTGTGACGCGTTAAATATGTATTGATTGTTTTGATTTTTAAATTGTAAGTTGTTTTGTTTTATTTTGTTCTTAGTTCAATTCTATATTGCGTGCAAAGTGTGTGGAGTGTGTGAAAATGAGCATAAACAATAACTAAGTACCTAAGTACTTAAAACTATACAAAACTTTTCAAAATAAACTTGATTGGTATAAAATTAACGCTTACTCCCTAAATTTTAAACAAGAAAGCAGGTAAAGTGCACCACCAGATCGAGGACCCACCAGCCGCCACTGGTTAATTGCCGCGAGATTTAATCCTCTTTGCCACCGATGTCAAGCTAATATCAGCGCTAAAGTCACAGCTAAATAGGAAAATAATTATAAAAGGTGCTATCAAAGATTAAGTAGAGTTCTGAGTAGATAATATATTAGAAGTCGACATTATCTACAGTTCAAAACCGGAGAATAAAAAGTGCGCAATTCGTTGTATTAATACAATTCAAAACTGTTTGTGCAATGAAAGAAAATTTAAAAATATACTACATGCCCTGATTCCTCTGCTAATAAATATTTAATGCAAACTCACCTCGACTCCAGTCACGCCGAGTGCAGTCACCAAGTTCGGGGTCAGCCTGAACGGCACTGTCTCAGGAACTCGCAGCGTTTTGCCTTTCTCGAAACACACATTATAGTCTATATGCACCAGTTCACCAGATGTCAAGTCCACCAGAACATTGTCCAAATGTCTATCGCCTAAGCCGATAATATAGCCTATCATGCTCATCACTGCAACCGAGTAACTGTACCGGCGCGTCATTTGCCACCACTGCTCTGGGCTCACACTACTACACCACAGTTCTCGCCACAACAAGTCTCGAGGAGTCTCCGCGGATAACTCCTGTAACACTTGCTTCAAGATTCTAACTGGCCAATTTTTTCTGTTCTCTGTCGATATACTTGCTTCTTTTAATAGAGGGTTCAGCTTGTTATAGAACAGTTCTGAGGGACGAAGCACATTCACGGGCTTGTTAGTCTTGGCAGAAAGCAATGCAGCTTCACGATTCTGCCAACGTTTGTATAAAGCGAATAAGGGTGTAACGTTGTCCACCCAGCTAATCAAGCCCGAACGAGGGCCAAGAGGAATGACAGAGTAATGACGAGCTCTGTACGTCTGGTTGTCGTTATTTTCCGAGTCACGTGCCATCATTGTATTTGTTATCGATAACAACTGCATTATTCGCTCGTCCAGGTGAAGATCTTCTAATCCTTTAAATAAATATGTGTACGCTTTACCATCAGAACCATAAAATATCAGTTTTTTAGGTCTCGTTTTGGTAGGTAAGATCGCCACGTTATTTTCAACAGCTCTTATTGTTATTCTGACGGCTCTCTGATTTGTGTGCACTCCTGGCATTGTTATCACAGTATTTTTTAATTCAGCTAAGATAGGACTAATATCACACATTTTCAATATGTATGATGTTCTCTTACTAACTTTCTGCTGGAGCTTTATTTGAAGCTGTTTTAAAGGTGTCCATGATTCTTGTGGTTTGTCAGGATTAATCGGGTTTTTTAATTTTTCAATTACATCCATAATGATAAAATGAAATTTAGTTTGAAACGAAACCTCGTGAGGTGTCTCTGGTTTCGCTGATGTTACTTGATGGAGTTGTTCTAAGACAAATACTATGGGTTCGAATATTATACGATGCTTTTCCTTAATCAATTTCTCCTTATCTTCCGCCGATAAGTGCGGATTATTTTTCACTTTTGGGATTTCTGTTTCTAACTGTGACAAACGTTTTGTGAAATCGGAATGATGCTGGACTAAGGTGCCGAGACATAATTCATCCCAAAGCAGATTTATTCGTTGCAGTTCTTTAACTAACAGTTTCACTTGTAGAATAGCCGTGGGAGCTTGGTTTGCTAACGTTTCAACCATGTCTAAGAAACAAGAATTCAGTTCATTGTTAGTTACTTTATCACTAGCTGCGTCGTCTATATCGACATTATCTTGACTTCCTTCTGCACCTTCACTCGTTAAGTAAGATCTGCCTACGTTCAACTCCATTAAATCTCTCTGTTCATTCTCTACAGCTCCTACGACGGCCGGGAATGTAATGAGGTGTGGTGTATCTTCAGCTAGTCTACACAATAAGTCAGATACACATTTTCTTACATATGTCTCCGGGTGATTAAGGCGTGAGAACAGTTGAGGAATTATGACTTTCCACGGTTGTGTCGGAGTGTTTGCCAATCCTGACTCCAACACAGTCTGCAGCTCCATAGCATGTTTGACGATCAAACGAAGGAGACGCAGAGTAGCATTGACTACCGCGTTTTCGCCACTGTGATTAATATAATCAGAAGAACATATTAGTTGCAAAAACTTAAAGTAAGCGTCGGCGGACAACTCAAAATATGAGAATACTCGTTTTTGTGCTTGGCGCCAGATGTCTACTAATAAGGCAAGATGTTCAGGGAAAGCATTGCTCAAAGACGGTACGGTGCGTAATTGACTCTCTATCATTTCAGATGTATTAATTTCATTCCAATCAATGTCTTCGTCGTCACACGTAGCTTTCGTTTTGGACAATATTTCACAAACAGCCTCAAAATCTTGGGGTGAACATCCGATCATAACACTTTCAATTTGAAGTTTATCATTTTCTGTTAATTGTTCCCGGGTTTTAGAACTAAATTCAACCATCTTTCGACCCCAACGGAAACACCACGCAGCAAAACTAGCCCAGGCTTTAGCCAATCCTGGGCACTGGTTTACTCCGAATTGTAGTAGTTTTCCTACAGCTGAATCTGATACCGGTATCACATTTTCTGAAATATTGTTATCTACCAATCCAATTTCCGGGAGAGCAGATATCAATTTTAATAAAGGTGTGTCAGTTTCTAAGATATTCTCACTTTCATTTTGTACCCATTTAGAGAGAGTGAGGAGTAACCTTGTACCTTTTTCCCGTAGTTCATACGTTTGTTCCCCCATTACCAGCCTCTGAGAAAACCCGAAGCATATACTAGCACACAGATTTACAGCACGTTTCCTAGTTTCTTCTTTCGAATAAGTTAACTTACAAAGTTCTCCCAGGGCTGTGGCATTGTTCAGAGTCCAGATTTCTAATTCGTATGTATTTGTGGACATCAACAGCATTTCACTTAAGTCTTCTAAATCAGTAACATTTCCTAAATTCATTTGAAATGCGGAATTTTGTCTAAAGTGTTTTAATAATTCTCTTTTTGCCATAAAGATATTAGAATTCTTCCTTGCACTTTTTATTACATCTAATCGTAAACATTCTACGAAATAGACATTTTCGTCTGTCATATTTATCTTTGTAAAATATTGATTCCACCATAAAATTCGGCTCAGATTTTTGAATTCTGTACCAAATTTATGATCTTTTACTGTGGATGGTTTGAATGGATTAGAAATCAGTTTTCCATTCCTGATAATATTTCTTAATCCGTTATTTGCTAACTGTAGCACGGCAACTTCTTTCAAGAAGTGAACAGTATTGGTTCTGGAAAATTCTTCAGCTGATGCCTTAAGCAGAACATCGCATTTCTGTAATAAACTATCGTGTTTTTCGTTATATTCATTGCTGTACAAAGTAATTGCTGTGCTAACCAAAGTTGCTTCTATCTTGTTCAACAGACCTTGATACGAACACACATTCTTTGATATTTCATTGGATTCAATATCAAGGATTTCCCAATTACATAGTTCTGATGGAATATCCATACCATCATCAAAGAATCTCAAAGTCGTAAAAGAAGACCAAGGTGAAATATGAGTTAGCTGGTCATTATCAATCCATTCCTGCATGTCCTCCCAACTCTGTATCTGCTTATAGCTGTCTATGACAAGTTCGTCTATAAATTTTGCACTTCTTGTGTCTATTTGAGATGGTATTTCAGCATCATTGGCATTATTTTGATTGTTGAAATTACAAACTTTTTTATAGAACTCAATTGCTATTTCGTGTCTGGAATTGGCTTGTTCAGCAGCTCCCTTTAACCAAAGCAACTTTTTGTCAAAAGTCTGTTTTATCCACACATATAAACCATGCAACACTTCTGGCTCTTCAATCTTTATCAAGGCTCGAGCAACACTCATTGTGATTGCTTCGACATCAATATTAGTATTACTTCTTGCGGCTGTATCTAATATTAATGACGCGTCATAAATCGCTGCCCCAAAATGCCCTGCGTATATGCTCACGGCCAATGCAGCAGGACGGACTCTGGTCAGCCACTCACGACATGTCGGCCAATTTGTGTGGAAAAATGTTCGCACAGGCTTAGCAACTGCTGGTAAAACTGTAGCAGTACCCTCAGCAGCATTGTAAATATATTTCTCCAAAAACATCATGAATTCTGTAATCCAGCGTGTTCTCACTTGCTCCGCTACAATAACATCTGTCAATTTGTTTTGTTCAGTTGCTCCATATTTGGATTCATGAGATGAAATTTCTCTTGCTATTCCTTTTAATGCTCCTTCTATTTTCATGAATGTTTCCTGTGGCTTGCCTAGAATAGTTCTGAGTTTTAGAGATACTGTAGTTTGAGCTACCTCGGATAGTGCCCAACCTAGACAAATAGATGAGAAGCTTGTAGAGCATTGCCGAAAGAATAAGAGATTATTTTCATCAATATCAGAACTTTGTAAAGGCCATGATGTCAAAAAAGTGTCTATCAAAGCTTTACTGTCAACAGGTGTGGATTGAAGGAGGCAATTCATAATTATCTTATAATGTTGATTTGACAAGTTGCCGAAAGAACCGCGCATGAGATATTCCTTGAATGAATTGGCCTTTGTATCAGCATTGAGCATGTTCAGGCTCATTTTTCGTGTGGTAAACACTTTCACAACTTGTTTATCTAGCTCCATCTGCACTACATCCCAAGGTAATTCAAATAACACATCTTTGCAAACATGAGATACTTTGTTATTTTGATTATCAATGTGCAATATACACAGCACAGCAATAGTTTTCAATATCATAACATTCCAAGTAAGTGTTTTATTTCTCAGCAACTGCTGAGTATTCTTCATAACAAGCAAGACTATATCTTCATCAAAACTGCATGCAAGTGATAACATATTAGTTGTCAATACTAAGAAATACTTTGACATGCTTACTATATGCAAATATTTGTCTAGTTGGCAGAATATATCTGATATCCAAGTCAAGATTAATATCAAAGTTTCTTTTGGAACATATTCATCTAGAACCATGCTTATTGTCTCAAGGACCACAGCTAAATGCCCTGAGGTAGGGCTGGAACTAGAAACATCGCCGAGACTAAGGTTAGATAGTCCAAATATATCACTCGCCCTTTGCTGTACATTAGTAACTAAGTCGCTTGAAGCAATGAAATGGTTATTCTTTTTACAGTGAGAATACAGTAAATATAATACACAATACTGTAAAGCTGGCTTCTGCTTTATGAGTGTTTCATCATGGGGAACCATTTTAATAGCAAGAAGTTCCAATATACTTGGTTGTAGAGCCCACATTCCAATTATAGAGTTACTAGCATTAGCAAGTTCTGATAAACATTGTAAATAAAAAATAACATTCTTTTCAGCATCATCTTTGGTCACATCTTCTGAATAATCTGGCTTTATAATTTGTATTTCAGGTATTATGACAGAGTAAGAATTCTGTATGTCAGTTAAAACATACTTGTAAGTTTCTTGTAGAAGTGGGATATTTTTCAGATTCAACAGGTTGTTGTACACTGACAGTACTGCTTCTAATATTATAGAGCTATCAGAATAGCGCAATGGACGCAGGTATGACTCAGGTCCAATAGTTTGTGTAATAAACTCAATGGGGAGGTTAGATGTTATCTCTCTTATAATTGTAGACACTAAATTAATCACACTGAGAACTACAGCTTCATCTCCTTGCAAGAAACAGGTCATTTCTTTAGCCACCAATGCAAAGAGAACTGGTGAACAAGAGGATGACTTAGCCTGTAAATATTTTAAAAGTAAGCAGATACATTCATTACCTGCCAAGATTAAATCTGATTCTGCATCGTCTTTTAAAGTTGTAGTCAAAACTTGTAGGATTTTTGTTAAAGCTTCACTGAGAAATGTCCATGATACCGATACTGATTGTGAGACAGTTGGGCTCAGTAGATTACCCAAACACTTAACAACAGTATTGAATACATTAAGAAATGATGTAATTTTCTGCATATTGTCTTCACTTGTAGTAGCCTCCTCTTGCCTGTCTTTGACATCTGAATGAATGTCCATGGAGTAAGCCACCATATCTTCCAGAAACTGATTTAATAAATTCACTGAGAATTCAATAGCCGCCTGCCAGTGGCGACTGAGTTTGTACAATGATATTAGCGCAAAATCCTTGATCTTCTTTGGCTGAGCACTGTCAACATGCCAGCCTACTAGAATGTCCACCGTGTCAACAAAATGAGTAGCAAAGTGTTCAGGGTATGAATTAGACAAAATAATCATAGTGTTTATAGCTGCCATGAAAACGTCAGCCGAATCAGTGCCTTCAATAATAGTCTGAAGCCTGTCCAAAGTGATCTCAGCAAAGTCAGATAGGCAGGATGTTTGATAGTCAAGCTGAAATGTTTCTGTAAATGAGAGAGTCAGAAAATGCTTAATTAATGAGTTGTTCACTGCATAAGTAGCACCAATCCAATCTAGATGTTTTCTGAAATCATGACCCATCACAAAACCAATCCTTCCAAGGACTGCAGCCGCCCCTTCCTTTGTTTCTGGACTGGGAGCGTCATATAACACATCAAGCAGTGATTCAACCAAAATATCATAAGATCTTCTGATGTAACGAGCGTTTTCTGGCAACATGACGGCATCTTGTAGCTTGCTACATATTACAAGTGATTTTTCCACATCAACTTCGGCACACAATCGACGCAGCAACTTGGAAATGCGCGGATCTTCGGGTAGATTAACAGCCAGTTCTGGTCGTTCGTAGAACTTGTTGTTGCTGCTCCCCTGAGACCAGGAATCGTTGGAGGACTGGTTTAACGATTCGTGATACTTGTAGGAAATGTCAGGCATTTCACGATCGCGCCGGGGCGGGAAACTACCTCGGCCCCTGCTTCCGCGTCCAGACGGTCTGAACTCGGTAACACGACCACGGGATCGGAATCTGCCATCTCTAGATGGACCTCCAAAAGACGAAGAAGCATCGTACGTACCAACATAACCTCTGACCTTATCGTCTGTGTTTTCTTGACCAATTTCGTCCCTATCCAGAACGTCAACACCCTCCGTTCCCTTTGGATTTTTTAGTTTAGTATTGGCAGTAGTGGATATCATTACTAAAAATTTTGTCGAATACGTAAATATAACCACACATGGCCGTAAAATTACGACAAAATATGGGCAAAACAGAACTTCGCCAACCAACAGTCACTAAATATCAATTCATAGACAAAATTTGTGGTGAAATTGTCACTCTCACTCTTGTCACTATGTGTCATTTATTTCGTCGGTAAACATTGACAATGAATACACACGTAACATTGACAAGCATGCACTTTTATTTTTCCGAACGAAAGTTTTTAAATATTAGCCGAGTGCTATAACATTAACAAATAAAGTTAAATGGTATAAGGCCGACTGGCCGAGTGTGATCATAGTAATTAAATGCTATGTTTATTACCCTTTTCTTTCGAAGAATTCCTTCTATTGAAGTCAACTCGACTGTTAAAAGTTGTTAGGTTCACAGAGAACATTTGTATTGGTAAGATTCCCATGGGCATGGGCTGGCAGGGAAAAGGGTCTGGTTCCATAGTCACGAGCGCACGCTCACAAAATGAGTGTACTAAGTCGGGCAGTCGCAAAGCCTTTATAAAGACAACGGACAAATTATTGTTCAAGTGAGGCCGCGAATCCTACTTCTTAATCCCACTAATTACTAATATTTTAAAAATGTGTTTGTAACTCTTCGCGCTCTAAACGGCTAAATGAACCTGGCAAAAATTGGTACCGGGATAGATTATAGTCTGGGCTAACTTTTTTCTCGGGAATAATTTCCCGTGAAAAGTGAAACAAGAACAGAATTCTGAATTCTATCTATCCATCAAGTGCGGAATTTTCAAAAACGAGGCGGTATAGTCGAAAGACTTTAGCTACCCCTAATCTGGCAAAGCTAGTAAAAAAAGTAAATGATCTGTCTTGAATTGAATTGTCAATGTCAAAATTGTTAGATCGTGCCGTCAAGTGCCACTGTGCTGCGTGAAATGTTTTGGACTTCAGACTGAGAAAATTATAATTGTTTATATGATGAAATGAATTCTTCTATTTAAGTACAAGACGCTAGTACTTACTTATTTTAAATTTGCTTTATTATAAGTTGATGTTATTAAATATACATGAAAATAAAGTATGAAGAATTCAAAGGCAACACGTGATTTCCACGGTAAGTTTCTATTTAAGATTCAATTAATTTAGTCTCCTTCGTAAATTATCACATGGACCTTACATCGTTTATTATATATTTCAGCATTGGAACTTCGAGTAACGGAGAACTGTGCGCCTTCTCACACAATATACTTCAAGGAACATTCAGTTAGAGAACATACAAAAGATAAACCACGAGGCCGAACTTTGTTGGTCGTTAATGTGCCGCCTTACGTTGATGAGAATGGTTTGATAAATGCATTCAAAGACGCAGGAACTATACAATCTGTACAGTTATATTTGAAACCCTCAACAGCTGAAATCAAAGATGTTCACAAATTCTTGCCGGACCCATTGGAAACCACATTTAAAGCTGCTTATTTAGTATTCAAAAAGGTTGCAGAATTAGATAAGGCTCTAAAACTAACAAAATTATGTCCATTAAACACAGAAAAACCAGACAAAGTTGGTGTTAGAAAATGGATTGAAGAGTACAATAGTACTATATTATTACCAAAAAAACTGAAGGAAAATATAGAAACTTTCATGAAAAAATTTGATGAGGAGTCTCAAAAACAAGATAAGAAAGAGAAAGAATTGGAAAATGAAGATGATGAGGGCTGGACCACAGTTACAAGGAAAGGAAAAGTACAAAGCTTTGCACGTTCTGAAAAAGTAGAAAATAAAATAATGCAAAAAGAACAAAAGAAACAAAAGCGAAAAGAATTGAAGAACTTTTACACTTTCCAAATCAGGGAAAGTAAAATGAAAGAAATTGTTGCACTACGGTACAAATTCGAGGAAGACAAAAAGAAAATAGCACAAATAAGGCAGACCCGTAGGTTTAAACCTTTTTAAAATAAAAGAAGTTGTATTATTACAGTATTTTATTTACAATATTTACATTAGGTACAATAATAATTCTTTGTAGTTCATATTACTTAGGTTTTCTAAAGGCAGAATGGGAAAGGATTCTAAGTCTAAGCCTAAGCTATGTTGGGAAATAGAAAGTGGTCGGAAACAAGTTACAGTTTATGATTATACATTATTCAGTTACATTCTAAGAGCTTTATAGCTCTAATGAAACATTTTTGTTTAAAAGACAGGTCGATTGAAAACTATTTTTGCTTGGATAAAGTCATGAACACCGTACCAGCAAAATAGTCCATCGCATTTAAAGATAACCACCAAAAGACTTGAGGAACAAGTTCATGATCATACTGTGTCCTAGGTGACGGTAGAAGGTAGACCATGATATATTATACTGAATGGTTAAGCAAGATGAGCACTCCACCGTTTATTGAATATGTATTATGCTTCTTTAGTTGTCATTGCTCTGCCTTGATTCTTTTAACTCATCTTTCCAACATATTTGTCAATTTAACAAAATCAAGCTGACCATATTCTTCAGCTTTTGCCTGTTGTCTCCATTTATACTCTGCCTATACTATATTGATATCCAGACATCCAGTTCTACTATAGGACTTGTCAGATCACTTGTTGATGAGTCTTTATGATGATTCTAAGTAGCCTGTTCTCGGGCAAAGTGTCCAGTGCAGCAAGTAAGTTGTTGATATTACCATATACACATCCATTAGCTAAAGCTACTTGAACAGCTTGGCCTATCCTGTCAAGACAGTCCTGTAAAATTATGATAATTTAGTAACCTTGCAATGTTATTTTTATATGGTATGGACGTTTAAACAGAACCACAGAATAAACTATTAGTACTATGTAACCAACGAAAGAAGCGCTCGTAGCCCTGCAGACTCAGTGTTCTGTAAACTATCACTGCAGTAAGCAACTTTCACTATGGCCAGTCCTTGGATGAGTGACCATCCATGTGATCGTTGTGACATTTATAGAGCATTTCCATGCTTCAGAAGGCATGTTAAGCTATTGGTCCCGCTTGCCAGTAAAATGGCAGTTGTTAAGCTAAGTTGAAGGCCTTTTAGGCAGCTTGAAAATTTTCAACAGCAGCCAGTCACAATCTGCACCTGTCTATCTCAACACGGCAATACGGCTCACCACCTATTACATGGGACAAAGTCTAAAGGTGAAATGTGGACGTATGTATGTAACCAACATACATACAATTTCACTACTATATCCTTACAAACATCCACCCTCTACATAATGTTATACAGCATGTTACAACTGCAAGACAACTAGATTATCCCTAGGACCTTTTTTTTATCAGGCAAGCTTGTCTGCCACCTTAGTGGTATAAAAAACATGGACATCCCCACAAAATAAAACAGGGTCTGTGCCCCATTATTCTAATGTAATGACTGCATTTATTGAGTCTGGTATGAATCAAGATAAGTATATCATGGTAAACTTCAATAGTTGAAAATAAGTAGGCATCATAATTACCTGTAATCTTTGATTGTGTTGCAACTTTTCTCCTCTTTCTAAGATATTGTGTGCATATACTTGGACCAGTGGTGCAAGCGCAGCTAAATGTTGTGCATTGACAGCTGTGGGAGGCCCATGAGTTCTTCGGCCAGCTCTCAAACTATGTAGTACACCCAAATGCAATTTAATGTACAACTCTGACTCTGTTAAAGATTTGTTATTGATTTTGACTTTAGGCTTCTCTTTTTCAAATTCATATTTAATTTTTTTTGGAGGCACTGGAATCTCTACCATCTCTGCATCTGTAAAAATATGTCAAAGAATACTTTTTGCTGCTTGGTCAAACAAGAGTAATATTAGTATTATTTTTGCAAAAATTCTTTTCATGTTTTTCCGAATATGGCAGATAATTTTATAAGTGAATTTGTAGAGGTAGGTATATTTAACTATTTATGACCAACCTGTCTCTAACTAAATAAGGCTCTTAAATATATGATGCTCGGTTTAGCTAAGATATGCTTAAAATTTTTCAATATGCAGACACTTAAGGTAATTGACATTCTGTACAAACATTCATACCATCATCAATGTACAGTGGAGCCAGAGCACACCAGTGTATAAGCCCTGCTAACGGAGTCACTGCGGCCATTGGTATAGAACCACTTGGTAATGCAGCTGGGTTTAGTTGTGCCGACATGCATAGAGTCGGGTTTGAATACACCTGCAATGAAATATATAGGGTTGTTTGGTATCATGGTTATTTAAAATATTATGAAATATATAAAATCTGCTTCGAATTTAAAGAATACTACCAATATCAAAAATAAAATACTACTCCGGCCAAAGCTACAAAGACTTCCATCCAGATAAGAGTTTGGAAGCAACTTAGAAAGCACTAAGAAGATCTAATCATTAACTAATTAATAGACTCTGATTAACTACCCATGAAGTGATGACTTCCAACAAATTCTGGGGTGGCAATGTCTTAGCTCCTTGCATGTCATGCATGTACAGCTCTGTAACAGCTGTGATGAAGTTGGAAACAAACTGTGGCGCTGTGTTCGCTAATGATTTGAGTGCTGCTTGATTTGATGTGTTTAGATTGAAGTGGTCTCTGATCACATTCTCCACCAGTTGAAGAGATTGGGGTGATGAACAACCCATTTGCTGCAGCCATACTCCTACTGCCAACAATACCTGAAAGTGCAAAGTATATTTTATTGAAAACTAGCTGATGCGCGCGGCTTCGCCCGCGTGAAATTTGGTTCCCGTTCCCGCTTCCCGTTGGAACATTTTCCCGGGATAAAAAATAGCCTATGTGTTATTCCAGACTATACTCTATCCCTGTACCAAATTTCAGCCAGATCCATTCAGCCGTTAGAGCGTGATTGAGTAACAAACATCCAAACATCTAAACATCCAAACATCTTCACAAACTTTCACATTTATAATATTAGTAGGATTCATACAAATTTTGAAATTCTTTAACACAAACACAAAATAACTAAAAATTGTAATGTTTTGATTGAACAATAAATTATGATAATGTTATGTTATGTTATTAGGGAATATATTTGTTATAAGTATCCTCTATTAAAATGTTACATAGAATAAAAGTAACTCACCGGTGTACTAGGTACAGGAACTGGTGTGTTTAACGGAGGTACATGCGTACTTGAAGCTGAAACAGCCATGCTGGCCAGTATGCTAAGTATTTTTAATCTCCTTTGACTTTCCATGCCTCCAAACAATGATAAAAATACAGTATTCTTTGTAGTTTCATTCGTACAACTCGATAGATATTCACACATAATTTCTATGAGCTGCAGCTCCTGCAGAGGAGTCAGCCCTCCGCCTCTACGGCCTCCGCGACGGTCGGCTTCGCAAAATACGAATTCAGAAATTAAATCCATGGCTATATCAAGTTGCTTATTAGAAGGTGCCGCTCGGCCAACCAATAAAAGTTCTAAAAAATAAAATAATTAATGAGAAATGAGTTCAAAAGAGAAAATAATAAAGTGTTTTAATACATTCTGTACAGTACCTATCCTGTTAAGCGCTTCCCTGGCGCTAGCAGGAAATTCATATTTTCGTATCGAATTTTTAAAATCAGATACAGACATTCCTGAAAGCAAGGAATCAATGATTTTTAATTATATACTACTGATTACAGCCGGGATACGAAAACGGGACGCTGCGCTTGCTTGTCCTGTCCACAGCACAGCAAAAAGATGTAACAGTTAAGTTCACACTACGTTTGCACAGCAGCACAGAAAGACCACCACAACCAAAGAGAATACAATACTACGACCACAACTAGTGTTGCCGCTCGATAGTTGACTATTGATATTATATCGATAGGCTATCGATAGTCGACTATTGTTAGCCTATCGATAGTTCTATCGATAGTATCGATGGTGTCGATACTATCGATTGTATCGATAGCACCATTAGCATAAATACTATCGACACACTGTAATACTATCGATAGAATCGATAGAATCGTTTTTCAATACTCAATGTACTATCGATAATATCGATAGTATCAATACTATTGATGCTGAACATTGCAATGACAATCGATAGTGTCGATAGTATCGATAATATCGATAGTTTTGTTTTATCGATAGTGACCTTTCCTTCAATAGTATTGGTTGGAGTCTGTAGTCTAAAACAGGGCTTCCTAAACTTTTAAGGTTACGGAACACCAAGCAAATATGGTTTATTCTACGGAACCCCATAAAAGGTTATAGCAAACTAGCAAGTTAGACAATGTCCGCGGTTTCACCTGCGTGAATTCCTGTTACCGTTCCCGCTTCCCATGGAAACGTTTTCCCGGGATAAAAAAGCTTTTTTATTAAGCTCATCAAATTGACTGATGGAAGCCATAGCGACATTTAACGATTGCGGGCCATTCTCACAGTCCGTAAGACTTCTGACAGTGGTCCTCAGGTTGGCGACCCTGTGATGTTCCTTTTGACGCTCCGCTTGAAGAACCCGGGATTGTAAGAGGAGAGAAGTACGTGCGCGAGCAGGTCGTTTCAAACTTTTATAGATCGACAGAGGAACGATCTTTTGAATCGCTCAGTTCTGGCGAAGTACTCTCCGCTGTAAGAGCGTTACCTACATTTGGCTGGCATGCATAATTTCAGGATCGAAAATGGGAGGGCAGGATTAGGTTGAAGAGCTCTATTGAGAGCTAGGCTAAGCTAATAAATATCTCATTTTTTTTTTGTTTTTTGAAATGTACGCTTTTGTTACTGCAGCTGGCAGAAATAAATTGTTTTTCTTTCTTTCTATCTAAATAGCCTATGTCTTATTCCAGACCAGAACCCCTCAGGGATCAGGGGATAAGTGTTACTTCTTCACGGAGCTAACGCAACACCCTTTGGGCACAGTAAATTTGGCTTTTTCAATTAGCTCCCTTAAATCAAATATCTTTGGAATTAACTAAAAGGCCACATTAGAAGGGAGGGCATAACGGTAATCCCTTCTTTGAGCAGCCCGCCTGGCGCAGTACCTCCGCTCTGCAGAAGACAGCGGTAATAGTAACCGGGCTTCGTGTTGGGTTGTGTTCTCTGTCGGTGAGCAGGTTTCCAGAGCTCATTGGGGTGGTTATATGCGGGTGATGGTGAGACCAGAGGCTTGTCTGCTTTCATTAGCTGGTATGGGCGCGGAACATTCGTACGGCGCGGTGGTCAGGGAAGCCCGGTGAAACGGTTGACCACAGGGCCCCCGCAGGCTGCACGGGACCCAAACCTGAGAATTAATTTATCTCCGACCCAGGGGGCTGAAACAGCAGCCTGTGTAAAGTCCCTGGTGCTGTGGTCGTGCCGGAGGAGGATAACCGGAGTGGACGCGGCCACTGCATTAGAGGGGACTGGAGGCCCTTTCGTACGCCATGCCAATCTACCGCATCACACGTGCCGGCTTTTGGGAGTGCAGTAACCTCGCTTTGTATCTTGCGCCACCGGTACACACCCTTCTTAAATTCCCGTTTTCTCAACACCATGGCAAGGAAAAAGAAAAATATGAAACGTTTTACAGAGGCATTGTCGTCCACACTTCAAATGGACTTTTGTCACATCAGAGACATACACAAGAACATCAACCACCTGGAATCTGCGCAGCCGATCCTATTTATTTTGACGGAGACGCAAATCTCCTGCCCGGACTTAATGTTCCTTGGCTACAAGCTGGAGTACAGCTTTAGGTGAAAAGCTGGGGTGTGTTTGTATAATATTTACCTTGAAGACAGGGATCGGATCGGATCGGATCTACTAGTACGCGTGTTTGTACAGGTATCACAGCGATGATACGGACTGGTGGACTGCCTTTCTGGGAGTCGTGAATTGTGGTCGCTTGCCAAAACTGCCTAGAGAAACAATTGTCGGTCGGGTTTGCCACCCCTAATTAAACCGGATGGTAGACTGGCTCAGAGTGCCAAGGAGAAGTTGGGTTTTCTCTCTACCTCCAACTCGAATATGAACGACGTGGGTTCTTCGCCGACAGGCATACCCTGGTGTTGCACTTCCATTCCAGAAATTAAATTTAGTTAGCGGGACGTTAGGCGGGAGCTTCAATCCGTGATCCCGTTCATAAGTCGAGTGGGCCAGATGGCATACCTGCGGTGGTAGTTTGGTCCTGAGTTGTGTCCGGCGCTACATACTCGTCTTTTCATACTTTCATATTCTATAAAAAAGTCTCAGCTTCGTGGAAGATCGCGCACGTGCATCCTTTTCCCAAGAAGGGTGATAGAACCGACCCGGCCAATTACAGGCCTATAGCTGTTACCTCCCTTTTATCTTAGGTTGTTCCTTTTATCTGAGGTACCTTGAAAAACACGACCTGCTCAGTGACTGGCAATACGGTTTCTGTCACGGTCGCTCGACTGGCGGTCTTGTATGGCCGTACTTGCGACTTATAAAGAAGCAGTGTTTGCGCCGCAGTAAAGTACCGCCGCGCCCTGTACAGTACATTGTTTTTCTCTGTTTTTATTATTTTTTATAAAAGGTTACTGTTGTTTGGTCTATGTGCGCTGTGATCTAAAATAAAAATTATTTTCTTTCTTTCTTTCATCTTATTTCCCTGCTGAGCACTCCGAGCTTCCTGGACGCCAGCTTAGCCTTGCCCTCCAAGTGACTGCGGAACTGCACGTCACTGGAGATGTCAACACCAAGTATCCCTATACTTTCAGAGATGGTGAGAGATGTGCCCTGAAATGGCAGCGCCACAGTGAATGGGTTTTTTTTTGCAGTGAACACACAAACTTGTGTCTTGGTAGGGTTGAATTGGACAAGATTTTGTCCACCCCAATCGGACACTGTAGTGAGAGTAGCCTTGATTTCAGACATAAGTTGTTCACGGCTTTCTTCCACTGCAACCCGAGAGATACCGGGACGGCCCGCGTAATAAGTGTCACCCGTACTGTTGTCCGCATAACAATGAATGCCGTCAATTAGACAACATGTCATTGATATGCAGCAGAAACAAAGTAGGGGACAACACTGAGCCTTGTGGTACTCCAGCGTTTATGGCCATGCAGTCAGAACAGCTGCCGTCAACGACGGCCCTAATGCTTCTGCCGGCCAAAAAGCTGGACACCCATCCGCATAAACTCTCGGGCAGTCCATAGGAGGGCAATTTCGTAAGAAGACCACGGTGCAAATAAATAAATACATACGTACGGTGCATAAAAATAATACTATTGAATCACAGGCTGCTATAGATTGCGCAAAAATATAGATAGTATCGATACTACCGATAGTATTAAAAATTGTTATATAATACTATCGATAGTATTAATAATATCGATAGTAAATTTGATATTGAACTTCGATACTATCGGTACTATCGAAAATATCGATACTATCGATAGACCAATCGATATTATAGATTATTTTCGAGGTCAACTATCGATAGTCAAACTATCGATATTGCGGCAACACTAACCACAACATTACAATACCATCACACTGACACCTTGACTTGACAGTTGAGCTTACAAATGACATGCCACTAAGCTTTTTTTCTGGCCTTGGTCTTTAATAGGCTCCCGAGATGATCATGCCTTGCAATTATTGTCAATCACGTTAAATATGAATGGAAGTTGCTATAGTGTGCGTGATTGCTTTGCATGAGTGTGTGCATCGACGTATACGTGCACATGAAATTCTACGTTATTGACAATTGCCAATTGATCATGTCAGGACCCCCATGGGCTCCCGACCCAACACGGGTCAATATATTGAGTCAAGTCTGATATTTATGAATGGAAGTTGTTTCAGAGTGAGTGATTTCTTTGCATGTGTGTGTGCATCCATGTATATGTACACATGATATTGACGAGGCATGACAATTGCCAATTGATCGTGTCGGGACCACAGACTTACAATAAGTAGGGGACCCTATTAGAGCACGAGGACTAGGACTGATTAATACAAAATGAAGATATTAACAAAATATAAGACTAGGCTGTATAGCTAAAATAGCCTTTGCCTATCCGAAAATGGATAAATAAACTACTACTTCTACTGTGTCACTGTCAGTGTCACTCAAATCAACCTTCAAGCTACCGCTACGAGTGCTACGACACGTTTGTTTGCGCCGCTTGCGAATTTCTCTGACTGCTGACTGAACTGAAAGTTTACGTTCGGGTTTTGTGTTGAAGAAAGTGTATATTTACTCGAAAAATACTACTTACTATATTATTGTTTTACCTAAACATGGAAATCCTTGTTGCCAATGTAGACCATATAAAATTTGATATAGATTACGCATTGGAAGAACAGTATGGAGCCCTACCATTACCTTTCCAGGGCATGGACAGTACGTCTTTTCCATTTCCATTATTGATAATATCCTCGCCCTATGGACCAGTTCCTACAATTTGTCTCATGGGACTTTCAACACATTTTCGGTACAATGACATGACAATGTATCGATATTTTACGGCAGTGTATTTGTTATTTCTATAATTACAGAATCGACGGCTGCTGTTTGTGAGTTTTTTAGTCAGCCTGGAGGCTGTGGTAATGGACCTCAGTGCCCCTACAGACATGTTAGAGGAGACCGTACTGTTGTCTGTAAGCATTGGCTCAGAGGATTGTGCAAGAAAGGCGATCAATGCGAGTTCCTTCACGAGTATGACATGTCCAAGATGCCCGAGTGCTACTTTTATGCAAGATTCAATGCATGTCATAATAAAGAGTGTCCATTCTTGCATATCGATCCCGAGAGCAAGATTAAAGATTGCCCTTGGTATGTAGAAGTTGTTATGATGTAGACTTAAAACTCAGTTTTGTTTTACTTAGCGAATGTACTTTTGATAATCGCTGTTGTTGTTGTAGAGTTGTATTTTGTGTCACCTGATAGGTGACAAGCCGATATCGGTGTTGAAAAGGACAGGTTGTGGCTGCCTACTGTTAAAGTTTGTCAAACTGTCCCTAGGACATTAACTTGGCTTAACGCCTTGTCTGTTTAGACACGGATCCGTGCACACTATTAACCCGGAAACGTCATAAGGACGGCCCACGTGGTGTACGCAGGAGCGGTTAAAGAGCATGTTACTGGCAGCCTGTATCCTCCACCCATCTCAGGATTAAAACTAGCATAAGATGCTTAATGCAAAGAACGAATACAGATTATGGAGGAATATGAAGCTATTGCTTATATTCACTGAATATCATGTAAATTCAGGTAGGAAGGTACCTTTACCTACTAACTACCTGCCCCACATCCCTCTCGTTGACTTTATAGGCATTCTGCAATGAGTTTCCACTATGCAATGTCTGATTCCATTAGTGATAGACTACTCTTTTTCATTTTAAGGTATGACCGAGGCTTCTGCCGCCATGGGCCTCATTGCCGTCACCGACATGTACGACGAGTCCTCTGCATGAACTACCTTACAGGCTTCTGTCCTGATGGTTCAACTTGCAAGTATATGCATCCTCGATTCGAGTTGCCTGCACCTCCCGAGCAAACTAAGGATGCTAAGAGATTGCCTGTATGTCATTATTGCTCTGAAGTTGGGCACAAAGCTTCAAATTGTAACAAGATACCTCCTGAGGTTAGTCAATTTTGGCTATTTTTTTATGTTACATAGGTGTTGAAAACTCGAAAATAAATAATAATCATCCCCTTCTCTTTTCAGCAAAGGGAGGCAGCCCAACGTCAAGAAGAGGCCAGATATCGTGCCTTAGGGTATATCAAACCAGCACCAGTTCCTGAAGGCGAGGAAGGTCCTGTGCAAAGAATGCCCCGTGTAGGCCACAAACCTTTAGAAGAAGTTACATGTTTCAAGTGTGGTACCAAAGGGCATTATGCCAATAAGTGTCCAAAAGGTCACCTTGCATTTCTCTCCAGCCAGTCTGGGCAACATAATCATAATCAAAATAACCAAAATAATGTGTTCAAAAAGCCCAACTAGTATAAATATGTGAAGCCCTCGGAAGAGAGGCTTCAAAGTGGACTTGGTGTAAATAAGTGAAATTATCTGACTAGGATTATTAGTGTGTGACAGTTTGAAAAACAAGAATTTGTGTAAATATCGAAATTAATGTATTAAAATATTGATAATGTAGCAATTGATGTTCAAATCACCCATTGTATCACCCCTTGCTTTCTAAGAAATGCTCTTTGTTTTTTATTTAGCCTTATGTTCACATGCCCTTGTGTAGATGTATAAATATTTGGTTCTCACTCTAATGGCTAAAACAAATCCGGGTGGAATTTCGTACAATGAAACTGGCCGTTTCTTATGTACGATATGAGCCAAAACCTTCTCAGAAAATTGGTTGCGATTGTTACGAAGACGTTGACGCACGACTGGTCGCCGGCGTTGCTTAGATTCTATTTCAACGCGTTTCTGTTGACCCTCCCAGGGCAAAGTTATCTGGTCAGGTGGGGGAAAGCCAAAGATAAAACATGTAATGCATGTGGAATGTGGAGAAGCAATTGGAACTGCTAGGCACCTGCTGGGGGTTGTAGGACGCTATTAGACCGTGGTCATTACTCAAGTCGACATGATAGGGTAGGGATTGGAAATCGTAGGTACGAGAGGCGGTCAGTTTGGCGGTAGCTAGAGCGAAAAGGGATTAACCACAAACTCAAGAAATGACATTGCGTTTGTAAAGGAAGGCAAAGAAAGTATACCTCAAAAGCCATATTCAGTTTAGATGGCTGCCGCCGATTGGACCATACTCGCAGACACGTATGAAAAACACTACAAAATCCCGGAGGATGTATGTGCCTCACCATAAAGACCCGACATATTCCTGTTTTCTAGGATAAATAGGCGTGCTTGTGGAGCTTACGGTGCCGTGGGAGACCAACATACCGAAAGACCACGCCATGAAGATAAATAAATACTTTGACTTGACCAATGAGTAGGTAAACCAACCAAAAATGGCTAGGTATGTGGTTAAACTCTATGCCGTGGAAGTAGGAGCAAGGGGAATTCCAGCTTAATCCCTGTATAATTTATTTAAAGACCTTGGATTGCCAAGAGCTTCAGTAAGCTCTTTACTAAAACGAATATCCAAATCGGCATTGATAGGATCTTACCAAATCTGGTTGGGCAGGGGAGGGAACATTGCTGACAGTGGAAGGTGATCGTTCATGCACAGTAAGGTGGCCACCCTAAACCTACTCAAATGGGTCGCAAGTCCCAGACGCCGTCGCTCGGTGTGTTCCCCCCTGTGCCACGCTATGGACCCGGCACGGCACCCGCACGGAGGATCCATGGAATGCTAAGATTATGGTCTCTAACTGTGGAGAGTTATATCGATGTACGAAATTCCAGATTTGTAGGTACCTGCCTCATGGTGCACTGACCGAATCGCTGAAAAGCGCCCGAAAAATAGCCTTATGTAGGCCGCTGCTGCCATAATGCTATTCTTCGAGCGCTTTTCTTAACTCCCTACAAATTATTTCCATCCCCCCCCAGCTCGACTCACTCCCATCGGGGGCGGGGCTGGCTTTGTATCATAATATCCCCCCCTTCTGGGGCTGGTAAACAATATACAATACCTATGTACTGTGCATCCAACTTTTAGATCAAATAGTAGGGAAGCTGTTCACCATTCGTACGGATTTTTGTTTTTATTTTTTTTCGCCACGACTATAGGTAAGTCAGAATTGCCTCGTTTATATCCCTAAATGTAGAAAATATATTATAGTTAGTTACAAAATTTTCTGAAACTATTATGTCAAACGGTTAAGGGACTATAGCAATTTTTCGACGATAAGATATTTGTACGAACGCGCCCCATGAATGGGGTACTTCCGTACAGTAGGTGGGGTACTTTCATACGCGTGGGGTAGATTCATACATGGTAAATAAAAAACCCATTAATCTCCCAAAAATGTATTAAATTGATAAGAAAATTTGTTTATCACAGAACTATCTTAATGACATTTAACTTGACTCCTAATCAAAATATGTTCTTTAGAAAAATAACAAAAAAAATCGGTTTAAACTGTAAGTAAGTAATTACACATTTTGGTTGTCACTTTCGAGCTTAAGGCAAATTAAATTATTTAAATTAATCATAAAGTCTAGTCGTTCTAGATGTGCCGAGTGGTTACGGAGGACCTGGGGACATAGTATAATAAACCAAGTGTGTAGCGTAGGTACACACTTTGTTTATTAGACTAGTCTCCTTTTGTGTTTGTAGTTTCATTCTATGTAATGAAAAAGGAATTATCATGATGAACCCGATTTCTTCCGAAGATAAAACACGTTCGGTCCTATTTGCAAATTTCATAACTGAGTGTACTTTACTCGACAATAAATAACAGCGGCCTAAGGTGTTTCAAATTTTACCAAAACATAACGATATCTTTCATTTCCTGATATCACATTTAAATTAATTGTGCATTATCCAGTACCTTAATTTTATTTTCTTTAATTATTGGTTGGTAATTAAGTTCCTGCAAACTAGATACTTTATTACTTCATCTTTCTTTACTATATTATTCATATTTTTTTATATATTTTATCAATTAGAAGATTCGATTTTTGTTTTATTATTCATTTTTCCAGGCTCTCTGCATAATATGAAATTCATTTGATTTTCTTCCTCTTTTGATTTTTCTGTTTTTAAGGAATATGGAATATATGTAAATTTAAATCATTTTTTATTCGTTCTCATCCATTTAATAGCTACGCTTATCTTTTCTTATTATCTGTACCATGAACCTGCGATTTGATATCAATTATAACATTTACTAACTAAAAAGTATATTGCTGATCGTTATAAATTAAAAAATACGTAATTATTGTAACGTATCATAATTTTAAAAAATACAATCTTAAATTTATTAAAAAATAAAATTTATGTGAGTGTTTGTGGTTAAAAAGACCTAAAGGGGAGCATTCGAACGCGTACGAATGCGCCCCCTGTAGAAATGCCCGAATGTGCCCCAGGCCTTGACTAAATATAAATTACAGTTGTATACAAAATCAATGTTAGTAAAAGAAATATAACAATGAAAACTCAAAATTAAACAATGCGAACATTAATGAATCCTGACTATTTAAAAAAAAAACGTAATAAATTTACTTGCCAGCACGATTTTATTACTTCAGTAAAAATTTTACTTTTCTAGTGCGAAAACACGTTACGTCTTATTGCCTCACACAGTGGCGCGATTGGCACGATACTTTGCTAGCAACGTGGCAGACGGTATGTCTATATACACATGCAAAGGCGCGTTTATATGTCACTTAGTATTTTTGTTATACTCAATGTATGAATGTGCCCCACGTACGAATGGTGAACAGTTTCCCCTAAGTATTAGAGAGAAATGGAATAAAAAAATCGAAAAGTGGTTAAATATGGTAACATGTCACTATACCATCTAGGGCCTGCTTCTGTAAGGACCGCGAGCAACAAAACGGCGTCCTCAGACAGGCTCATGGAGGCAGATAGTCTTGGGCGAAGACAGGTCTACGGCGCCCTTGCCGCAGACCGCAAAGTTTGGGTGGGAGATTAATCTACCGCTTCCTACCTGCCACCTCTTCTATGAGAATGGGCCCTTGTAGAAACACGCGGCGGCGTCTCATTAACTCCTGCTGATAATCATGGCTCGCACCATGGTCTCCAGCGAAAGTGCACCTCCGGACTTGCTACAAAAACAACTCTGTGGCTCCTCTCCAGACACTCGTCCATGACTTCTGACAACTCGTCTGAGCGCCCCGACAGGGAGTGCTAGATCCCCTTGTTAGGCAGAGAGTGCACTTATTTGCCCAGCCCCCTTTGCGTTTAAGGTTCAAACTTCGGAAATGGTGTCAGAAGTTCCATCGGTTATCGAGTACGAGCGCCAGAAACTTCATCGAGGGGCGCGATACTTGTGTCCTAATTTTGTTAGGCGACCCCTTCGCCTCGGATTTGTGAAGGGCAACCATCAGACCTAGCCACCGTATTCGACCCACGACTTGAGCAACACCTGCAAAGGCCTTTGCTTCTCTTATTTAGTACCATCGCCGTAACGACGGTGTCATCAGTGTAGTAGAGGCGGCGTAAGGCGTGGGCGACGTGGGCCACCGCCCACGGCCTCGCGGTACAAGGGGCCTCGCGCCTCAAAAATGTTTATGCATTGCTTCAAAGCGAGAATAAAATAAAAAAATATATAAATTAATTTTGCTGTGAATATTATGTATGATGATAAAAGTTAGTTTTTGTATATATCATAGTTATAATAAATACAAAAACTAACTTATAAAAACAAAAGTGGTAAAATGTAGACAAAAAATAGAGATTGTAGACAAAAAATTAGCGTTAAAACAAGAAAACACGAGAAAATTGCAGGCTATCCCTTTTTTAATGTACTTTTCCATGCATTGAAATCAGTTTTTGTCAAATATTTTTTTAAAATTGAAGTCTAATCAAAATTGTATCTCTGTGTTTTCGACTACAATTGTTAAGATAAACACATTGGCATCATTAGTTTTTGTAAAAACAGTAAAAAGAATTTCAAGATTCCTATGTCCACCGATTTGTATGAATCGATCCACTGTACGCCGCCGATCAATGCAGGGAATCCCTTGTTTTATTCCTTCCGGACTGTTGGTTCCACTGCTAAGTTCCACTAAGGGGTCCAACAGGATTTACAAATACTCGTGGACCCATTTAGGAACCAACAATTTATGTTATATCCTGGATTTTTGGGACGAGTGACCACAATCACCACATTTGACGTAAACCTCTGTGGTTAATTTTTTTTTCCTTATGGCGAGACTATTATTATTGGCGCAGGGCCTCGCGAAATCTGTCTCGCCTAAAATCGCCTACAATAAATAAAAATATAGAACAGAAACGATTCAATTAACATATATGTACAGTACATCAAAATAATCAAACAAAATTAGAATTACATAAACTTAAAAAAATTGTAGCTTAAAATAAACAAAAATATATAACAAAGACAATGAAATTAAAACTATGTACATTCAATAATCAAAGAAAATTAGAAATATGTAGACAAAAATTAGCGTTAAAATTAGAAAACACGAGAAAATCGCAAGCTATCCCTTTTTAATGTACTTTTCCATGCATTGAAATCAGTCTTTGTCGAATATTTTTTAAAATTGAAGTCTAATCAAAATTGTGTCTAAATGTTCTCGACTACAATTATTAAGATAAACACATTGGCATCATTAGTTATTGTAAAAAAAAAAATTAAAAAATAAAACCGAGTTCATACAAATCCTTAAAAATAAAATTTACTTAGGACAAAATAATTATGTAGGTAAGTATTTTGATTTACCAGATTTTATTCAATACCTATCATATTGAAGTCTGCGCCAAGTAAACCCATAGGTTTAGGTAGATATTATTAATGGCACCAACTTCAATATTATATTGAATAAAATCTGATAAATCAAAACATATTACTTTGTGCTAAGTAAATTTTATTTTTAAGGATTTGTATGAAGTTGGTTCTATTTTTTGTAAAAATGTTTTTATTGGTTAAGTGACAGGTGGACCGAAAAGTATATCTATCTATGTGTTAAGTTCTCATCAATACAAATCATTCAAGCCGAAACACAAGGTAACCGCTGTAATTCCCTCGACTGTCTTTCGGTTCCATCATTAGATCGACTCCAGACCTTCATTAAATTGTAGTACATTAAGGCACTTAATCAAAAACTTAACAAACGCACTAGTTGTCCCTACAATTTTCGGTGGTTGCCCTCGATTTCTCCTGGATCCCAGCATCAGATCCTGATACCCTGGATATGGGACCACCTCAGAAGTAGCCTCATTCAAACAAAAAAAAATCTAAATCCCTCCATAATTGGTGCCGCTATCGCGTAACATACAAACAAAAAAAAATAGCGTACGAATTGAGAACCTCCTCCTTTTTTGAAGTCGGTTAAAAACAGTAAAAAGTATTCCTTCCGGACTGTTGGTTCGACTGCTAAGTTCCACTAAGGGGTCCAACAGGATTTACAAATACTCGTGGACCCCTTTAGGTAGTGGAACCAACAATATTATATGTTTTATCCAGGATTTTTTGGGACGAGCGACCCCACTCACATTTGACGTTAACCTCTGTGGTAAATTTTTTTTTTTCCTTATGGCGATACTATTATTATTGGCGCAGGGCCTCGCGAAATCTGTCTTGCCCACACCGAATTTAGGTCTTGCCCCGCCACTGAGTGTAGCCCATGTGATGTTCCACAGAAGCGGTCCTAGGACCGATCCCTGTGGACAGGGTTGCCAACCGTCCCGCTATACGCGGGACGTCCCGTTTCTGAGACCTATAACAAGACGTCCCGCTCAGGGTGTCAGCGGGACGCGTAATATCCCGCTTTTCTTGATCCAGCAACGAACGTTTACGTTTACAGTATTTCTAGCGCTACTGCATCAAATCACGGAAATGTGAAGTTATTTCCAAGAGGGTATTCGCACATGTTTGCTTGATTTCTATGAAGACCCCAACGAGAACGCGATAGATATATACAATAACATTAAGGCCGTTCATAGGGCTAACGACCTTGACCATACAAAACACGCGTCCGTCAAGCTAGGAAATGTTGTATTTTAGAGCTTATTTTTGTTGTAACAAGATCTTACTTATTCAAAATCGAAGAAAACCAAATGATAGATGTATATTTTCTTTTTAAGTGGGCATATTTTTTTCTTTCGCGTCGATAAAAATTGAAGTCATAAAATGCATTCATCTAAAAATTTGGGGCTGACTTTATGATCGTTTTAGAAACTAGTATTTACAACAAAAGCATATTTTGACACACATCTTAAAGAAATTTTGGCTAGATTAAAAAAAAATTTGGCTATAATTTCTGTCTACTTATCCAGACAAAAATGCTTTTATTTGCACCTCTTTTTCGTCGAAACCAGGCCCCTTTTGATTTGCGTAACGCATCTGCGTATTCCGTTAATAATGCTATTTAATGTTAATTTCGGGAGAAAATGATTCCGTTGATGCTCAGTACACACATTTTGCATGATGCTGTTGCGCATGCTGCTTTTTGACAGCTTTTTAAAAAAAATCAGAACAGTAGCATGCGTTTGGAGAAAGAAAATGCGTTGTCGTGTAAAACTTTCAACATAGTAAAAAGCGTACGGAAATTATATTTAAACTAAATGATGCTTGCGGCTTTGCCCGCCTGAAATTCAGTACCCGTTCCCGCTTTCCGCGGGAACATATTCCCGGGATGAAAAGTAGCCTATCTGTTATTCCAGACTATAAGCTATCTTTGTACCAAATTTCAGCCCAATCCATTCAGCCGTGAGAGCGTGATTGAGTAACAAACATCCAAACATCTAAACATCCAAACATCTGTATTAGGATAGGATTAAACGGTTTTTTAGTAAATGTTGACTATTATTTTACTAACAAGTTAAATTTTACCTTTTCATCCTAATTTGCAAAGTAAAGTTCACGTTTTTTAGTATTCTAAACAAAATTCATAAGATCCCGCTTTTTAAATCTTTGTCCCGCATTTGAAATCAACATTTCCCGCAAATTCGCATTTTGAAGTTGGCAAGCCTACCTGTGGAGCACACGACACTTCTCGCCGACCCAGCTTAAGCCAGTTGGGATAAGATATGGTCGACAAACCAACGGAGGCAAGGAGGCCCTTTATTATAAGTGAGTATCTCCCTAATGAAATTCCAGGGCAAAGTGTTGAAGTCGTTGGCGATGTCTAGAGGCACCGCTATCACCATCACCACCTCGCCTTGCGAATTCATTTCCTTTGTCACGTTCACGATGGAACGCTCTCGACTGGCGTCGGCCGAAACCAAACTGGTTAACCGCCAGATCTGACGCGAGTGACGTGTCCGACGAGGCGCTCTGCAAGAATACGAAGTATTTCAAAATACTCGCACAATTAGTCGAGCAACACGATCGGCCGGTACCCGGGTTGTGATTCCGCCGGCTGGCCCCACCTTTCCGGTCAGTACCCGTTTCCGCGTTTTCCATGAAACCGGTCTCTTTCGAGGTATGCCCTGTAAAGACCTACAGTCGAGGCCCAAGTTCCGTAAGAGCCAGACCCATACTCGGTCTGGTATGCAGTCAGGTCCATAGGCTGTGTTCTTGCACGATTTAAGCAGCAGCACATCCGTCGTTAACTCACCCTCAGTGACTTTAGGCACATATGGGAACATGGAACTCAAGACCCTCCCTGTGCGGTCCGACTGGAGGTTTTGGGTCAGTGAGGGCGTCTTAGGGTGAGGCTTTCACCTATAACCATTACGGGTCTCCAGAAGTTCTTCACCGGCCAACTTTTCGAACCACCGGATTTTCGGGCTACTTGGAAAATACAAATACAACATAGGAAATGGACCCTCAGTTTAAAATTTTCAGGTTGCTCATAAGGCCTTCAAATTGGCTTAAAGATTGTCGTTTAACTGACAACCGGGTTTCATTTCGAGTTTATTTCTCTATTTAATGGATTCTTACGACAAACTTGGAATTATTTGGGGTGGTAACATTTTGTATTCTTTCCCGTCACCACATGGGACACGAATTGTATAATACTAAAAAAAATTGTCTTATTGCATCTCTACATTCATCAGTCTCGGGCCCCGGGCTTGTGGTTAGCCACCCGGGCCCTTCTAGCCCAGTCCGACCCTGTGGTCTCCCACCGATCCTCCCAAAGGGAAACGATCTTACTTCTAATACGGGTCCGAAGTTGCTATACAACTCCCCGTGGGCCAGTTGGATTCCATTTTCCGCAACTCAATCACTCAACCAATCAAATCAGCCTAATAAGGCAGGCCTGTCCCAAGTTGGTAGAGGCTGGGTTGGGAGTCCCAAGCCAATTTACGCCAGAACACATGGTCCTGTGCCTTTTGCATCCAGTCCCAGCCTGCGACGTTTTCCAGATCGTCGGTTCATCTGGCGGGTGAACGTCCTACGCTACGTTTGCCAAGTCACGGTCTCCACTCCAGAACTCGCTTGCTCCATCGACCCGCGTCGCGTCGGTTGTTCTGCTGATGTGGCCGGCCCACTGCCACTTTAAAGTGCCTAGTCTGCAAGCTGAAACGACCAATTTAGTTCTCTGCCAGATAACCTCATTCCAAAGTTTATGCCTTTATGACACTCCAAAAAAGACTTGGCAATGACCTTAGATCATCTAACCACAGGATGCGCCTTACTTAAGCATTGTTTTCTGCCAAGCCATAGGACCATTTGGTCTTTTGGCTTTATAAAAAGCACTGTACATCAGTACATCATTTTATATGATTAAACTAGTAGGTACATTTCATTGTAGTTGACTGTACAATAAAAATTAACACACAACAGCCATACGCGTTTGTCGATTAATACATTTTTAAATATAATGAAATTTTATATGTGTTTGTGTTTCCCCCTGTTTCCCCCTTCACCCGCTATGAAAACTAGCAGAATATTTTTATAAGCGATGGTTCGCCAAGGCTAGTCATGCATGACCTGTCTTGTGAGAAAAATTCCACAGAGCATCGCGCGCAGTTCGCGTTGCTCTTTGGAAAAATTCCTTTAACTGATACAAAAGTTGGCAGTATGGTTTTAAAAACCTTCGCCTGCCCTTTGGACGACAAAGCAACAACAACCAAGCCTAGCTTGCTGTCATCCATTCAATCGTTTCGTTACTGTACTGTCAAAATAGTTTTTGAAGCGAAAGCATCAAGTTGCATGTTGTAAATTCGCTGTAAATTCGACAAAAAGTATATATTTTATTACATTTTATTGGTGGCAGTGGCGTAGTGAATCTGGTTTAGGCAATATTGTCTGCAAAAGTTCTGCATTCAACCTGTTCTTTACTGTTATAACCTTGCTCCACAATCAGCATGGTAAGTTGCACGTGTTTTCTCATAAAAACAGCGAGCAGTGAAATCACTCTGATATTGTTTTAATATAACCATTATTAGTTTTATCTTATGGTTCATGAAGCTAAGAAAATTGACAATAAACAACAAATGACAACAGTTAACCTATAATTTGTATTTTGTTTACTATTTTTAACCTATGTATATCATTAACTTTCAAATGTGTTTGTTCCGCGGAATACTATCCTATAGCCATTAAAACGCACACTAATTGGTGTTACTTTTATATTAACTTGCATCACAACATTGACAGTCGACGTCGATGCCGCCGCGCCGGTTGGCCTACAAGAAAATGTAATTGTTTTCTTGTTCACAGACTGACGAAGCAGCAGTTAACCCGAAGGCGTATCCTCTGGCAGATGCGTCTCTCACGGCTAAGATTCTGAACTTAGTTCAGCAGGCATCTAATTATAAACAGTTGCGGAAGGGTGCAAATGAAGCAACAAAGACCCTTAACCGTGGTCTCTCAGAATTCATTATAATGGCTGCTGATGCCGAGCCATTAGAAATTGTGCTACACATCCCTATCCTCTGTGAGGATAAAAATGTACCTTATGTATTTGTAAGGTCTAAGCAAGCACTAGGCAGAGCATGTGGAGTATCACGACCCATCATATCATGCTCCATCACGATAAACGAAGGCTCGCAGCTCAAACCTCAGATTCAAAGCATACAACAGGAAATTGAAAGGCTCTTAGTGTAAGTGAATTGTTAGTGTTAATCATAAAGTTTTAATAAACCTATTTTATAAGTTAACATTGTTTTATTTTTTTATCTTTTACATTGTATCACATGGCTGTCTAACAGTAACTTTTGAATTTCTTGGTTTGGACATGTGACCTTTTCAGGGGAGGTGAATTATATATATTCCATACATACATACATATGGTCACGCCTTTATCCCCGAAGGGGTAGGCAGAGGCATATTATATGCCCACATTTCACCTTTTGTATAATTTGTCCCACGTAATAGGTGGTGAGCCGTATTGCCGTGTTTAAATGGACAGGCGCAGGTTGTGACTGCCTGCTGTTGAAATAAAGCCTTCAACTTAGCTTAACAACTGTCATTTTACTCGCAACCGGGACCAACGGCTTCCGAAGCACGGAAACGCTCAAATAAATGTCACAAAGTGATCACATGGATGGTCACCCATCCATGGACCGGCCATAGTGAAAGTTGCTTACTGCAGTGATCGTTTACAGAACACTGAGTCCGCGGGGCCACGAGCGCTTCATATATATTCCAACCTAAAAGAAACTACAAGTAGGTGGTCTTGTCATGTCCATAAGCCCCTTGTCATGTCCATAAGAGCCATAATAAAAATTCCATCTGTAATCTTGGTGATGACTCTGGTGTATCTGTTTAAGTGTTTACATCCTTGAGGTACTGAGACAGGTGCTTTTGCGGAGGTTAATGAGCTTCGCATTCCATATTATAATAAGAATAATAATAATAAAGCCTGATTTATTCCATAGCTTCAAGTAAAAACAAAGAAAGGACATCATTCATTTTGGACCAAAAACTGAAAGTGCCGGCCAGAAAAAGAAAATGTGATATTCGCATAGAACACACAATTTCTAGCAAGAAATACTACTACAATAACCCTGTGCGTGCTATGGGTTTTTAGTTACATGCTTTTAAAATTCGTGAAAAATGTTATATCGAAGGTGTCATTCTAATTGATATGAGCAGTTGAATAGTGTTTTGTTTTATTAATTATGTCTTTCAGCACACATATTAGCACACATACATATAATTAAACCTGTTTCTCCGAAGGGTGAGGCAGAGGCATATTTTATGCCCAATTTTGATTTCTCGTTCCTACATAAAGAAGCATGTAAAATAAAGATAAAGAGTATTTTATTTCGACAGAGTCAAAGGCCTTCTCGTAGTCCGCAAAAGCCATACACAACGGCTTATTGTACTCGTTTGTTTTCTGCACAATCTGCCGTACAGTATGTATGTGGTCCACGGTTCTGAAGCCTTTTCGAAATCCGGCTTGCTCCTTTAGCTGAAACTCGTCGAGCCTTCCGGCGAGGCGGTTTGTGATTACTCTCAAGAACAACTTGTAAACATGGCTCAGGAGTGAGATGGGTCTGTAATTCCTCAGCAAGGTCTTATCACCTTTCTTGAAGAACAGAGCCACGCTTCAGGTGTTTGTCCCTGTTGGAGGACGGTATTAAACAAACTCATCAGCTCGTTGAGAACCGGAGCCCCCCCCACCCGCCTTCAGTAGTTCAGTTGTAATTGCGTCCTACCCAGGGGACTTGTTGTTTTTAAGTTGCCCGAGAGCCGCCCTCACCTCGCTCTGATCGATGTCCGAAATGTCCTCGCTATAGTGGCGCGATAGTGGGACTCGGTGGTCACAATCAGTAGGGTCCTACTCGTCGGCCTTTTTGTCCGTGATGCATAAAGGTCTCTGTAAAAGCTCTTTATTTCCTCGAGAATCTCGAACCTTCTGGTCACAGTTCTGCCATCCGCTGTCTTCAGTTTCATCAGACGGGGTCTTCCAAGCTGTTGGGCAATTACTTTGGTACCCCTGTTCTGCTCGATCGCTGCCTCGACGATGCTGCTGTTATAGCGTCTAAGGTCGCGTCGTATCAGCTTTCGTGTTCTGAGATTTAGATCCCGCTGGTATGACGAAGACGAGTGCGTAGATGGCGTTTCCCGTCTTATTCTCATAAGTTCGAGAGTCTCGGGCGAGAGCTTAGAGCACCTGTTATTGCTTTTTCCGAACAAAAACCTTCGGGACACTTGCTGTAACGTCCTGACCACATTGTCGGCCTTATCGTGAATATTGCCAGTGGTTTCCAGCAGATCAAAACGATTTTGAAGTTCTAACTGGAACCTCTCAGCCCCTGAGGCTAACTGGAGCGCGGTAGGTCGGAGAGTAGGCTTCATCATACTGGGCTCTTTCAGCTCGGAAGTCCAAATTCAGAGATGCTCGTACAAGTCGGTGATCACCACCGGTATTAAACCTGTTAACCACAGAAACATAGACTGCCTGTCCGTCATGATGAAGTCTATCACGTTCCTTGTGACCTTGTCGGGGCATCGCCAAGTCCATTTTCTGTGGGGCTTCTTCTTAAAGATAGCGTTCATCAAGAAGAGCCTCTGAGACCAAGAAAACTGACAAGCATATGGCCCCGGTCATTTCAGCGCCCTACACCAAAGGGGCCGATATTCGTTTCGCCGCCTTCTTGAACTCCCACTTTGGCATTGAAGTCCTCCATCACAAGGCTGTAGTGAGTCTTGGCAGTACCATGTAGTGCTTTTGCTATGTCCTCATACACGGTCTCAACTGCCTCGACAGTGCTTTTCTAGGTCGGAGCGTACACTTGTATCACCTTCAGGGTGTACCTGTTGGTGAGTCTCAGTATTGAGTACGCTACCCGATGGGAAACACTGCTGGTCTGCACAAAACTGCAAACGAGGTCCTTTTTCACCATAAAGCCAATCCCGCCCTCGGAAGAATGTCTTCCGTCACCTTCCCGAAAGTAAAACAGGTCGCCTGATGCAAGGGTTAGCGTGTCCTCCCCCTTTATTCGGACCTCGCACAATACTGGATGTGCCAGTTAATACGACCTAGTTCTACCTCGAGTTCGGTGAGCCGCTCGTCCAGGCGCAGAGTAATTCTCACTCCGACCGCTGCCGTGATCGGGAACAGCGGGAGTGCCGTGAACTGGGGGCTGTTGTTTTGTTGTGTGTATCATAGGAGGATATTTGGCCTTACTGTATCACGCTGGCCAGACGGGTTGGTACAGGGTTTAGTTTCGAATTTTCCTTTTTTGTGCGCCATGACCTCGTCCGTTTATCAGCAGGTGCACCACTCGCAGGTGAGGCTGGCTTGGACCCCGGGGTTGGTGGTAGGGCCCCATCGCACCCATCGGGCGTCGGAAGGTGGCGGGGTGATTCGCCAGGTACCTGTCGCTTGAGTCTGGGCGGCTGCGCGCGCGGCATCTTTGTCTAATTTTTTTGAAACAAGTTTGGATGTGTTGTGAATCGTTAGGTATGTTTTGTTTGTGCGTAGGTACGTAGATAATTAATAAAATGATAATTCTTTCTTATTACAATAGAATAACGTAAAAACAAATCACTATTCAAGTGATAAAATGTATCAAAATACATCATCAAAATAACATTTTTCTCGTATTTTAAAAGCATGTAACCACAAAACCATAGCACGCACAGGGTTAATGTAATAGTATTTTTTGCCAGAAATTGTGTGTTCTATCCGAATATTAGATTTTTTTTTTCTGGCCGGCACTTTCAAAATTGGCCCAAAAATGTATGAAACGTGAATGATCTCCTTTGAATGTGGTTAGTATAGTTATTAGTATTTCCTTACTTTCTATGTTAGTTAGGTTAGTCATTTTGTTTGCTATGGATCCCTCTTTGGGTGAAGGCCTCCTCCAATTTTGACCATTTCTCTCTATTTTGGGCTATTTTTCTCCACTGTTTTCCAGCTGTCTGCAGTATCTCATCTACCCATCGCTTGTAGGGTCTTCCCACATTTCTTTTGCCAATTGGCCCTCTCCAAGTGGTACTTGAATAAGCCCATCTGCCTCCAGACAGTCTGGCAACATGACCGGCCCATTTCCACTTTTGCCTCAGGGTGTGTGTAAGGGCATCTGTTACTTTTGTTTTTTCCCTAATTTTTGTATGTCTTATTTTGTCCCTTTTGTTTACACTTATCATGCTCCTTTCCATGGCGCGTTGAGTGGTTCTAATTTTTGCTTCAATTTTATTTGTAAAGACCCATGTTTGCGAGCCATATGATAGACAGGGTAGGAGGCAGGTGTCGAACACAATCTTTTTAAGTGATATGCTGTAGTCGCCCTTGAGAACTTCTTTTAAAGACCAGTATTTTTTCCATGTTATGTTTGCTCTTCTTTTAACTTCTTCCTCGTTATTGTTTTTTGAAAAAGACACCTGTTTTCCAAGGTATATGTAGTTCTCCACATATTCGATTATTTTGCCATCTATGCTAATAGGCCTCTTGTAGCTATTACTCATTATTTTAGTTTTGTTTGCGTTCATTTCTAGGCCTACTCGAGAGCTTTGTTTAGATAATGAGGTTATCATATTCTCTAAGTCCCTGGGAGTCTCAGCAAAGATAACAATGTCATCAGCGAATCTTAAGTGGCTTAGATAGCGACCATTTATTCGAATTCCCTTTTGCTTCCAGTCTAAAGCTCGGAATATATGTTCTAACACTGCTAGAAAGAGTTTTGGGGACATCGGATCTCCTTGTCTAACCCCTCGTTCGATTTTCACCTCTTTTCCTCTGGATTCCAGTTTTATTTTACTGACACTGTCCTTGTAGATATTTTGGATGATATTTATGTATTTTTCGTGTACTCTGAATGATTTTAGGGCTCTCCAAATTGAGTTATGGCTAATAGTATCAAAGGCTTTAGTGTAATCTACAAAGGCTAGGTAGAGAGGTCTATTATACTCTTCATATTTTTGGGAGCGAATGTGGGAGCATTCCATATTATTATACCAATTTAGCTCTCAGGATATTGTGCTAAGCTGATAAATGTTTAATAGAAATATCTCTGTGTATCATAATCAACATCAACACATATAATAAAATCGTAACAGGTCGCTGTCTGTACATGGAAGATAAATAAGGAAAAATATTATAGGGGGGCTTTATGAACGCAATAGAACCCAAAACAATGATTTTTAGAATTTTTGTCTGTTTGTCTGTATGTCTGTATATCTGTTTGTCTGTACGGTTGTGCACGCTAATCTCAGCAACCGCTCAACCGATTGCAATGCGGTTTTTTTTATTGTGTTGAGGTTTGCTCCAGTTAACATTTAGCGTTTGTTTTATGTAAATCGGTTTAGAAATAAAAGAGTTATAACACTTTTAAGAATTAGATATTTTGAAAATTTTAATTGTAAGGGTTTCTTTGAATGTGAGTGAACCTAAACTGGCGTGTTGTTATCATTAAGCTCTTTTATGATTAAGCAAACAGGGCAGTTTCAGACGCTGCTTGATGACTCTGATGAAGAAATACCTTTCCTTTCATACACCTTATGTGACGTAAACGAAGTTGCGGGCTCAGCTAGTTCACAATATGTTTCTGGAGAACCTTGGTTTCCAAAGCAAGGGATTAGGATGCATCTAGGAAAGAAGGTTCAGTAGAGCTTTCCTTCTGTGTATGCTTAAATTCTTCCACTACCGTGGTTGTAGAAAGTTCTTAACTGGGGTTCTCCGAAGGCTCATGCTTACATGAGGTTTTCAATAGGGGCAATAGATTTTTTGCTGATGAACTATTATAACCTACTGGCAGACCTCACCCGCGTAGCTCCCGTTACCGTGGGATTACGGGAATTTAATAGAGAGCCTTTGTCACTCAGGGATTGTGTATCTTCCCAACAGCATAAAAATTATTCAAATCGGTTCTGTAGTTATGAAGTGGTGATGCAAACAAACAATCAATTCTTTCCTCTTTATATTAGTATAGTTGTTATGAATGCAACTTCCAAACATACATACATACACATAGTCACACCTTAATCAACGAAGAGATAGGCAGAGTAATAGTATACACCCACATTTCACATGGTTTTAAATCCCACGTAATAGGCGGTGAGCCTATTGCCGTGTTGAAATAGACAGGCGCAGGTCGTGACTACCCGTAGTTGAAATCAAGCTGCCCGTATGTGTGGCCTTCAACTTAGATTAACAATTGTCATTTTACTGACAACCGGGTTTCATTTCGAGGTTTCCTTATCTACGCAATGGATCGTTTTGCGAAAGTATTTATTATAGTTATGGTTAGATGTTAAAATTGGAAGAACAAAATTTTTGGTTTGTGGAGTTTATCATGGACTTGATTCTACTTTGGAACAGGATAAAATGCTGCTTGATCAAATTAATCTTGCATCTGAAAAAAACACAGTTATTGTCATGGGGGACCTAAACTATCGTGGTGTTAAATGGCCACTTGAAGATTGTGGATATGTAACTCCGAGAGAGGATAACTTCATACAGTGGTTTAAGAGCAGTAATAACGAACAGTTAGTGGACAGACCTACCAGATATCGACAAGGAAACCAGCCATCGTTCTTGGACCTGATCCTTACAAATGAGGACTCATTGGTGGCTTCTGTGGACCACCAAGCACCGATTGGTAAGAGTGATCATGATTGTTTACTGGCTACAATTGAACTCCAAGACCTCAAGAATACCAGCAAGACATCTACCAGGTTCAACTACAGGCAAGCGGACTATCTCAAAATGAATGAAGAGCTACAAATTATGATGACTCAAAGCTCAACCAACCTAAACTGTGTGGAAAGTCAGTTTGAATTTCTACTTCAGACACTTGAAAAGGTGACTAACTTGTATGTGCCAAGGACAATGTTAAATCTTCACAATACAAATAAACCTTGGATATCAAAAGACACTAAAGAACTTATCAGACAGAAATTATTACTATGGAACAAATATACTCTTACTGGACTGGACGAAGCTTACAATGATTATAGAAAGGTAAACAATAAATTGACAAACCAAAGCAGGAAAGCACGACTAAGCTATGAAGAAAGCTTGCTACAAGCAGGACCAAAGAAATTTTACTCCTACATCAGACAACAGATTACATCTAAAGTTAGCATACCAAGTGTCTTGCAGAATAAACAGGGGAAAATAGTGACAGGCGCGCCAAATATTGCTGAAGTATTTGCAGACCAGTTTGCTAGCGTCTATCAGCAAGAACCATTGACCGAGCTGCCCCGACTGGATGTGTCACTCAGAGTTAGAGATACTATAGATGACCTAACATTTACTAAAGCCAAAGTCCAACAGGCTGTAGCTCAATTGAAATTAGATTCTTCACCTGGCCCAGACAACTTGCCAGTCATTATATTACAAAAATGTGATATCTATGACCACCTCGCGACGATTATGCAGAAGTCATATGACACTGGCATCTTGCCACAGCAATGGAGAACTGCGAATGTGACACCAATATTCAAGAAGGGAAGCAAGTTACAACCATCTAATTATAGACCAATAAGCCTGACTAGCGTAGTTTGTAAAGTTATGGAGAAAATAATAGTGGCACACATTCGTGGCTTCTTCAAAAATCAAAGCGTCATCCCAGAGCAACAGCATGGCTTCTGTCCACACCGCTCCACGGTGTCTAATTTGCTATCATGCTTGTCGTCTTGGACTGGTAGCTATAATAGGAGAGAACCTGTTGACGTAATATACCTGGATTATGAGAAGGCCTTTGATAAAGTTCCAACGACACGATTGCTGAAGAAGCTTGAATGTGTTGGAATAAGGGGAAACCTTTTAAAATGGATTGAGGCATTTCTGCGAAATAGGACATTCCGAGTGAAAGTGGGAGAGACACTGTCCGGTGAGCGGCAAATACACAGCGGTGTGCCTCAAGGCTCAGTGCTGGGTCCTGTGCTATATATAATTTACACGTTCGACCTCCCACAGAGCCTGAAATGCCAAGTCAGTATATTTGCAGACGACACCAAAGTCTTCGCTAACCCACTGATTGACCATGACCAACTCCAAAGCGATCTCAATAAAATTGCGAAGTGGTCGAAAGATTGGCTTATAAACCTTAACAGCACTAAATGCACTGTTTTGCATATAGGTAGTCGTAACCCACACCTCACCTATAAATTAAACGATGTGAAACTAAAAGAGGTCAAATCGCAAACTGATCTGGGAGTGATAATTGCAGATGATCTCAAATGGGAGGAACACATAAATAAGATAGCTAAAAAAGCAAATGGCTTGGTTTATCTAATAAGGAAAGCCTTTGGAAATCTAACACCTGACATGATGTTGAAGATCTATAAGACCTATATACGACCCATCTTGGAATTCGCTTTCCAAGTTTGGAGTCCTTACTTTGTCAAGGACATACAGTTATTGGAAAAGGTGCAACGTAGCTTTACAAAAGTTCCTAGACAACTGAAGGGACAACCATATGAAGATAGACTGAAGCTGCTAAAGTTGACATCTCTCAAGGAGCGTCGAGATCGTGGTGACCTCATAGAAACATACAAGATCTTGCATGGACATTACGACTTGCGGGATTTTCAGAAAATGCTTATTTTTAACACTAATGATCGACTACGGGGCCACCACCTCAAACTCTGCACCAGCCTCTCTAACAACAACCCACACAGGCACTTTTTCAGTAATAGAGTGGTTAGAGAGTGGAACAAGCTGCCTAACGATATCATATCAGCACAAACTGTGAATCAATTTAAGAACAAACTGGACATATTTTTAATTAATAGAAAGGAGAAAATGACATAGAATGACATGATACAGGCAACTATCAGTTGAAGCAACTGCCTGCCTGATTTATCAATAATAATAATAATATAAATAATAAGTTCCCCGAAGCCCTACCTTACGTCCAAGCCGAACATCAGGCTACGTGGGGAACGGACACGCATACTAAAGAAACTTATGCGGCTAACAAGGCAAAGGTAACCCGTTTATGGAGATGAATAAGAAGGAATATAATTTAAGGCCGCTTCCCGGGGGTCGCCGGGGCGCACTTGGAGCCGATGCTGGGTGCTACAGTGGACGATCCATCGGCGGTGAGGGGTTGAGCAGGCGGACTCCCATCGACAAGAATATTACAGCCGGTCGCCGAGGGTTGAACAGGCGGACTCACGACGTAGAAGCTACAGCCGATTGCTCGGATGATGATACCGTATCACTATTTTCATCTATACCATCATCTCATCCATCTTATATGACAAGAAGAACACCTACCTTGTCAACTATTAGTACTCTCGACAGTGTTGTGCAAGACGTCAATTTTGACGATATCATCGCACCCACTCCGAGTATCCCTTCAACGCGCAAACGATGGACACTTGAAATGAACACGTTCATATTGCGCACATATTTTCAACTTACTTTATTAGACACAGACACAAAAACCTATCTGGAACCTCTGCATTTAAAATTTATTGAAAAATATCCACACATGCAAGTAAGCCGACAAAGGGTAGGAGATCAGCGTAGGGCTATCATACGTAATAAGCTGCTTTCACAAAAAGTAATAGATCAGTTAAGAAATGAAGTAAGAACCGAATTAAATAAGTTACAAATAAATTCCTCCGCCCAACACACACAAATTTCTCTCAATCAGACGCAACAAAACCCAAATACACACCAACTTATCTCACATAACACCGTACGGACCCGGATCAAATGGACACAGGAGCAGAATGAAGCCATTATGCGTTCATACTACCGTATAACTAATCTAGGCACTAACGAGACAGCATACAGAGAACTACTGCATCAAGACTTTATAAGCAGATTTCCATCGCTAGCTCATTTATCGGTACAACGAATAGCTGATCAAAGGAGAGCAATTATTAATAATAAGTACATTACCCGAGATAGGCTAGACTCGTTAAAGCTACAAATATTAGAAGAAATAGGTACAAATAACGACGTTTACACAGATAATGACCTTACCACAGTAAATTCTAGCATACATAGACTTCAGCACACCGATGATCACGCCACAATCACTTTGGAAACAGACTCCACAGAAAATACACAGACTACTCTAGAAACAAATCTCAGCAGAATTGCACAAATAGATACCACGTTTGACGATGCATTACAGTTTTACAAAGACACCGATCCCACAAACAGAACCTATATACCTAAACAGAAACCATCTAAAAAACTATCACGCATAATAGCTTACATAAACAAAACAACTTTGCCCGAAAATTTAAAAGAAGATATGGACTTCAACAGTCTACAAACTATAATTTATTGTGCAGCGTGGACTACCGCTAAAGTAAATGGAGCCAAAATACGTCTGGAAAACGGACCAACCGTACAACAAGCACAAAAAAAACATCACAAACCGTTCTGGCAAACCCGTTTAGAGAAGAAGTTAGAAAAATTACGAAGTGACATAGCCCGTTTTACTCAATTTATGAATGGTAATAGAAGCAAAAACGTAGTTAAATATGCTAAAAGAATTATGGAACAATACAAAACCCACACGATACACGAGGAACCGAACACTCAGAACACACACACACTAGATACACTAAAACAAAAACTCTCCGTTATAACAGGACGACTACAAAGATACAAAGCATGTACTCTCAGAAAACAGCAAAACACGCAATTTACCAACAACGAAAAACTTTTTTACCGCAACATCAAACTAATAACCAGTAACAGTCAAAACAATAACCACAGTGACAATACGCGATGCATGCCTACAATAGAGAGTTTACAAAATTATTGGGCAGGAATCTGGGAGAATCCGACTCAACATAATACTGGAGCAGATTGGGTGCAGAGTGAAGCCAATAACAGAGACATAGAGATAATGCCATTTGATTTTATCCCCTTAGAAACTTTTAAAAAAGTTTTAAGTCATTTACATAACTGGAAAGCACCGGGCTCAGATTACATCCATAGTTACTGGTATAAACAGTTTACTCCCATCCACAGCCATCTACATAACTGGATAAACACTTTCGTGCTAGACCCTACCACAATACCAAGATATTTCTCAATAGGTAAAACTTTCATGATCCCAAAAGACCACACTGATCTCTCCAACCCAGCAAAATACAGACCAATCACTTGCCTACAAACCATTTATAAAATCATAACAAGTTGCATAACAGAATTGATTTATCAACACATTGACTCTAATAATATTTTGGCCGAGCAACAGAAAGGGTGCAGAAAATACAGTCAAGGCTGCAAAGAACAGTTAGTAATAGATTCCGTTATACAGACACAAGTGCAAAAAACTAAGGCGGACTTATTCAGCATGTACATAGACTACAAAAAAGCATACGACTCAGTACCACACTCTTGGCTAGAACAAATTCTTGAGATTTACAAAATCAATCCAACAATCATAAAATTTCTGAAAACTCTAATGACTCAATGGACCACCGTACTTACATTTACTACGTCAACCGAAAGACTAGAATCCACTCCGATCAAAATACAAAGAGGCATCTTCCAAGGTGACTCACTAAGTCCGCTTTGGTTTTGCCTTGCACTTAATCCACTTTCTAATAAATTGAATACCACTTCAGCTGGATACTTTCTTAAAGATAAATTACCTGACAGACAGACAGACAAAGAAATAAGAATAAATCATTTACTCTACATGGACGATATTAAAATATATGCTGAAAGCGAAGAACAGTTAAACCACCTAGCTAATATAATAGAAAAATTTACAGAAGATATAAGAATGGAATTTGGCATTGACAAATGTAAAATCAATTCAGTTAAAAAAGGAAAGCATTACAAACATCAATACAGCTTGAATACGGGAGCAGAGATCGCATCTTTAGAAGAACAAGATACCTATAAATACTTAGGATACAATCAGTCACAACAAATACACCACAAAGACACGAAACATAAACTCACCCAGCAGTTCCAACACAGGTTAAACACGATTTTAAAAACCCAACTCTACTCTAGAAACACAATTAAAGCCATTAACACTTTCGCCGTACCCCTACTCACCTACTCTTTTGGCATAATAAAATGGAATAAGACTGAACTCAAGCAGTTACAGAGAAAAGTCAATACCACCCTGACAAAGTTCCGTAAAAATCATCCTCGTTCATGCTTACAACGTTTGCTATTACCAAGAAAAGAAGGAGGTAGGGGTATAATTGATATCTCAAATCTACACAGCAAACAAATCCAAACTCTCAGAAAATATTTTTTTGCAAAAGCTGAAACATCTGAAATGCATAAATTAATAGCTCAGAACGACCAACATTTAACTCCATTAAATCTTCATGACATTACGGAACAGAAAAATGAAAAAATCACAGATGATAAAACTAGGCTGACAGAATGGACCCAGAAAGTATTACACGGAAGACATCGCCAAGACTTGTGCCAACCAAATGTCGATAAAGTAGCGTCGAACGCATGGCTACAACGAGGTGAGCTCTTCCCAGAAACTGAAGGTTTTATGATTGCCATACAAGATCAGGTAATCGAAACTAAAAACTACAGAAAATACATAATTAAAAATTTAGCTAACGACACATGCCGAAAATGCAATAGTTCACCTGAGACCATACAACACATTACAGGAGCCTGCAAAGCAATAGTGCAAACTGATTACAAACACAGACACGATCAAGTTGCCAACATTATCCATCAAAAACTAGCACACCAATATAAACTTATAGACACCATTACACCGTATTACAAATACAAGCCACAAACAGTTTTAGAAAATGCCTCCGTGAAGTTATATTTTGACCGGGCAATCTTAACGGATAAAACCGTACACTATAATAGACCAGACATCACTGTTATTGACAAATCATCAAAAGTTGGCTACTTAATCGATATAGCCGTACCTAACACCCATAATCTGCAGAAAACAATCGCCGAAAAGCTATCAAAATACACAGAACTTAAAGACGAAATAACACGTCTATGGCATCTAGAAAAAGTAGTAATAGTCCCAATAGTACTATCCACAACAGGAGTAATACCAAAACAACTTCACACTTCTCTCACTACACTGAAACTATCACCAAATACATACAATCTTTTACAAAAGGCTGCAATATTAAACACGTGTAGAATAGTACGAAAATTTTTACAATTCGAAACAGACACAACACACGCTATATCTTGTAATCCTCACAATACGTTATCATTAGCTCAAACAAACAGAATTTCCACTGGTGAACACTTGGCTTAGGCCCGTGTCACTAGTTATCCGGTTCAACCGAGGAATCCAAAGGAAAAACAATAATAATAATAATAATAAGCGGAGCGCATTGATTTCTGGAAACAAAAAATCTATGCATGGGCACACCGTATTCGTCGATATAGGAAACGTGTGGACCGATATAACATCAATTGCTCATTCCAAAGAGACCAGAGGTGTGTTTATAGGAATTGGGAGCGACCAGATAAAGGTGTGAGTACTGGTAGCCTACCGGATGCTGACGTAACGAACATGTTTTGGCGCAGCATCTGGTCGGCACCGGTAAATCATACCGAAGGTGACTGGATGTGTGATGTCGAGAAAGCATGTGAAGGCATTGTAGATATGGAACCTGTAAAAATAGACCATTTAGATGTGAGTAATGCAGTCCGTTCGTTATCAAATTGGAAAGCTCCAGGAGCGGACGGACTGCAAAACTTTTGGATGAAATGGTTCCGTAGTTCACATGCTTTTTTGGCATCTCAGTTCCAGGCAGCTATTGACTCTGGCTCGCTGCCAATTTTTATGACAACAGGAGTTACTCACCTGCTTCATAAGACAGGAAGTACCTCGAACCCCAGCAATTATAGGCCGATCACTTGCTTACCATCAGTCTATAAGCTTCTCACATCCATTTTGAGAGACAAAATTGCCAAGCATATTAGCTTTAATACGGTAATAAGTGCCTCTCAGAATGGATGTAGAAGTGGTGGTCGAGGTACTAAAGAACTCCTCCTCATTGATATGGCCATCAGCCAACAGGTTCGCCGCAACCGTAAAGATCTTTCCGTATGTTGGATAGATTATAAGAAAGCGTTCGATTCCGTTCCTCATTCATGGCTTTTGAGGGTGTTGGAGTTGTATAAAGTCGATGCAACTCTATGCACCTTTTTAAAGTCATGCATGAGTCAATGGAGAACTTTTCTTAGCTATCTAGGATATCGAAGGACATGCGGTGATGGTGAACCTGTAAAAATCGAGCGGGGAATATTCCAAGGTGACGGTTTGAGTCCTCTTTGGTTTTGTCTAGCACTGAACCCTTTAAGTACTCTACTTGAGGGTTCAGGGCTAGGTTATAAGTTGCGAAGAGGAGGTCAGGTAATATCTCACCTACTTTATATGGATGATTTGAAGCTGTTTGCCACAACGAACTCACAATTGATAGATTTACTAAAGGTTACTGAAAACTTTAGTAATTCTATCAAAATGGAGTTTGGTGTGGACAAATGTGCAGTCATGCATATCAAGCGAGGGAAGATAGTGGAATCAGATGGTATTCAGCTCTCTGATTCTATTCATCTGACGTCACTCCTCGTAACTGATACCTATAAGTACTTGGGTATATCGCAGGCTTTATGCATCAATGAAGCTGACATGAAACATTCATTACGAGAGCGTTTCTTTGGTCGCCTGAAAAAAGTACTAAATAGTCTTTTGTCAGGTGGCAGCAAGGTGCGCGCTTATAATGGATGGGTCATGCCACTTCTGATGTACTCCTTTGGTATACTCAAGTGGACTCAAACCGAATTGGAAGCTTTGGACCGGAGAGTACGTACATTGTTAACGGCATACCGTATGCATCATCCACGTTCATCTCTGATGAGGCTGTACATCCCACGAAGATGTGGAGGACGAGGCTTTTTAAACGCTAAAACCCTTCATAACCGCGAGGTGTACAGCCTTAGACAGTATTTTCTTGATATGAATGTGGATATGCATCGTGATGTAGTTGCGGTGGACGCTGGTCTCACCCCACTTGGTTTGGCTAAAGAGAACTGGCGCAGGCATACAGTGCTTAGCCTCGGTGACCGTCAGAGGGTATGGCAGAGTAAAGAGCTTCACGGTAGGTTCTATCAGGCCTTACATGGGTCTGATGTGGACTTTATAGCTTCCGTGGCCTGGTTACGTTTCGGCGATCTCTTCGGAGAAACCGAAGGTTTTGTCTGTGCAATTGCAGATGAAGTTGTCAAAACGAACAACTATAGGAGGTATATTATGAGGGACGGCACGATCGATATTTGTCGAGCGTGTCACCAACCAGGTGAGTCCCTCAGACATATAGTTTCCGGTTGTCCTCGTCTTGCCAACAGCGAGTACTTGCACAGGCACAATCAAGTAGCCAGGATTATTCACCAACAGCTTGCTCTGAAATACCATCTGGTGGACGCAGAGATTCCGTACTATAAGTATGTTGCTGAGCCAGTTCTTGAAGATGGTCCTATCACATTGTACTGGGACCGGTCTATCATCACAGACAGGACTGTTGTTGCAAACAAACCTGATATAGTGGTGATAGACAGGTCCGAGCGCAAGGTAATGATTGTCGATATCACAATCCCTCATGATGGCAATCTCGTGAAAGCTGAAAAAGATAAGGAAATTAAATATTTGGACTTAGCTCGCGAGATTGTCGACATGTGGGAGGTGGACTCGGCAATCATTGTCCCGATAGTTGTCTCAGTAAACGGACTTATAGCCAAGAGCCTCGACCAACATCTTAAGAGGCTCTCGTTAGGTAGCTGGGTCAAGGGCCAGATGCAGAAAGCAGTACTCCTCGATACGGCACGTATTGTCAGGAGGTTTCTGTCTCTGGAGTCCTAACCACCGGTATCTTGGTCCCTGTATCCGGTGCCGGTGGGTTGCTGTTTTATATATTTTTAAATAGATTTTTATTTTGTATAAATTTATTTAAAAATGTATCAAATATGTGTACTAAATGTTAATAAAGGAAATAATAATAATAATAATAAAAAAAAAAACTGGCAGCTCAACGTCAACATTTTGCTAGACCGAATTTATTGATTTTAATTGTAAAACGACATAATAATACAAAATTTTCTACAGAATTATCTTCTAAAACTGGAAAAGTGTGAGAAATTCCACAACATGAATATGTTTAGAAGAAAAATACAACAAAATGAAATATACTACACAATGGTTCTGTATTTGACAGATGTCAAGACACAATATTTACAATTATAAAACACAATAAAATGGTAAAATAAATGTTGACCCGATCCAGAAAACGAGAAGCACAAGTAACACCTCCGGACTCATCACTCAGCTCCGCCTCTCTTCCCCGTGAATGTGTAACAGCGCCAAGGGGAATCGCAGAGGCGTCGAGCTCATCGTCGAGTGATGAGTTTTTCTCTCCGCCGACGTCGCCAACACCTGTACGTCGGCCGGGGAGAGGCCGGCCACCGTCTCGCTTGGGACCCCGACGCCCACCGGCATCGCATAGGGCCCCCGCTTCCGGTGGTAATGTGCACCGCATGAGATGGACCCCACCTATCAATGAAAATGTCATGCGGGCATATTTTATGGCTACAGAGGTTGAAACCAACCTCACTGCGTATCGTAATCGTATACTGCCTCTGTTTCAGGAGCTTGAACCATCTATCAACGTATCGGCTCAACGATTATCGGACCAAGTGCGTGTCATTCAACGCAATCGTATGTTGGATGACGCTGTACTTGACCGTTTACGCTCAGAGTGTCTGCAGAATAGGCGTGTTATCCCTCCTCCGCAACAAACTGTAAGTACAGCAGATAATATCAGCATAGTTGTGGATGACAGTATCACTGCTGTGGATGACACGTATATTCGTGCAGATACGCAGTACAATGACGAGGCTAGGGTAACTTTGGAATGTGCAATTCATGAATATCGTTTCATACCTATTGAATTAAGACCACGATTGCCCCGGTTACCCATGCATAGAAAAAACCTGATGCTGGTTAGTGCGGTTGACTCACTATTATCTATTTTTTTAGATGATAGTGGGTCTCTCGGTGATACCCATTCGATCCTGTATTGTGCAGCTGTTGCGGTTTGCCGTGTAGCTAAAGTAAAAATGCCATCTAAAGACCTGGTTACACGGCCAAAGCCAACCGTTCCTGTTTGGCAATCCAGGATCGAAAGACGTATCGCCGAAGCGAGAGTGCTAATCAGCAAGTTAACCAGTTTCAGATCAGGTAACACTCGGCCAAGAGTGATGCGCTTTGTGAAACGAGCGTTTTCTGGGACTGAAATTAGTCCTGAGGAATATACCGCTCGGGTCACGGAGCGCATTGATTTTTGGAAACAAAAAGTCTATGCATGGGCACACCGTATACGTAGGTTTAGAAAGCGCGTCGATCGATTTCAAATTAATTGCTCATTCCAAAGAGACCAGAGGTGTGTTTATAGAAATTGGGAGCAACCAGATAAAGGTGTGAGTATTGGTAGCCTACCGGATGCTGATGAAACGAACATGTTTTGGCGAAGCGTCTGGTCGGCACCTGTAAATCACACCGAAGGTGACTGGATGTGCGGTGTCGAGAGAGCATGTGAAGGTGTTGTAAATATGGAACCAATAAGAATAGATTGTTCAGATGTGGCTAATGCAGTTCGTTCGGTATCAAATTGGAAATCTCCAGGACCGGACGGACTGCATAACTTTTGGATTAAATGGTTCCGTAGTTCACATGCTCTTTTGGCATCTCAGTTCCAGGCGGCCATTGATTCTGGTGTACTCCCAAATTTTATGACCACAGGAGTTACTCACCTGCTACATAAGACAGGAAGTACCTCGAACCCCAGCAATTATAGGCCGATCACTTGTTTGCCATCGGTCTATAAACTTCTCACATCCATTTTGAGGGACAAAATTGCCAAGCACATTAGCTTTAATACGGTAATAAGTGCCTCTCAGAATGGATGTAGAAGTGGCGCTCGAGGTACTAAAGAGCTCCTCCTCATTGATATGGCCATCAGCCAACAGGTTCGCCGCAACCGCAAAGATCTCTCCGTATGTTGGATAGATTATAAGAAGGCGTTCGATTCCGTACCTCATACGTGGCTTTTGAGGGTGCTGGAGTTGTATAAAGTAGATACAACTCTCTGCACCTTTTTAAAGTCATGTATGAGTCAATGGAGAACAATTCTTAGCTACCCAGGATATCGAGGGCCATGCGGTAGTGGTGAACCTATAAAAATCGAGCGGGGAATATTCCAAGGTGACAGTTTGAGTCCTCTTTGGTTTTGCCTAGCACTGAACCCTTTAAGTACTCTACTTGAAAGTTCAGGGTTAGGTTATAGGTTACGAAGAGGAGGTCAGGTAATATCTCACTTACTTTATATGGATGATTTAAAGTTGTTTGCTACAACAAACTCACAATTGATAGATTTACTAAAGGTAACTGAAAACTTTAGTAATTCTATCAAAATGGAATTTGGTGTAGATAAATGTGCAGTCATGCATATTAAGCGAGGGAAGATAATGGAATCAGATGGTATTCAGCTTTCTGATTCCGTCCATCTGACGTCACTCCTCGTAACTGATACCTATAAGTACTTGGGTATATCGCAGGCTTTGTGCATCAATGAAGCTGACTTGAAACATTCATTGCGAGAGCGTTTCTTTGGTCGCCTGAAAAAGGTACTAAACAGTCTTTTATCAGGTGGCAACAAGGTTCGCGCTTATAATGGATGGGTCATGCCACTTCTGATGTACTCCTTTGGTATACTCAAGTGGACTCAAACCGAATTGGACGCTTTGGATCGGAGGGTGCGCACATTGCTAACCGCATACCGTATGCATCATCCACGTTCATCTTTAATGAGGATGTACATCCCACGAAGATATGGAGGACGTGGCTTTTTAAATGCCAAAAGCCTCCACAATCGCGAGGTGTACAACCTCAGGCAGTATTTCCTTAGCATGAATGTGGATATGCATCGTGATGTGGTTGCAGTGGACGCTGGACTCACCCCGCTTGGTTTGGCTAAAGAGAACTGGCATAGGCCTACAGTACTTAGCCTTGATGACCGTCAGAAGGTATGGCAGAGTAAGGAGCTACACGGGAGGTTCTATCAGGCCTTACATGGGTCTGATGTGGACTTTTTAGCTTCCGTAGCCTGGCTACGTTTCGGTGATCTTTTTGGAGAAACCGAAGGTTTTGTCTGTGCAATTGCAGATGAAGTTATCAAGACGAACAACTATAGGAGGCATATTATGAGGGACGGCACGATCGACATTTGTCGAGCGTGTCACCAACCTGGTGAGTCCCTCAGACATATAGTTTCCGGCTGTCCTCGTCTTGCTAACAGCGAGTACTTGCACAGGCACAATCAAGTAGCCAGGATTATCCATCAACAGCTCGCTCTTAAGTACCACCTGGTAGACGTTGAGGTTCCGTATTATAAGTATGTTGCCGAACCAGTTCTCGAAAATGGTCTTATCACATTGTACTGGGACCGTTCTATCATCACAGACAGGACTGTTATAGCTAACAAACCTGATATTGTGGTGATAGACAGGTCCGAGCGCAAGGTTATGATTGTCGATGTCACAATCCCTCATGATGGCAATCTCGTGAAAGCTGAAAAAGAGAAACAAATTAAATATTTAGATCTAGCTCGCGAGATTGTCGATATGTGGGATGTGGACTCGGCAACCATAGTCCCGATAGTTGTAACTGTGAACGGACTCATAGCCAAGAGCCTCGACCAACATCTAAAGAGGCTCGCGTTAGGTAGCTGGGTCAAGGGCCAGATCCAGAAAGCAGTTCTTCTCGATACGGCACGTATTGTGAGGAGGTTTCTGTCTCTGGAGCCCTAACCACCGGTATCTTGGTCCCTGTATCCGATGCCGGTGGGATGCTATTTTATATATTTTTAAATAGATTTTTTTTTGTATTATTTTAAATTTATTTAAAAATGTATCTAATATGTGTAGGTATTTGGTGAATAAAGGACATAATAATAATAATATTCCTGTATGACACCCTCGGGTCGAAATGGGGTGGCGATATTTTGTAGGTACTCTTTCCCGTTGCTACACGGGTTTCCAAACATCCTATAGTAACTTCTTTTTTGATGGATAGATTTGCTATTTACTTACTTATTTGTTTTACTGATGATGTGACGCGCCGGTTTCGCTAAATTATGCAATATTGTAGGTACTTATAGAACTCGGGACTTCACGCGAAATACATTTACTTACCTTTTCACACCGACGCACTGTGTTTCGTCTAGTACATGCTAGCGGGACAAAATTCATGACGTAATTTACCGGTTCCCTTAATGACTAATCATAAACGACCCCCCATAGGTCCTGAATCTACTAGAATTGATTTGATTATCATCTTACTAGGTTTTAATATCGGGGGTGGAAGTCACTATTAAGAAATCTTAATTTGCATCGAAGAATTTGTCACGTTTTTAGCACACTTTTGACGTCATTGATTTACAATTTATAATAAAGTAATACAAGTTTTTTTGTGATAGATCATTTTGCTCAAAGTGTGTACTCTATTTAATAATACATTTTTGTAAAAAAAACATTTCTATTTTTGAAAGAATTTTAGTTTGAAAACGTTTAAGTAAATCTTCCATATTTTTCTTTAACTTTAAACTTTAAAGGACTGCAACTTTTTTTATCCTCTGGTATCCAGCTAGATTTTTTTATATGTTCTAAGTACAACATTCAGGTATAGATTAAAGCATATTTTAGACCCCGAAAAGCGCCGCAGCTAGATTAATGCTCTTTTTTCTGAACGCCTTTTACTTTGGAGTTTTTCCAAGAATGAGTGAAACACGAAAAAATCTGAACAAAACAGTTAGATTTATGAATTTTTATGAAATAATTATGAAATATTAGAAGCTCCTGACACTTTTAAGAGAAAACTGAAAATTAAAGCTTCAAACTTTCTGAAAAAATACATGAAAAGCCGAAAAAGCCTAAATGACACAATGAAGTGTTCTGAAAACATTATATGGTTTGATCAGAGAGTTGTGGCATAAAAATCAGTTTATGTGTACACCAGGGTAATATTTCGAGATCATCAGAGGGCCATTCGGCATAAAAATCCAAAAATCCATAGACGACTGTTTAGTAAAAATAAGGATATGCATAGTTAGAGATCTTATGTAATTGAAAAGTGCAAGTGACCTTGTTAATGCTGCAAAACTAACTACCTACATTAAAGACTGATATCGCAGTGCTGCTAAACAAATTGAAAAAGTTGTAGTCGGTCTGTGAAAATCCAAAGAAAAGTTAGTTTACTAAAGAATGTTGGCAGTTGACACCGGACGAGCTTTAGCTTATTATGTAAACTTCAAATCCATTTTTCATTCATAGAAACAAACTAGAAAGTGTTCAATTAAAGGGGAACACGAAGTGCCATCACTAAATAGCTTAGAAGCTTAGATAAGTCCAAAGCTTCATAGTGTCCTTTCTATGAACACATTTTTGACACTCAATCTTGAACTGTAATTACTTCAGGCAATTTTTAATAAAAGCTGCTAAAAGAGAAGTAAGATTTCAGTTGAAAATAATAGAAAAGTGTTATACATAACATAGGCACGTATTAAACTTTGGTAAGTAAATGGAGTTGTGATAAAACATCTGACCAAAGCCTGTATAAGCATATGTTTTAGAATATCAACGCCACTAATGAAGGTTTATTCGTGTACTGTCTCTGTTGTTGCTGACGATGATTAATGTCAAAGTATGTAATACATTTACTGGCATACATTGAACACAAGTATTACATCTGTGATGCCACTCCGTCTACTATGAACGAGGAGTCAAGAACGATTCCAACAACGCTGGCTCCGCACTTATCAATGTTTGCTTCACATTGGTATTATTTAGAAAAAAAAGAGCTCGTAGTTGCTCTTCAGTTACTGTTCATGGTTTAACTTTACAATAATTTTTATTTTTTGTCATTCTGGAACAAAAGAATAAATATTCACGAGCACGACGATCACGAATAAACAATTCACATCTTTGACTTAAATTTTTTATGATTTATTTTTCATTATAAAAAGATCATTAATGTGCTTTACTGGAGTAATAAGCAGGTGGACGCAGCTAGTTATTGAACAAATTGTCGATTATAATAGACACAAAAAGGTAAAAGTTACGAGAACTCTTCAGTGCATTATCAACATGTGTCGATCCATATGCATTTAGCATTTAAATTTACTTTAAATTGCCTAAAATGCTTTAATAATATATAAAAAGTCGAATTGAGTAAGAAAATAATTTTGTCCCGCTAGCTTGTACCAGACGCGACACAGTGCGACGTTTCGTAAAACGTACGACGTAAAAAACCGCGATAGTTTAAAAATAACATCATAGGTATGTTATTTTTAAACTATCGCGGTTTTTTACGTCGCGTTTAATTTCGCGTGAAGTCCCGAGTTCTATAAGTACTACAATATTGCATAATTTAGCGAACCTTGCAATATTGAATTCTGTAATTTCAAAACTGGTTGAAATTAATAAGACAACATCATCGGGGACAACGGCTTAGCGCGCCTTCCGTTACGAAGCACGGAATCGCTCGCAAATACATTTTACAAAGTGGACCCGAGGGTCGCCCATCCAAGGACCGCCCATGGCGGAAGTTGCTTACTGCAGTGGTTGTTTACAGGACACAATCCGCAGGGCCAAAAGCAAATGATTGATTGAATAAAATAAAAGTGAGCTAGTTACAACAAAAAGCGTAATTTATTAAAAATATAATTCATTGTGGTCCTTCTATCTTATTAAATTACTTACATACTAGAAGCAATAGCACTTTCAAAAGTCATGGTGTAAAAAAATTTTTAACCCTAAGGTTCCAATTATCTTCCCATCTAGTTTTCTGGAAGACTGTTAGTTCCTCTCTCATCTTGTCAGCAAGAGCATTCTGTCTCGCATTATTTGGGAAACCTTTAAACCAATTGATTATCTTTTTAGCTAATTCGTCACTATTTTTGAATGTGTAACCGTTGACGCCGTCTTCCACCAGCTCATCTAAACTGAAAGGAGAAATAATTCATAATGAATGAAAAATGTAAATGTAATGGTTGGTTGGTAGATTCATGTATTGTAGCTCTTATTTATGTATGTAGACGAATTTGAGAATGCATGGTCAATCCGAAGCGAAATTGCTTTGCACTGAGAATTGACGCCGTCTCACAGTGTTTTATAATCGCTCAGTAGCGGTCACTCTTTTTTTATGGCCAATAACGAAAGATATAAACGTAGTACAGCATAATATGACACACCAAAAATTGAAAAAAAATTAGTTTTGAAATTATGAAGCTTTTCTTAAAAGGTCATTGAACTTTGACAAAAACATTTTTACAGATTTTGCTCGAAATAATCAAAATTTATGGTGGTTAAAATTAGCAATAAATGGAAGAATATATTCGTAATGATGTGCAGAAATTACAAGTCTGCACCTGCCCTAGCATACGAAATAAAAATTCATTTTCAAATTTTAGAAAAATAAGTATAAAAACTTTTCTAGTGAACGGTCGCATTTTTTTTCACTATCTAACTAATGTCCAGTTATGTAGCTTCCTACTCTAAATTTTTAATTTTTTTCAATGCAGGACAGCTGAGATAAGACGTTTCTAAGTTTTTTATAATTTTCTATGGAAATAGGGTTGTCACAAAAAAATTTGATGTCTGAAATTTATAATATTTAGAATGATGATACAATTGAGATATAATTATGGCTTGAAAGTTTTGGAATGGGTTAGTGATATTGTAGGTAACAATATAAAAAGTGTACTTGTTTATTTTAGCGAGATTTTTAAAGTTATATCTTTCTTTTTTCATAGGAATTCCTTGACGGCCGCATTTTTAAAAAATGTTTTTTGTTAATTGCGCTGATGAGTACTACCACAAAAAAAATTACGCGCTACAAGCACAGGACAGCTGCGATATTCAGTTTTTAAGATTTGAGTTAGTGTTGTATCTCAAGTCAATGGTATTGTTCAATTGTGGTCTTCATATTTTTATGGGTTAGGAATCAAAAAGAAATCCAAATTTATTCATTGATATTACACTTATCTTCTTGCGATATGGAAAACTGAACTATACCATAGAAATGAGTGACAACCCTTACCCCTCAAAACTTTAAAATTGAATTTCAGAGCTATCCTGGGCTTGTAGCGTCTATTTTTTTTTGGTAGTAGTACTATCCACAATTAACAATTTGGCATCTAAAAAAAATGCGACCGTCAAGGGATGCCCCTAGAAAAAAAAAAATATAATTACAAAAAAAAATATTTTCGTTTAAATAGACAACATTCGTTCATTTTTTTTATAAAAATTCTCTCTAAAATAGTTTCGCATTATACACCATTGCGGTTATACACCATTAAAATCGTTACTACTTAGTTTCTTTTGATAAACGTTTTATTTAATTGAAATTTAGGATTGTTATTATTATTTCAGTTAATAGTACATTATGATACAAGTTCGGTAAGTTGATAATTACAGCCGAGGCGTTATTGCTAGCCCGAGCCGCAGGCGAGGGCTACAAGAAAGCAGAGACTGTAATTATCAAAGCGAACGTGTGTCATACGACGTTTTATAACATATTTGCGAGGAAACAAGGAAATAAATAAAACGGGGACATTCATAAACTAACAAAAAAACGTAGCAAAAAATAGCCAGAATAAAGCGCGCGGAATTTTACTTGTTCACAACGCTTTCTTTTTTCTTATTTATTATGAGGCAAAGGCACAAAAACAGCCAGTATTAATAATAAAATAAATTAATATTATTTGTTTTGGTTTCACATTTAATTGCCAAAATTTAACACAATTTATTGTCAAAATTAATTAAATTAAACAATTCAATGTTTAGTTTATTATATTTTATCTCCCAAAGTCAATTTTATTTATAAAATGTTGACCACTTTTCTGGCATAAAAACTCTTTGCTAAGATTTTTAAAAAGTACCGTTCGTTTTAGACGCAATCGTCCGTTTTACTTTACATTACCGGACTAGGCCGTAATGAGATACATTACGTTAGTGAAATTGGTCAAATAAGAGACCCTTTACAAGCAAATGTGTAACACATAAAAAAATTAAGGACCACAACTGAACTATACCATAGATTTGAGTGACAACCCTAACTCAAAGCTTTAGAGCTGAATATCCCAGCTGTCCTGGGCTTGTAGCGTCTAATTTTTTTTGTGGTAATAGTACTATTCACAATTATCAATTCGGCATCTAAAAAAAATGCGACCGTCAAGGGATGCTCCTAGAAAAAAAAAAAAAAATATTTACAAAAAAAAATATTCTCGCTAAACTAGACAACATTCGTTCATTTTTTTTTTTATAAATCGATGCCACGACTATAACTTAATCATGGAGAAATGAAACAACGAAAATAATACGAATAACAAAGGAGATGAAGGGTTTCTATGGTTTCTATGGACTTTTCTCGATTTCTTAAATTTTTCTAAAACTATGGGTGATAAACATTTTGGAGTTTAACTATCTGCTTAGTTTGGCTATTATCCATCATAAAACATAAAAAGAAGAGAGTGACCGCTACTGAGCGATTATAAGACACTGTGCGTCTCTCGGATAACATTGGAAGTCAAGGAACTAGCGTTGCCGATTTTATTAATACCTTACACAGGAACGCGATTATTGTCAAAATAGCAACTCATTAATCTTTTGAGTAATGTAAATATGCCATAATATAGTACATTTTTTGTGATTCTAAGGTGTCTATGCAATATTATATTCGAGTAAAGTTGCGCCATCTAGTGGAGTTTTTGTGAATTTGGACTCAAACGTGCATAGGATAATAAATCCGTTATTGGGGCCCATGCAATATTGGAGGTGACTGTACATATAAGTATTAGGATACATACATATTGTCACACCTTTTTCCCCAAAGGGATAGGCTGAGACATAGTATGCACCCACATTTCACCTTATGTCCCACGTAATAGGCGGTGAGCCTATTGCCGTGTATTATTTTATTTGACAATGTCCCAAAATAACCATTTTCTGTTAATTCCGTGCATGATCATGATTTTTTAAATCCGTAGCTCCCAAACGGTTTGTCCGAGCCGAGATCATGATACAGCATTTTCAACTAGGAAATGTGAATGGCCCCTGTGACTTCCGGTTGTCTTTTGGCCAGCTGGAAGTCTCAGTTTATCACTGTTTGTTTGCAATGCTCAGCTAGTTCACTGGTTGTTTACTTACCACAGAAAATCAAATGCACAAACTGGCAGTCCAGCTCCAAACATGTCCACAACCTTCATAGGCAGATCTAAACCAGAAGAGCTTGTATGAAAACAGAGCCCGAGATCAGCACTTGCCACCATTTTAGGATAATCTGCAGCTTCTAACCAGGGTGTGATGACCTTGATATGTTGCCATTTCTTTTGTCTTATCACTTCAAGATAATGCTCCTTCATGGGTCCTTTACCCGTGACCACACAGATGAGCTTTGGCAAACTTTTTGTTGTGTGATATGTGGTTTCATATGCTGTCAAAAAAAAATGTTATATTACTCTCCTGACTTGTTACATATTCTGTACTAGATGATGCTTGCGTCTACCGATCTATGTGCGTGTGTGCGAGAAAAGGTACAGAATTTGGTACCTGTTCTCGCTACCCATGGGAACATATTCCCGGGATGAAATTTAAAATAAATATAGATCGATACTGACCTTGAAAAGCATCTATCATAATACCAAAGTCTTCGTCAGCTGTCCAGCTGCTGCTACTAAACACAAGCCCTGGTCTATCCTCCTTGGGCACAATAGTATCACCTACGACTTGAGTAAATACTGACTGCTCGCCATCAATAGACTTGGAACCATTAGTTTTGGCTCTGAACTCGGGATACACTGAACTTAACTTCATGAACCATTTGTGTTTTTCTTCCAATGTTATAGGCCGAAATATTTTTGGTGGCCTATCATACAATACTGTAGCCTGTCTGAAAATTATTAAATAAGACATTTAATGTCTTTCTAGGTTTATATGGGCTGGTTTCTGCAACAGTATGTCAATTATTGTGCCTATTTTGCATGCCTAAGGCCAATTATCATGAAAATATTATGTAATGTACTGTACCATAATATGGATTTCGCATGCTAAATGTAATGCTGAGAATCGACCCTGAAATGAATATAATATGACTCTGAAATAATTCAATTCTAAGGCAATCTCTATCACCCCTTTTCATTCATCATAACCAGGATATAAGTTCATTGCATGTGGATGTGATGGTGGCAGTGCAAGACTAAATATTTTGGTGATATTTGAATGTGGTCATTAATATTATCAGGTAATAATGAATACTTACTTCAAATTCCAGTGTGTCAGTAAATCTTCTTTCATAGAATATGTTACACATAAGTTATGATTGGAGGATTGGCCAAAACACCTCTCAATCGCCCTTGCTATCCTGACCAATATGTGATCTGCAGAGTATGACATTGCCATAATCGAATAAGCATAATTGTGCCAGTCTATAATGAACTTAGTTTTCGTAAACAAACAATAAAAACGACAGACTGGTAGCGTGGGAATCGCTGGTGGGTTTTGACATAATAAGTAGTCGCAGCTCCCAGTGATGAATAATGTAAACAACAAACTGAGTGTTTGCCAGACCACTTTGGCGGCGTATCGTATCAATCGAGGAGTTCCATTGAGCACTAACGGGTGCAGTTTATTTATAGTGATGTGAGGATGTTCTGAGATTTCTGTCAGCGGGGCGGACTCTAAAAAGCCGATAATTTTCACATCTAGTCCATTATTCGCCAGAGATAGCGCATGGTACTGCATACGTGGACTTCTCCCGATGTCTCCTAGTACTACAACTTTTGCAACTTTCCGTTCGGCTTTAGGCTGCATGCTGAAGTTTAGATTAATACATTAAAAAGTCTCAATTAATTTACTTTCTCAAAAATGCACTTTGCCATCAAAATATTTCAAATTTTTTGCTTGAGGTTCATGTCATTGTCATTTTGAACAAAACTTGCAACGGAACATAAGTTGTGGTAACAGTCTTTACTTCATGAAACTACGTAAATAATACAAATACTTGTTTAATTTAACAATCAAAGAATCAGTCGACAAAGAAAAGCACGTAGATACATATGAATAAGGATTATATGCCAAGAAAATTATTTTATTTTGTGAAACATAATAAACACTTACGTGAAACGAACTAAAACTAACGTCAAAATCAGCTGATGCCGATTGCTGTTTCTCTTTGGTTGTATTGACTGACAGCTGACAGCACTGTCAGTCAGTCTGTGGTTTTATTTATTTTGATTTTTGATCAGCCTTAGGGAAGCTGAAATATGACTTGAGACTGGCGTATCGCCATTTTTTACTGATTTAATTTGTATCTATTTATTTTACTGGAGACTGGCAAAATCGTTAATAAACGGAGGGCCATTCATTAAAAGAAGAAGAAGAAGATCAGCCTTAGCACTGCCGGTCCTACAAATATTATTTCTTTTGAGTTGATATTCTATCTCATCGTTAATCGTTACCGAGTAAAACTAAACGAATAAGTTACAAAGTGAAGTGTAAAGTCAACGTTTGACTTTATTGCTTATATATAAGTGTAAAAATGTCTAAAGTCCTAATGATTAGACATTTGCCAGCTTCTCTTTCATTTCAAGACAAGGAGCAGCTCCTGAAGCACTACGGTGCTGATAAAGTTTGGGAAACAAGAGCTAAACGACATTACATCTTTGCTTCATTTAGCAGTGTTGATAAAGCAAAATCATCACTTACGCGACTTCATCAGCTTGAAATAGCTCAAAGAAGACTAGTAGTCGAGTATTCTTTAGTTAAGGAACCAGTGGAGAGTACAAAGACTGAAGTAGAACAGAATTCACAGACTACAAAATTAATAAAAGAGTTCCTAAAAACATTGAATGCTTGGAATCCATCAGTGGACTTTTATCAACCTCCACCTGTACATTTAAGTTATAAATATCCTGTTATCACTCCTGAAATATCAATCAGTATTATTCATGCACTGTTCTGTCACAAACCTTTTTATACTCAAACTTTACATTTAATGAATAAGATGTGTCTTGAGACACCCTTTCAAGAAAACACAGCAGCAATTAATTTCTTCAAGGATAAATATAAAAAGTTCTTTGTAGATGAATTGCAGGTGCCATTGCCTCCACCACCTCCAAGTGAAACAGAATCTGAAATATCCTCTGCAGAAGATGAACAGAAACTGCAACCCACTCAGAAAATTGTCAAAAGAAAAAGAAAGCTACCGATACCCAAGAATCGTCCTTCTAATTTCCTACCTGTGCCTCCCCCTTCAAAATTAAAGAAAATCATAACTCAAGAAGAAGCTTTTGAAACAGTAAGCCCAATTATAGAACCAAAGAAAATATTACTAAATGTTCACCAGGATGCTTTACAAAAACCTTCCGAGGACCCAGAAATTGTGGGTGAATTGGGCAAATTTGAAAAAGAGGAAAAACCAGTTGAAGTTGAAGAGAAACAGGAGGAACAGGAACCGCCCACCATCACCAAGAAAGAATTACTCCGTAACAGAATATCTTACAGTGATATGAGAATATTACCGGTGTTTAAAAATTATCACCCTGGGGAGCCGTCAATGAGATTGTATATTAAGAACTTGTCTAAATCTGCTACAGAACAGGATCTTAAGAGAATATATAAACGTTATGTGGAAAAGTTGACTGATGAGGAGCTGACTGGATTTGATGTAAGAGTAATGAAAGAAGGACGAATGAAGGGACAGGCATTTGTGACATTCCCATCTGTTAGAGTAGCAGAAACAGCTCTGAATGAAACAAATGGCTATTTATTGAAAGAGAGGCCAATGGTGGTAATGTTTGCAAGAGCTGCGAATAAAAAAACTATTGAATAAAAAAGGAAGTTTTATTTGTGTGACTGCCCTATTTTTCATTAGTGTCTTCCTGCCGGGTAGGTCCAAGCTTTACATTTGAAACCGTGAGTTCTATTATAAGAATCACTGGTTAGTTGAAAGTTGATTCACGACCAGAGAATTTAACAGGTCCCAAAACATCTCTACCGGTGCAGAATGATCCCAAGCAGTTTAAGGGTATTCCTAGTGACACCCAGTTCTGCCCAGTGCCCAGGGCCTGATTTACCCATAAGCTAACTAAGCTGAAGCTTAGGGCGCCAGGATCAAGGGGGCGCCTGGCGTTGGGCTCGGCGCAGGGCTGTGACTTACGGTGCTCCCAAAAAGGAGCACACAAAACATCTAGCAATTTTTAACAGATTGTAACAACTCCTAACAACATGTTTAAAATTGTTAGTTAACATTTTGTTACACCAAAGTATATAGTAATATTTGGTAATTTTGTGAAAATCCAAATACAATTTTATATTTTCTATATTCTAAAGTTAAAATTAAATTCCTGCGCCCATCTCCCTGGCAGCGTGGTAGTAAATACGACAGCTCCACCCGTGTCGCGTTCAAGGCACCCAGGAACCAAAGTGAATGGGTGTCCAGCTTTTTGGCCGGCAGAAGCATAGGTTCTGAATGCATGGCTATAAACGCTGGACTATCACAAGGCTCAGTGTTGTCCCCCACTCTGTTTCTGCTGCATATCAATGAGATGTTGTCTATTGACGACATTCATTGTTATACGGACGACAGTACGGGCGACACTTGTTACACGGGCCGCACCGGTATCTCTCGGGCTGCAGTGTAGGAAAGCTGTGAACAACTTGTGTTTGAAATCGAGACAACTTGCAATAGAGTGTCCGATTGGGAAAAAAAAATCTTGTTCAATTCAACCCTACTAAGACACAAGTTTGTGTATTCACCGCAAAAAAAAACCCAATTTACTGTAGCGCCATAATTTCAGGGCACAACTCTCTCCTACTCTGACAGAATAGGTATCCCTGGTGTTGACATCTCCAGTGACGTTCAGTTCCGAAGTGATTTGGAGAATAAGGCCAAGCTGGCGTCCAAGCTGCTCGGTGTGCTGAACTGGGCGGGGTGGTACTTACTGCGGCGCAAACACTGCTTCAGTTTAAGTCGCAAGTGCGGCCGCACATGGAGTACAGCTGCCACTGCTGGGTGGGAGCACCAGAATATCAGAATGAATTGACTGAATTCTTCCGTTCGACTCGGTGCAGAGGCGAGCCACGAAGTGGTCAACGATCCCATGCTTGCAAGTGGTGTGGAACCTCTTCGCGACAAGAGAGACTTTGCCTTGTTGTGCGTGATCACCGGTACATCTGGTGGGCCGTATGCTTGTCTGCCACTTTGGTGGTATAAAAAAAGTGTGAGACGGTGCTGTTGAGACGGTGAAACCGGTCATGGAGACTCCTCCATTACCGGTTTCACTTGCAAGCATGGGATCGTTGACCACTTCATGGCTCGCCTGTGCACCGCGTCGAAAGGAAGAATTCAGTCAATTCATTCTGATATTCTGGTGCCTTTCCAGCCACTCGGCTGGAAAGGCACCATGGCACCAATATTACTGACGATTTAATTAACCCCGCCAAAAAACGAGAAGTGTTTTAAGTTTGACCTGTGTATCTGTGTATGTGTGTGTCTGTCTGTGGCATCGTAGCAGCCCAACAGATGAGCCAATTTTGCGGTTTTCTATGCTCGCAAGGCAATGTGCCGGGGCCATCTCCAGCACATCGGCTTTCGAACCGTTCTTATCTATAAATTTTGCATTCATCAACTCACTTCCTAAGTTATGAAGGGATTTCACTAAGATTCACTGGTTCGATTTATCGGAAACTGTATGTACCGAGGTACTTTTAGGTACTTTGATGGTATTTTTATCTCTCTTTTATACTGGCTGATGCGTCAAGTCATAACTTCATAAGAAGTCTCAGAATCGGGTTTTATTTTATTTTCAAATTAACAAAGAATAACGATTAGGAACTTAGGATCAGCTTACGTGGTCCTTTTGTAGGTAGGACTTAAATTAGTTGCAGCTGGGGGCGCTTATTCATAGCTAGCCTAGGGCGCGCGGAACCCTAAATCAGGCCCTGCCAGTGCCTAATGGTAGACTTACAGACTACACAAGCCAGCTTGTATAGAATGTAAAAAAATGTGCATTCCTAGTAAAAAAAAAAAGAAAGGACCTGAGAATCGTAGCGAGAATTATTAAGTTATAAGTTCCTATATGTCGTAAATGTTAATTATGTATGGCAACACTCTACCGCGTTGCTCTCTGTCTGTCTCTGGTACGACGACATGCGAAACATGCGTGCTCTTGTCAAGTTAAAGTAATTAAATGAAAAACTGTTTGCCTGAAAAAGAGCGGGAAACTTTGAACGAAGAGGACGCGTCTTTTTATTAAAATTGAAAAATATTTTCTATTTGTTGAGAAAGGATTGTGTAAAATAGTAGTTTTTGTTATTTCTGTAGTTTGTGTAGATAGTGTATATTTCAACTAATTTAGGGTAAGTTTTTTCTTTGTATTATATATGTAGGAGTAATTGTCGTCCTTCTTCCATGGACGAGCCGGCCGACCCCGGTGGGGGGTCTGGCGCCAAATTTATTAGTAGTCCGAGTCCAACAATATTTAATTGCATAGAATCTTCTGACTGCTCTCTATCAACGGAACCAGAAAACCACACTAAACGCAAACGACTCGCTTCACGAGTAGTTTGCATAAGTTGCAACAAGAAAAAGCCAAAATGGAAAGAGGGCTCTAAATTTCAAAAAAGTACGGATTGCAAATGTGAACTTAATGCAATTTCACAAACCTCACAATCACAACCTGTAACTGAAGACCTAGACAACAAAAACACCACTAGTACTAATATTGGTCGACCTAATTATAACAGTACAGATGTAGCGCCATTTGTTGTAAATGTACAAAAAGAAACTGCTGAAAATAGCCGTGCATATTTACATCCCGTAGAGTTTGGTAGGTTTCTTAAAAAGAATAATATCCATGGGATTGTGAATGGTAGCCTCAAAAGAATTGGACGTAACAAAGTCAGTGTTACATTTGTTAATCATATTGATGCAAATAATTTTATTGCAAATAAGTGCCTGACATTAGAAAAATTTAATGCCTTCATTCCTACATATAATATAACCCGTATGGGTGTTATTAGAGGGGTTCCAACTGATTGGACAGATGAGGAAGTTATTACTAACTTATCTGTCCCTATTGGTTGTGGATCCATTATAAAAATTAGAAGAATCCGCAAAAAAACTTCTGTAAATAATGTAAATAATTTTGAAAATACTGGTACAGTAGTACTAACCTTTGATGGACAAGTTCTCCCTAAAAGAGTTTTTATGTGCTATACTGCATTATCAGTGGATTTATATATTTACCCAACCGTACAATGTTACAACTGTTGTAGGTATGGACACGTTAAGAGCCAATGTAGATCAGAAAGTAGGTGCTTCAAATGTGGTAGAGGACACTCTGGTGATACATGTAGTGTAGACGAAGATGAGTTTTGGTGTGTTCTGTGTAAAGGCTCACATCAAGCTAACTCAAAGAAATGCCTGGAGTTTGACAGACAAAAAGGTATTAAAGAAACAATGAGCAAAACCTGCATTTCTTATATGGAGGCCGTAAAATTACATCCCCCCATAACTAAAAAATCATATGCTGAGGCATTTTTAACAACCCATAATACATCTTCTGACAAGGATAACAATACACAAATTAATAGCAGCCAATCCTACAGAAAAACAGTATTTTTAAAACCCAGAAACCTCCCACGATTTTCTAAGGGTTATGATCATGCTGCTCATAACGAGATTATAAAAAATCCCACCACTACACCTGGCCCTGTTTTTAGGAATAATCAATATAATAACAATAATACAGCCAATATGATTAATACTTTATTTCAACTTCTATCACAATCAAATACCACAATTTCACCGTCCAACGTTGCCATAATACTTGAAATTCTTTATAAAATATCTAACGATAATGGACCACAGAGCAGTAGCAATTCAATGGAATTGTCGCAGTGTAGTGCCCAAAAAACATGAACTGATTAATATAATTAATAAATATGATCCCTTTGTTATCTGCCTTCAGGAGACCTGGCTAAAGCAGGACTCTATTTTTAAAATTCCTGGCTTCTCTTGCTTGAGAAGTGACAGATCTGATGAATATGAAGTTGCCATACTCATCAGAAACAATGTAAATTATTCTATCCTTTCCCTTCCTTCATATAGTGATGAACTTTCTGTCATTGCTATTACTGTAAATAATATTTGTTATGTATGTACATATTTTTCTCGTCCTAGTTTAAATATTTTTAATGAAATCAATAGTTTATTTAATTTTTTACCAAAACCTTTTATTTGCTTTGGTGACTTTAACTCACATCACCAATCTTGGGGCTCTCCTATGACAAACTTTTATGGAAATAAGTTATTAGAATTAATTGAAGATCAAAATTTGTGTATATTAAATACAGGCACTCCAACACGCCTGGATGATCCTCCTACAGCTCCAGACCTATCTATCTGCACTCCTGATCTTGCATCCTCCTTAGATTGGAACACTACAGAATCAACTCATGGTAGTGACCATTTTGTAATTATGATAACTTTGCCATTCAGAAAACCTCTGAAACAAAACAAAAATCCACGGATAAAACATAAGTTACACAATGCAGACTGGGACTTATATAAATCCACAGTAGAGCAAAAGATATCCGAATTACCCAACATCTCATCCTCAAACATTTTATCAAGTTGTGACTTATTTGCAAAATTGCTAGTTAAAGTAGCTGATGAGGTATTCCCATTAAAATCTTCAGGCCCTAATAAAATACCATCCCCACCGTGGTGGGATGAAGAATGCACAGTAGCAATCAAAAAAAGAAAAGAGGCAGAGAGGCAATATTGTGTTTCCATGACTAATGAAAACTTTAATAACTATTTACAAGTAGCCAAGGAAACACAAGCATTTCTCAGAAACAAAAAATCTGATGGCTGGAAAAGCTTCTGCTCATCCTTGAGCCCAGATGTCAGTCCATCCACTGTCTGGCAAAATATTAGAAAATATAGATCCTGCTACAATAATGATGCAAATCAAACCATTAGCCCAGACCTAGTTGAGCAGATAATGGATAGACTGGCTCCCCCATCTGTTCCTGACTATCATGTAGGCCTCTCTTACACACTAAGCATACCACATAATAGCAACTTTGAAGATTTAAATTCCCCTTTTACCTACATTGAGTTGAAACACGTACTAACAAACCTAAAAGACTCCGCCCCAGGGGAAGATAGCATCCCTTATTCTTTCATCACACACCTCAATGGCGACAGCCTAAATTATTACCTGTCAATCATAAACACTATAATGATCTCAGGTCATATCCCTTTATCATGGAGGACTCAAAATCTTTTATTATTTCCAAAACCAAATAAAGATAGAACAGACCCTACATCGTATCGTCCAATAGCGCTAACCTCTGTACTAGCTAAAATAGCTGAACATCTAGTTAAAAACCGACTGGAATGGTTTTTAGAATTTAATAGCTTGCTATCGGATAATCAACACGGCTTTAGAAAAGGCAAATCTACTATTGACAGTTTAGGATCTTTTATCACAGACATTAGGTTAGCGTTTACGAATAATGAATCAGTTTTAGCAGCTTTTCTTGATATAACCGCAGCGTATGATAATGTTAACGTAAGTATTTTAAAATTAAAATTGGCAAAATTAAATGTCCCCGTGCTTTTAGCTAATTTTATTATAAATATGTTGTCTGAAAGATTTCTCCAGTATTCACCTGATGTAAATACAAAAACTATATGTAGAACAGTATGGAAGGGTTTACCCCAAGGCTCTGTTTTGAGCCCATTATTGTATAATATATATTCCTCGGATTTAGATTCATATGTTAGAAAATATAATAGTGTTAATGTATCACAATACGCAGATGATTTACTTCTCTATGTCTCAGGGTGTTCCATAACAGACCTTAATCAGTCTCTGTCCACAGCATTAAATGCTCTGAATATATGGCTTGACGGGAACGGTCTAGCTTTATCACCTCAAAAAAGCACAGTAGTTCTGTTCAGTAGAAAACGGGTCCTGCCACCCATTATTGCTCTTTATAAAAATATACCGTTACCAGTTAAGGATCAGGTAAAATTTTTAGGGTTAATCTTAGACTCAAAACTCACTGGTCTACCTCACTGTAATTACATCACTGCAAGGTGTGAACGTAACCTCAATATTATAAGATGTCTTTCTGCGGTCCGATGGGGCGCCCACCCCTTTACTATGAGACTTATATATAATGCCTTGATAAGGAGTGTTCTGGATTATGGAACCTTCTTATTAGAACCATGTAATGTAGGCGCTTTGCAAAAGTTAGACAACATACAATCAAAAGCACTACGGATTATTACAGGCAGTATGAAATCCAGTCCGATCAACTGTTTACAGGTTGAATGTTGTGATCCCCCCCTCAAGTTTCGAAGACAGTACATTTGTGATAGGTTCTTTTTTCGCAACACACAACTCAAAAACCATCCCCTATATAAAAAAGTAGAACAACTTTCGGAGATGATAGGCTTTTCTGAGTATTGGACACATAAAGAAACTCCAGGTTTAATAATAGTAGTTTATGACACTGTTGCATAATAAGGGTTCTTATATCACGAGTGTGTTTTAAAAAAACGAGCCGTAGGCGAGTTTTTTTATAGTATCACACGAGTGTTATAAGACCAAGTTATGTACAGTGTCATACACTACTTTATCTACTCTCATACTATAATACCTGATTTCATTTTGTTGTGATATATAGTTGCTCCTTGATTTCGCCGGTAACAGGTTCATGGTCATGTTTGACGCAGTTTCCAGAATGTCTGGTGGTGTACAATTGCCACCATCCTCGCTTTAAGACATGTTTTTACACAAAAACTAATTTATTTTACAAACAAAACCAAACTTTGTTTAATTTAAATGTAAAATGTTGGCGCCAAGGCGCAAACATCGATTGCGCATCATGCGTGTTTCTTTTTTTTTTAGGCTGCGGAGATCATAGATTTAGGATTTTTCGCTACTCTGGAGACACAATTTTTTTTTTAAAGTAGAGGTTCAAACTTCTTTTTCAGCTGGAGATTGTTTATGGTGTATCGTAATGATTAAAAAGTTTTATTATGATATAGGTGTCCATACAAGACCTGTATCGTAATAAAACTTTTTTTTTGGCCTGTGCGTAATGTTTGTCATAATAGTATTGATTTCAATTTTATAATCTTTGTATTATAGTATCAGAGTAGATAAAGAGCTTTAATAAATTTTATCTACTCTGATACTATAATACAAAGATTATAAAATTGAAATCAATACTATTATGACAAACATTACGCACAGGCCAAAAAAAAAGTTTCATTACGATACAGGTCTTGTATGGACACCTATATCGTAATAAAACTTTTTAATCATTACGATACACCATAAACAATCTCCAGCTGAAAAAGAAGTTTGAACCCACAGACGTATAAAGAGAAAAGTTTGAACCTCTACTTTAAAAAAAAATTGTGTCTCCAGAGTAGCGAAAAATCCTAAATCTATGGTCTCCGCAGCCTAAAAAAAAAAGAAACACTCATACTCAATCGATGTTTGCGCCTTGGCGCCAACATTTTACATTTAAATTAAACAAAGTTTGGTTTTGTTTGTAAAATAAATTAGTTTTTGTGTAAAAACATGTCTTAAAGCGAGGATGGTGGTAATTGTACACCACCAGACATTCTGGAAACTGCGTCAAACATGACCATGAACCTGTTACCGGCGAAATCAAGGAGCAACTATATATCACAACAAAATGAAATCAGGTATTATAGTATGAGAGTAGATAAAGTAGTGTATGACACTGTACATAACTTGGTCTTATAACACTCGTGTGATACTATAAAAAAACTCGCCTACGGCTCGTTTTTTTAAAACACACTCGTGTTATAAGAACCCTCATTATGCAACAGTGTCATAAACTACTATAAAAATCTCGAAGCAAAAACGCATCAATGGGATCGTTTGCCATTGTATAAATTTTCATACACCTGTCTTGTCGTCCAACCGCAGATTCATTTTAATATAGGCATCAAACAAAACAATAATAATCAGAATTAAGACTTTAACGAAATTATTGATAAAGATTGGAAACATTGGCATCAATTATTCACAGACGCATCTAAATTCTCCAATAATAGCTGCGTGGGTGTGGGAGTCTACCATTCACAATACAGGATTACACAAAAAATTAAACTGCCACCTGAATCCTCTGTCTATACCGGTGAATGCATGGGCTTATTAAAAGCTATAGAATATATTATTCTATTTAAACTACGAGAGACGATTGTGTTCAGCGACTCATTGAGCGCCTTACAAGCTCTATCTCGCTCTCCCTTTAAAGCTAATATCCAGACTCCAGTAATTTTTGAAATACGCCAACTGTTATCTCAATGCAACACCCTAGGATATAGTGTAGTTTTCAGCTGGATACCAAGTCATGTTGGTATTTTTGGTAACGAGAAGGCTGACCAACTTGCCAAAGAAGCAACTGTAGATGGAGACATTTTTCCGTATGCAAACTACTGGCATGACTTGATGTCTTTACCTAGATCCTACCTATTTAACACTTGGCGCCAATCCTGGATAGCTGACGAAAATAAGGGGAAATTCTTTCGTTCCATCCAACCAACTATACCAGCAAAACCATGGTTTGCTAAAACACATTACAACAAATGGACTACTACCGTCATTTGTAGACTAAGACTAGGTCATGTTTGCACTCCTGCCAATTTATATAAATTTCGTATTGTTGACAGCCCACTATGCCCTTGTGGAGAATATGGTGATGTAAATCATATTTTCTTCTCCTGTTTGTTATATGATCGTACCGAATTCTTCCTAAATTTGTCTAAGATCCATGTACCTTTTCCTACATCTATCCAGTGTTTATTATATTTAAGTAATCGTGATGTATATAATGTACTAGCTTCCTTCATAGAATTAAATATGATTAAAATGTAGATATAGTATAGTAATACCGTAGCCCATCCTATACAATCCTTTTCCTTCCAAATTATTCCGATTAGGTATTAATTTTGATTATTGGTTTCCCTAACTTGTTTGTGGCCAACTGCAAAGCAAGAAGCCATTAAAAAAAAAAAAAAAAAAAAGAAAAAAAAAAAAAAAAAGTAATTAAATAAATGGTGTAACTATTCAAGTAAAGTATAATCATTTTCCTTCCATCGCCGAACCCACAACGCGACATTGGCGACGAGGAATTTATTAAAATACGCGTGGGGTGAGTTTTATTTTGTACGAATTACGCTCCGTACAATTCATTGGCAAGTGCTGTTACGCCGGTACGAGCAAAATGGCGAACGAAGGAAACGTAGAAGAAAACCTCGTGGAAGGGCGAGTATTTTCAATTATTAATCCTATATGTCATATTGAAATGCCTCCATATGATAGGAATAAGTGTACGTGGAAGGTGTACACCCAAATATTTGCTAACAAAATGAAAATATACGAAATTGATGTCTCAAAATGGCCGCAATATCTAATGACTTTTGTCGGTTTTGAAATTGTGACATTGTTATCGGAGTTATGCTTTCCCGATGATATCGAAAGCAAATCTTATGAGTCTCTAAAGGAATTAGTAGAAAGACATTTAGAGCCGGAGCCGTCCGAATTAGCCGAGACGTATAGGTTTTTGAAAAGGAACCAAGAAAATAATGAGGGTGTCATGGAGTACGTAGCTGCATTAAAGAAATTAGCTAAAACATGTAATTTTGGGTCGCACTTAGAAAGAGCATTACGAGACAAATTCGTACATGGACTACGTAATGAGAAAATTATAAAAAGATTGTTCTCAATGAAAGAAATAACATTTACGGAAGCGGTGAGAATAGCATGTACTGACGAATTGGCCGAAAGGGATTCAAGAATGGTAGCACATTCTATGGAAAAAGAGGTCAATGCCGCCACCATCAAGCCGGTGGACAGACGTACTAATGTAAAGTGCCACTGTTGTGGACGTAATGGTCATATGAAACCAAATTGTAAATTTAAGGATCAAGAATGTTATAATTGTAAAAAGAAAGGTCATTTGGCAAGCATATGTAGAAATAAAAATAATTTTAAATATGAAGGGAAGAAAGGTAGTGTTAACAAATCAAAGAATGTTAAAGAAATTGTGTCCGATGAGAGCAATTATACAGTTTTACAAGTGTCTGAAGATACACCTAGCTCCGAGTTAGAAGACTATTGTATTGATAACCTGTTTAATAATAATAATTTAGATTTTCAGGAAGGGAGGTACCCTATGGAAGTTAATACTTGTAATAATGTAACAAAGCTAAAAGAAGGTAAGCCAGACCCATGGATGGCTAAATTAGACATTAATGGCATAAATATTCTATTTGAAATAGACTGTGGAGCAGATGTTACATTAATGCCTCTCAGGTATGTTCAAAGATTTTTACCTAAGTTAGAGTATTCTGATACTGACTTAAAATTAAAAGCATATGGTAATAAACCTATTAGTGTATTAGGAAAGGCAATTGTAAATGTAAAATCTAAAAATAAATGTTATTTAGCACCGTTAATCATAGTGGAAGAAGGTAAGAAACCATTGCTCGGAAGAGACTGGTTAAATGTTATTAAAATTGATTGGCCTTTATGTAAAAACAATAATTATAAGAGTAATAAAAGTACTATTCATGTAATAGAAAGTCAAGTTGACATTCAAACTAAATTAGAATGTTTGTTGAATAAATACCCTAAATTATTCTCTAATACCTCTGGAGAGATACAAGGTCCTCCAGGTACTTTAAAATTAAAATCAGGAGTTAAACCTCTGATATGTAAGCCGAGACGCATTGCATATGCATTAGAGAATATTGTTAAATGTGAACTAGATAAATTAGTTGATGATGGTAAAATGTCAAAGGTTTCTAAGGAGTCTGTCACCTGGGCTACCCCGATAGTGCCTATTATAAAAGGACCAAACAATGTAAGGATTTGTGGAGATTACAAAGTAACTATTAATCCACATCTTGAGATGTCTCATCATCCTATTCCTGTAATTGAGGATATTTTTGCTAAACTTAACAATGGGGTAAATAAGCCAATTACTGTCTTTTCAAAAATTGATTTGAGAAAAGCATATATGAATAGGAAAATGGATAATAATGCACAGGAGTTAATGACATTAACTACCCCCTGGGGATATTATCGTCCAAGCTTTATGATGTTCGGTATCGCCCCAGCACCATTAGACTGGCAAGAATTTATGGATGATAATTTTGGGAATATACCTAATGTTTACTGTTATCTAGATGATATATTAATAGCAAATGCAGATATAAATAGTCATTTAACTACCTTAGAAAGTGTTTTGCATAAACTGCATAAATTAAATATTAAAATAAATAAAGTAAAATCACAATTTGTGTCAAACAGGTTGGAATACTGTGGTCACATTATAGATGGGAAGGTATTCATAAAACCCCAGAACATATTAAGGCTATATTAAATGCACCACAGCCGAAGGATGTTAAACAACTCAGAAGTTTCTTAGGAACTGTTAATTTTTATAATAAGTTCATGCCAAATGCTGCAGAAAAATTGCATGCATTATATCAGTTATGTAAAAAGAGTATCAGATGGAAATGGTCAAAAGATCATACAACTGCTTTTGAGTGGGCTAAGACTTGTATAGCATCTGATCAAGTTTTATTACATTATAATCCTAAGTTAGAATTAGTGTTAAGTTGTGATGCCTCTAAGTATGGTTTAGGTGCTTGCTTAGCACATAGGTATTATGATAAGATAAGAAATAAATATGTAGAACGTCCTATTGCATTTGGAAGTCGAACCCTAACAGAAACTGAGGTTAGGTATTCTCAAATTGATAAAGAAGCATTATCAATTGTTTGGGCTGTTAAGAAATTCGATTTGTATTTAAAGGGTAACAAGTTCATATTAGTAACTGATCATAAGCCACTGATATCTTTATTTCATCCTAATAAATCACTGGGTAATATTTATGCAGATAGGATGACTAGATGGGCGTTAATATTATGTAGTTATAATTATACAATAGAATATAGAAGTTCTAACCATAATGCAAGTGCAGATTTTCCATCTAGATTACCTATTCAATTGTCAAGCTCAGATATAGTGGACTCAGAGGAAAATCAACCAATGATTAACACCATTTTGATTGATATTCCCCCTGTTACTCAAAATGTTATTATAAATGCTACTAAAAACGATTATACCTTATGTAAAGTATTAAGCTATATTGAGAATGGATGGCCTAAAAATGTAGATAAAGACATATTGCCTTATAAAGGAAAAGAATTAGAATTATATATGGTAAATGGTATTATAACATGGAGAAATAGAGCAGTAATTCCTACCAAGTTAAGGCAACAATTATTAGAGGAATTACATGTAGGACACCTAGGTTCATTGAAAATGAAAGCTCTTGCTAAAAGCTACTTTTGGTGGCCTAACATTTACCTTGATATAGAATCAATCACTCAGAATTGTAAAGGTTGTATGTCAGTTAGAAATAAACCTGAAATGAAACCATTACATAGTTGGGAATGGCCAACTAATCCATGGCAAAGAGTTCATGCAGACTTTGCAGGTCCATTTCTAGGTTCAATGTGGTTAATAGTAATGGATGCTCATTCGAAATGGCCTGAAATAGCTCGTATGAATAAAACTACTACTGCATTAACCATTAACCTCTCATTTGTTTAAGCACGGATCCGTGCAACAGCCGTCAACTGTTTAGTCACGGATCCGTGTCAAGGCTACACTTGTTTACTTTTGTTTAAAAATGAATCTTAATAAGCCAGGATTATGGTTTATATTTGTTTGAAACGATACTGAATGAATAAATGAACAGTATGCAATCATTGGTTATTTTATTAGTTCACCCGAACGCTTCCCGCGTCACTTCAAAGTTTCAAACTTCTCATACCTGTTCCCGCGCTTCTTGCTTGTGCCGCGTCTCAGTACACGACCACAGTTTTATTGCGATTTCGGTATTTTACACTACAAAGGGAAGTGAATACTATTTCATATTGATATTTATTCATATAAGTAATATATCTAGATAAACATATGTACAAAATACATAAAGATTGCTAATAATAATGTCTCCAAAAGTTAGCTAATGCACTGAGGGTTTGCGAGCGTCACAATACAAGTTCGATTTTTTTTCAAAGTAAGCTTTATTTGTTACGAGATTTATTTATTACTTTGAAGGAGATTTCATGTATTTCCAATGGTATTAGCAGTTTTATGTAATAATATCGAAAAGTTATTATGAAATTAGATTTTATAAATCATTATCTAAACCTCACACACATATGCAATTTCAAGGTCGGGAACTCGTGTACATGTACACGGCGGGGGCCATATTTTATTTTATTTTTTTTTTGGTATGATATAGGATGTGTAAACATTTTTGTTGTCATTTTAGAGCCCAGGATTTTATTTTGATTTTGTGTAATATTTTTCAATCGGCAATTATTTTATTACATAGTATCGTTTTTTACCATCTATAGAAAAGGAGGTTATCAATTCGACTGTTCTTTTTGGTGGCATTTCAGAGATTTGTGGATTTTTTGATGCTAAGTAATATTTTTAAATCGATAAATTATTACACTAATAGTATCCGACGAATAATAACCGACTTAAAAAAAAGAGGTTATCAATTCGACTGTACTTTTTAGAATTGGGGTTTGGGAATTTACCGACTTGAAAAAAGAGGTTGAAGGAGAGCAGAACGAATTAGTAAATTCGACTACTTTTTGTTTGTTAGTAGTTTAGAGCTTTGGGGCTTGTTTTATTTTATGTTATGTTTTTCATTTCACAATATTATGATAAGGTTTCAAATTTTAACTGACTTAAAAAAAAAAGAGGTTATCAATACGAATGCAGTTTTTAACATTTGTTATGTAATCTCCAAGACTTCTAGACCGATTTGATTGTTGGAGTAGTGGATAGAAATAAATGCTATTTATATTATTTTAAGCAGGTTTATTGACTGAAACTTAATTTTAGTTACAGCGAGCTACATGTCGTGGCAAAGAGGAAACAAGCAAGGGGCGCCATGTTGGTCAATCTTAGTGTTGCCAATTTTATGCTTTAAACAGAAATAGGTGGCGCCTCTGTTGCTATGAGAAAATACAGATAATAACATTTACTTACAGATTATAACACGCCTCCTTAAATTTATAATCTTATTTTCACTTAAAGAATATTTACTAATATTTATATTTAATATTATTTACTACAGGTTATACACACCCTAAATATGTAGCCTCACTTAAAGGTAACAGTTTTTAATTAGAGTACAAAATAACAAGCAAAATCACACTAAGTAGTCTGCCAACCTAACTAGCCCTGCGACAAAGTCTTGCGATCGGTTTTCAAAGGTCCACTAGTCAGGCTGCAGTAACTCCTATACTAAAGTAAGTTTAACCCTAATCTATTCTTTAGGAACTTAGTCTTATCTAGACTTTTAGTTAGCATATCTGCTAAGTTATATCTTGTATCTATTTTTACAATATCAATTATACCCTTTTCATAGTTTTCATTTATATAATGATACTGAACTTCAATATGCTTTGAATTCTTAGTAAAATTACCATACTTAGCAATAGCAACTGCACCTGAGTTATCTTCATACAATTTTATTGGTCTGACAAATTTTAAATTAAAAGATTCACTTAGTAATTTTCTAATAAAAAGTATTTCTGTTACAGCTTCTGACATAGCAGTATATTCTGCAAAAGTTGAACACTTAGTTACTGTACTCTGTTTATGAGTTTTCCAAAATATTAAGTTTCCAAATAACCTAATTACATAACCTGTGGTAGATTTTCTATCTATATTATCTCCTGCATAATCGGAATCTACCATACAATCTAATATTTCAGAATTTACATTATCATCATATGTTAACTTCAAATCCTTAGTCTTGTACAAATATTTCAAGATTCTTATAGCATATTTGTAATGGGTTTGATCGTAACAACTTTGAAATCGACTTAAGTAATTAACACTGTATGCTATGTCTGGCCTAGTGCCTGTACTAATATATGATATCGTAAATAGGATAAAAAACAAAAGAATATACCTTTACAGAACAGAGAGATTTGAAGAAGCTACTGAGCGAGAGCACCAACACTTTTGATTATTGCACTACCTATAGAACGGCCTATTCTATCTAATTTCACTCGCGGATATATAAACACACTTTAATAGTCATAACAATATTTCAGTATTTTTTACGTTACACTTTTATAATATTTTTCAAAGTCATTAAGACAGTCAATAAACATTGTTGCCTAGCATTCTATTAAGAAGTATAGAGTGACACATAATACTAAAAAGTCTTTATGCGTCAATGCCAGACACCATAACACTTTCCCTTATTGTTGTATTAATGACTGCAGCCCCAATCCTGCTCTCATTATTAGGAGCCTTGGCTTTGGAACTGCCTTTGTCAAAAGGTCAGCCAACTGTTCTGCAGAACTCGTTTTATGCACGCTAATCAGACCATCCTGTACCGTCTCGCGCACAAAAAAATGTCTCACACGAATATGTTTAGTTCTTTTGTGGAATTCCGGATTGTGAGCGAGACGTATTGCAGCTTCGTTGTCCACCTTGAGCGTCGGTGTGTCTTCTAGCGTCATAAGTTGGCTAAAAACTCTCTGTAGCCAAACTAGTTCGCGAGCACCTTCACTGGCAGCTACTATCTCTGCCTCCGTGGTTGAGATGGCTACGGATGCTTGACGTTGGCTAAGCCAGGACACCGGTCCTCCAGCATACAGGCAAACAACTCCAGTGGTGGAGCGTCCTGTGAGCTCATCACCGCCGTGATCTGCATCACTGTATCCTTCAATTATGGCTTTGTGATTTCCAGACTTGTATCTTATTCCGAAAGATATAGTCCCTTTGAGATATCTGAATATCCTCTTCACTTTGAGCCAATCAGTCCAGGAAGGATTCTCTAATTTCCTTGAAACTACTCCGACAGCGTATGCAATGTCGGGGCGCGTACCTGTCATTAAATACGCTAGTGCTCCTACAGCTTCACGATAAGGAAAGTACTTCTTTTCAGGGGTATCGTCAACTTTCCCTTCTTCAGATGTCCTTTCAATGGGCGTCGCGACTGGATTGCAATCTGACATTTGGAAACGTTCCAGGATCTTCTTAGCGTACGATTGCTGAGAAATCAATATAGAACCGTCTTCCGATCGATCAATTTCCAATCCCAAATAGTAGGATGCTGGTCTCGTAGTGATCTTCAGCGTGTTTCCTAATTCCTTGAGGAATTGGTTCGCTAGATCTTCATCTGTAGTGGCTAACAGTCCGTCATCCACATATAGGGTTAACAATATCTTCTTGTCTCCCACTACCTTCGTGAAAAGACAGGGTTCAGCTTCATTCTGTATGAAACCTTTATCCAGCAGAATCTCCTCAAAACATGAGTTCCAACACCGAGGTGCTTGCTTCAGTCCATACAGACTCCTTTGAAATTTGCAGACTTTTGAAGTTTTATCTGAGTATCCATCAGGCTGCTGCATGTATATCTCCTCTTTTAACTTCCCGTTCAGAAAAGCTGTGGATACATCAAACTGTGTCAGATGTAACTTCTCCATGGCGCTGACACTTAACAAAGCTCTTATAGTAGACATACGGGCAACAGGGCTGTACGTCTGATCATAGTCTATCCCCTTACGTTGCTTGAATCCTTTGATTACTAGTCTTGCCTTGTATTTGTCTATAGTACCGTCTGGATTTCGTTTGATGCGAAAAACCCATTTGCACGGTAGCGCCTTTCTGTTTGAAGGTAAATCGCATAGCGTCCAAACCTTGTTGTCATCTAGGGATTTTATCTCGTTCGCCATGGCCTTAAGCCATTCGGCACTATCGTCCCTCTCAACAGCTTGTTTGTATGTCTCAGGAAAGTTCTCTGTTCCTACGAAGCATACGAAGTCTTCATACTTCTTAGGTCGTGCGATGGTTGACCTGTCTCTAAGATTGTATCGAGGCTCAGCTACAATTAGTTGCTCTTGCTCATCACTAGCATCAACGAAATCATCCACTTCGACATCTTCTTGAACTGCTTCACCTTGAACATGAACTTGATCTTCAGCTCTTTCTCCCTCAAGATCATTTTCATCGCTTTCCTGGTATTCGACAAGTGACTCAGGTACTTCTTGAATGAGAACACGTCCAATGTCTCCGACCTCAGCTCCCTCTGACACAATGGGGTCGCTCGTCGTTATCCTGAACTCAACATCTGATTCGAACGTTATGTCCCTTGATCTCAGTGTCTGCGTTCCGTCGTAGACGCGATAACCGCCATCATTCTCGTAACCTATAAGTCTTCCTTTAATTGCCTTTTTGCACATCTTCCTGCGCTTTTGTTTAGGCACGTGAGCATAACAAATGCTTCCAATTACTCTGAGGTGTGAGATTCTAGGCTTTCTTCCAAGCCATAACTCATATGGAGATTTTCCTTCAACCCTTGATGGTCCTGTTCTATTTAGAACATATGCTGCAGTGTTTATAAGTTCAGCCCAGAGTACTTGAGGTAGCTCTCCACCTGAGTACATCATGGACCTTGCTGCCTCTACAAGTGTACGGTTCTCCCTTTCAGAGCATCCATTCTGCTCTGGTGTGTACGGCATAGTGAGTCGCTGCTTGATGCCATGCTTCTCTAGAATATTCCGAACGGTTTCATTTTCGAATTCGCCACCGTTGTCACTCAACAGCGTCTTGACGGCATGACCTGCATTCTTTGCTTCCTGAAGCATCTGTACCAGCTTATCCTTAACCTCTGACTTCTGTCTTATGAAGTAGACAAAGCGATATCCAGAGTAATCATCCTTAAATAACACAAAGTACTTATACTTGGAGATGCTTGGTGTTGCAAAGGGTCCGCAGACATCAGCATGAATTAGTTCACCACAAGCCGATGCTCTTTCCCTAGTTCCGAACGGCTTTCTATGAGCCTTTCCATATATGCAGTCCTCACATTTCATTTTGTCAGGACTCAGCTTCATGCCTAACTCGCGATTCACCACACGAATAACATGATTCTTATCCTGGTGAGCAAAGCGTTCATGGTACAGTTGCAGCATATTTGACCCGGTAATAGCATTAACCTCTATAGTTTTCTGCTTTTTAGGAATAACTGTCTCCATGTCTAACTTGTAAAGTCCTCCAAAAGGAACTCTTTTGCCAACAACTCTAGTGATCTCTTCGATGTCGAGTTTGCACTCTCTAGTTGTTGACGTAAAAATGCTGTTTTGCATCCTATCTTGAGCTGCTAACGGAGAGAATAAGTTTTTCGTTAACGATGGTACTAGCCACACATCATTAAGCTTGATTTCTTCCTTCTTGCCATTGACATTTGATGCTACCACTACGGTCCCCTTTCCTAACGCTGGAATTGTGGTTCCGTCTGCAGTCGTAACTGTATGATCAGCGTCAAATTCATGATATTCCGTGAAGAAATCACTTCTTACTGCAATGTGCGTCGTTGCTCCGTTGTCGACAAACCAGCTGTGAAGATCTTGTGTTTGTCCTGACGAGCATGTGTTGACCATCAGCGAGATGTGTTGCACTTGATTGGACTTCGAGCTAGAGCCTGATGTGCTTGGAGTTGGTTTAGGTGGCCTCCCATCCTTAATCCACTTTCTGCACTTGCGCACTCTGTGTCCTTTGCCAGAACAGTAGTTGCAAATCAGTTGCTCATCCTTATTGCGCTTGACTTGTCGCACTGTATGTGTAGTCACTAGTGCTTCCTCCTTGGAGCTTACTTGACAAGCCAGATCTCTCTCAAATGCACACATATGGCTTGTAAGACTGTCAATTGTTCTTTCAGTCTGCTTTAGCATCAGCCAGCTTGACTTGAAGTTGAAGAACCTGTCGTCCAGTGTGTCTAAGACCTTACAGATCAGAAACATTTCAGGAAGCTTAGCTGTGGAGTCAATCTTGCCAACTTCCACCTTCAATTCGTTCCAGACGTTCTTGAGCTTTGACATGTGCGTTGGAATATCGTCCGCCTTATCATATTTTAGTCCAAAGAACTCCAAACCTAAATTGTAAGCTCTATCTTCCGATTGTCCGTCAAAAAGTCTATGTAACTCCAACCAGACTTCATGAGCAGTCTTAAATCTCATGACTTTCTTAAGTGTATCCTCAGACATATTAGTGGTCAACATGAGTAGAGCGCCAGTTTCAGCCTTCTTATAATTGGCCATCATTGCATTATATCTAGCAATGTCAGCGTCACCTGCTCCGACCGCGAGGGTAGGTTTAGGAAAACGGCCTTCTACTACTTCTAGGGCTTTTTCAGTACCATCAAGTAGGATGGAAATCTTATATTTCCATGTGGACCAGTTTTCTTTTCCTGTAAGTTTGCCGATATCTATTTTAGTAGAATAATCCATTATTAGTCTCTTCAAGGTCAGATGCGGGTCCAATAACCTGATATCGTAAATAGGATAAAAAACAAAAGAATATACCTTTACAGAACAGAGAGATTTGAAGAAGCTACTGAGCGAGAGCACCAACACTTTTGATTATTGCACTACCTATAGAACGGCCTATTCTATCTAATTTCACTCGCGGATATATAAACACACTTTAATAGTCATAACAATATTTCAGTATTTTTTACGTTACACTTTTATAATATTTTTCAAAGTCATTAAGACAGTCAATAAACATTGTTGCCTAGCATTCTATTAAGAAGTATAGAGTGACACATAATACTAAAAAGTCTTTATGCGTCAATGCCAGACACCATAACAATATACAACAGTTCACCTATTATATTTCTATACTTTATACTTTCATCTATTTCTGTAGCTTGATGCAGCTTTAAATTAGTTTCCATTGGAGTGTCATATAACTTAGAACTCTCCAGGTTATACTTTACGGCCAAAGATTCAATATATTTTGTTTGACTTAAGGTCATTTTACCCCTATTATCTTTGTAATCAATGTCTATACCTATATAACTTGTAATTGGCCCTAAGTCTTTCATAGAAAATTTATTCATTAAACTAGTTTTAACCCGTTTTATTTTTTCTTTATCTTTACAACAAATTAGGAGATCATCAACAAATATTAGCATGTATATTGTATCTTCGCTCGCATTGTTTACATATAAGCAGTAATCATAGTTACTTCTAACAAAATTTAAGTTTTCTATAAATCTACTGAAACAATCATACCATACTCTAGGGCTCTCTCTGAGGCCATAGAGTGCCTTGTGCAGCTTGTAAACTTTATTATCACCACTTTCATAACCTTTTGGTTGATTTACAAATACCTCTGACTTTACATGACCATTTAAAAACGCTGTCTCAACATCCATTTGTTCAATATATAAATTATTTTTACAACAGTATGATAATAAAATTTTCAAGGTTTGCATTTTTCCAACTGGTGAATAAACATTTTCAAGGTGATCCTTTTGTTGAAATCCTCGTACAACTAGTCTCGCTTTATAAAGATTATTGGCCTTTCTTTTAAAGACCCATTTGACATCAATAACCCTTTTATCCCTAGGTCTTTCAACAATTTGCCAGGTTTTATTTTTATTTAAGCTACTTATTTCGGAGTCCATTGCTGACTGCCATTGCTTATGGTCATGGGAGATCATCGCCTCCTCAAATGTAAGAGGTACATTTGCATTAATGTAATTTACATAAATAAAATGAGAAACTGGATTGCCATATCTGATAACTGGACTTATCTTTCTTTTTGACCTATTTTCTACTAGAAACTTATTATTATCATTACTTAAATTATCATCGTTAACTGAAACTTCCTCAGTATTATTAGACAAAGTATCATTTGCATCTATATAGTTTTCAGCAATGTCACTCTCGAATATTTCATCTTTTACATTTAAGGTATCATTTTCCAAATCCCTATCCTTTTCATCATCAAGTTTTTCTAAGCAAATTAAGTGTGTATTTTCTTCGACGACCTGTACATGTCTAGCATTAATTATTCTATTGTTTAGCAAAACTCTATATCCATTTTCATTATAACCTACAAGTACACCTAGTTGAGCTTTATCATCCCATTTACTTTTTCTTAAAACTTCTGGAACCCTAACATAAACTCTACTACCATAAATCTTCAAATGCTCAACATTTGGTTTAATACCAAAAAATATTTCATAAGGAGTTTTATTTTCTACTGTATTAGCAATAGTTCGGTTCTTTAAATAAGCTGCTGTTTTGATAACTTCGGGCCAATACCTTCTATGAATTTTAGCTTCCTTCATTAAGCATCTTCCTATGTCCATAGCAGATCTGTTATACCTCTCCGCTACTCCATTTAATTCATGGACATAGGGTGGACATGGTAACAACTCTATTCCCTTTTGTCTAATGAAATTGTAAATATCTCGATTTAAGAACTCTTTGCCATTATCACACTGTAATTTTTTAACCTTTTTATTAAACTTATTTTCAACTAAATTGACAAATTCCATAAAACAATTTGCAGTTTCTGATTTACTTTTAATACAAAAAATTCTTGTACACTTGCTATAGTCATCGATAAATGTCACAAAATATTTTTCTCCACCATAACCCGTTGTGCTATGTGGACCATTTAAATCTGTATGTATTAATTCCAAAATTTCAGTAGTTTTAGTTCTATTGTTTTCAAAAGGTACATTAGACATTTTGCTTTCAATACAATTTGAGCATTTCATTTCTGTACTTTCTATTCTGTCTGGCAAACCTTGTACTAATTTATTATTAACCAACTTATTTAAATACTGAAAATTTACATGACCAAGTGCCCTATGCCATTTTTCTTTATGGGTCAGCTTCGTCGAGTTCACATACATGTTATTACTGATAATTTTTGTAACAAAACTTTTTATGCAGTACAAGTTATCTATTTTGTTAGCAACAACAATTAATTCTCTTGATTGATTATAAATTTTTGCATTATCATCTCTTGCTACGATAGTACAACTTTTAGTTATTCTTGAAAAGCTTAATAAATTCTGCTTAATACCTTTAACAAAGTATACATTTTTTAGATCTACATGTTTCTCATTGTAATAATTTTTGAAATATATTTTAACGGTGCCTACTTTAGTTGCTTTCAACAATTTACCACCTGGAAGTTTCACATCAATAGGAATTTTTAAATCTACATAGTTATAAAAACATGTATCAGTCATTATAATATGATCGGTACACCCGCTATCTAATAACCAATTGATTTCAAAAGTATCATTACTACTATTACACGCCATTACTTGATGAGTTTCGGGATTACATACCTGAGCTGTCCATGACTCAGCCACAGGACCGTCTCGCTGATGGCTCGATGACTCACCTCTGGGATGACTATGACCTCTACCTCGGCCACGACCTGGTTGAGAAGGGAATTTAAATAAACCTGCTTGCCGTTGCTTGTTTCCTCTTTGCGTTACTTGATGATGTTGATTATTTGGATATCTTCCTAGGTAGTTTTTCTGACCATACCAACAATCCTTTTTGAGATGGCCGGTCTTTCCACAGACAAAACACTGTGCTTTAGTTTTTGTTGAGAACATACTCATATTACTTTTCTGATCTGGAACACAGGTATTCATATTTTTCTCTTTTATTTTTGACTTAACATAATCTACTGTTCTTTGTTCTTCTGGAATAACATCAATAAAATCTCCAATATAACTGTAACTTGAAGGCAAGGCTCTCAGCAAGTATCTCATCTTCTCTGGCTCAGATATAGATCCACCAGCCATTTTGAAATCATTTGTTGTTTTCTCGAAATCGACAAAAAAATCTTCTATTGTATTATAGTCTTTCAATTTAATCTCTTCAATTTTTCCTCTACAGATTATCTGCATGGCAGTGGACTGGGTCAAATAAATTTTATCGAACTTTTGTATCATTGCGTAAGCCGTCGAACATTCACTAATATATTCTAATTGTTTATCGGAAATGGTACTCAATATTATTGTTCTTGCTTTTAAATCCATTTTCCTCCACGCCGCTTCCTGATTTACGTATTTGACAGGCATTTTGCAAATGGCGGGCTCGTTGCACTCTTTCTATGAAGTATGTTTGCAAGATTTGGACTGCCTGAACAGTTTGTAACCGATAATGGTCCACAGTGGATATCGGAAGAGTTTAAGACTTTTTGTAAAAATAATAATATTAGACATATTTGTTCAGCACCGTATCACCCAGCAAGTAATGGGCAGGCTGAGCGGACAGTCCAAACATTTAAGAGGGCATTATTAGCTAGTAAGTTTGAAAAGGATGATATTGATCAGAAGTTATTATCATGGTTGTTAAGTTATAGGACAGCACCACATGTATCAACAGGCAAGACGCCATGTGAGTTAATGTTTGGAAGGCAGTTACGTACACGTTTATCGTTAGTTAAAAGTTCTGTTATAGTGCCAAAACAACAAGTACCATTTAAAGAAACTAAAACATTCATGCCTGGTGATACAGTTCAAATTTCAATGTATGATGGTGGTGATAAATGGTTGGAGGGGAAAGTTGTAGAGCCTATTGGTAAGGTTATGTATAAGGTGAACACAGAAAAGGGGTTATTGACTAGAAATATAACACAGATGTTACCTGTTAGAAAAATGAACTTTTCAGATGTTCAGAATAGTCATGATGTGTATAATAATGAGCCTACTGAAACTAATGTTCAGAGTGATCATGTTGTGTATAATGAACCTAATAACACTAATGTTCAAATTAATAATAGGTCTGAAAGTGTATTAGAAAACTTAAGTAATAATTGTATACCACCTACAGAGAATGAAACTCAACCTCCACCAGTTATGGTAAGACGGAGTAATAGAGTCCCAAAGCCCCGACAGGTCTTAGACTTGTAAAATTGTATGTTGTGTGTTAAATAAAAGGGGAGGAGTGTCGTAAATGTTAATTATGTATGGCAACACTCTACTGCGTTGCTCTCTGTCTGTCTCTGGTACGACGACATGCGAAACATGCGTGCTCTTGTCAAGTTAAAGTAATTAAATAAATGGTGTAACTATTCAAGTAAAGTATAATCATTTTCCTTCCATCGCCGAACCCACAACGCGACACTATAGTATGGCAAAAAATCTGAGTTATTTTATGTCTGGCTGTTAACATTCAATAGGTCAATAGGCGTGCGTCAACTGCGACCGATCCCAATGATTTTGTAGCACGGTCCAGTCAGCGACAGGTAGGCTTGCCAACTTCAAAATGCGAATTTACGGGAAATGTTGATTTCAAATGCGGGACCAGGATTTAAAAAGCGGGATTTTACGAATTTTGTTTAGAATACCTACTAAAAAACGTGAACTTTAACGGGTACTGAATTTCACGCGGGAGAAGCCGCGAGCATCATTTAGTTTAAATATTATTTTCGTACGTTTTTTGCTATGTTGTAAGTTTTACACGACAACGCATTTTCTTTCTCCAAACGCATGATACTGTAACTGTACTGATTTTTTTTAAAAAAGCGGTCAAAAAATCCTAGATAGCAATCGGTCTTTTTACCCTTATCCTCGTCAAAAAATTTCTACAAAGCGATTGGAAAGTTTTCTCCAAGAAACGAAAAATAAGTTTTTAAGGCAGGAAACCCGTTTAGAATTTTCTCGATAGGAGGATGTAATGAGAGCCATCTTGTTACTTGTTATCACATGTCTCACTATTGTATTTGTATACCTACTTTAGATGAGCATCAGCGAAAAATTCTTTAAGTGTTTGAACTCTCTGTGCATTATCATGCAAGGACAGGTGACCATATACTTTTAAAACCAAAGTTTTCAAATCAAATTCACACTTTGCACCAGCATGCGCAACAGCATCATGCAACATGTGTGCTGAGCATCCATGTATTCCGTAAATGTGTAAAAACTGAATTATTTCTCCCGAAATTAACATTAGCATTATTAGCGGAATACGCAGATGCGTTTCGCAAATCAAAAGGGGCCTGGTTTAGAAAATGACGAAAAAGAGGTGCAAATCAAAGCATTTTTTGTCTGGATAAGTAGACGGAAAATTATAGCCAAAAAACTATTTTTAATCTAGGTACAAGATGTGTGTCAAAATATGCTTTTGTTGTATAGTATATTAATTATACATAATGTCTAAAACGATCATAAAGTCAGCCCCAAATTTTTAGATGAATGCATTTTATGACTTCAATTTTTATCGACGCGCAAGAAAAAAATACCTATGCCAACTTAAAAAGAATATATACCTACATCTATAATTTGGTTTTCTTCGATTTTGATTATGTAAGAGTATTAGCTTATTGCAAGAAAAGTACCTGTGAACCTGTGAACGGCCATAATGTTATTGAATATATCTATCGCTTTCTTATTGGGGTCTTCATAGAAATCAAGAAAACATGTGCAAATACCCTCCTCTGTACAGTAGAATCTTACAACTACATATAGGAAATAACTTCACATTTCCTTGATTTGATGCATCGCTAGAAATAAATACTGTAAATGTAAACGTTTGTTGCTAGATCAAGAAAAGCGGGATATCACGCGTCCCGCTCAGGGTGTGAGCGGGACGTCTTGTTATGGGTCTCAGAAACGGGACGTCCCGCGTATAGCGGGACGGTTGGCAACCCTAGCGACAGGTAATCTATACTAGAGATAATTTTGAAAAACAATTAGTTAGAGACTCAATCACAAATTTATAATGTGAAAAAATTTTGGTCTCGAGCAGGATTCGAACCTGCGTCTTCTGGTTCGCATTGTAGATTCTACTGATCTACAATGCTAGTCGGTCGTAAACTCGAACCGGAAACCGAATTCGTATAATTCCTTCAGTGAAGAAATGTCTTATTACTATGAAGCGCTCGTAGTCCCCCTCTTACGTGGCCATAGCAAAATATGCTTACTGCAATGATGTAAGTAAACGATCACCACAGTAAGCATCTTTCGCAATGGTTGGTACTCGGATAGACTACTTTGTGACATTATTTTTTTTGCGAGCGTTTTCGTGATTCGCAAGACCATGGGTTCCAGTTGCGGCATTCGCCAAGTCGTCCTAAAAAGTAGGTAGGTATAGAGATCACAACCAGCGCCTGTTCATTGCCACACGGCAATAGATCCTCCACATATATTATTACGAGTGGCAAAAGTCCCAGTTGCGGCATGCGCCAAGCTGTCGTAAAAAATAGGTTTAAGGGAGGAGGTCACAACCAGCGCCTGTTCACTGCCACAGGGCAATAGACTCACCCTCACCACATATTACGAGTGACAAAATCTACCTCTTCGGTTCGGTTAAAGATGTAGGTATGCAAGATTAGTTAGTAGCAACAGGCAGGCACCGGTCGACTTGTCCACTTCCTAAATTGTCCACTCCTAAGTTGTCCTTTTCCTGCATTGACATTCCTTCATTCTTAATTTGTCTACTTCTCAGATAGTCTATTCTAAATTTGTCATTTCCTATTCTGTCACTTCCACCTCCTAACTCGTACCTACACTTTCAATTCCTGGAACACTGGATCCGGATTGGTTCCTGAGCTGGTTTTTAAGGTTCCTTACCCAGATTGTCTGTCTATTCGTCTGTCTGTCGCCAACCTGTATCTCGGTAAGATCGGTAAAACAAATGAAAATCAACAAAACAAATGAAGATCGATCAAATAAATGAAGATCAATAAAACAAATGAAGATCGACGAAACAAATGCAAATCGCCAAAACAAATGAAGATCGGTGAAACAAATTAAGATCGAAAAACAAATGAAGACCGATAAAACATGCAGATCATTAAAACAAAAAACTCTAAGCAAGTTTATGAGGTCAAAAACTACTTGCAGCCATATTTTGTAATCTAGATGCGATTGCCATTAAAAAAAATAGGTGCAAGTAATTCTCAACTTTAATGACACATCTTACGCTTTTTGGCGTTTATAGACATCACTGATAATCATCACTACATATTATAAAACAAAGTCGCTTTTTCTGTCCTTATGTCCCTTTGTATGCTTAAATCTTCAAAACTACGCAACGGATTTTGATGCGGTTTCTTTTAATAGATAGAGTGATTAAAGAGGAAGGTTTATATATATAATAACATCCATTGAATAGTAATGAATAGTGGAGAAATACTGTTATTATTGAGGTTTCTAATGTGATGTCGTAAATAATTACATTTTTTCCACTTACATTGCAAACGCAGGCTGAATCTTACGAGATTTATCAATATAATGTACTAAGTATTGTACACATTGTAAAGGTCTACAGAAAACTCCGCGATGGCATATCTCTATCTCTTATGGATATCCCACAAAAACATTTTTATGTCATTTACTTTTTACGACAAATAACATTGGCTTAGTTTCGAAGCGGTTTTAACCAATACAGCATTAATCCTTATCCAAGTAAATACCTTAAATACATTGTTTATTTAATATAGATCTATATGGCTTTTTACAGCACATGATTTAAATGAATATTTTCTAAGATATTACAGATATCAAATTGCGGGACGTAGCGTTTGCGACTGTATGTACCGGCCGGCCGCACACTGGTCCGGATTTTAAAATAGGTGGGCATACAATCTAAGATATCAAATTTGTTTTGGATAGGAAATATAGTGCTAATTAACATTTAGTACTTAACATTTACAACTTTTCCATAAAATGACTCATTCATGCCAAAAAAAAATATGAAAATAAAAAATGTATGGGGGAAAATTGATTTGGTTCAATTTCTCAGTTCAGTATCAAAGTAGGTCTCACCTTATATTTTGATAAGCAACTATGGTCTTTAATACGACAACATAAAAATTTTCCGCGTAGGTATCCCTGCGGGTTTGGGATCCACTATGCTTTAAATTTCACAGTTTTTCTGTACTTAGTGTATTTAGTATCAGCATTGCACCCGTGCGAAGCCGGGGCGGGTCGCTAGTGAATAATATAATGTAAAAATTAAATAAATATTATGCATGTTCATTAGGTCGAGAATTGCTTGCACCTATTTTTTTGAATGTTTATCGCATCTAGTAGATTACAAGAAATGGGTCCAAGCGAATTTCGACCTTATGAACATGCATAATATTTATTTAATTTTTACATTATATTATTCATTACACTGGTACCTATACAAAATTTAACTTTTTTTTTGTTTTATGAAGTTTCCAATCTGTTTCTCACTAATTTGACGTCGCTGATTTCAAATCTAGCCTTAGTTTCTTTCTAGCAGCTCTAGTTTTTGTGATACAGGTACTTCTTAAAATATTGTTACTCGGCTTACTTGAATGAATTTTTTGTTCAAAAAATTACAAAATTTTATAAATAAACTGGTATGTTTACATTAAGAAGAACTTGTTTAAATGATCCGAATAGTTTTTGTGCTGTTTGTGGTGACTATATGTTTAGAGAACGGCGTTTAAGTGCGCTAATTCTATAAAAAAGGCCGATTTGGACTACTTTGAGAAGCAATTGCAAGTGTTTAGTAAGCCTTGGCAGCCAAATTTTGTATGTGGTAGTTGCGTAACATCATTGCGTTTATGGGCAAATAAAATTAAATAAATAAATAAATAAAAATAAATAAATAAAAATAAAAATTATTTATTTTCAGACAGTGTCCATAGAATTAATTCATTAGTTCATATATGTAGCTACATTAAAACATCACATATATCAATAAAATACAATTAAAACAAAATAAAATAAATCAAATTAAATTAAAATTGAACAAAATTGAAATTTAAATCATATGAAATCTAATAAAAATTGAATAAAATTAAAACATAATCAAAGTAAACCTAAATAAAATCCAATGCTAAGTCAGATAAAAATTAAATGAAATAAAATAAAATTCAATCACATACATTAGAATTATTACTGATATACATTATTCACAATTATAAGTCATAAAAATTAAAATGTCATCAAGTAGCTTACGTGCCTTGCCACACATGAAGCTCAGTAAATCTAGCAATGAGCACAGAATCCGTTCGCCGGCCTATCATCCTCAGAACACTGTTACGGCTCCCCCGAACCCGCCGCACTACCGAAGTTATTTTCTTGCGCATAATTGCGTAGAAATCGTCGACCCTCGCGTCTGCAAACATGCCTGAAGCACTGCAGTACCGAGGGAGCCGAAACAGTGCCCTGAAAACATTATTGTATTGGACTCGCAAGGCGCTGTAGGCCCTCCGCGTAAAACTGGCCCACAGGCCGCTGGTGTAAAAAGTTTGGCAATAAGCTTTAAATAGTGTGACTTTCACTTCTGCTGTACACCGAGCGAACCTGTGCGCCAACATATTGCCTCGAACTGACAACGCCCTGCGTTCCCTTTCAATGTCCAAATTGTCACACAAATTTTCATTCACTATATGGCCTAGATATTTAAATTGCGAAACACGACCCAAAGGTACTCCGTCAAGCAATAGGGGCGGTATAAAGTTAGGTTCTTTGTTTTTTCCTTTTAAAAGCATGAACTCGCTTTTACTTACATTGTACTTCAGGCCGTGTTCCGCAGCATAGCGCTCACACTTACTCACCAGCTGCCTCACACCACCAATTGAGGGTCCCAGCAGCACCATGTCATCAGCATAGCTCAAATTATTGACACATACGTCATCAATATGGCATCCAACATGAGTGCTGCTGAGCTCCCCAATCAACTGATTAACATAGATGTTAAACAGTCTCGGCGACGTCAGCCCGCCCTGCCTCACACCACACTGCAAAGCATACTCATCGGAGTAGACGTCACCCCACCTTACCAAGTTCCGCTGGTTTTTATACCAATATGCGAAAATGTCCACAAGGACGCCAGAGTCTCTAAGCTTGGTCCAGAGCTTGCAATACGGAACGCGATCGAACGCCCTAAATGGTAATTAAAGTTCAATAGTCCTATCATTTGGCGTGAACCGACTAATCATCACGATAGATGTTTTTTTTTGGGTTGTAAATATTACTGGAATAAAACGCAAAAATTAATCCAAATTGACTAATCTAATTTAAAATCGGCCATTAGACCCATCCTAAATACCAGTGAAGAACCTGTGACTGATACGCAACCTACTTCAAATATTACTCCACAAGTTCTTTCAGAGAATGATGATGGGACAGCGACTTTTCTTTCCTGAGACTTCACTCCAGAGACTAAAATGTAACATGAACATCAGATGCACTTCCTCTTCAGCCATTTAGACCGTATTCCAGAAAATTTAGGCAACTTAAGCGAAAAACAAGGAGAACGCTTAAATCAGGATATTCGCACTGTGGAAGAGCGATACCAGGGTCGTTGGAATGCAAATATGATGGCTGATTAATGCTGGAGCATTTAAAATAAGACTGATGTTTCCACTCAGGCAAGAAAAGCACACATAACAAAGTTTTTTTCATGTTAAGTAAGAGCAAAATATTTTTTAAATCCAAAAATGTGGTATTTTTGGATAAAAATGTAATATATTTATATTTCCAAAACTAGAGCTGCTAGAGAAAAACTGACTACAGATTTGGAATCAGCGTGGCAAAATCATACAATATCAGGTAAGAAACTTCATAAAACAAAACTACTGTTTCCCAGTGTTATCAGTGATGTCTATAAACGCCAAAAAGCGTGAGATGTGTCATTAAGGTTGAGAATTACTTATTCATTCAGAGATCACGAATATATAATATCTATTTATTTTTTATATATTCGTGATCAGTGATGTCTATACACACCTAAAAGCACATTTTTAGATAAGTGTCATTAAGGTTGAGAATACTGTTGTGATTATTGCGTGCTCCGGAGATAGCACGCTGTCTGATGGCCGAATGTTGTGATTTTTCTAAAACCATTCTGTTTTAAGTAGTAATAAGTTAATTTTTGTGATGTCAACACCGCCTCATAGTAGAATGATTAGCCTGTACATAAAACATTTATTGATTATTCAAAAATAGTGGGTAGTTGATTTAGACAATAATATACAAAGTATGAGGTTGGAGTTGGTGAGAGGCGATAAAAAGTGAATATTCTGGAAAAAGAACACATTCTGTTTCCTGATCGAGTTCAGTAAAGTGCTAATTAGTTAAAATAGAATATTTTGTAATAATTAATAGTTAGTACTTAGCAAGTGACAGTATTAGTTATATTGAAAAATAAAAGTGTACAGTACAGTGTATTGTTATTTAATCGCTCGAGCAATTGGAAGTACTTATACGAGTAGAAGGTATCATTCATTATTGTATGAAGAGAAAGCTAATAAACATGTGAAGGATAATAATCATTGGAGTATCATTTGTTTTCAATAATACCTTGCACCTATTTTTTTGAATGGCATTCGCATCCTGATTACAAAATATGGCTGCGAGTATATTTTATATTGCAAAATTTTTATACTTAGCTCTGAGTAATTTTAATTAAAATTATTAAAAATACGCTAATTTAAATGTTAAAATTTATTGAAATTAAAATATTAATGTTATAAAAGTGTAAAAATACAAAAATCCAAAGTTTTGATTATAATTTTTCGAAAAACAAAGTAATGAGTCATCCAACCGTATACGCTTTTACAACAGGCTTCCAGACGAAATTAAAAGTATGTCCCTTAATAAGTTTAAAAGATCTGTTAAAAGTAAATTGAACTGCAGGGGCTACTATACAATCGATGATTATTTGTTGGATAAGGAAGCCTGGAAATGACCTGCTCTGCTGGATTCTCAAAAAAATTGTTAAAATGCCTAGTTTTTAGATTCTTTAAAATTGTAAATAGAGCAAAAAAAAGAACAACCCGCTGAGTTTCTTGCCAGTTCTTCTCAGGTGGGTCGCGTTGTGAACTGGTGGTAGAGTTTTTGTTTTGTATTCTGGACGTTTTGCAAGCGCATCTGTATAATGCCTATGTGAAATAAATATATTTTTGATTTGATTTGATTTGATTTTGACTTTATCAAATTGCTTATAGTCGCTTGTTTTATTGATCTGCATAATATATGTTTTATCGGTCTTCATTTGATTTTTCAATCTTCATTTGTTTTGCCGATCTTCATGTTTTTTCGATCTTCATTTGTTTTGCCGATCTTCATTTGTTTTGTCGATGTTCAATTGTTTCGCCGATTTTTATTTTTTTTGTCGATCTTTTGTTTTACCGATATTTTGTTTAATCGATCTTCATTTGTTTCATTGACCATCATTTGTTTGACATTTAAAATTGACAATTTAAAAAGAAGACGAATCGGGAAGTAGGTTAGGAAGACGACAATTTTAGGAAGTGGACAAGTTTGGAAGTGGTCAAGTTAGGAATGGACAAAGTCGACCGGAAGGGTTTTTTTTGGTTATGGCACAGTATAAATTGGGAGGGGCTCCAACCAAGTAATAGTATAGGCGGGCCCACGTCATACATTACGAACCCAAAAAGTAAGACTAGTTCACACACAAAGATATTGCAGCAACGACACGACATGCACACATACCACAAAATAGAGATAAAGATGGAAAACTCATGTAGGTATGTACTTTTTTTTCACAACTCTGCTACACACACTCGCGCACAAATCAGTATCGAAAATTCGGTTGAGACCGACCGCCTTTTTCGAATTCAGGGTAGTGTTTTTACACTTCGGGAACCCATAGGAAGGCATCTTATCTTGCCACGTGTTTCACCTTCGGCACAAAAACACCGACTATGGCCGAGTGAGTGCATGCGCTTACTTCCAAAAGATCTTCAAAATTAATGTATGGATGGACCCATTTATACTATTACTTGGTCGAATATTTCAGTAGTCATGGGAGAGGCCTATGTCCAGCAGTGCACTGCTAGAGGGAGCAATGAAAAAATACAATTTTCATAAAAACTATATTTGCATCAACTCAATGGCATATGATGTCGAATCCTCATCACTCTCTATCAATTTACCAGAAAGCAACTTGTTTATAACTGGCAATGCATCACTCACACTATTTAATTGATTTATAAGCTCCAAAACAGTATCCAAAGTCTCTTGTAACACAAGAGTCACATTATCATCTTTTGTCATTAAATATTGCTGATAATAAGCGTCCATTATTAATATACACCAGTCAAATAGTTTGCTTTCAAAACTTACATCCATAGAGTTCTCTGACTTCATTAGAATATTTGTTATATATTTCAACAAGAAAAGTGTATCAGCCATACTGAGATGGTTCCTAAGATGTGGAATGATCAGTGCATCACTGAATGATATCTGTAAGGTGTAATTCAATAATCCAAACTTTGCTATATGTACTATTTGATCCTTCTTTGAACTATAATTTCCCGAACATAGTGCTACAAACTCTTCAGTATTACTTACATTCACATTGTTTGGATTTACTAGTTTGATACTATAAGAAAGTAATGCTACAAGTACTGATTCTGGTACATCATTGAATTGTTTGATCATCTTAAACACAGCACGGAAATCCTGCTTATCTAATAAAGGTAGCACAGCATTGCTACACATGCTTCTTTCAGTAACTCCCGATTTAAAAAGGTCTTCCATTTCATTATTCACAACCAATGGGAGTTCAGCAGGAGAACCCCAGTTGGCTATCTCCATACATTCATCTTGAATAATCTCATGCGATCCTAGAAGACTTGACAAGTTTCTTTTGGTTTGTAATATGTAAGGTAACATGCCGATGTGGTTGGAAGCCTCTAGAATGATTCTTCCACTGAAGCAATACAATTTGGCATCTTCTGAATACATTTTCATAGGGTATCTGCAAGAGCCTACTCCAAGTACGATGTTATAGGCCATGATGATGGCACCATCTTGCTCCGTGTTGCTACCGAACAATATCAGGTGGTCTTTGCCCATCCACGCTAATGATACACTTGAGAATGTTGATATCCAAGGAACAGTACCAATAGTTTTCCAGTCTTTGAAGTTATATGCTGTCATTTTTCCATCACTCCCTGGAATTGAAAAAAACCTAGTGTTAAAACTGCAAAGGATTGCTTCATAGAACACAGACACAGTGCAATACATACATATAGTCAAGCCTTTATCCGCAGGGGTAGGCGGAGGCATAGTATATGCCCACATTTCATATTAAAATGGAAAACAAATGTAAAAAATGGACTTAAGGAGTCTACCAACTGAAATTATTAATATTCCTTATAAGCCTTAGACAAACTTCATTTGTTTTTAAAACAGTTACAATTAGCTGGTGCTTATAACTCTGTTATGCTATTCCTCATTTTGATCTATCCTCCAGATTTTGACTCTAAACTTCATGCAACAATTGCTAGCCCTGATTGAATTCAAAGGTATGCCCTCCCTTCACTTTCCATGATCTTTAGCATAGGTACCTTGTACATACTATACTGATATTATAAAGAGGAAAGATTTGATTAATTGTATGTTTGCATCGGCTCTGAAACTACTGGACTGATTTGAAAGATTCTTTCACTGTAGGCAAGCTACACTCTTTGTAGTCAACATAGTAAACAGACAAAGAAAATAGATAAACAAATAATTTATAATGGCATTAATAATTTAATATACATGAAAGTGACAGTGTAAATTTTTTGGGAATAACATAGATAAGCATATTGACTGGAGTGAACACATAAATACAGTATGTAATAAGATTAATAAATTTGTATATGTTTTAAGTAGATTAAGGCAAACTTCTTCACTTGAAACGACCATGTTGGCCTACCACGGTTACGTGAGCTCTGTTTTACGATATGGGCTGCTATTGTGGGGTAATTCTACACACATTAACAGAGCTTTTCTTTCTCAAAAACGCTGTATTAGAGCCATAGCTGGAATTTCTCCTGATCAATTGTGTAAACCCTATTTCAAAAAGTTTGGCATACTGACTTTAGCTTCAATGTATATTTTCTAAATAGGTGTATTCGTAAAACATAATCCTTCGCTATTTGTCACCGCGAAGGACATATACCCACGAAATACAAGGAATCCCAATAGGCTGGTACATAAATTTGTGCCAAGAACTGTAATGTACCGGAAAAATTGCTATGCTATGTGCATAAAAACTGTAAAATCTAGCAAAAATGCACCACAAATGGCACAGCACCCACTAAAACTGGACACTTGCCAATGGGCTAGAAAAGACGAAGAACGAGCTGAAGCCTTCGGATCCTTTCTCGCTGAAGTGTTCACTCCTAACGCTGCAGACGCACCTAATGAAGACGACATTCATAAATATCTCGAGTCAGATCTACAACTTAGTCCGCCATTGAGGAGCTGCTCGCCGAACGAAATCTGGAAAATTATACGATGTCTAGAACTAAATAAGGCCCCTGGATATTGCTTACTAACAGTCGAAATCCTGCGACAGTTACCTAAAAAAGCTGTAGTCTTTATTACACAGCTCTTTAATGGAATACTCAGAACTGGCCATTTTCCACGTCTATGGAAGGTCTCGGAAATCATCATGATCCCGAAGCCTGGAAAACCTCCACATTCAGTATCATCGTACAGGCCAATAAGCCTCTTGCCTGTTATGTCTAAGCTGTTTGAAAAAGTCGTTTCACAGAGATTAAACGCTATACTCAGAGATGGCAATATGATACCACAACATCAGTTTGGGTTCAGAGCGGGACACTCAACTGTAGAACAGGTTCACAGAGTTGTGAATAAAATACGTGATGCACTGGAAAGTCAAGAGTACTGCTCGGCTGTATTCTTGGACGTGCAGCAGGCATTCGACAAGGTCTGGCATCGGGGTCTGTTGTATAAGATGAAAAAGCTACTTCCACATAACTTGTACATCCTTCTGAAGTCATACATAGAAGATAGAATATTTCGAGTAAAAATAAATGACTCATACTCCAAATTCTATGATGTAAAGGCTGGAGTACCCCAGGGTTCGGTATTAGGCCCAACTCTGTACTTAATTTACACATCAGATCTACCAACAACCAGAGGGGTGCTCTCTGCCACCTACGCGGATGATACAGCTGTCTTGTGCAATGACAGGGATCCTGTTAAGGCTTCAACAACGCTTCAAAAACATCTTAATAGGGTGGATGCATGAATGAAAGCATGGAGAATAAAAGCCAGTGCTAACAAATCAACGCACATAACATTCTCATTGAGAAAACAGGACTGCCCTTCTGTCAGACTCGGGCAAGATACACTTCCACATGCTGTCACAGTAAAATATCTAGGCATGCACCTTGACAGAACTCAAACCTGGAGATATCACATAATGAAAAAGCGAGACGAGCTTAACATACAACTCCGGAAACTCAAGTGGCTCTTGGGAGGATCATCACCAGTATCCCTGGAAAACAAACTACTAATATATAAAGCAGTACTAAAGCCTGTCTGGTCGTACGGTATCGAACTGTGGGGCTCAGCAAAAAACTCAAATGTGGAAATACTGCAACGCTTTCAAAATAAAGCCCTAAAAACCATTACAAACGCTCCATGGTTTATCAAAACCTCGGAATTGCATGAGCACCTACAGGTAAATTCTGTAATGGAAGAAATAAAGCAGAGAATAAAGAATTACAAAAACCGAATTGAGGCTCACGAAAACAGCTTGGCTTCAGCTCTAAGCAAACTACCAGAGAAGAAAAGGCTCAAGTGAAATCATATATGGGACTTTGCAGTGACAGAATAGAAGGGAATAAAATTAATAGAAGTGGATTCTTCATTGGAAGAACAAACTTCACCTGCCAATATTATCTTACAACAAATCTGCTAATGGTTTATTAAACCGATCGCAAGATAGGACAGGAGAAAAAAAAAAAAAAAAAAAATGTGCATAAAATTGTACAATAAATTACCACAATGCTTTAAAGATCTACCACTGACTCAATTTAAGAAAAAACTTAAAACCTGGCTAATAGAGAGTGCGTTTTATGAAATTAGGGAAATGTGCTAGTATCTAGGTTTATTAATTGCATGCAAGTGTCTCATTTCTGTGCATGATAAATTGTCTGATCACTGATGTTACTGCGTGACATGATTGTAACTAATGTTTATGTATATTTCACATGCCTGTGTGGCTAAATAGAAGATCTGTAATCTATGTAACTAGTGAACACCTAATGTACTCTATTTATATGTGAATAAATATCATTATCATTATCATAGGCTATATTTTATTCCCGTATTACAACGGGAACTACGAGGGTGGAACTGCGTGACGTCCGCTAGTGTATAATATAAAACTTTCTTTATTTTGTATTAGTCAGGTTGCAAACAATTTTAGACCCACCTGATAGACTATGGTCACCTTAGCCTATGAACATCTGCAACACCAGTACTCTGGAAGAACCTTCTAAGACTCCTTTTGAAGAACCCCATACTGTAGGCATTAAAATTGCATACTTACATAAAATATAAACAGCATTCTTTCCTTCAGTGCAAATGAACTTCCCTACAACAAACACATCATCAGGCCTCATAACTTTAGTCTTTGTAAGTTTAGATCTGTCCATATCCCCCAACTCATCTCTCAAAGGGCAGTTCAATATTTCATATTCATCTTTGCTGTTCTTCACTATGTAACAGACATAGTCTGTTTTGTTTATATTGTAACAAGCACTGTCAATGATAGAATCTGTGTCTTTCAGTAAGGCCTTGCTTTCATACGTTTTCCTGTTATCAAGGGCATAGGGTAGAGATGCACAGTTGCCATTTGAGAATATAATTAGAGATGACTGTCCTTCTCTAGGTATAAGCCTCAGAATATTGACTGGAAACTGAAAATTAAACACAATTTAGGCACATGTGCGTTTCTATAAAATTAATGACATCATTAACACTTTCACAGCGGAGCATTTAAGGCGCCGCTTGATGCGGTACGCAGGCGATTTCCTGCATATTCGTGCATGATATATAAACATAACTAAAATGAGTACATAGATAATGATTTTTGTGTATATAAGATATGCTATTGTAGTTTATGAATAATCAATAGAAATACATTATATTATTTGTTATATTTATAAAAAAAAACAAAGTACCTAGTCATTTTTTGAAAGAAAAAATAAGTCTTACGTAAAACTTTTTATAGATTGAAATTCTTTACCGTGTGATATTTTTTGAAACACGGGTCATTGCACAATTGCACATTACCGAGATGGACCTGCATCATCAGTATGACACCGAAGAATTACTTTGCGATAAAGCCATTTTGCGCCAAAATGCAATCACATTCACCCTGTTCACACACCGGCGGCAGATAGAGCGGACGGCGCGGGCGATTGTATATTGTAGCTTTCCTATTCCCGCTTTGTACATGTATTGTACATGTGTCTGTAGCTTATAAGCTCAGCTACAAACGCGTATAAAGCGAATCAGGACCAGGCGACGTCATTTTCTAATAAACAGTATGAAAGGCAGTAACGAGAAACTGCTTGTGATCCGCAAGTTTGAGAAAAGTATGAGTGCCGAGCTGTGCTCGTGATTCGCTGTGAAAGTATTAAGGCTTTAATTTACAAACATACCTACCTTGTACTTTTTAATTTTATCCAAGTTATCGGAATCTTCTTTCCATGTTTTAATAGTATTCTTATTGAATATGCCAACATAACTTTCTTGTTCTTTATCATAAATCACAGTAGAGGTTATGTGGTCTTTTGAGGTCCATCCGCCAACTTGCTTTTGATCTGATAACTGGAAGAAAATAGTAAACATAGCCTAAAAATATGGGTGCTGATTTATCGCGACTGTATGCCTGTCACATTGGTTGTCTGCTTATTTAATTATACTAAACTTAAGATATGTATGTAAAATGTTTTACCTGATATTTATTGACAACATTTCGTCCTAAAGTTACGATAACGTGCTCATCTGCCTTGTCCTCCGCTACGCCGATGAAGCTTTTCTGGTCTATTAGTGGACATAACACGTAGTAGTTATGCAACTTAGCCATAATATTTAGGATAACTATGTTAAAATAGCAAACGTCATAAAGAAATAAAATAACAGATCCTCAACAACATAAATAGGTAACTGCAGTCGCCAAACAAATTACAAAGCAAAGAGCAACGCACGACCGTCCGTTCCGTTCCAAGAAACGAATCCACCAACCAACCAATCCACATTCAGCCAAGCAGTGTGACCATATCAGAAATGGCGAATCTGCCACAGACTGGGCAAAAAATCTGCCAAAATCTGCCACACTTGTTGCCAAAACTGCCAAAAATATTAAAATTCACCTGAGAGAATATTCTTTCGCACGGAGCGTTGGACATCCGCAAACATAATAACGCTTTCGCGAAATTCGTTATGTTTGAATATTTTGTAGCCCTATTCGGGTTCAGAATTTTTCCAATCGCTCCCCAAAATTTGTCTACACTCAAAATTGTGCTGGTGGTGCTATTTCCACCTAACTCTAACAAGTTTCTTACATTTTAATTAAATTTTTAAATATGGAAAATAGAATTGGTTTCGAGCAGGATTCGAACATGCGTCTTCGGCGAACCGTGCCGACGCGTAAACCACTCCGCAACAAAATTTATGATCAGTTAGCATACTAATTGCTTTTCAATAATAATCTTAATTTTAATTAAATTTTATATGTCGAAGTTCGTCGTCAACTTTTTGAATGTTGTTTTCGGCTTATATGTTGGAAAAATATATGCAAAGTTTAAAGTTAACGTATGTTGGAAAAATATAGGTATGCAACGTTTAAAGTTAACGTAATTACATCACTTTTAAGAGATGAATTCATTGAAATTTCAGATTAGTTAATCTATACATGCATACAAATAAATAAAATTGGAGTGTCTGTTTGTAATATTAAAATAACATGCATATGAATGTACCGCAGTACACGTACAAAAATAAATATCTTTAAAATTTTTGTCTGTCTGTCTGTTTGTTCCGGCTAATCTCCGAAACGGCTGGACTGATTCGGACGGGACTTTCACTGGCAGATTTCTTATGTAATAAGGAACAACTTAGGCTACTTTTATTCCGGGAATAAGTTCCCACGGGAAGCGGGAACGGGAACAAATTTTACGCGGACGAAGCTGCGGGCATCAGCTAGTCAATGATAATAATTCGTTACACAGAACCGCACACAATACACATCAAAAGAGAAAGAAATAAACTCGAAAGTTGATTGGACACTAAATCAATAAAGAATATAAGAATATGAACTCTATTTCGGTTTGATTACAAATTCATAATCTTAAGATGCATTTGTTTATAAACAGAATAAGCGGGAAAATTCCCGTATAATTTGGCCATGAAACAGAAGATTTCAGTTTGATAAAATAATGTGTAATCTAATTTTATATGAAACCTGATGTAATTACTTTTAAAAAAAAGATGAATTCATCGAAAATTCATATTAGATAATGTGAATTTTCTTAAAATATTTTAAATCTGCCGAAATCTGCCACTTTAGTAAATCGTCAGCATGATCTGCCACAGACAAAATTTAGGAGCAAAATCTGCCAAAATGGCAGAAATCTGCCACAAATGGTCACACTGCAGCCAAGAGAAGAAAAATGTTGAGATACTAGGTATTACAAGTCAGTGTGTTGAGTGAAACATTGACACTTGACAGTGATATTAAAAGCTTTTTTTTAATCACTGGTATCCTCATGCAAAAGTTATCTTGTTCAGTCTTGGGCTTCAAGTTTCAACATTGATCATGAAATCATGAAAAACATAAAATTATTTGTATAATTTGTATGTTTTGCATTTCAAATCATATAATTTTATGTTTAATATGAAACACTGTGAATGTTGCCTTTTTTAGACCCGAGTTCTTTCAGACAGACTCCAAGACACAGTCGTGTTTCTTCACCGCTAAGAAAGCCCCAATTACTGTAGCGCCACAATTCCGGGGCACATCTCTTTCCATCTCTAAAAGTATTGGGATCCTTGGTGTTGACATCTCCAGTGACGTTCAGTTCCGCAGTCATTTGGAGGACAAGGCCAAGCTAGCGTCTAAGAAGCTCGGTGTGCTCAACAGGGCGCGGCGGTACTTTACTGCGGCGCAAACACTGCTTCTCTATAAGTCGCAAGTGCGGCCACACATGGAGGACTGCTGTCACCTCTAGGCGGGGGCACCTGAATATCAGCTTCGTCCATTTGACTCGGTGCAGAGGCGAGCTGTGAGAGTTATCACAGTGTACACTGACAGGTGGCGTTGAACCTCTTCGCGACAGGAGAGACTGCCTCCATAAGCGTGTTCTACTGCCTGTACAAATGCAATGGTGTATGCTCTGAGGAATTGTTTGACATGATGGCCACGGCTACATTCTATCATCGCACCGCTCGCCATAGACATGGATTTCATCCTCACACCCAACGTCCGAAACGTTCGAGCACGGTTGGATCCGGTAGGGGATTTCTTCCGCGCACGCTTAGGTTGTGGAATGATCTTCCTGCCCCGGTTTTCCCAAGCGCCTACAGTATGAGGTTCTTCAAAAGGGGTCTAAGAAGGTTTTCACAGGGTCGGCAGCGCGAGTGTGGCGCCTCTGGTGTTGCAAACGTTCATAGGCTGCGGTGACCGTATGCTTGTCTGCCACCTTAGTGGTATAAAAAAAAGACAATCTTCGTCTCGTCCGCCGCAGTGCGTTTCCAGGTTTTTAAAGGACGCCCGCGCTTTCCTTTAGGAATCCAATTTTTATTTTTGGTACGATAGAGATAGAGAAATTACGATATCCGACAACACTGCTGATCTGAAAAATATTGATAATGTTGTCTAGTTGTCCGTGTGATTTAAGTCCGGTAGACTATATCCGCAGTACCACCATCAGATGGCTCTAGACACGACCGGACCGGATCAAGTGCACATCGTTGTCTTCATGTCGTTTGACATCAAAAGAGAACTGTATTCAGGATCAGGAGAAACCAACGATGACTTTTCCTAAGAATTTAAGTTGAAGATTATTTTAATAATTTAAGAATGAAACGAAAAGTCTTTGAAGGTTTATTTATTTAAGTAAAAAATTATTACATGAAAATACTACCTACTGTGAGAAAGTCTGTTTTAGTAGTAAAAGTAAAATAATCGACCGTCCTTATTGGCAGCACGAACACGACTAATCATAGTTGGTTCGCCGCGCGCGCCGTCCAGTGATTTGACAAAGGGCTAGCGACACGGTCAAACTGCACTTATCATGCACTTTAAATATCATGTGTACATACACGTCGATGCACACACATATGCAAAGAAATCACGCACACTGAAGCAACTTCCAGTCATATTTAACGTGCATGACAAGTGCAGTTTGACCGTGTCGCTAGACTCGCTAGCCCTTAAGAAGTGGACCATATCCGACGTGTAAACAAGCGGACCACGATGGACTCAATTCATAATAATGATGCCCGCTGGACTACCCTACTATAGACGGTCGGATATAATTTCATAAAATGGACGGACCGTTTGGTACGACCCGACAACGGACCAAATCCGAGGTCCAGTCTAGTCGTACTAAATATGTGCGTCTGTTTCAGATTAAGTGTTGTACAAGCAAGACACAGATTGAGCAGTAGAACAATAACATCTAGCTACATGGCGGCGAATAATAATATTCTTTATTGACACACAAACCAGGTTTATCACAAGATGGAATTTCCTAACACACACCTGCGCTAGTAAAAACTGTGTTGCAGGTGTAAGTTTCTTCCCCAACACTAGGGTGACAATGATTTCAAATTGTTTACAGTAAGTACTTACGATACACTTAACAACTTAACTGTCCCCATACAATAAAATATACACATACCCCACGCCCATCATGTTTTCTTTTCATGTTATCTCCAGGATATGTACAAACTTTTGCGAAAATTTATTTCATTTTCTTAAAGTTTAGGGTTTTTGCGACACGTTCATGAAATTTTGATTGCTTCTCTATCACGCTCATAATAAAAATGTATCCCGAATTTGTATCAAAATTTGAATCAATTTGAATAACCTGTGACTCATGAACTTATTCCAAAAGTTCACCATGAGACATATGTTACTCATTGGACAGTGAAGTTGTTAATCTAAAGCTTACAAAGGAAATAGTGCTTGCATGCATATTTTGAAAGTGTGTGTGTGTGTGTTGTGTGTGAATGTTCGTGTGTTATTTTGTGTGTACTTTAGGTGCGTCATATACTTACCACTTCTAAGAGATTCTCTACAGTGTCATAGTCCATAAATTTTAGCCAGTCCAGTAGGTACAACGTTTTTAAATTTCGTATTATTAAATTTACGGACTTTGTGTACCTACCCTATCACACTTGTTATGAACATGGGGAGCCAAAAAATTGTAGTGCCTTTAAGCAAATGCAGATCTGGTTCGAGGTACGGGGCATCGCTCTCTACGCTTTTGCGAAGCAGTGGAACAGCTCGTTTATAAAATTTGTAAAATTTCCAACAGTTAATATCTTCCAACTCTCCTTTTTGATAATCTCTGGCTACGCGTGGCCAGACGTGCCATTAGAATCGTATTGTTCTGGAGAAAATTCCCTCCATTCTCTGTCGAACCTCAGAAACCGGTAAACCGGTGTGTGTGATAAGATAAAAACGAATTTAAAGGTAGTATCGCTATCGCAATCTACCTCCGCGCGCCGTTAACCAGAAAACCAACCAAAACCTGGGTTCACCCTCCCATAAACACGGCAGTTTTTCAATTATTTTATCCCAAAACACGGCAATTTGGCACTCGAAAGTTCGATCGAAACCGGTCGAAACCATTACAGTGGGCGCACACTAGGCGTCTTGTCGCGGCGACATGTCGCGGCGACAAGCTGCGGGCGCCAAATTACATACATTTTGTTCTAAGCTCCGCACATTAGACGACATGTCGCCGCGACTCCGCGACAAGCAAGGGGAGTCGCCGCGACAGTCGCGGCGACCAGTGATGCCAACTTGGGGGTTTTCCCCCTAAATTCAGGGGGAAATAAGTTGTCTAGGGGCTTTTTTAGGGGGTAAATTTATTTAGGGGGATTTTTAGGGAGTATTTTTTCACAATTGGAGTACCAGTTCTAGAACATTTTCCATAAAAAAATAGGAAAAAATAGAAAATAAGTTTTGATTCTGCTGTACCTATGTATACTTACTTAATTTTAAAATATCATTTTTTTACAAATTATACCTATTTTTCATTCTATTATTGTTATTACTAGTTTCTACTAGAAACTAGTTGAAAAATAGTTGAATAATACAATAAATAAATATGGTAGTAAGTGTTCTTTTCCACGTTTATTGTTTATTTATTGTCGTTACATAATTAAAAAATAAAACATTGATTTAGATTTTACATTACTTGAATTTATAGACAAAAAAACCCAAGGTGCACAATCAGCGTTACGTTAAATACGCACAGTTTCAGTAGGATATATTTCAATTTAGGAAATTTTATCGCTTTTGTCATGAAACTTCAATTCAGTTTGAATTTATATAAATATTGCTATTATTCTAAGATAAACAACTTTATCTACCTTCGCAAAATTGCCGACGCTTTAGTTGAGCCCTAGCTTTGGTCTTGAATGTGCACCTTGGAATCCTTGTATACCCATGCCTGAATTTTTTTAAACTATTTTGAAAAAAAAAAAAAAAAAGTTGTCAACTTCCTAAGTCGCCAATGCCAACACACGGAGCCGGTGGCAGCATTTGTTAACAAAGGAAAGCGCTCTACAAAAGAATGAGAAAGCATTAGGTACCAAAAAAGAACTGTCAGGCAAATTGTCAATTGTGTCATGTTTGCACATTTTTCATCACAACAATTTTCATCGTTACGATTAAATTGCTCTGTGAAGATTTCTCTATATTATTGTGATAATTGTTGTTCTTCTGCCGGAATATCGTCCAGTAGTGTTTTGAAGATCAGCGCGAGATTGAGACTCATTTGTGTGTGCGAAATTGACGCTATTCTGTTATTTTATAAAAATCGAGTCTATTGCGAAATTACGCTCACCTACTACCTACCTACTTTTTTTTATCATGGCTGGAAAAGTTAAAACTGTGAAGTGCGTGAAATGCGGCATTACTTCGAAGGACGACAGTTCTTTGACCTTTCACAGGTTTCCGCTACCATCTATGCATGGAGCCCTTAAGTAAGTAAACTGTTATCATGCTGTCTCTAATAGAAAGAACTTAAACTTCAACACTAACAACTACCCGTATTTCAGGGCAAAAGTTTGGGCAACATATTGCTTTCCCAATGATGACTGGAAATCCGAGGAATCACTGGAAAAATTGTATAGACAACTTATGATGCTATGTTCAAAGCATTTTGATGATTCTTCATTTACTACCAATGACAGGAAAAGTATGAATAAATTTGCTATACCTACTGATGCAATAAATATTTTGGCTTGTTTACGAGATGAGCCGAGTACATCCAAAGAATCTCAAGTGAGTATTATAGATTTTTATGGTACTTTGCCTCGCTGTGTTTCTTTTACCTTCAGAGTAATCGTTTGAAACGCCCACGGCTACATTCTATCATCGCACCTCTAGCCTTAGGCAGGGAGTTCATCTTCAAAAATATTTGCACTGAGCGGGAATCAAACCCACACCCCCCTGCATAGCAGCAGTCGCATGCACTACCGCCAACCCACGGAGGCTATCTGCCTCCTAAGTGGTATAAAAAAAGTAGAAGTACCTACCTAGTTATTCTCTTCATCCCAGCATTAATTGTGATCAGTTAGTTTTAGTATACCTTATAATAATACTTGATGCCCATGGTTTTTTTTTCTACTTGATGTTGAAACAGTGTTGTTTGTATTAAACAAAGTTGATTCACTATTAATAGTCATCAGGTACAGTGTTACACTGATGTCAATAAAAATAAATCTATCTGTTTACATTTAATACTATATTTTCAGCCTACCGCAGGGTCTGCCCTCTTGATGGAGTCACCTATGAATATTACGTCTCAACCTAGTACGTCTCAACAACCTGCTAATGACATTATGGTCATTAGACTGGATCATGATTACTTTAAGAGAAATAGCCCAACTCTTATCAAGGTAGGTAATCTCACTTATTATTGTATGAACATAAGAATAAATTAGAACATCTATTCATCTATACTTATAATAAAACTGTTGAGGGTCGAGAGTCTGTACATGGAAGATATTTTGAAAATTTTCATTGGAGGGCGTTCTATAACCGATACTGAACCCGAAAATGTAATTTAAACTTTTCATGTCTGTCTGTCTGTCTGTGTAGGCACATACAATGTAATACTACATAATATATTATAACATTTTATTTTTCCAGCCCACGGCAGCAGAGTCTGCATTCTTGACGGAGTCAGATATGGTTATTAGGCTTAGTATGTCTCAACATCCTGCATATGACAACATAGTAGGTGACCATGAAGACCTTGAAAGAAATACCTCAACTCCAATCATGGTAATTTCATTTGTGTAGTTGTTGTTTATGTACATGTATTTTTGTATGTAACAAATAATCACAAACACTACTGGACCAATTTGAAAAATTTCTTCATTAAGGTGCTCCCTCACCGGGAGCATTCGCGCGTAATGTAACGTTCGAGAATTACAGCCGGTGAGGGAGGTGAATCGAGCATTACAATGCGCGCCTTGTAATGATACAATGTGTATCGTTTTGATACAACTCGTAACATCAATGCGCTTTGCGCACCTTGTAATGATACAATGTGTAATTTTTTTTTTTTTTTTTTTTTTTTTTTATACCACTAAGGTGGCAGACAAGCATACGGCCCACCAGAAGGACTGGTGGTCACCGCAGCCTATGAACGTTTGCAACACCAGAGGCGCCACACTCGCGCTGTATCGTAATGTTTTGATGCAACTTGTAACAGCAGTGCGCTTTTTTTTATTGCGGCTGGCCGGCTGCACACTGGTCCGTATTTAAAATAAGTGGACATACGATCTAAGATGTCAAATGCTTTTGGGAAAAAAATAGTAGGTAGTACGAGTACGCATTTCTGGTTAATTTTGCAATCCAATATGGCCGCCGCGCCACCGTTGTAAAATTTCATGTTGGATACCGTATAAGGGGTTTTTTGGTATGCTGAGTTCGAATTTTGGGTTAATTTAGAGATCCAATATGGCCGCCGCGCCGTTATCACAAAATTTCATGATGGGTATCGTTTAAGGGATTTTTTGGTATGCCGAGTACGAATTTCGGGTTAATTTAGAGAACCAAAATGGCCGCCGCGCCGTTATCACAAAATTTCATGATGGGTATCGTTTAAGGGGGTTTTTGGTATGCTGAGTACGAATTTCGGGTTAATTTAGAGATCCAATATGGCCGCCGCGCCGAAATCACAAAATTTCATGATGGGTATCGTTTAAGGGGTTTTTTGGTATGCTGAGTACGAATTTCGGGTTAATTTAGAGATCCAATATGGCCGCCGCCCCAAAATCACAAAATTTCATGATGGGTATCGTTAAAGGGGTTTTTTTAGTATGCTGAGTACGAAATTTATGATAATTTTGCAATCCAAAATGGCCGCCGCGCCACTATCACAAAATTTCATGATGGGTATCGTTTAAGGGGTTTTTTGGTATGCTGAGTACGAATTTCGGGTTAATTTAGAGATCCAATATGGCCACCGCGCCGTTATCACAAAATTTCATGATGGGTATCGTTTAAGGGTTTTTTTAGTATGCCGAGTACGAATTTCAGGTTAATTTAGAGAACCAATATGGCCGCCGCGCCGTTACCACAAAATTTCATGATGGGTATCGTTTAAGGGGTCTTTTAGTATGCTGAATACGAATTTCGGGTTAATTTAGAGATCCAATATGGCCACCGCGCCGTTATCACAAAATATCATGATGGGTATCGTTTAAGGGGTTTTTTAGTATGCTGAATACGAATTTCGGGTTAATTTAGAGATCCAATATGGCCGCCGCGCCGTTATCACAAAATTTCATGATGGGTATCGTTTAAGGGGTTTGTTAATCAGCTAGTCTATAATAAATGTTACATTACACGCGAATGCTCGTGTCGGTCAGGGAGGTAGCATCGTAACGTAATGCTCGAGTCGAATCTATAAATGTTACATTACACGCGAATGCTCGAGTCAGTCAGGGAGGTAGCATCGTAACGTCGAATCTATAAATGTTACATTACACGCGAACGCTCGTCGGTCAGGGAGGTAGCATCGTAACGCAATGCTCGAGTCGAATCTAATTTGTTTCATTACAGGCGAATGCTCCCGGTGAGGGAGCACCTTTAGGAAACTCCACGCCTCAGGCTCCTGTCATTACGCTTCTATCCAAAGGAATGGAGCAGTAATCATAAATGTCAATAAATCAGATAGATTTTCATTCATAATTTCAAATCGATTAAATTGCAGGCATATAATTTTAAATGGATTAAAGAAGTGCAAAGGCAGTTCAAAGTATGCCAAGATCTTGTCTGGGAGGGGGTGGCTGCAAGCAATATCTCTAGGAATAAACTGAAATAGAGGATGAAGATTTGTTATTTTTTAAGCTAGCTAACTACATGTGACTTTCATTTTCTTTTCAGGAGTCGCATAGCAGAGGAATACTTAAAGATATAAATGTGAAAAAAGTTACGGATCTCACACCTCGAAAAAGAAAATTGTATCAAAGATGCAGGAAAAATATGTCAGAAATATTAAGACAGCGAAGAAATTTCAAACGAGTGAAAAAGTGTAACAGAAATGTATTAACTGTTTTACACTCTGATTCCTCAGTTAATAGCTTATTGAAAAGCAAATTGAGCAGCTCTTTTTATTTGTTGCTGCAAAGCCAATTAAAAAATGTGCCAAAAAAACTAAATGGACGGAGATGGTCTCTAGACGACAAAGTTCTTGCATTAAGCATTTTTTAAAAATCAAGTGCTTGCTATAGATTGCTGAGTCGAATGTTTTGTTTACCCAGTATTAGTTCTTTAAAAAATTTATTGAGCAGAATACCGTTGCTGTGCGGCATAAATGAGCAAGTGACTAAAACTATTAAAGAAATCACCAGAACAAGAACAGTGCAGGACAACCTATGTCTGGTGGCTTTTGACGAGATGTCAATTAGAAAAAACTTGACCACTATGATGGCTACCAGGACCATGCAAGCCAGGGTCGATCCCCAGAAGTAGCAACCCATGCATTAACATTTATGGCTATTGGCATACGAAAAGCTTGGAAACAACCTATGGCCTTTTATTTTTCTGGTAATTGCGTTACAGCAGACAGATTAGCTGTACTTATTAAAGAGGTGGGTCCGTTTCTCATACATTTTTTTTTTAATAATAAATAACTAAATATTCACGGACATTTCACACAACGCTATCTGATCCCAAAGTAAGCTAGGAATAACCTGCTTGTGTTATGGATATCAGACCATGGATATTAATACTTATATACTTTTAAATACATACATATTATACATAGAAACACCCAGACTCTTGAGACAAACATTTATGGGGTCACACAAATATTTGTCTCCGGTGTGAATCGAACCCACGACCTGCAGCGCCGCAGGCGGTATCACTACAGACTGCGCCACTGAGGCAGTCAAAATAATAATAAAAGTAGACCAAGAGACTTCAACACTAATTTCCTGATCTATACTAATTTCCAACTATTAATAGACAGCTGATCAACTACTTAAATACTAAACATTAAAATTTTCAGGTTTTGACTGCTTGTTTTGGCGCTGGCTTGGAAGTCATGGGCGTGGTGTGTGATTTAGATGGCGTAAATATACGTGCTATTAATAAACTAGGGTCCTCGACCGAACAACCTTATTTCGAACATGACGGACACGAAATAGTAACGATCCTGGACCCACCACACTTATTAAAATGCTTTAGGAACAATTTTTTAAAGCATGATATTCAATATCTACAAGATGTACAAGTAGATGGCCAACAAAGTTTAGGTAAGTATTGAAAATAGTATTTGAAATAAATTATCTGGCAGTGGCATTGATGATGATGATATTTTTTTTTATTGCAGTGGTAGCTAAGTGGAATCACATCGAGAAATTCTACCACTTAGATAACAAGAATGAGAATTTCGTTTTTGCTCCAGCGTTAACCCAGCAGCATCTGCGGCCAAATGGCAAACAAAAAATGAAAGTGCGCTTAGCTGCTCAAGTTTTAAGCCATTCAGTTGCAGCTGGTTTATTTGCCAAAGTAGCACAAAGTAAGTTGTTATATTTAATTTCACTGTTTTTTTATACCACTTACGTGGCAGACAAGCACACGGCTCGCCTGATGGAAAGGTGTGGCTTATGTACGAGTGCAAAACCAAGGGCGCCGCGTTTACCCTCTGAAAACCAAGAAACCTTGTATTTGTCATGGAGCTCACTGTCGTCTACCATCTATCTATCTCTCACAGTCCGCTCTGACAAGACAGTAAATAAAAGTCTTATTAATGCTAGTGCTGTGTTAAAAAATATATGAAATAATTTATTTTCAGATGAATTACCGCAAGATGCCGTAGCAACTGCAGCGTTACTGTCCAAAATGGACAATTTATTTGATGCAATGAATGGAGACACAGCAGACCACAAACGTGGCATACTTTACCTAACAAATATGTCCGAAGCCAGCCGTCATAGTGAATTGTGAATTGTTCACTAAAATGAGATTTTTTTTTTCAAATATGAATTTTTTAGGGGCTAGGAGCAAGCCACCATCACAAGACGGCTGGCTGAGGACACTTAACGCAATCGAGCGTATTTTTAAAAATTTAAAGAAAAGTAATGTAACAACATTGTCTGTGCGGAGGCTGAACCAAGATCCTCTCGAAAACTGTTTTGGATGCATTAGAAGCAATTGTGGTTGCAACCCAAACCCCACTTCAGTGCAATATGTTGCAGCATTAAAAACCAGTATCATAACTAATTTAATTAATAATAACAAAAACAGAAACTGTCTGGATGACAAAAATAATTTATTAAATAATTTTAAGTTTTTTTTTGAACCAGGGTATTGATCAAAGAAAGCCTGCGAGGGATCAGAATCCCTCACAGGGTTTCTTTGATCAGGGACCCAATATTTCCCCGGAAGAAATAGACATACCTCAGTGTTCTGGAGAAATGCAAGCTTGCGCATATGTATGCGGATACATTGCTAAGAAAATGTCACTTAGTTGCCAATTTTGCAAACGCATTATGCTTGCCGATCTTACACTGAGGTTTGTCATATATTTACGTCATTTAAAGAGTACAGTGAAGTAAAAAGTAGTTTGAAATACATTCAGCCCAGTTTCTGTAAGCTGGTTGAAAATGCTGCAACTATAATTAATAAATTCCTTGCAGAGAATGCACACAAAGAAAATATAAAACTTATTTTAAAAAATAAATGTCTAAATCTGAATAAAGATTGGTTGATGGGTTGCGAAGAACATTTTACTAGCAACGTACAAAATATTATTAACAGTACAATTGCTATATGCACCAAAAGGTTTTCGACCTTAAAAAATCGAGGATTTGTGGAGGAAGCCTCCAAACACTCGTTAGCGCGAAAAATAAATATTTTAATAAATATTTAAAAACCTTGTTTTATTTATTTTTAGATCATTTAGTTTTAATAAATTGAGTTGAGTTTGAGTTAACGGTCAACTAGATTTATACTGTAAAATCATGTTATACCATATTTACAGTGTAAAGGGCTAATCGTTTGCATAACTTATCGATTTGGATAAATTAATTATTTGGCCTTTACTGATAAAAAATTACACAGGGTTTATTACAGCTGTTATGTCAAAATTTTGTATGGCAATTTTCACTTCAGGGTATACCTATAATGTATATGCTGATTATGTGAAAATTTCCATGCAAAATTTTGACATAATATGTAGCTGCTGCAACAAAAATACTAAATAAATTCAAATCTCCCGCGCTAAGAAAGTTTACTGGTGGCATAAACTGTAGCGCTAGTGTAGCCTCTGTAAGCAGTTTTGCAGTATGAAGTTGCAGTTCTTCTCTCGGAGTATAAGTGTTCTGTGGACATGTCGCGGCGTCAAGTCGCCCGATGCAGGCGCACACTACGCGACATGTCGCCGCGACTGTCGCCTAGTGTGCGCCCACTGTTAGTCGAAACACACACAGCCTAGGATCAAACACATGATCACACAGCGCGCGGAGCAGAGCAGACACCGACACCTGTCAAGTCAAATTTATTTATTAAATAATGGCATCCCTGGACCCCAATTCTCCGCCACTCGGATTGAATCCGTGGCCGACAATTTCCGCGATAAATGTCATCTTTCTCTTGATATGCCGTTTTGCCTATTCTCGGAGAGTCGTGGGCGACAATTGTCTGGCTATTTTCACCCGGATTACGTCGCATGGTACAGATCACACGTATTTCCTAAGTCGTATGGTATTTTATCTGTAATCCCACACTTCTGTTGTCACTAGTTTTAAGTTTATAGTTTACCTAGTTAAAAGTTAATTTTCAAACGACAGTGAAGTGAAATACAATAACAATATACAATCACTGAAAATGAAACGCCACGGAGCTGGAGGTGCATTACGTGGAGAGTAGAGGAGTTGGATTTACTCGATGTTAATTTACGAATATGCTATATATCTTTGTGAAGTTCAAGGCAAGTATTTACGCCACAGTCTAGTATAATCGGGGTTGGTCTATCTATACAGACAGTAGAACATAGGTACTGTTGATAACATATCACCATTACATGTATCAATATGTTTTTAGTCCACTGTCTTGACAGTCTACTATTACAATCTAAAGTTCTACGATGTTTATACCGGGTATAAACATCGTAGAACATGTTAACATAATTTCGATTCGTCTGACTTAGGTAGGTATATTCCTCTGTCTTGGCAGTCTTCTACTCTATTCAAAGCCCGGTCTATTCAATACAGACACTAAAATATACTGTTGATAACATTATATCGATATGTCTTTTATTCTACTATCTTGACAGTCTTCTACTCTTTTATAGGCGCTGTGTACGCAAATATCCTTAGTACTGGGTCAATATGCAATATGATACATACTAATACAGTATTAGTATGTGTTAGGCATTGATGAATAAATACCTACAACTAAATGAACTGTTTCATATATAGAACTTGCCTTATTCACTTGTCATTTGCTTTCAGATCTATGGCTCAAAATAAAAAAATCCTGAATGTTTATGCACGGTTTGCCGGAAGCTGCAATGTTTACCTTACCACATTTTGAATAGCTCCAATGCATTGACGCTAATGAAGCAATAAGAAACCACAGGCAATACCACATAATCGGTTAGTTATATTTTATCACTTCTTTTATCTCCAAAAGGGCCAGCAAGGGCATATTAACTTCACCTTATAGTATTTGTCCCACGTAATAGGTGGTGAGCTATGTGGTAATGTGTGCAGGTGAGGGTTGTCACTGTCAGTTGTTGACATTTTTGAAGCATAATGGTCTTCACTGTGGCTTAACAACTGCCATTTTAAAGGCAACCCGGATCAAAGTCTATACATGCCTTCTGAAGCTAGAAAACGCTTACAAATGAATGTCACAACATGGTCCAGTGGTGGTAGATATAGCGTAGGTCTAGGATACTTACTGCAGTGATTGATAGTTGAGTCTGCTTTAAATTTAACTCCTTACCTCTTTTAACAACACAAAATTTCCATCTTACTTAATAACAAATAAATGGTGATTATTTATTTCAGGAGATAATGGATATGCCCTAAGGCTATGGTGTCTTACACTTCAACAAGACTATGAGGAAGGACCCACCAACAAACCTGAATGATGACACCTTGTCATGTTAAAGACAAGTGATGCTGGTCACAGAACAAATTTATTAATAGCCACTAATTATCAGTCTGACCATCTTATCTAGAATCACATTCCTCCGTCAACAGGTCCACCACTTGCAGGTCACAGAGCCACATTACATGCAGTAGAATATTAACAAGAATGTGTTAAGTGTTTTATTCAAGGAATAAATGAAAGTTAATTTCATTAATATAATAAGTTTTATTAATTAACCCTTTTAATTTGAGAATTACAACTATACTATGTATGATTATCAATTTCAGTCAGTAAAATGACATTTAATTAGTGCATTTAATGACAGCATACAGCAGTTAAAGCATTCAGTTAATGTAAAGTGTATAAAATGTCGAAGTCTATTGATAGCCGAACATCACTATGGTAGCGGGTCTGCCTTTTTGTATCAGCGACAGTTGCACCTTTCATTTTACTAACTGAGATTAATAATCCTATTTTAGAACTACTAACAACTAAGAAATAGCACAGTCACTAAAGAACCATTACAGGTTGACAGTTGAAAGATGAATTCTATTTCTGTTGCCGCTTTAAAGTTGGGATACAGGAACTACATATTAGGATGATGTTGAACTTAGCTTCATTTTTGTGATTCTGGTGTATAAGTACACTCCTTTTCACAGCCTATGGTATTGTTCAAACCTGAAATAGATGCAACAGATTGTATTAAGAAATTATAAGACATTACAATAAGTAACACAACATCTGTCTCTCCGTCCCGACCAACTGTTGCAATATGTATGACATAAAAGATATCATATTAACATGTTGCAATGCATTAGGTACATGATAAATTGCTGTTGTTCTAGGCTAGACTAGTAGCAGTTATAGATTAACCACTGACTGTCTCGAAGAGACCCACCACAGTAGCATTCACAGAGAGTGACAACAATTTTGCATTATAAATAATAAAAAGTAAGTATTAATATAGTCATAGTACCACAGACATGCATGTGCCTGTGTTTATATAAAACCTAGCCTGCCACTCTCCTGACACCTACTGTGATGTCAAGGATTTGGACTAATTAACACCACATTGAAGTTTGAACGAAGAAACCTTGTATCTTTTGGCACACAAAGTACAGGCACTCGTGGTTTTTTGTTGTTGATAATACTGCTATGTCTGTGCATAGTAGGTAAGTACCTACTTTTAGAACATCACTTAGGAGACAGGTAGGTATTCTAATATACTGACCTCTAAAAATTACTTTTGGCTCTTGAGTTTCTCATCTTCCTTTATAACTAGTTCGGGGAAACCTCCACGCATAGCTCCAGCTGATCAATTCATCGCTGACGATTTCTAATTCTTGTCTTTCAAACCCTCTTGTCTTGATAAATCTATAAAGAAAAACGGATTAGTTGAGACTAGTAACAAAATTTGAATAATTCAACAAGACATTGCATGATAAGTATGACTTACTTTTCTCTTCTCGCTCCGAGTTTTGGGACCTTTAGGACGACACCAAGTTCAGCATAGTATAGCAAACGGTGTATTTGCACATCGGAAGAATACGCTGCTCCAAGTTCAGCATAATAATATAGTCTAGCAAACGATGTATTTGCACATCGGAACCATACGCTGCTCTTTCCTTTTCTTTGAAGATTTCATTGGATTGTTATTTTCCGTTAGCTGGTTCTAATTCCATTATTTTGTTTGAATTATTTGAAATATTTATGATAAATAAAGTTCTCTAAGACATTTGTCTTGTTTACCTACTTGTTTTTTTTTTAATGCAAAGTACCTAAATATTCCGTCTTCACGCATACTGCTTACTTATTTCCTTCATTTAAAAATTAATATTTTTATTTAATATGATAGTTTGCGCCCCCAATACAAATTATTATAAAAATTTACTGTATTCTCAATACGTTACTATTATTTTGATATTATTATTAAGGTAAAATACGTAGAAAATTGCTAATCGATTTTATTGGTGCTAATATTTGAGAAAACCGGTAATACCCAAGAGAAAACGGAACGTTATTTGTTAACATCACTGTGTGACATTCATAGACAATAACAAAAGCGGGGAATTTGAAGTCTACTATAGTAGTAGACTATAGTAGTAGACTACTACCGCCCGAATACACAATTTAGTGATCACCAGACAATTTTTAACGGCATTCAATCCACAGACTTGAGGTCTGGCGATAGACAGGCGTGTAAATCGAGAATCGGCCTCCTGGCCGGGCGTGGCTGCGTCGTCGTGCGTATCTTATCTGTTTTCTTCATATTTTTCTCTTTGGTGCGTATCCGTTTATTAAATACATAAATTTTAGTTTTATTCCAGGCAGAAAACATATTTTGAGAACTATTCTGGAATAACATAAAATAAGTTCAGGTTTAATAAATACATACATTTTTAAGAAATTACTTATTCAAGACCGGTGGGTGTATCTTGACAAAAAAATTCTGTGGAACCGTCCGTCGTACAGTGAACAGAGTTCAAGGTCGGCTCGGTTGTATGATTGCTTATCGTTCAACATTACATCATCGCCTTGTGCAGCGCACGTTGTACAGAGTTGTACTGTACCGTCCCGTCTTACATTACTTGTAACAGCCGTATAGTGTGCACTACAATGTCGACAGCCGGCAAAGTTATTAAGTGTCAAGCGGCGGTCGCATGGGAGGCAGGGAAACCTTTTTCGATCGAAGAAATTGAAGTTGACCCTCCTAAAGCTGGTGAAGTGCGCATCAAGATTACAGCTTCTGGAGTATGTCACACCGATGCCTATACGCTCTCTGGAAAAGACCCCGAGGGAGTATTTCCTGTTGTTTTGGGTCACGAAGGCGGCGGCATCGTCGAGAGTGTTGGTGAGGGAGTTACTTCTGTAAAGCCTGGAGACCATGTTGTACCACTGTATGTACCTCAATGCAAGACATGCAAGTTTTGCTTGAATCCTAAGACCAATTTATGTCAGAAAGTCCGAATCACACAAGGCCAAGGTGTCATGCCTGATGGTACCAAAAGATTCCGTTGTAAGGGACAAGAGTTATATCATTTCATGGGATGTTCAACCTTCAGTGAATACACAGTGGTAGCTGAAATTTCTCTGTGCAAAGTGAATGAAGCTGCAGCTTTAGACAAAGTATGTTTGTTAGGCTGTGGCGTGCCTACTGGTTATGGTGCAGCTCTTAATACAGCTAAAGTGGAGCCCGGGTCCACTTGTGCTATCTTTGGTCTTGGAGCTGTGGGCCTCGCCGTTGCATTGGGCTGCAAGGCTGCTGGAGCTACACGTATTGTTGGAGTCGACATCAACCCCGATAAATTTGTAGTGGCTAAGAAGTTTGGAGTCACTGAGTTTGTAAACCCTAAGGATCATGACAAGCCTATTCAACAAGTCCTTGTTGATTTAACCGATGGTGGTTTGGATTACACATTTGAATGCATTGGCAATGTTAACACTATGCGTGCTGCTCTCGAGGCATGTCACAAGGGCTGGGGTGTATCTGTGGTTATTGGTGTTGCAGCATCTGGAGAGGAGATCAGCACTCGCCCCTTCCAGCTTGTTACAGGTCGTACCTGGAAAGGAACAGCTTTTGGAGGTTATAAGAGCCGTGACAATGTACCTAAACTTGTTGAAGAATACCTTGCAAATAAATTACCTTTGGATGAGTTTGTGACCCACACTTTGCCTCTCAAGGAAATTAATGAAGCTTTCCATCTTATGCACGCAGGCAAGTCAATCCGTGCTGTTCTCCTGCTGTAGGTTTAAGAGTAAAGTCTATTTTTGTTAGGATATCATATTCTCATTGGTTTATGGAATTATATTTTTTCATTACTAAAATAAAACATTTTTATTTCACTGATTTTAAGATCTGTTATGTGGATTAAAACTGTTGGAATACCTTGTTCGAATTAGCGACTTCTACTACGCTGAGATGTTGTACAACGCCATATACTATGGTCCTTGATGCCCCCGACTTGCACGCAGGCTCTGTACCATAGAGAGCCTGTGTACGATTCAGAGGCGTAGAGGGCTGAGCCGTCGAGTCCGAAGAAGGAAGCGCGCCGTGCAGCCGCATTCGCATGGTGGCAAAAGACAGATGGGGGGCATTGCTACAGAGTGGATGCAACTTTCCGTGGCAATGCCCCCCATCTATTTCCGTCACGTGTGCGTTTTGCACGCTGCTGGAGTACTGCCCGCTCGACTACTGAGCTGCACGCTGCGAAACGACAGCGCAACCACTAACCGCTCGCTACCTGGAATATGGGACATAGTGTGCATTTACTTGCCTTAATTAAATGTTTTGTAGATTCCTATTTTATAATTTAATCTACACTCGAGAGCAATGAATCCGGGTCACTTAAAGAATGTTAAAAATCTCGGAAACTAAAAATGATAGGTTAATGCAATAAATTGTATTTAATAGACAATGTAATACTCCTTAAATGAAAGTAAAAAAAATATGAGTCACCATACATTTTATTAACACAAAATTACATAAAGAAAAAACTGCCGATCTCTCCTTAAAACAAAAATAGGAAACATGAAATTTTTGAACTTTATTACGATTTTCTTGAATTTTAATACTTCGTATTGCCTCCTCGTGCTTCCATTACTGCGTTTACGCGGTTTGGCATGCTGTACACCAAGTTCCTTATACGATTTTGGGGAATATTCTCCCATTCCTCTGTGAGAGCAATTTTGAGCTCACGAAGCGTGATTGGGGGAGGGTTTCGTTGTTTTACGCATCTGCCTAGCTCGTCCCAAGCATGCTCGATCGGGTTGATATCCGGGCTGCGCGCTGGCCACTCCATACGAGTAATGTTCATCTCTTGAAGGTAGTCATTCACAATCCTACCTGTATGAGGTCGGGCATTGTCATGCATAAATATAGCATCCTCACCTAAATTGACCATAAATGGACCAACGTGATCATTGAGGATTTCTTCCACATATCTTACGCTAGTTAAAGAGCCGTTTTCTATGATCACCAGCTCTGTGCGACTTTCAGAAGAAATTCCGGCCCACACAAGTACAGACCCACCACCGTAGGCTACTTTTTCTTCGATGCATGCTTGCTTGAATCTTTCCCCTGGTCTTCGATACACTCTGTGTCTTCCATCGTGCTTGTAGAGCATAAATTTTGATTCGTCGGAGAACATAACTTTTGACCAATCTTCAATACTCCAATTTACGTGGCTCTGGGCATACCTTAGTCTCGAAATACGATGCCCACGCTCCAGTTTAGGGCCGTTTGCAGGTCTAAGGGGTTTTAAGTTAGATTCAGCAAGCCGACGTCTTACTGTCCATGCACTTGGGTTACTTCCTCCGAGGCGTCGAAACTGATTGGTGAGTTCAGTTCCTGTGAGAAAGCGATTTCGAAGCATGGTGTTCACCAAGTATCGGTCTTCTCGTGCTGTGGTACACCTGGTTCTGCCCGTTCCTGGTCTGCGTAGGTTAGAACCAGTTTCTTCGTAACGTCGGAGAACTCTTTGTACTGTTGACAGCGACACACCGACAGTCCTGGCTGTATCGCGCTGACTCCGGCCGGTTTCCAGCATTGTAAGTATTCTGGTGCATTCTTCAGGCGTAAGCGACATAATTTCAGCTTGATTAATGAATATAGAGCACTATCAACATGGTTTATGTACCCACATAAATGACAGATTACAAACAAAAGCAACACCAAATGCTGTAATTTCGTAGTTCCATCTTCGAAAGTGGCCCTTTTTCAAATTTGATTTTTTTATGATATAACTTTACAATAACTAAGAAGTTTTAATACCTTCATTTAAGGAGTATTACATTGTCTATTAAATACAATTTATTGCATTAACCTAGCATTTTTAGTTTCCGAGATTTTTAGGATTCTTTAAGTGACCCGGATTCATTGCTCTCGAGTGTATATATATAAAAATCAATGCCACTTTTCGTTGTAATTTTATAACTCAAGAACGGGCTCACCTATCCAAACCAAATGTTTAGGGTTTGTTGGGACTATTTAGTAGATGGTTTATGTGAAGTTTGCACAAAATCGGTCGAGCAGTTCTTTATTTATCACGCAAACGAAGTTGCGCGGGTCAGCTAGTCAAATATAAAAATACCATATGATCTTTACATTCGTTTGTTTGTTTCGTTGTTACCTTAGTACCTTACGTTATTACAGCGTTGCATCCCTTAGCAGAAAGCTGGAGCGACAGGAAACAACAATGAACCTAGGGCTCTTAATAGATAAGTTTATCTGACTTGTATCAGTCCATTACGTAGTACTCTTTATACTGTGATTACGCCGAAGGCATAATTTGGGGTTTTTAAATCTGCTCCAGTTTTCAGTTGTAAAGTGGCGTCATTTTAATAGGTAACATTTGACGTAGGTATTTCTGTTTATCTCTTCTTATTGAGAACTAGCCTTTGCCCGCGACTTCGTTCGCGAGGTGATTTTAACTAAAAACCAATCTACTTTGACCTGTCCAATGCGTAGGGCTTTAGTAAAACATAGGTCAAGCTGTATTATAATTTTTGATGAAACATACAGAGATATTTAAGTTGAAAAATACCTACAAACAAAATCCTAATAGTACAATTATTATGATCAAGCTACTGAATTTTGGTCCAACCCCGAACAAATGAACAAACGAACAAACTGACACGAAGAAAAAATTTTTTGGTTTTCAGACCTGTCTCCGTGTTGCCGACTTTGAGCAAGATATTTGATATACCTATGAATACTTGAGCAGAAGCTGACCTATTTTAAGAGCACAAATTATTTCATTATAAACAATTTAGCTTCACTAAAGGACGTTCGACGACTGATGCTGGTGTAGATTTGTTGAGGGGTATTTATGAGGCCTGGGAAGATAAACATGATGCGCTTGTTGTGTTTTGCGATTTGTCTAAGGTTTTTGATTGCGTTCAACATGAAACATTGATCAGGAAACTACATCACTACGGGATAAGGAACGAAGCTCTCGATCTTCCGACTTCATATTTGAACAATAGAACTCAGTGGATCAATGTCGGTGGTATACGTTCAGAGGGATCGGTGGCTGGCAGATTAAGTTCAGCAGCATTTGCTGTCCAAAAGATTAGGCACTTGACTGAGCTCCTCAATAAATCGAGGCCCAGCGGTCCTTACTCCACCAGGAAACCGTGGAGACATGGAAAGTGCGACTTGAGCTACCAAAGGAAGGATTCTCCACAATCGCGGCCGTCAGACCGGTCATGGACGAGTGGTTAGAGAGGAGAGACGGTGCTCTCTCCTACCGGTTGTCACAGATACTTACCTACCGGGCACGGTAGCTTCGGTATCTGTGGCGAAGATACCGGGAAACCACGGCCGAGTGTCAGCACTGCGAGGACCGCAGCGATGACAGCGCTCCACACGCTGGTGGAGTGCACGCCGTGGGCGGTGCAGGTCCTCGTGGTAGGTCTGGCCGTGGACACTCGCTTGAGACCATGGTGCGAGCCATGGTCTCCAGCGGGAGTAAGTGGAACTGCGCCGCCTCTCATAATAATGCTCGTGAAAGCTCAAATACCCGGGGCTCCCGACCGTAGGTTTTATTACTCGGTAGGAGTCCGGCATAGCATCCATGAGGGATTTTACCGCACGTTAAAAAAAGGCACTTGACTGAAGTAGAAACAGCTAGAATAGTGTATTTCAGTTACTTCCACAGTATAATGTCGTACGGTATGCTACTATGGGACAATGCCGCAGATATACCTAAATACTTTTAATATTTTTTATATTTATTTACCTTATTTACCTTATATATATATATTTTAATATACCTAAATGGTTTTTGAAAGAGAAGAAAGTATGACGAATTGCTCAATCTTCATTGAAGGGCAAAGAGTGGAACAGGTGAAAGAATTTGTATACTTGGGTTCCAAATTTGTAAGGGATGGAAAGTGTGACCAGGATATTGAGCGAAGAGTTTTGGCAGGAAATCAAGTGAATGGGGCTATGTCTTAGACCATATAACACGGGACTAGCCTTTGCGAACCACCGCATACAAAAATATTCTGCCAGTTTTCATACAAGTGAAGGGGGAAACACAAAGACATATAAAATTTCATTGCTTTTAAAAATGTATTAATCGACAAACGCGTAATGGCTGTTGTGTGTTAATTGTTATTGTACAGTCAACTACAATGTAATGTACTAGTTTAATCATATAAAATGATGTACTGATGTACAGGCTTTTCATAAAGCCAAAAGACCAAATGGTCATGTGCAATGGCAGAAAACAATGCTTAAGTAAGGCGCATCCTGTGGTTAGATGATCTAAGGGCTATGTACACCTTTATGAGCAGTCAAAATGTGTCTGAGAAGGCCAGGTTGGCTGTACATAGGGGAGTGCTCATCCCTTATGTATGGTAGTGAAAGTTGGGTATGGCAGAAGAAGCATGAAAGCAAAATTAATGCAGTGGAAATGAGAAGTCTGCGAAGTATAGCTGGAGTGACTTTAATGGACAAAAAAAGAAATAGCGTGATAAGGGAAAAATGTGGTATAACAGAAGATGTAGTGACTAAGATCGAAAAAGGGATGCTTAGATGGTTTGGACACGTGGAGAGAATGGATGAGAATAGACTGACAAAGCAGATTTATGAGGCGAGAATGAATGGGCAAACTGGTAGGGGTAAACCTCGGCGTACGCATGCCGATCAAATCAGAGACGTTCTGGAAAAAGGCAAGGTCAAGAGTACCCTTAACCGGCGAGCGTGTATGAAAACAGTTATGAAAGTAGAAGAAGCGAAAGTTGTATGTCAGGATCGTAGCAAGTGGAAAGCCATAGTCTCTGCTTACCCCGATGGGAAACAAGCGTGATTATATGTATGTATGTATGTATACCTAAATACAATTTTTGTATTACAAAAACGGGCCATAAGAGCCATATTTAAATTAGGTCCAAGGGTCTTTGCGCAAAGAAGTAAATATTGCGACTAGCAATCACATTAGATTTTTGAAAATCTTATGTATGTACAGAAAAACTTATCGAGTTTAACGATAACGTTAAACGCGATATACAAAATCCCAGACATAAAGATAACCCTTGCTGGTCATCAGTGTAGACTGAAATAGTCCGTAAGTAATTCTTTCCTGGGTTTACGTTTTAAACGATTATTTGATTGACAAGGAAGCCTGGAAATGATCTGCTTGCTCTACTGATGGAGTTTTAGTTTATTTTAATTATACTAGCTGACCCTCGCAAGGTCTATGAAATCAGCATCAAGCAGCGTGTGAAACTACCCTCTTTGCTTAGTAAAAATAAAAAAATTAAGGATATGGTAAAATAATTCTTTTAGAATTGTTTTAGAATAGACTTAATATTTAAGCTCTTTTATGATTAAGCCAACACGCCAGTTGCGATTTACCCTCAAATTCAAAGGAAACCTGAATTCTAGGAAAGTTGAGATGTCTCTAATTCCTGAACCCCTCAACATTGAAACTTGTGTGAAACAACCCTTTTAAAGTATTCTCTTTATGACACTGAAAAAAAAATTGTAATCGGACCACGCATTGAGAAGACAACTAGAAAACCATTATGTCTTTCATCCCCTAATCCAAAGAAACCGCGAAAAATATCGGGAGCAAAAGTATCCTAGAACCTTCCTCGGATCATAAGCTCAGATTGTACCATGTTTCATTTTAATCGATTCAGTAGTTTCGGCGTGATACTTATTAGGGATACAGACAGACAGACATGAAAAATTTAAATTACATTTTCGGCTTCAATATCGATTAGTAGAGAATGCCCTATAATTAAATTTTCAAAATATCTTTCATGTACCTACAGACTCTCTACCCTCTACAGTTTTGTTCTATGTATAGACTAGCTGACCCTCGGTACTTTGTTTACGCCACATAAGGTGTATGAAAGGACAGGTATTTTTTCGACAGACTCATGGGAGCGTATGAAACTGCCCTGTATGCTTAATCATAAGAGCTTACAGATTAAGTCCATTCTAAAACAATTCAGTCCACGCCTTTATCTGCGGACTAAAAGTATTTTACAATAGCCTTAATCATTAAGGTATTTTATGATTAAGCCAACACGCCAGTTTAGATTTACCCTCACATTCAAAGGAATTCTTGAATTGTAGGGTTTGCGAAAGTTGAGATGTCTCTAATTCCTGAACTATAAAACCCTCAACATTGAAACTTGATGACTGTGGCAAGCAACCTCCTCTAATACTGATCATATGATGTTTTTTTTACATTTGCGCGAAAAATTCATATCGCCTTCGCCCAAATTCAACGCATTTTTTTCCTTTCATGTGTGAAATTCCTTCATGGATGCTATGCCGGATGCTTACCAACGAAAACCACATGGTGCTTTACCCTGCCTACGGCCGGGAGACGCGGGTAAACCCTCCGAAGAATGTCCCAGGATCGAATACAACGCATTGCAACAATCTACCCGTCCACACTCTTCGCAGGACCACGAATAATAATAGCCATAAATTTAATTAGAGCTGGCTGGAAATGCTGGACAGACCAAAGGTAGGTACTGCATGAATGATAATTATGGTTAAGACCAAGCTTTACCGATAATTAAGTCACTAACTCTACAAAAAAGTTTAAAATCAGACTAATCCTATCACATGGTAGCCTCGTGTGATTTGTATAATTTTTATCTCTGCGATTTTCATTAGTGTACCTACTTAGATAATAAATATAACGATAACAGATATAGTCTGGCTATAAGTGCCATAACTGCTGTGCACTTTCTGAGGTATGCGCGGCGAGGTGGGAGCCGGGGAAAAAAAAGAGCATTTTTTTTATACCACTAAGGTGGCAGACAAGCATACAGCCCACCAGAAGGACCGGTGGTCACCGCAGCCTATGAACGTTTGCAACACCAGAGGCGCCACACTCGCGCTGCCGACCCTGCAAAAACCTTCTAAGACCCCTTTTGAAGAACCCCATACTGTAGGCGTTTGGGAAAACCGAGGCAGGGAGATCATTCCACAACCTAAGCGTGCGCGGAAGAAAACCCCTATCGGATCTAACCGTGCTGGAACGCTCCGGACGCAGAGTGTGAGGATGAACTCCCTGTCTGTGGCGAGCGGTGCGGTGATAGAACGTAGCCGTGGGCATCATATCAAACAATTCCTCAGAGCACACACCATTGTACAGTCGGTAGAACACGCATAAGGAGGCAAAGTCTCTCCTGTCGCGAAGAGGTTCCACACCACTTGTAAGTATAGGATCGTTGACAACTCTTGTAGCACGTCTTTGCACCGAGTCAAATGGACGAAGCTGATATTCAGGTGCCCCCGCCCAAAGGTGACAGCAGTACTCCATGTGCGGCCGCACTTGCGACTTATACAGAAGCAGTGTTTGCGCAGCAGTGAAGTACCGCCGCGCCCTGTTGAGCACACCTAGTTTCTTGGACGCCAGCTTAGCCTTGTCCTCCAAATGACTACGGAACTAAACGTCACTGGAGATGTCAACGCCAAGGATCCCTAATTCCCTATACTTTTGGAGATGGAAAGAGATGTGCCCTGAAATTGCGGCACTACAGTAATTGGGGTTTGCTTAGCGGTGAAAAAACACGCTTGTGTCTTGGAAGGATTGAACTGGACAAGATTTTGTCCACCCCAATCGGACACTCTAGTAAGAGTAGCCTCGATTTCAGACACAAGCTGTTCACGATTTTCCTTCACTGTGTCCCGAGAGATACCGGGGCGGCCCGTGTAACAAGTGTCCCCCGTACTGTCGTCCGCATAACAATGAATGCCGTCAATAGACAACATGTCATTGATATGCAGCAGAAACAGAGTAGGGGACAACACTGAGCCTTGCGGTACTCCAGCGTTTATGGCCATGCAGTCTGAACAGCTGCTGTCAACGACGGCCTTGATGCTTCTACCGGCCAGGAAGCTAGACACCCATCCGCATAATCTCTCGGGCAGTCCATATGAGGGCAATTTCGTAAGAAGACCACGGTGCCAGACCCGGTCAAGGGCCTTAGAGATGTCAAGGCTTACTGCTAGAGCCTCGCCCTTACTCTCGATAGCCGTCGCCCATCGGTGTGTGAGGCACACCAGAAGATCGCCCGTCGAGCGACCGTGACGGAAACCGTACTGCCGGTCACTGAGCAGGTCGTGTTCCTCTAGGTACCTCAGGAGCTGTGTATTAATTACACGCTCCATAGCCTTAGATAAAAGGGAGGTGACGGCTATAGGCCTATAGTTGGCCGGGTCGGTCCTGTCACCCTTTTTGGGCACAGGATGCACATACGCGATCTTCCACGACGCCGGGACTTGTTGCTTGGAATATGAAAGCGTGAAAAGACGTGTAAGTACCGGACACAACTCTGGACCACAACGCTTCAGTACCACCGCGGGTATACCATCCGGCCCACTCGACTTATGAACGTCCAGGGATCGAAGCTCACGTCGGACATTCCGTTGCACATTCAATATCCGGCGGCAAAGCACCCCCGTAGCTCATGGTCGAGTGTGAGGCAAAGAGAAAACCCAAAAGGTCGGCTTTCTCCTTAGCGCTCTGGGCCAAATTACCGTCGGGTTTAAGTAAAGGTGGTAAACCTGACCGACAGAAATTTCCCTCGGCAACTTTGGCAAGCGACGAGAATTCGCGACTCCCTGAAGGGTAGCCTGCTAGCCGTTCACCAATTCTGCCGACGAAATCGAACTTAGCCCTGACAATTCTTTCTCAATTCTTTATTGCATTCCACAATGTAAATAACTTAGGTGGTAGGTCAAATAGTAAGATCATTGTGGACCCTGTCGGGCACAGCAAACAATATAAATGAAAGAGAGGGAGACTGTGCACTTTTTCAAAATCAAAACTGCGCTTCGGTCTGCGTTCGGTAATACCCAGGCTTTTGTTGGCTATCTTTTAATTACCATGAGCATCTTTATGTTTGCCAAATAAAAATTTTTAATTCATTAATTAAGCAGTAATGTCATGTCATCAACATCATTATCATTACAAAATTTTTAAAAATATCACATTAAATATATCATTAAGCATTATAATTCTAATTTCATTTAAGCCACACATGCACTATTGAATTATCATTAAATATGTCATTAAAATTGTCAATATAACTATATATACATATATATATGTATATACATATATATAAATAAATATTAAGTATGTCTTATTCTATGTCAATAAATACTAAAATAATACATTACATTACTGTCGTTCGATCGATCCGAATAATGTCACTTAAATAATATTATATTTGTGTCAATTGCTCTTTTGCTGGCTCTCGAGGCGGCATTTAATTTGCGTTTCACCTCAGAGATGTTTGGATCTGAATTTGCACGAGCCGTGGTCCAAGCCCTGTAAGCAGATTCTTTCAACATCAAAGTTTCTCTGCAGAGCCGATTGAACCACGGTCGCTTTTTTGCTCCTACTCCCCGCAGCGACTGCTGCAGCGCAAGAATCCAGATCCTGAGCGCATGAGTACACATGCGATTAATTATAAAAATATTATTTGTACTATCTTATTAGTTCTTAAAAATGTAATCTACAGTCTCGATATTTTATTAAAATACCTAGACAGTTGATGAAGAGTACACAGCAGTTATGGCCAGACTCGGGCATAATAGAGTTTTAGGTAGCTACCTACGTATCATAAAAAAACCAGATTAATAAAAATAATCGTCTACAATTAAATTATAAATATACATTATTTTTATTTCATTACCTACATAATTGAATAACACCTTGAAACATTTTTAAAAGACATATACAAAATTAACACACTACGGTATGTAGGTACTATATATGTAAATATTTTTTTGACCAATTTAAATATGTAAGTACATTTGTAGATTATTTTGTAAATATAACACATTAGAGCGAAGGTTCCCAACTTGGGCGCCGTAGAAAGTCCAGAGGAGCGCCGCGCTGCGAGGCGCTCCACGCGCAAAGACTTCTTTATTAACAGAGGACTTCTATACATATAAACCTCATTTTATATAGAAGTCTTCCACGCGGCGTACGTAAAAAATGAAAGATAATATAAAAACATCGAAAAATATTCTATTTACCTTTTTTATTGAGTACAAATTAAACAGGTACTTAACAATCAATCAAATAAGCCGATAGCAGTCCACTGCTGGCTGCGTCCAGCAGTGGACTGCTCCTGCTCTCCCAATTAACGCCACAGCACACGGTCCTGTCCTGGACTTTTCGCATCCAATCCCAACTTGCGACCTCTTCCATGTCGTCGCTTGCGGCGGCCCATCTGGCGGGTGGATGTCCTACCCGTCCTTTGACGAGTCGCGGATTTCCACTCTAAAACTTCTTTGTAAAAAAAGGGTCTGTTTGTCAAGACCCCTTTTTCAATTTTTAAAACAGCATGTATTTAAATCGATATCTGTTTATTCCCTTTTTTCGAATAATTCAAAATATTACAAAGTTAAACCAAAAATACTGACTTGCACACTAATTATGTACACTAAATAAGTCAAATTCATTATACTGTTTAATGATATTTGCAGAACTATTTTACTGAACAAATCACTATTTTAAAATAGTATCTATATCTAAAAATTCCTTTGCTTAACAAACATAGTAAAACTTTTTTAAGGAAAACCATCATCTAATTTACTTTTAGGAACATCATTTATTCTAATTAAATACCCAATTTAATCAGTCATCTTTACAAAATTAAATTTTATTAATCAAAAAAATAAAAAAACTAACCTAACCTAACCTATTTCGTTATAAGATTGTAAAATTTAGAGTGCAAGTTAGTATTTTTGATAAGCAATTCGTATTTTTGTTTAGCAAATCTTATATCCGGTGTACGAACCACATTTTTGGTTTAAATTCGAGTAATAAAGGTCATCTCTTTTCATCTTTTAACCCGAAGGCTTTTTTGGACTTTTGTAAAGGCTCGCTATAATTCTAATGCAGTACCTAATGTTCTTACTTATAACAACGAGTTTTTTTCTACCGGTGATTCGATTTGTGAAGCGTTTTCGACCTACTTCCACTCCACTTTCCTTAATCCCGTAGCTTCGAACGTACAGGGTACCTATTTAAATTCCTTATCCCGGTTTGAACAGACCTCTAATCAATCTCTTGGGGATATCTACCGCATAGAAATTATCACCGATGAAGTTTCCAAAATTCTGCAGCAGTTGGATACATCGAAGGGTGCGGGGCCTGATAATATCTCACCTCACCTCCTTAGAAACTGTGCTGCTTCTATTTCGTTACCTATCTCAATTTTATTTAGGAAATCCCTGTCATCGTGTGTTGTTCCACTCACCTGAAAATCTGCTTCTTACATAACGCCTGTTTATAAAAAAGAGTCAAAAATGGATGTCACTAATTATAGGCCTATATCTAAACTTTGTATCTTGGCTAAGGTGTTCGAGAGGATAGTTTATAGTCAGGTCTATTCAGCCATATCAACGTCGTTGAGTTCATTCCAGCATGGCTTTCTCCGAGGTCGTTCCACAGTTACCAATCTCGCGTTATTCAATGAATACATTACTAGGGCTATGGATGGAGGTAAGCAGGTGGATGTCGTCTACACCGACTACAGCAAAGCCTTTGATAGGATTGATCATGACACCCTATTACTTAAGCTGAATACCATAGGAATAAGAGGCGATCTACTCCGGTGGTTTTCCTCTTATCTTCTGAATAGGTCTCAAGCCGTTGTTCTCAATAATTATGTCTCTAGCTGGGTACCGGTACCCTCTGGGGTACCACAGGGTTCTCTGATTGGGCCTTTGTTGTTTGTGGTCTATGTAGACGACATTCACTCTTGCCTTCAAACTTCAAACTTACTCTGCTTTGCAGATGATATGAAAATATTTTCTACCATAACATCGTCTGAGGACATGGGAGCACTCCAATCCGATCTGAATAAGTTGGAGAGGTATTGTCATGCAAATAAACTCAACCTCAACCCCTCAAAATGTTCTGTGATTACCTATACTAGGAAACGTAAGATTGTGAACACCAACTATACATTGGAGGGCCAAACGGTCTCGAGGTGCGATGGAGTTCGCGATCTGGGTGTATACCACGACAGTGGCCTAGTGTTTGATGGGCACATAGATGCCATTGTCAAAAAAGCTTCCAGAGCACTCGGGTTTGTGATGCGTATATCGAGGTGCTTCTCAGAAGCTAAAACATTAAAAATATTATATTGCACATACGTTCGAAGTCACTTGGAATACGCCTCGCAAATATGGAGTCCACGATACCAAGTATATATTGACAGGATCGAAAATGTGCAAAAGCGATTCATTAAGTATCTCTGCTTCCACCAAAGGATACCCTACCGATCTGAGAATTATCTCGCACTTTGTAGGCAGTTCCATCTGTTACCTCTTACTAATCGTCGAGTGATAGCTGATTCTTTGTTTTTAATAAAAATAGTTAAAAATGACATAGACTGCTCGGAACTTCTCGGAAAAATTAACTTTAACGTACCCAGCAAGCGACTCCGTTTTAACCCTCCCTTATGTGTGCCAAGGGCATCAACCAACTATCGCCAGAATAGTTATATTGTGCGTGTGAGCAGGGCGTTTAATGAATTGTGTAAACTAAACAGTGCGGAAATAGATCTATTTTCGATGAGTGTCTCAGGGGTGAGGAGGTGTATGAGCCTTAACTTTTTTAGGAATAAAATATAATGCGAATAGGAAGACGATAGGAATGTATCATTTAATTTCATGTCTATGTGTTATACTTGTGTAGTGTATGCAGTCATTCATCCCCCTCTACCGTACCTACAGACATAGCACAGCCTCTAGCGTACACAGTGCATACGAGTCGCGCCATTACGCGAGAGTGCACGTGTTCGGCAAGTCTGTCCGTTAAGTGCGTGACGAGTCTGTGAATTACCCTACAGTAGATGGATCCTACAACTGGCGACGAGGAAACAAGGTTAGTTCTTTTATGAAAAAAAAAGGAGATATATAAGGAGTAAACAATATTTTGAATCTTGTAGGTTAGGATGTACAGTGGAGTTATGAAATGCATGATAATTAGTATTATTCTACTCGCATATGCTACAGAATAGATTTATTACAATATTGGCCTTCTAGGTAACGTAATAAACTAACTTAAATGTCAACCGCTTTTGTTAAAATTATTATCATTGTTGGTATTTAATTTAGGCCTTTGTTTCAAAAAGTGACGAGAGGGAATTGCAAAGGATATCATTTTGCTGACGTTTGGTGGATAGAAACGATGACTAACGATGCGTTTTGATCTGTAAGATGCAAAATATGCCTTTCTTTTTATAAATAATTGTATACTGATTCTACATAGGTACTGGGTTGGTGTTTTTATTACTTCAAAATTTCTTAGATGAAGAGAAGAATATCAGTCTCAGAGAAAGCCTTCATGTGGTTGGGTTTTCTTCGGTTTCCAATGAGTGTGAGTTTTAAAAAAGGGACTTTGGGGGGCTGCATTTTTGTCTGGAGGTCGCGTGTTGCGCTTGAAAGAAGTGATACAGAAAGCCTCACAAATCAAATATTACGTTCATAGTCGTTTTAAAAGTTCCTGACGTTTTGCTTACATCAGAATAAAAGACGGTTAATATTTACATTGTTTTGTTGCAATAGATTTTTTATCACAGGTGTTAAGAACTAAACTACAAAATACGGAAGGTTATTGTTTACTGTCGAGAATGTCACTGTGGTTAAATAAACCATGTTATTACATTTTTGCAAACAAATAGATCAAACAAAACATCAAACATTTTTATTAATGTGTAGAATTAGTACACATGTTGTTACAGGTCTATTTTCTCACCTCATAAATATTGTATCTCTGAAAAAGTAATAGAAAATGAAACCAATTATATTAACAAATATTAAACAACAAACATAATTGATTGCTATGCTACCCACATAACTTAATTACATTGCTGTTTTCTCATAGTATGGAAATAATGCGGGGTCACTGGGTAGTAACTATCATGTTGTGGTAACTGTTGAAGAATTGTTTACCATTGTCATATCCTATAATACATACTGTTAGTCTCGGTGAATTTCGTATCGTTGTAGATAGTGAATACGGGGACCAAGTGTCAGGTATCGAAGGGATTGACCTGCCGATTCTTGAGTCATTTTAAGGGGTTGTGGCCATCCCAACTTTTTTTTATGGTGTTAAGATTTTTACTCAGTTTATTTCTTACAGTTTTTTATTCCAACAAAACAAACAAAGAAATCCTACCTCATGTAATAAGACCTATAGTGTGTTGGGTACACATGTCAAACAAAAATATATGTAAGTGACGCTGTCTTGATTTATATAAAAAAGAAGGAATAGGATATCCCGAGTTTACCGTACTGGCAAGACGTTCTGTATGGAAAGTTGTAAGTTGTGTTGTGTATAGTTTGTCACCTTTTACACCTTCTAAGGACCTGCGCTGCGCAGGCGTGTCGAATCTAAAATTATTCAATCGTTTCAGTATTTGACATTCTGCGTGCAGTGTTATGATAGTTTTATAATGCCGTATAGACCAAGGGTTGATTCTCTATATCATAAAAGGAAAACTAGGACAATGGTTAAACTAACAGTGACCATAGCTGTAAAGATTGGGTGCTGAGTGCGCGTTTTGCTTTTCTAACATCATTGTGTCCTGTCCATGCGTGGACGTCAAGCTTGTGTCCGGAATGATTATAACTCCCTTAATATAGGTTTGATTTGACTCGGAAGTTAGTCTTTCAATGTGGATATTTCATTATTATCATAGGGATTCAATTGGGAAGTCAACAGCGATGAAATGGTGTAGCACAGAATCTATTTACGTTCTGTTTGGACGTAATGAATTTCCCTGCACAATAGGCTAAACGAATACTTACTATAGGTACAAACGGTATAAAAAATATTTAATCATTTCTTCCTAATCCAAGTGCGTGTCCTTATATAATGCATAACGTCGAAATCCAAGAAACACAGTTAGAATACAACATAAAATAATAATTCGAATTAGATTTATGATTTATTCAATTCCATTCAATTTCTTAATTTTGCAAATATGTGTACAAAAAGATGTTACAATAAAGTAATAATAGATTGTTTCACACACACAAGTCATATTCCACCCGAAGGCATGGGAATATGTTGAACAGGTAGGTATTATCATGATAATTAACTTGAATAATAATTATTTGTTACAATAATAAATAAATGTCACACTAAATAAGTTTGCAATAAATTCAACATAATTCGGTAACATACTTAAAGAAGTTAGGTAGTTTGCTAACTTCTTCATAATATTTTTACTGTAAGGAATAGAGCATTGCCTTGGTTTAGGTAAGGGTTACGGGTTCAGGTCCCGTCGGGGCAAAGTTGTCTTTTTTCGCTTTAGGTTTTCTAAATATATGAAATAATGTTTTCTAAATATGTGTGATTATTTTAATGAAGTACACGTTATAATCAAAAAGAAAACATTTAGTCAAATCGGCGTTGCCATTTCGATGTTGTCGAGACTAATGATTATCAATATTCATCGGTTTTATAAAATTTGTTAAGTAAATTAATATGATGTATGTATACCTATAAAAGTAAAACTACTCACACTGATCTTTACTGTTAGTTGTTAATGAATGCTCTGTATTCAGCGTTCATACGGTTCGTTTGGTAACAGGCTAAGTAAGTTGTGAGAATCTACTTAGTCTTTATTTTTCATGGGGCTATAGGTACAAATGTACTTAATTAGGTAATAAATAACATAATAGTGTGAATATACCGATTAGCAAGTACCTGATCGGTGTCCTGCGAAGGTATCTGGCGATTTTGGTAGGTTCGGTCAATGATGTTATAGTAAAAAAGAGGTAGATTTCGCATTAGCGCACGCGAACTGTTGCAGACAAATTCATACAATTGTTGTAATTCCATTAAGTCGGCTAATAACTGCGAGCAAAACAAGTCGTGCTGTGGTTGCTGCCGTGTGCAAAACGACACTGATAGCTATCTTTTTCTGTATTATTTGTTTGTTATTCTCTATTGCATTCATAGATTAAATGTATTAGGTACCGATAGGTAAGTACGTGCAATTATAACTTAACAATAACTGAACGCTGTTTTGTATGAAGGTAGTTTATCTTTACTTAAATATCAATTTGTTCAGATATTAAGTAGGTTCCGCTATTAAGTAGGTTGAGCTATTAAGTGGGTTCTGCTATTAAGCAAATTTCACTATTAACTAGGTTCCATTAAATAGGAAGGTAGCTACCATTAAATTGGTAGGTGGTTTCATTAAATTGGAAGGTTGCTGCCATTGAATTGGTAGGTGGTTCCATTAAATTGGAAGGTTGCTGCCATTAAATTGGTAGGTGGTTCCATTAAATTGGTAGGTTGCTACCATTAAATTGGTAGGTGGTTCCATTAAATTGGAAGGTTGCTACCATTAAATTGGTAGGTGGTTCCATTAAATTGGAAGGTTGCTGCCAGTAAATTGGTAGGTGGTTCCATTAAATTGGAAGGTTGCTGCCATTAAATTGGTAGGTGGTTCCATTAAATTGGTAGGTTGCTACCATTAAATTGGTAGGTGGTTCCATTAAATTGGAAGGTTGCTGCCAGTAAATTGGTAGGTGGTTCCATTAAATTGGAAGGTTGCTGCCATTAAATTGGTAAGTAGTTCCATTAAATTGGAAGGTTACTGCCATTAAATTGGTAAGTAGTTCCATTAAATTGGAAGGTTGCTGCCATTAAATTGGTAGGTGGTTCCATTAAATTGAAAGGTTGCTGCCATGAAATTGGTAGGTAGTTCCATTAAATTGGAAGGTTGCTGCCATTAAATTGGTAGGTGGTTCCGTTAAATTGGAAGGTTGCTGCCATTGAATTGGTAGGTGGTTCCATTAAATTGGAAGGTTGCTGCCATTAAATTGGTAGGTGGTTCCGTTAAATTGGAAGGTTGTTGCCATTAAATTGGTAGGTGATTCCATTAAATTGGAAGGTTGCTGCCATTAAATTGGTAGGTGGTTCCGTTAAATTGGAAGGTTGCTACCATTAAATTGGTAGGTGGTTCCATTATATTGGAAGGTTGCTACCATTATTTTGGTAGGAGACTGCCGTTAAATTGGTAGGTTGCTTCGAATAAAATTGTTTAAATTGAAGGGTTGCTACCATTAAATTCGTAGGTTGTTGCTATTAAATTGTAAGGTTGCCGCCATTTAGTTGGTAGGTTTGTTAATACATTTTTCATGAAATAAGAGGTTCTGAAAAGTTTTTAGCTATATAAAGTCATCCCATTAAGTGATCATTGTTGTGATAACCCATCAAATTGAAAAGAGAAAATAGGTGATTTCGAATTTCATGCCTGAATTATACAACTCGATGCGGAGGGCGATGCAACTGCTGTCGACTACAACTTGAATGGAGGTACACTATGTTATTGACGGGTGTTTGACAGTTAAAATCTCAAATAATAGAATCTCATTCGATAAAATTAGTTTAAAATGCAATACAAATAAATAATTTTATGAGATTACACTAATGATGTGAAATGTATATCATAATACCTCTTCATATTTTGCTCGTGATGTGCTGAATGCAAAGTTTGGAAAGGAAATTATCCATGCACCCACACAGCGTACAAAGAATACCGTACAACTTCAGAATGATGCTACACGTGATCTTGTTATAACGAGGAAGTTGAAGGCCTTCACAATAGGTAAGAGATTGTAATACCAAAGGCATCATTAGGTCGGCGGTACCATGGAGCAAACTTATATTTGCTCCATGGGCGGTACTCATCGCGCGCACATTCTGTTTTCTTCAAAGCTGAAAGGTGTTAAAGGTTGTGTATACAGTCAAAGGCACTGCTGAGATCTGGAAACATTAATGCTTGTCTATATCGTCTCCTCAAATAATTATTGACTATACTTCTCGAACAGAGTATGGCTGCATCCGCAGAGAGTATAGAATGAAAATCGATCTAAGCATTGTCTAAAACAAGTTCACTTTTAAGAACGGGATATCTAGTTCTCCAGTACTTTCCCAGTAATAGTTCTCAGTAAAATCAGTTGATGTTGTAGCGTGACAACTAAAATCAACTGCTCTCATTTTGTCACTAAAAAATAAACACCACTGTTCAAAGCCCCTTGAGGAGCCTCCATACATCTGGAACTGAAAACTCAGAAATGCTTTTTGCATCATGAACGCCTTCAATACTGACTGGTATACTTATTAAGGTATTCATTTTAGTAGTATCGTTAAATATCCTTAAGAAATAAAAATATTTAAAAAATCAGAGATGAAGACAAGTGAAATAGAAAATGGAAAGCGGTTGTGTGCGGGATAAATGGGAATGAAAAAGTTAATGTAAAACACTAAATTGATGCTGAATTTTAATCCAACCCAGTATACTGTGGAAAGTATCAATGCAAAATATTGTTTGTTTTGAACTAATACGCGTTGAACACATAATTTTGTACAGAATGGTATTTCGTGTGAACGTTTCGATAGGGTCACACCTATCGTGGTCCCGTGACGGATGCAGGTAGGTTGGAGAGTCCGCTAGTTTTATGTACCTACCCCCGAAATCATCAATTTGTGGATTCACACGGCACACAACGCTGACCGTATCCGCGGACACGTTTGATATTGGGAGATATTGTGCTGTCAAGAATATTTAATCGGGACAATCTCATGAGAGAAATTATCGTTAATTTGATAAGGTGAAAAGAGAATGGGAAGCTGTAATACCAGGATAAGAAGACGAGGAAGTGGGAGAAAGCTTAATTATATTAGCTGTTCCGTTTTATCTTTTATTTCCTATATTGGTTGTGTTAAGCAAGTACACAAAAATGTGAAGTTAAAATAATAGTATTTAGTGATTTTGTTCGGTACATTGTTTAACAGTTATCACCATTAAAAATTGTAATAAGGAAGTGATGTAGTGTATGCAGTCATTCATCCCCCTCTACCGTACCTACAGACATAGCACAGCCTCTAGCGTACACAGTGCATACGAGTCGCGCCATTACGCGAGAGTGCACGTGTTCGGCAAGTCTGTCCGTTAAGTGCGTGACGAGTCTGTGAATTACCCTACAGTAGATGGATCCTACAACTGGCGACGAGGAAACAAGGTTAGTTCTTTTATGAAAAAAAAGGAGATATACAGGGTGAATTTTTGAAAAGGGATTGGATGGCCAAATCCGAAACTATAAGGAATAGCGAAAAATGCTCAAAGGAGTCACGAGCCCGATTTTGATGAAACTTAAAACCTCATCATTAGATTTTTGAAAAACCTATAATCCTAGCTGGGAATCGAATAAGTTGATTTTGAAAAAATAAACACACCCTATATTATTACACCATACGATAGTGTCGCTGATAAGGATCAAATTCTGCGAAGTAATGATATACGGCAAATTTAAGGAAAGTTCGGAATTTTAATAGAATTCATATTTCATGTACGTAAATTTTGTATCATAATTTGTTTTGTTCGAAGTCCCAGAATAGATTGTAACTATTCCGTGTTTTAAATCATGCTCAAAATGATTCTTTGGAGAATATTATAGACTAAATCAATAATATTGAATGCAGTAGGATCCTTGAGGTCTCGAACCCAGCTATGTATTGAAAACAATGGTCTACATTTTGAACAATTAATCAGTTAACGTAAGAAAAATAAATTGTATTTTGTTAAAGATGAGCACTTTCCTTTAGTTTGCCGTATGTCATTACTTACCAGAATAAGATCCTTAATAGCAACACTATCGTATGCTGTAATAATATAGGCTGTTGTTATTTTTTCAAAATCAACAGGTTCCATTCCCGGCTAGGATTATTGGTTTTTCAAAAATCTAATATTGAGGTTTTAAGTTTTATCAAAATCGAGCTCGTGACTCCTTTGAGCACTTCTCGCTATTCCTTACAGTTTCAGAGTTGGCCATCCAATCCCTTTTGAAAAATTCACCCTGTATAAGGAGTAAACAATATTTTGAATCTTGTAGGTTAGGATGTACAGTGGAGTTATGAAATGCATGATAATTAGTATTATTCTACTCGCATATGCTACAGAATAGATTTATTACAATATTGGCCTTCTAGGTAACGTAATAAACTAACTTAAATGTCAACCGCTTTTGTTAAAATTATTATCATTGTTGGTATTTAATTTAGGCCTTTGTTTCAAAAAGTGACGAGAGGGAATTGCAAAGGATATCATTTTGCTGACGTTTGGTGGATAGAAACGATGACTAACGATGCGTTTTGATCTGTAAGATGCAAAATATGCCTTTCTTTTTATAAATAATTGTATACTGATTCTACATAGGTACTGGGTTGGTGTTTTTATTACTTCAAAATTTCTTAGATGAAGAGAAGAATATCAGTCTCAGAGGAAGCCTTCATGTAGTTGGGTTTTCTTCGGTTTCCAATGAGTGTGAGTTTTAAAAAAGGGACTTTGGGGGGCTGCATTTTTGTCTGGAGGTCGCGTGTTGCGCTTGAAAGAAGTGATACAGAAAGCCTCACAAATCAAATATTACGTTCATAGTCGTTTTAAAAGTTCCTGACGTTTTGCTTACATCAGAATAAAAGACGGTTAATATTTACATTGTTTTGTTGCAATAGATTTTTTATCACAGGTGTTAAGAACTAAACTACAAAATACGGAAGGTTATTGTTTACTGTCGAGAATGTCACTGTGGTTAAATAAACCATGTTATTACATTTTTGCAAACAAATAGATCAAACAAAACATCAAACATTTTTATTAATGTGTAGAATTAGTACACATGTTGTTACAGGTCTATTTTCTCACCTCATAAATATTGTATCTCTGAAAAAGTAATAGAAAATGAAACCAATTATATTAACAAATATTAAACAACAAACATAATTGATTGCTATGCTACCCACATAACTTAATTACATTGCTGTTTTCTCATAGTATGGAAATAATGCGGGGTCACTGGGACTACCCAGTGACCCCGCATGTGCATGTGCATGTGACAACACAACATGGTAGTTACTAAACTACCATGTTGTGGTAACTGTTGAAGAATTGTTTACCATTGTCATATCCTATAATACATACTGTTAGTCTCGGTGAATTTCGTATCGTTGTAGATAGTGAATACGGGGACCAAGTGTCAGGTATCGAAGGCATTGACCTGCCGATTCTTGAGTCATTTTAAGGGGTTGTGGCCATCCCAACGTTTTTTTATGGTGTTAAGATTTTTACTCAGTTTATTTCTTACAGTTTTTTATTCCAACAAAACAAACAAAGAAATCCTACCTCATGTAATAAGACCTATAGTGTGTTGGGTACACATGTCAAACTAAAATATATGTAAGTGACGCTGTCTTGATTTATATAAAAAAGAAGGAATATCCCGAGTTTACCGTACTGGCAAGACGTTCTGTATGGAAAGTTGTAAGTTGTGTTGTGTATAGTTTGTCACCTTTTACACCTTCTAAGGACCTGCGCTGCGCAGGCGTGTCGAATCTAAAATTATTCAATCGTTTCAGTACTTGACATTCTGCGTGCAGTGTTATGATAGTTTTATAATGCCGTATAGACCAAGGGTTGATTCTCTATATCATAAAAGGAAAACTAGGACAATGGTTAAACTAACAGTGACCATAGCTGTAAAGATTGGGTGCTGAGTGCGCGTTTTGCTTTTCTAACATCATTGTGTCCTGTCCATGCGTGGACGTCAAGCTTGTGTCCGGAATGATTATAACTCCCTTAATATAGGTTTGATTTGACTCGGAAGTTAGTCTTTCAATGTGGATATTTCATTATTATCATAGGGATTCAATTGGGAAGTCAACAGCGATGAAATGGTGTAGCACAGAATCTATTTACGTTCTGTTTGGACGTAATGAATTTCCCTGCACAATAGGCTAAACGAATACTTACTATAGGTACAAACGGTATAAAAAATATTTAATCATTTCTTCCTAATCCAAGTGCGTGTCCTTATATAATGCATAACGTCGAAATCCAAGAAACACAGTTAGAATACAACATAAAATAATAATTCGAATTAGATTTATGATTTATTCAATTCCATTCAATTTCTTAATTTTGCAAATATGTGTACAAAAAGATGTTACAATAAAGTAATAATAGATTGTTTCACACACACAAGTCATATTCCACCCGAAGGCATGGGAATATGTTGAACAGGTAGGTATTATCATGATAATTAACTTGAATAATAATTATTTGTTACAATAATAAATAAATGTCACACTAAATAAGTTTGCAATAAATTCAACATAATTCGGTAACATACTTAAAGAAGTTAGGTAGTTTGCTAACTTCTTCATAATATTTTTACTGTAAGGAATAGAGCATTGCCTTGGTTTAGGTAAGGGTTACGGGTTCAGGTCCCGTCGGGGCAAAGTTGTCTTTTTTCGCTTTAGGTTTTCTAAATATATGAAATAATGTTTTCTAAATATGTGTGATTATTTTAATGAAGTACACGCTACGAATAATGTATACTATAGAAATGTAACTTCTATAAAGTTACTGCCAAAATCTTGGAGCAACTTACCCATACTAAAATACAGCAATAAAACACAACACTCACACATTCATAGTTCAACACTTGCCCGCGATTGGTCGCGCCAAGGTCATGGCGGCTCGGCGCCCCACCCGAAGTGGCAAACGTGGACGGTGTTATACATACAATAATAAAAAAGCTTGTTATTGAATAAGTTCAATCAATAGAAAGTTATTATTTTTCTATTCATTGAACAACATACGCCTACAAACACTGATCTGTATTATTACCACTGGATTGGCTGTCTCATACAAATGACAGCAAATTATTTGTGCCGATTTGAAACGCCTCTAGAGTTGGTTCAAGGAACTAAATCTGACGTATCATGCAAATGACTTCCCGTATCGCGCCGGGAATTACGAATTATTTTGTAATTTAAGGACTTTTGTGCAGTTTAGTAAGGATTTGTGTGGTTACAAAAAAGCAATAGACATGGTGAAATGTGTGTTTTGCAAAATTAGCTTCAAAAAAGGGAGCAACATTAGATTTCACAGGTAAGTTGATTTTTGTAATTTTTATCATTAAATCAGCCTGACCTACATGTAAAATGCTTGATTATTTACAAAATATGTTTAAAGAATAATATACAGGTGAGATTAAATTATTTTTAAGCACACAAATAGGATTTTAATTTTCTTTTAGTGATGTCTATGTTGTCGTATCGATAAACTTGATCATGGTCTGATGTGATCGAAAACTTTTCTTTATAAGAAATATGTCTAATAATAGTATCATTTTACATTACATATGGTCACGCCTTCATCCCCGAAGGGGTAGGCAGAGGCATACTATATGCCCACATTTCACCATTTTAGAATTTGTCCCACGTAACAATTGGTGAGCTGTATTGCCGTGTTGTGATGGACAGGCGCAGGTTGTGACTGCCCGCTGTTGAAATTTTTCAAGCTGCCCAAAAAGGCTTTCAACATGGCTTAATGACTGCCATTTTACTGACAACCGGGACCAACTGATTAACGTGCCTTCCGAAGAACGGAAACGCTCAAATAAATGTGACAAAGTGGTCACCAGAATGGTCACCCATCCAAGGACTGGCCATAGTGAAAATTGCTTACTGCAGTGATTATTTACAGAACACTGAGTCCGCGGGGCCACGAGCGCTTCAATATATAATAATGGTATCAACCAAACAAAATCTTATTAGTAATATTTATTTAACTTATTTTCTGACATTAACTTGTGTAGGTAATACTTACTACATAATGTTTTTTACTCTATTGATGTATGTTTATTTTATTGCAGATTTCCAACTGATCCAAAAATCAGAAGTGCATGGCTTGGCAACATGGGAGCCCGTAACTGGACTCCAAATTCAAGCAATCGTCTGTGTTCTAATCATTTTGATGTTAAATGTTAATATAAGCATTACACAAGAAATTCCCTGTTAATAAATAGTATACCGTCTGCTAGTGTACCATAGTTTTACAATAAAGTGCAAAATAAATGAATGATTAATAAAATCACGTTTATTTTTTTTCTGCACATAACTTCCCTTTCTATTTCTATGGCGCATGATATATATATACGCTCACTTCGTGGTGAAATGGAAAATGATAAATGCATCAAATTAACTGAAGTATATGAAAGCCACAGACACTTATGGGATCCACGTTCACCGCACAATGATCTTTGTCTGTCTGCCTTTTATTCTTTTTGTAGGGATTCATTATTACTAAAGCTGCAGCGAATTGGCATACGTCACCCATGGTAGCTAGTGAGAAACTATAGAAATTCGTTGCTCAGCTTGAGGCACCCTGCCGAGTTGCTGATTAATTTGGCCCAAGTGGAGATGCATGTAATTTCCCCAGCACGCGGCACGCTCAGATTGAGGTAGCTCGCCCCGCGGCTGCTCAAGTGGAGATGCGCCTTAATACCTCTCTCAATCTCTTCAACAAAAGTAATATTTTCCTGCAATTTTGCGTCACGAGTATGCCAAATTGCAGGTAAATATTATTTCATTTAGGTAGGTATAATAGACACCAACTTAAACCACCCTTATTAAGAGCAATATTCACTAAAGCGTCGATAGCTTAGTGGTTAAGAAGACTGACTGTCTTGCGATCGAGAAGACCCGGGTTCGAATCCTGACCACTCCTAGCACAAGCAATTTAGCTTAGTTGAAGAAGTTAAAGGGAATATTCGTAATTTCAGTTGGTAATATTCTTACATTAAACAAAATTAAATTTAAAATATATATACTAAAAATGTTTTCATTTCAAATTAAATCTATCGATACGCGTCAGTTCAAGAAAGTTTGGCACATCACTAATTTTAGTTCTCTGAACCAGCGCTGCTGACTTCAGCGCCACAATGGCGAGAATTAAGAAGGCATAACTTTAGTTTGACAGCCACCTATCCAGTGTGGTAATAATACAGATCAGTGCCTACAAATGAAAAACGGTTACGGTTTTTTTTACAATTATGTGCCTCGGAAAAATTAATTAGTTTTTTTAATTTTTATGGCGGTTGGAATTTGGTAAAAACTCCTTTTTAGCAAATTAATGCAAACGAATTATGACAAATTGTTCATTTATGCTTTTAACAACATAACGTCGTAATTGCTTTCTATAGGGTGGCTTTCTTTAAGGGGTTTCGTGACGTCATTTCGTTCTTTTATATTGGCTAAACACTTCTTTTTTATTAATTGCAAAAACATATATAAAATATCTTACAGTAGCTACAAATAGGCACCGCAGATTTTCTTAATCGCTTAACCATTCCATTATTTAGTGTGTACATGTCATTACTTTAAAAGTGTATGTTACTGTACTGCTCATTTTACTGTACTGACTAGGCATCCAATTACGTTCATTTCTTTCCAAACGAATCGCATTACTTAACCCAATTTTCACGCTGGACTTCATTTGTTGGGAATCCGTGAAATTCAAATTATAATTTAATTTCTATGCATAATATCATCCTACTAATATAATATCGTACTAACAATATTACCTTAGCGCTTAACATACTATAAACACTGCATAAAAGTAATTTGATTTTCGAATTGAGTTCATGTTGCATAACACTTTTCAACGTCACCAGTACGTGTTTTTAAAATGAATATTTACTCACCTATGGAGGGTGATTCCAGCGTTTTTCATATCCGTATGGTTTCTACACCACTTCAGAACACACGAAGGCATATTTGAAATATATTTAACGCGAAAAAACCATTAAAATCACTGACAGATTGGTTCCGGTGACACAACCGAACGCTATGCGTGACAGCGCGGACTAAATGTGTCGCGCGGTCCCCATTTTAAGCAACGCCTTCCGCGGTCCCCATTTGGTGGAGCCGTTTTTTGAGCCGAATTATGCTTCTATAGTATACATTATTCGTAGAGTACACGTTATAATCAAAAAGAAAACATTTAGTCAAATCGGCGTTGCCATTTCGATGTTGTCGAGACTAATGATTATCAATATTCATCGGTTTTATAAAATTTGTTAAGTAAATTAATATGATGTATGTATACCTATAAAAGTAAAACTACTCACACTGATCTTTACTGTTAGTTGTTAATGAATGCTCTGTATTCAGCGTTCATACGGTTCGTTTGGTAACAGGCTAAGTAAGTTGTGAGAATCTACTTAGTCTTTATTTTTCATGGGGCTATAGGTACAAATGTACTTAATTAGGTAATAAATAACATAATAGTGTGAATATACCGATTAGCAAGTACCTGATCGGTGTCCTGCGAAGGTATCTGGCGATTTTGGTAGGTTCGGTCAATGATGTTATAGTAAAAAAGAGGTAGATTTCGCATTAGCGCACGCGAACTGTTGCAGACAAATTCATACAATTGTTGTAATTCCATTAAGTCGGCTAATAACTGCGAGCAAAACAAGTCGTGCTGTGGTTGCTGCCGTGTGCAAAACGACACTGATAGCTATCTTTTTCTGTATTATTTGTTTGTTATTCTCTATTGCATTCATAGATTAAATGTATTAGGTACCGATAGGTAAGTACGTGCAATTATAACTTAACAATAACTGAACGCTGTTTTGTATGAAGGTAGTTTATCTTTACTTAAATATCAATTTGTTCAGATATTAAGTAGGTTCCGCTATTAAGTAGGTTGAGCTATTAAGTGGGTTCTGCTATTAAGCAAATTTCACTATTAACTAGGTTCCATTAAATAGGAAGGTAGCTACCATTAAATTGGTAGGTGGTTTCATTAAATTGGAAGGTTGCTGCCATTGAATTGGTAGGTGGTTCCATTAAATTGGAAGGTTGCTGCCATTAAATTGGTAGGTGGTTCCATTAAATTGGTAGGGCAACCTACCAATTTAATTTGTTCAGATATTAAGTAGGTTCCGCTATTAAGTAGGTTGAGCTATTAAGTGGGTTCTGCTATTAAGCAAATTTCACTATTAACTAGGTTCCATTAAATAGGAAGGTAGCTACCATTAAATTGGTAGGTGGTTTCATTAAATTGGAAGGTTGCTGCCATTAAATTGGTAGGTGGTTCCATTAAATTGGAAGGTTGCTACCATTAAATTGGTAGGTGGTTCCATTAAATTGGAAGGTTGCTGCCAGTAAATTGGTAGGTGGTTCCATTAAATTGGAAGGTTGCTGCCATTAAATTGGTAGGTGGTTCCATTAAATTGGTAGGTTGCTACCATTAAATTGGTAGGTGGTTCCATTAAATTGGAAGGTTGCTGCCAGTAAATTGGTAGGTGGTTCCATTAAATTGGAAGGTTGCTGCCATTAAATTGGTAAGTAGTTCCATTAAATTGGAAGGTTGCTGCCATTAAATTGGTAAGTAGTTCCATTAAATTGGAAGGTTGCTGCCATTAAATTGGTAGGTGGTTCCATTAAATTGAAAGGTTGCTGCCATGAAATTGGTAGGTAGTTCCATTAAATTGGAAGGTTGCTGCCATTAAATTGGTAGGTGGTTCCGTTAAATTGGAAGGTTGCTGCCATTGAATTGGTAGGTGGTTCCATTAAATTGGAAGGTTGCTGCCATTAAATTGGTAGGTGGTTCCGTTAAATTGGAAGGTTGTTGCCATTAAATTGGTAGGTGATTCCATTAAATTGGAAGGTTGCTGCCATTAAATTGGTAGGTGGTTCCGTTAAATTGGAAGGTTGCTACCATTAAATTGGTAGGTGGTTCCATTATATTGGAAGGTTGCTACCATTATTTTGGTAGGAGACTGCCGTTAAATTGGTAGGTTGCTTCGAATAAAATTGTTTAAATTGAAGGGTTGCTACCATTAAATTCGTAGGTTGTTGCTATTAAATTGTAAGGTTGCCGCCATTTAGTTGGTAGGTTTGTTAATACATTTTTCATGAAATAAGAGGTTCTGAAAAGTTTTTAGCTACATAAAGTCATCCCATTAAGTGATCATTGTTGTGATAACCCATCAAATTGAAAAGAGAAAATAGGTGATTTCGAATTTCATGCCTGAATTATACAACTCGATGCGGAGGGCGATGCAACTGCTGTCGACTACAACTTGAATGGAGGTACACTATGTTATTGACGGGTGTTTGACAGTTAAAATCTCAAATAATAGAATCTCATTCGATAAAATTAGTTTAAAATGCAATACAAATAAATAATTTTATGAGATTACACTAATGATGTGAAATGTATATCATAATACCTCTTCATATTTTGCTCGTGATGTGCTGAATGCAAAGTTTGGAAAGGAAATTATCCATGCACCCACACAGCGTACAAAGAATACCGTACAACTTCAGAATGATGCTACACGTGATCTTGTTATAACGAGGAAGTTGAAGGCCTTCACAATAGGTAAGAGATTGTAATACCAAAGGCATCATTAGGTCGGCGGTACCATGGAGCAAACTTATATTTGCTCCATGGGCGGTACTCATCGCGCGCACATTCTGTTTTCTTCAAAGCTGAAAGGTGTTAAAGGTTGTGTATACAGTCAAAGGCACTGCTGAGATCTGGAAACATTAATGCTTGTCTATATCGTCTCCTCAAATAATTATTGACTATACTTCTCGAACAGAGTATGGCTGCATCCGCAGAGAGTATAGAATGAAAATCGATCTAAGCATTGTCTAAAACAAGTTCACTTTTAAGAACGGGATATCTAGTTCTCCAGTACTTTCCCAGTAATAGTTCTCAGTAAAATCAGTTGATGTTGTAGCGTGACAACTAAAATCAACTGCTCTCATTTTGTCACTAAAAAATAAACACCACTGTTCAAAGCCCCTTGAGGAGCCTCCATTCATCTGGAACTGAAAACTCAGAAATGCTTTTTGCATCATGAACGCCTTCAATACTGACTGGTATACTTATTAAGGTATTCATTTTAGTAGTATCGTTAAATATCCTTAAGAAATAAAAATATTTAAAAAATCAGAGATGAAGACAAGTGAAATAGAAAATGGAAAGCGGTTGTGTGCGGGATAAATGGGAATGAAAAAGTTAATGTAAAACACTAAATTGATGCTGAATTTTAATCCAACCCAGTATACTGTGGAAAGTATCAATGCAAAATATTGTTTGTTTTGAACTAATACGCGTTGAACACATAATTTTGTACAGAATGGTATTTCGTGTGAACGTTTCGATAGGGTCACACCTATCGTGGTCCCGTGACGGATGCAGGTAGGTTGGAGAGTCCGCTAGTTTTATGTACCTACCCCCGAAATCATCAATTTGTGGATTCACACGGCACACAACGCTGACCGTATCCGCGGACACGTTTGATATTGGGAGATATTGTGCTGTCAAGAATATTTAATCGGGACAATCTCATGAGAGAAATTATCGTTAATTTGATAAGGTGAAAAGAGAATGGGAAGCTGTAATACCAGGATAAGAAGACGAGGAAGTGGGAGAAAGCTTAATTATATTAGCTGTTCCGTTTTATCTTTTATTTCCTATATTGGTTGTGTTAAGCAAGTACACAAAAATGTGAAGTTAAAATAATAGTATTTAGTGATTTTGTTCGGTACATTGTTTAACAGTTATCACCATTAAAAATTGTAATAAGGAAGTGATGTAGTGTATGCAGTCATTCATCCCCCTCTACCGTACCTACAGACATAGCACAGCCTCTAGCGTACACAGTGCATACGAGTCGCGCCATTACGCGAGAGTGCACGTGTTCGGCAAGTCTGTCCGTTAAGTGCGTGACGAGTCTGTGAATTACCCTACAGTAGATGGATCCTACAACTGGCGACGAGGAAACAAGGTTAGTTCTTTTATGAAAAAAAAGGAGATATATAAGGAGTAAACAATATTTTGAATCTTGTAGGTTAGGATGTACAGTGGAGTTATGAAATGCATGATAATTAGTATTATTCTACTCGCATATGCTACAGAATAGATTTATTACAATATTGGCCTTCTAGGTAACGTAATAAACTAACTTAAATGTCAACCGCTTTTGTTAAAATTATTATCATTGTTGGTATTTAATTTAGGCCTTTGTTTCAAAAAGTGACGAGAGGGAATTGCAAAGGATATCATTTTGCTGACGTTTGGTGGATAGAAACGATGACTAACGATGCGTTTTGATCTGTAAGATGCAAAATATGCCTTTCTTTTTATAAATAATTGTATACTGATTCTACATAGGTACTGGGTTGGTGTTTTTATTACTTCAAAATTTCTTAGATGAAGAGAAGAATATCAGTCTCAGATGAAGCCTTCATGTAGTTGGGTTTTCTTCGGTTTCCAATGAGTGTGAGTTTTAAAAAAGGGACTTTGGGGGGCTGCATTTTTGTCTGGAGGTCGCGTGTTGCGCTTGAAAGAAGTGATACAGAAAGCCTCACAAATCAAATATTACGTTCATAGTCGTTTTAAAAGTTCCTGACGTTTTGCTTACATCAGAATAAAAGACGGTTAATATTTACATTGTTTTGTTGCAATAGATTTTTTATCACAGGTGTTAAGAACTAAACTACAAAATACGGAAGGTTATTGTTTACTGTCGAGAATGTCACTGTGGTTAAATAAACCATGTTATTACATTTTTGCAAACAAATAGATCAAACAAAACATCAAACATTTTTATTAATGTGTAGAATTAGTACACATGTTGTTACAGGTCTATTTTCTCACCTCATAAATATTGTATCTCTGAAAAAGTAATAGAAAATGAAACCAATTATATTAACAAATATTAAACAACAAACATAATTGATTGCTATGCTACCCACATAACTTAATTACATTGCTGTTTTCTCATAGTATGGAAATAATGCGGGGTCACTGGGACTACCCAGTGACCCCGCATGTGCATGTGCATGTGACAACACAACATGGTAGTTACTAAACTACCATGTTGTGGTAACTGTTGAAGAATTGTTTACCATTGTCATATCCTATAATACATACTGTTAGTCTCGGTGAATTTCGTATCGTTGTAGATAGTGAATACGGGGACCAAGTGTCAGGTATCGAAGGGATTGACCTGCCGATTCTTGAGTCATTTTAAGGGGTTGTGGCCATCCCAACGTTTTTTTATGGTGTTAAGATTTTTACTCAGTTTATTTCTTACAGTTTTTTATTCCAACAAAACAAACAAAGAAATCCTACCTCATGTAATAAGACCTATAGTGTGTTGGGTACACATGTCAAACTAAAATATATGTAAGTGACGCTGTCTTGATTTATATAAAAAAGAAGGAATATCCCGAGTTTACCGTACTGGCAAGACGTTCTGTATGGAAAGTTGTAAGTTGTGTTGTGTATAGTTTGTCACCTTTTACACCTTCTAAGGACCTGCGCTGCGCAGGCGTGTCGAATCTAAAATTATTCAATCGTTTCAGTACTTGACATTCTGCGTGCAGTGTTATGATAGTTTTATAATGCCGTATAGACCAAGGGTTGATTCTCTATATCATAAAAGGAAAACTAGGACAATGGTTAAACTAACAGTGACCATAGCTGTAAAGATTGGGTGCTGAGTGCGCGTTTTGCTTTTCTAACATCATTGTGTCCTGTCCATGCGTGGACGTCAAGCTTGTGTCCGGAATGATTATAACTCCCTTAATATAGGTTTGATTTGCCTCGGAAGTTAGTCTTTCAATGTGGATATTTCATTATTATCATAGGGATTCAATTGGGAAGTCAACAGCGATGAAATGGTGTAGCACAGAATCTATTTACGTTCTGTTTGGACGTAATGAATTTCCCTGCACAATAGGCTAAACGAATACTTACTATAGGTACAAACGGTATAAAAAATATTTAATCATTTCTTCCTAATCCAAGTGCGTGTCCTTATATAATGCATAACGTCGAAATCCAAGAAACACAGTTAGAATACAACATAAAATAATAATTCGAATTAGATTTATGATTTATTCAATTCCATTCAATTTCTTAATTTTGCAAATATGTGTACAAAAAGATGTTACAATAAAGTAATAATAGATTGTTTCACACACACAAGTCATATTCCACCCGAAGGCATGGGAATATGTTGAACAGGTAGGTATTATCATGATAATTAACTTGAATAATAATTATTTGTTACAATAATAAATAAATGTCACACTAAATAAGTTTGCAATAAATTCAACATAATTCGGTAACATACTTAAAGAAGTTAGGTAGTTTGCTAACTTCTTCATAATATTTTTACTGTAAGGAATAGAGCATTGCCTTGGTTTAGGTAAGGGTTACGGGTTCAGGTCCCGTCGGGGCAAAGTTGTCTTTTTTCGCTTTAGGTTTTCTAAATATATGAAATAATGTTTTCTAAATATGTGTGATTATTTTAATGAAGTACACGCTACGAATAATGTATACTATAGAAATGTAACTTCTATAAAGTTACTGCCAAAATCTTGGAGCAACTTACCCATACTAAAATACAGCAATAAAACACAACACTCACACATTCATAGTTCAACACTTGCCCGCGATTGGTCGCGCCAAGGTCATGGCGGCTCGGCGCCCCACCCGAAGTGGCAAACGTGGACGGTGTTATACATACAATAATAAAAAAGCTTGTTATTGAATAAGTTCAATCAATAGAAAGTTATTATTTTTCTATTCATTGAACAACATACGCCTACAAACACTGATCTGTATTATTACCACTGGATTGGCTGTCTCATACAAATGACAGCAAATTATTTGTGCCGATTTGAAACGCCTCTAGAGTTGGTTCAAGGAACTAAATCTGACGTATCATGCAAATGACTTCCCGTATCGCGCCGGGAATTACGAATTATTTTGTAATTTAAGGACTTTTGTGCAGTTTAGTAAGGATTTGTGTGGTTACAAAAAAGCAATAGACATGGTGAAATGTGTGTTTTGCAAAATTAGCTTCAAAAAAGGGAGCAACATTAGATTTCACAGGTAAGTTGATTTTTGTAATTTTTATCATTAAATCAGCCTGACCTACATGTAAAATGCTTGATTATTTACAAAATATGTTTAAAGAATAATATACAGGTGAGATTAAATTATTTTTAAGCACACAAATAGGATTTTAATTTTCTTTTAGTGATGTCTATGTTGTCGTATCGATAAACTTGATCATGGTCTGATGTGATCGAAAACTTTTCTTTATAAGAAATATGTCTAATAATAGTATCATTTTACATTACATATGGTCACGCCTTCATCCCCGAAGGGGTAGGCAGAGGCATACTATATGCCCACATTTCACCATTTTAGAATTTGTCCCACGTAACAATTGGTGAGCTGTATTGCCGTGTTGTGATGGACAGGCGCAGGTTGTGACTGCCCGCTGTTGAAATTTTTCAAGCTGCCCAAAAAGGCTTTCAACATGGCTTAATGACTGCCATTTTACTGACAACCGGGACCAACTGATTAACGTGCCTTCCGAAGAACGGAAACGCTCAAATAAATGTGACAAAGTGGTCACCAGAATGGTCACCCATCCAAGGACTGGCCATAGTGAAAATTGCTTACTGCAGTGATTATTTACAGAACACTGAGTCCGCGGGGCCACGAGCGCTTCAATATATAATAATGGTATCAACCAAACAAAATCTTATTAGTAATATTTATTTAACTTATTTTCTGACATTAACTTGTGTAGGTAATACTTACTACATAATGTTTTTTACTCTATTGATGTATGTTTATTTTATTGCAGATTTCCAACTGATCCAAAAATCAGAAGTGCATGGCTTGGCAACATGGGAGCCCGTAACTGGACTCCAAATTCAAGCAATCGTCTGTGTTCTAATCATTTTGATGTTAAATGTTAATATAAGCATTACACAAGAAATTCCCTGTTAATAAATAGTATACCGTCTGCTAGTGTACCATAGTTTTACAATAAAGTGCAAAATAAATGAATGATTAATAAAATCACGTTTATTTTTTTTCTGCACATAACTTCCCTTTCTATTTCTATGGCGCATGATATATATATACGCTCACTTCGTGGTGAAATGGAAAATGATAAATGCATCAAATTAACTGAAGTATATGAAAGCCACAGACACTTATGGGATCCACGTTCACCGCACAATGATCTTTGTCTGTCTGCCTTTTATTCTTTTTGTAGGGATTCATTATTACTAAAGCTGCAGCGAATTGGCATACGTCACCCATGGTAGCTAGTGAGAAACTATAGAAATTCGTTGCTCAGCTTGAGGCACCCTGCCGAGTTGCTGATTAATTTGGCCCAAGTGGAGATGCATGTAATTTCCCCAGCACGCGGCACGCTCAGATTGAGGTAGCTCGCCCCGCGGCTGCTCAAGTGGAGATGCGCCTTAATACCTCTCTCAATCTCTTCAACAAAAGTAATATTTTCCTGCAATTTTGCGTCACGAGTATGCCAAATTGCAGGTAAATATTATTTCATTTAGGTAGGTATAATAGACACCAACTTAAACCACCCTTATTAAGAGCAATATTCACTAAAGCGTCGATAGCTTAGTGGTTAAGAAGACTGACTGTCTTGCGATCGAGAAGACCCGGGTTCGAATCCTGACCACTCCTAGCACAAGCAATTTAGCTTAGTTGAAGAAGTTAAAGGGAATATTCGTAATTTCAGTTGGTAATATTCTTATATTAAACAAAATTAAATTTAAAATATATATACTAAAAATGTTTTCATTTCAAATTAAATCTATCGATACGCGTCAGTTCAAGAAAGTTTGGCACATCACTAATTTTAGTTCTCTGAACCAGCGCTGCTGACTTCAGCGCCACAATGGCGAGAATTAAGAAGGCATAACTTTAGTTTGACAGCCACCTATCCAGTGTGGTAATAATACAGATCAGTGCCTACAAATGAAAAACGGTTACGGTTTTTTTTACAATTATGTGCCTCGGAAAAATTAATTAGTTTTTTTAATTTTTATGGCGGTTGGAATTTGGTAAAAACTCCTTTTTAGCAAATTAATGCAAACGAATTATGACAAATTGTTCATTTATGCTTTTAACAACATAACGTCGTAATTGCTTTCTATAGGGTGGCTTTCTTTAAGGGGTTTCGTGACGTCATTTCGTTCTTTTATATTGGCTAAACACTTCTTTTTTATTAATTGCAAAAACATATATAAAATATCTTACAGTAGCTACAAATAGGCACCGCAGATTTTCTTAATCGCTTAACCATTCCATTATTTAGTGTGTACATGTCATTACTTTAAAAGTGTATGTTACTGTACTGCTCATTTTACTGTACTGACTAGGCATCCAATTACGTTCATTTCTTTCCAAACGAATCGCATTACTTAACCCAATTTTCACGCTGGACTTCATTTGTTGGGAATCCGTGAAATTCAAATTATAATTTAATTTCTATGCATAATATCATCCTACTAATATAATATCGTACTAACAATATTACCTTAGCGCTTAACATACTATAAACACTGCATAAAAGTAATTTGATTTTCGAATTGAGTTCATGTTGCATAACACTTTTCAACGTCACCAGTACGTGTTTTTAAAATGAATATTTACTCACCTATGGAGGGTGATTCCAGCGTTTTTCATATCCGTATGGTTTCTACACCACTTCAGAACACACGAAGGCATATTTGAAATATATTTAACGCGAAAAAACCATTAAAATCACTGACAGATTGGTTCCGGTGACACAACCGAACGCTATGCGTGACAGCGCGGACTAAATGTGTCGCGCGGTCCCCATTTTAAGCAACGCCTTCCGCGGTCCCCATTTGGTGGAGCCGTTTTTTGAGCCGAATTATGCTTCTATAGTATACATTATTCGTAGAGTACACGTTATAATCAAAAAGAAAACATTTAGTCAAATCGGCGTTGCCATTTCGATGTTGTCGAGACTAATGATTATCAATATTCATCGGTTTTATAAAATTTGTTAAGTAAATTAATATGATGTATGTATACCTATAAAAGTAAAACTACTCACACTGATCTTTACTGTTAGTTGTTAATGAATGCTCTGTATTCAGCGTTCATACGGTTCGTTTGGTAACAGGCTAAGTAAGTTGTGAGAATCTACTTAGTCTTTATTTTTCATGGGGCTATAGGTACAAATGTACTTAATTAGGTAATAAATAACATAATAGTGTGAATATACCGATTAGCAAGTACCTGATCGGTGTCCTGCGAAGGTATCTGGCGATTTTGGTAGGTTCGGTCAATGATGTTATAGTAAAAAAGAGGTAGATTTCGCATTAGCGCACGCGAACTGTTGCAGACAAATTCATACAATTGTTGTAATTCCATTAAGTCGGCTAATAACTGCGAGCAAAACAAGTCGTGCTGTGGTTGCTGCCGTGTGCAAAACGACACTGATAGCTATCTTTTTCTGTATTATTTGTTTGTTATTCTCTATTGCATTCATAGATTAAATGTATTAGGTACCGATAGGTAAGTACGTGCAATTATAACTTAACAATAACTGAACGCTGTTTTGTATGAAGGTAGTTTATCTTTACTTAAATATCAATTTGTTCAGATATTAAGTAGGTTCCGCTATTAAGTAGGTTGAGCTATTAAGTGGGTTCTGCTATTAAGCAAATTTCACTATTAACTAGGTTCCATTAAATAGGAAGGTAGCTACCATTAAATTGGTAGGTGGTTTCATTAAATTGGAAGGTTGCTGCCATTGAATTGGTAGGTGGTTCCATTAAATTGGAAGGTTGCTGCCATTAAATTGGTAGGTGGTTCCATTAAATTGGTAGGGCAACCTACCAATTTAATTTGTTCAGATATTAAGTAGGTTCCGCTATTAAGTAGGTTGAGCTATTAAGTGGGTTCTGCTATTAAGCAAATTTCACTATTAACTAGGTTCCATTAAATAGGAAGGTAGCTACCATTAAATTGGTAGGTGGTTTCATTAAATTGGAAGGTTGCTGCCATTAAATTGGTAGGTGGTTCCATTAAATTGGAAGGTTGCTACCATTAAATTGGTAGGTGGTTCCATTAAATTGGAAGGTTGCTGCCAGTAAATTGGTAGGTGGTTCCATTAAATTGGAAGGTTGCTGCCATTAAATTGGTAGGTGGTTCCATTAAATTGGTAGGTTGCTACCATTAAATTGGTAGGTGGTTCCATTAAATTGGAAGGTTGCTGCCAGTAAATTGGTAGGTGGTTCCATTAAATTGGAAGGTTGCTGCCATTAAATTGGTAAGTAGTTCCATTAAATTGGAAGGTTGCTGCCATTAAATTGGTAAGTAGTTCCATTAAATTGGAAGGTTGCTGCCATTAAATTGGTAGGTGGTTCCATTAAATTGAAAGGTTGCTGCCATGAAATTGGTAGGTAGTTCCATTAAATTGGAAGGTTGCTGCCATTAAATTGGTAGGTGGTTCCGTTAAATTGGAAGGTTGCTGCCATTGAATTGGTAGGTGGTTCCATTAAATTGGAAGGTTGCTGCCATTAAATTGGTAGGTGGTTCCGTTAAATTGGAAGGTTGTTGCCATTAAATTGGTAGGTGATTCCATTAAATTGGAAGGTTGCTGCCATTAAATTGGTAGGTGGTTCCGTTAAATTGGAAGGTTGCTACCATTAAATTGGTAGGTGGTTCCATTATATTGGAAGGTTGCTACCATTATTTTGGTAGGAGACTGCCGTTAAATTGGTAGGTTGCTTCGAATAAAATTGTTTAAATTGAAGGGTTGCTACCATTAAATTCGTAGGTTGTTGCTATTAAATTGTAAGGTTGCCGCCATTTAGTTGGTAGGTTTGTTAATACATTTTTCATGAAATAAGAGGTTCTGAAAAGTTTTTAGCTACATAAAGTCATCCCATTAAGTGATCATTGTTGTGATAACCCATCAAATTGAAAAGAGAAAATAGGTGATTTCGAATTTCATGCCTGAATTATACAACTCGATGCGGAGGGCGATGCAACTGCTGTCGACTACAACTTGAATGGAGGTACACTATGTTATTGACGGGTGTTTGACAGTTAAAATCTCAAATAATAGAATCTCATTCGATAAAATTAGTTTAAAATGCAATACAAATAAATAATTTTATGAGATTACACTAATGATGTGAAATGTATATCATAATACCTCTTCATATTTTGCTCGTGATGTGCTGAATGCAAAGTTTGGAAAGGAAATTATCCATGCACCCACACAGCGTACAAAGAATACCGTACAACTTCAGAATGATGCTACACGTGATCTTGTTATAACGAGGAAGTTGAAGGCCTTCACAATAGGTAAGAGATTGTAATACCAAAGGCATCATTAGGTCGGCGGTACCATGGAGCAAACTTATATTTGCTCCATGGGCGGTACTCATCGCGCGCACATTCTGTTTTCTTCAAAGCTGAAAGGTGTTAAAGGTTGTGTATACAGTCAAAGGCACTGCTGAGATCTGGAAACATTAATGCTTGTCTATATCGTCTCCTCAAATACTTATTGACTATACTTCTATCTTACTCTTATCCGCAGAGAGTATAGAATGAAAATCGATCTAAGCATTGTCTAAAACAAGTTCACTTTTAAGAACGGGATATCTAGTTCTCCAGTACTTTCCCAGTAATAGTTCTCAGTAAAATCAGTTGATGTTGTAGCGTGACAACTAAAATCAACTGCTCTCATTTTGTCACTAAAAAATAAACACCACTGTTCAAAGCCCCTTGAGGAGCCTCCATACATCTGGAACTGAAAACTCAGAAATGCTTTTTGCATCATGAACGCCTTCAATACTGACTGGTATACTTATTAAGGTATTCATTTTAGTAGTATCGTTAAATATCCTTAAGAAATAAAAATATTTAAAAAATCAGAGATGAAGACAAGTGAAATAGAAAATGGAAAGCGGTTGTGTGCGGGATAAATGGGAATGAAAAAGTTAATGTAAAACACTAAATTGATGCTGAATTTTAATCCAACCCAGTATACTGTGGAAAGTATCAATGCAAAATATTGTTTGTTTTGAACTAATACGCGTTGAACACATAATTTTGTACAGAATGGTATTTCGTGTGAACGTTTCGATAGGGTCACACCTATCGTGGTCCCGTGACGGATGCAGGTAGGTTGGAGAGTCCGCTAGTTTTATGTACCTACCCCCGAAATCATCAATTTGTGGATTCACACGGCACACAACGCTGACCGTATCCGCGGACACGTTTGATATTGGGAGATATTGTGCTGTCAAGAATATTTAATCGGGACAATCTCATGAGAGAAATTATCGTTAATTTGATAAGGTGAAAAGAGAATGGGAAGCTGTAATACCAGGATAAGAAGACGAGGAAGTGGGAGAAAGCTTAATTATATTAGCTGTTCCGTTTTATCTTTTATTTCCTATATTGGTTGTGTTAAGCAAGTACACAAAAATGTGAAGTTAAAATAATAGTATTTAGTGATTTTGTTCGGTACATTGTTTAACAGTTATCACCATTAAAAATTGTAATAAGGAAGGGATGTAGTGTATGCAGTCATTCATCCCCCTCTACCGTACCTACAGACATAGCACAGCCTCTAGCGTACACAGTGCATACGAGTCGCGCCATTACGCGAGAGTGCACGTGTTCAGCAAGTCTGTCCGTTAAGTGCGTGACGAGTCTGTGAATTACCCTACAGTAGATGGATCCTACAACTTGTATATGTTTTTTTTTTGTAACTCACAGTGTACTGCTTAACCTATCGCTATAAGCGAGGACTTGTTATTGGCTGTCTGTTTTTATGTGATCTCCAATCTTAAATTATGTAAGCTGTAAGTCCTCCATAAGTTAAATAAATAAATAAATCTCATTTTGAGTATAATTTTAGTTTTTTATGTTTGTCATGTTTAGTTAATCAATTGGTTTTTTTTGCACAGCATGCATTAAGATTTCTGGTATGCATTCAGTTAATTAGTGGAGTTACCTAGTGTGCAGAAAAATTATATACTTAGATGTGCATTTAAAAATATCCCTTTTAAAACTAGTCTACGTGGTGTCTGGTGTCTGAGCATGGCGAGAGGTGAAAGTTGCATCCATTCAGCCAAGGAAAGGTTTATGGAATTATATTTTTCATTACAAAAATAAAACCTTTTTATGTCATTGATGGGAAGGTCTGATTTGGGGATCGAAACTGTCGAAAAACTTGTCGACGAAAATTATCGACTTCTTCTATGCTGGGATGTTGTACAACACCATACACTATGGTGCTTGACGTCCCGAAGTCGTACGCTGGCTCTGTACCAAAGAGAGCCTGTGTACGACTCCGAGGTGTAGAGGGCCGAGCCGTCGAGTTCAAAGGAAGTGCGCCGTGAAGTCTCATTCGCATGGTGGTAAGAGACAGATGGGGGGCATTGCTACAGAGTGACGCAACTTTCCGTGGCAATACCCCCCATCTATTTCCGTCACGTGTGCGCTCATCACGCTGCTGGAGTACTGCCCGCCCGACTACTGAGCTACACACCGCTGCACGCTGCGACACGACAACGCAACTACTACTAGCTAGCTAAAATGCTGTGTAAATAATGTTTTGTATTTATCTAATATACCTGTATAAATAATAATCCTTTCATTCGTTTGTTTGTTTTGTTGTTATCTCAGTAAAGATTACAATAAGGTAAAGACCTTATTTTGGTTTTATGCGGCTCCAGTGTAAGTTTAGGATGCAATCAATAGGTAAGTGTATATAAATATAATAAAATAGGTAAGTGCCTACTCAGTTCGGACATTATCTATACATTATATTGTGTTAAGTATTTGGATCTGAAAAAACCCTTATCGTCAACGCATTCAAAAGATATGGAATGACCTTTTACGTCACAAGATCTCGTATATTTAGTTGGATTTGAAAATAGACCGGTACAGAGCTAGCTGACGATTTACGAGTTATAAGAAGTGTTATCTACCTACTAATTGAATTATTGAAAGCAGCCGAAGTCTGTCGGGTATCCGATGCTATTCCGGGATATATCGGAATGCTATGATGGATGCTTGTGGTATATATACAGAGTCCGAAGAAGGAAACGCGCCGTGCAGTCGCATTCGCATGGTGGCAAGAGACAGATGGGGGGCATTGCTACAGAGTGACGCAACTTTCCGTGGCAATACCCCCCATCTATTACTGTCACGTGTGCGCTCACCACGCTGCTGCTGGAGTACTGCTCGCCCGACTACTGAGCTACACGCCGCTTGACGCTACGACACGACAACGCAACTACTACTAGCTAGCTACCTGGTTTACTGGAAATTCTCCGCATTTATTTTTTTCGTTTGTTTGTTTTGTTATTGTTTGTTTTGTTGTTCCCACAGTACTTTACCTTATCCGTTGCATCCTTAACAGAGGGTTGGAGCCCCAGAAATTAAAAATGAACCCAGGCCACTTTAATAAAAGATTATCTGTTCGTACGCCAAAGTCTATTTTAGTTTTATGCGGTTCCACTTTAAGTTAAGGACGCGAGCAATAGGTACCAGTTCGGACATTATCCTTCGACCAAGTAATAGTAAGCATAGACGGGCCCACGTCATACATCATCTCAAAAGTGACATTAGTTTACACACAAAGATATTGCAGCGACGACACGACATGCTACACATACGCTCTGTTTTCGAATTTAGGGTAGTGCTTTTACACTTCGGGAACGCACAGGAAGGCATCTTGCGTAAAATCTTATCTTACCTTACGTGTTTCACCTGCGGTACAATAACGCTAACTACGACCGACTGAGTGCATGCGCTTCCCTACATCAAAACTATTGTTTCGATGGGCCCTTCTATACTAGCACTTGATCGAAGACATTATCTATGTATTGTATGCCTTACATTTGTGATATTTAGATCTGAGAAAACCCTTATCGTCTACTGCAGTGGTGTCAACGCATTTAAAATGTGATTCTTGTTATTATAATGTAGTGTATGGTGTGCATATGTACCTATCTCTATACCTGTAATTAGTTATAAGAAACTATGAAAATTGTAACCAATTGTCAACGGTGATATGACTCGTTACCGTGTACACCTAGTGACTGATACTTAGGTATAGGCTCCATATAAGATTATAAATATTCGAAATTATAATTTGAATCAACTTTTTGTTTTTGTTAGTGGACAGTAAGTGTACTATGGACGGACGTCATAATAATATCCAAGTGCTGATTATGTAAAATGTGTAAGAAATCGAATGCCCTAGTTTTAAGCAAGGTACTGCATTAGCTTGCAAAACTATTTGACATTATTTTGTATAAGTTAATTTATTTGTTTTAGGTATTCAAAGAGTTTCTTTTTGCATAGCATTATTTTTGATTGATTTATTATTAATAAGTATCCGTTGTCTGGTACCCATAACACAAGCAGGTTATCCTAGCTTACTTTGGGATCAGATGGCGCTGTTTAAAAGAATAGGTTCGTGAATAAATATTTTTGTTTACTTACGTTATGATTATAAGCACCTATCTATTAGTATTTAGATAAACGCGACGAACCTGGTGACCTATAAATACAGATACTATTGTATCTAGTTTAGGCACCAGTCTCAAAATTATCTATTTGTGAATAAATTGTATAAACGCCTAATTAAAAAACTTTAAGAAGTATGTACCTATGTAATATTTTTTGAGAAAATAAAGAATTTAAAAAAAAAAAAAAAAAAATTAACATAATGGAGCGTTATTATCGCCAACAAACTGCTCGACAGTTTGGCGATTTCTTTGTTTTAATTTTATGTGTAAGTGTATCAAGTTTCAATAAATAAAAAGACATGGATGACCTTTTACGTCACAAGATGAACAAGATCTCGTATATTTATATTTCAAATTAGGCCGATACCTACAGAGCTAGTTGAATCAAATCAAATCAAAATTATATTAATTTCACATAGGCATTATACAGATGCGCTTGTAAAACGTCCAGAATATAAAACAAAACTCTACCACCAGTTCACAACGCGACCCACCTGAGAAGAACTGGCAAGAAACTCAGCGGGTTTTTTTTTTGCTCTATTTACAATTTTAAAGAATCTAAAAACTATGCACTTTAACATGATGGTATGGTATGCGGGGGAGCCGTAACAGCATCCTGAAAATGATAGCAGACAGGATGGACTCAGCAGTTTTGGGGCGATTCACCGACCTGCATGTGAGAGGTCTGGGTGGGTGAGTTGTTCACAAAATAAACATGCTGACATTTAATTTTTTGGTTTTGATTTGTATTTGTATTTAATGTGTATTTACTAACATAGGTCGTAAGATTATGATACTAACATAAATGGGCTGTAATCGTCTGAAACTAAACATTTTTGTTTATTTTTATTATTTTAACAATTTTTTTGAGAATACAGCAGAGCAGGTCATTTCCAGGCTTCCTTATGCAACAAATAATCATTGATTGTATAGTAGCCCCTGCAGTACAATTTACTTTTAACAGATCTTTTAAACTTATTAAGGGACATACTTTTAATTTCGTCTGGTAGCCTGTTGTAAAAGCGTATACAGTTACCCATGAAAGAATTGCTGGTTTTGTGCAATCTGCTATGAAAAACAGCAAGGTTATTTTTATTTCTGTTGTTGACAATGTGTCATCACTTAACTTAGCGAAACTATGTAGATTTCTTTGTACATACATAAGGTTTTCTAAAATATATTGTGATGCTACAGTAAGAATATTAACCTCTTTGAATTTTTCGCGCAGAGAGACCCTTGGACCTAATCTATATATAGCTCTTATGGCCCGCTTTTGTAAAATAAAATTTTTATTTATATCTGCGTTGACGATTTACGTCAATTTACGAGTTATAAGTTGTGTTATCTACCTACTAATTATGTCCTTTTTTTCTTCATTTGAAGTTTGTGTGATCCCTAAAGTGTCGACCATTGGGGTCTCAGCTGCAAATATTATTTAATTCTTTTTATGTCTACTAGATTATTTCTAAAGAACATATTAATGTATATTTCGATAACAATATTATACAGATTGGTGCTGGTGGTGGCATGAACAAGGCCATACACTATGGTCCTTGAGGCCCCGGAGTCGTACGTGGGCTCTATGCCATAGAGCCTGCGTACGATTTCGAGGAGTAGAGGCGTAGAGGACAGTGCCGTCGATTCCGAAGAAGGAAGCGCGCCGTGCAGTCGCATTCGCATGGTGGTAAGATACAGATGGGCATTGCTACAGAGTGACGCAACTTTCCGTGGCAATACCCCCCATCTATTTCTGTCACGTGTGCGCTCATCACGCTGCTGGAGTACTGCCCGCCCGACTACTGAGCTACACGCCGCTGCACGCTGCGACACGACAACGCAACCACTACTAGCTCGCCACCTGGATTACTGGACATTCTCCGCATTTACTTTTTTTGTTTGTTTGTTTTGTGTTTGTTTGTTTTTTTCCAAACAATCCTTTGTTTGTTTTGTTGTTCCCTCAGTACTTTACCTTATCCGTTGCATCCTCAACAGAGGGCTGGAGGCCCACAAATTCAAAATGAACCCAGGCCACCTAAATAAAAGTTTATCTGTTCGTATGCCGAAGGTCTATTTTGTTTTCATGCGGTTCCAGTTTAAGTTAAGGATGCAATCAGTAGGTAAGTGTATAATGTACAAAAGGTTTATTCACTTCGGACATTATCCTTCGACCAAGTAATAGTAAGTATAGACGGGCCCACGTCATACATTACGTCAGTTAATAAATTTAAAAAACTAATAAAACTTAAATTGTGCCAGAAAGCTTATTATAGCATTAAAGACTTTCTAGAAGACAAGGCTGCCTGGCAGTGACACGAATTGCTCCTTTCTACATTAAAAAAAATGTATTAGATACTAAGATGAATTAAGAGGGACCGGACTGAGTTTCTTGGGGTGTTCTTCTCAGTCTGTAGCATTTCCGAACCCCCGGTAGAGTCACAAAAATTTTGACAAACCTAAATAATTTTTTTTAAAATTTCAAAGGGAATAAATAAATAAAATAAATTTAAAAATTTATTTTATTTTATTTATTTTATCTTTTTATTTTATTAAAAAAAAAGAACTCAAAAAGTGAGACTAGTTTACACACAAAGATATTGCAGCGACGGCACGACATGCAACACATACGCTCTTTTTTCGAATTTAGGGTAGTGCTTTTACACTTCAGGAAGGCATCTTGCGACAAATCTTATCTTACCTTACGTGTTTCACCTTCGGAACAATAACGCTGACTACGACCGACTGAGTGCATGAGCTTCTCTACATCAAAACTATTGTTTCGATAGGCCCTTCTACACTAATACTTGATCGTTCACATTATTCGAAGACATTATCTATACATTAAATTGTGATATTTGGATCTGAGAGAACCCTTACCGTCTACTGCCGTGGTGTCAACGCATTTAAAAGGTGAATCTTGTTATTATAATGTAGTGTGTGCATGTGTACCTATCTCTATCTATACCTATTAGTTATATATAAGTAACTATGAAAATTGTAGCCAATTCACATTATGGAACGTTAATATAGCCAACAAACTGTTCGACAGATTTCAAATTAGACTGATACCCACAGAGCTAGTTGACGATTTACGAGTTATAAGTTGTGTTATCTACCTACTAATTATGTCCTTTTTTCTTCATTTGAAGTTTGTGTGATCCCTAAAGTGTCGGCCATTGGTGTCTTCACTGCAAATATAATTTAATTATTTTTATGTCTTTTCTTTTTTTTTTAAGCACTTATGAAAGTAGAAGAACCGAAAGTGGTATGCCAGGATCGTAGCAAGTGGAAAGCCATAGTCTCTGCCTACCCCGATGGGAAACAGGCGTGATGATATGTATGTATGTCTTCTAGATTATTTGTAAAGAACATATTAAAGTATATTTCGATAACAATATTATACAGATCGGTGCTGGTGGTGGCATGAACAACGCCATACACTATGGTCCTTGAGGCCCCGGAGTCGTACATGGGCTCTATGCCATAGAGCCTGTGTACGATTCCGAGGAGTAGAGGTGTAGAAGGCAGAGCCGTCGATTCCGAAGAAGGAAGCAGCAGCAGTCGCATGCGCATTGTGGTAAGAGACAGATGGGGGGCATTGCTACAGAGTGACGCAACTTTCCGTGGCAATACCCCCCATCTATTTCTGTCACGTGTGCGCTCATCACGCGGCTGACTACTACTACTGAGCTACACACCGCTGCACGCTGTGACACGACAACGCAACTACTACTAGCTCGCTACCTGGAGTACTGGACATGGTCATACTCCGCATTTACGTGTATCGATTGTTTGTTTTGTTGTTTGTTTGTTTTGTTTTCAAACATTCCTTTGTTTGTTTTGTTGTTACCTCAGTAGGTACTTTACCTTATCCGTTGCATCCTTAACAGAGGACTAGAGCCCCAGAAAATAAAAATGAACCCATACCACTTTTATAAAAGTTTATCTGTTCGTATTATAATAATAATAGAATATATTTATATTTCAAATTAGACCGGTACCTACAGAGCTAAGTGACGATTTACGAGTTATAAGTTGTGTTGTCTACCTACTAATTATGTCCTTTTTTCTTCATTTGAAGTTTGTGTGATCCCTAAAGTGTCGGCCATTGGTGTCTTCACTGCAAATATAATTTAATTCTTTTTATGTCTTTTCTTTTTTTTTTAAGCACTTATGAAAGTAGAAGAACCGAAAGTGGTATGCCAGGATCGTAGCAAGTGGAAAGCCATAGTCTCTGCCTACCCCGATGGGAAACAGGCGTGATGATATGTATGTATGTCTTCTAGATTATTTGTAAAGAACATATTAAAGTACTAGCTGAGCCCGCAACTTCGTTTACGTCACATAAGGTGTATGAAAGGAAAGGTATTTCTTCATCAGAGTCATCAAGCAGCGTCTGAAACTGCCCTGTTTGCTTAATCATAAAAGAGCTTAATGATTAAGTCTATTTTTTAACAATTCAGTCCACGCCTATGGCGCGGACTGAATTGTTTAAAAATAGTCTTAATCATTAAGCTCTTTTATGATTAAGCCAACACGCCAGTTTAGGTTCACTCACATTCAAAGAAACCCCTACAATTAAAATTTTCAAAATATCTAATTCTTAAAAGTGTTATAACTCTTTTATTTCTAAACCGATTTACATAAAACAAACGCTAAATGTTAACTGGAGCAAACCTCAACACAATAAAAAAAACCGCATTGCAATCGGTTGAGCGGTTGCTGAGATTAGCGTGCACAACCGTACAGACAAACAGATATACAGACATACAGACATACAGACATACAGACATACAGACAAACAGACAAAAATTCTAAAAATCATTGTTTTGAGTTCTATTGCGTTCATAAAGCCCCCCTATAATATTTTTTCTTATTTATCTTCCATGTACAGACAGCGACCTGTTACGATTTTATTATATGTATTGATTGATATTTCGATAACAATATTATACAGATCGGTGCTGGTGGTGGCATGAACAACGCCATACACTATGGTCCTTTAGGCCCTGGAGTCGTACGTGGGCTCTATGCCATAGAGCCTGTGTACGATTCCGAGGAGTAGAGGCGTAGAAGGCAGAGCCGTCAATTCCGAAGAAGGAAGCGCGTCGTGCAGTCGCATTCGCATGGTGGTAAGAGACAGATGGGGGGCATTGCTACAGAGTGACGCAATTTTCCGTGGCAATACCCCCCATCTATTTCTGTCACGTGTGCGCTCACCACGCTGCTGCTGGAGTACTGCTCGCCCGACTACTGAGCTACACACCGCTACACGCTGCGACACTCCACCGCAACCACTACTAGCTCGCCACCTGGATTACTGGACATTCTCCGCATTAACTTTTTTCGTTTGTTTGTTTTTATTTCAAACAATTCTTTTGTTTGTTTTGTTGTTCCCTCAGTACTTTACCTTATCCGTTGCATCCTCAACAGAGGGCTGGAGCCCCAGAAATTAAAAATGAACCCAGGCCACCTAAATAAAAGTTTATCTGTTCGTATGCCGAAGGTCTATTTTGTTTTCATGCGGTTCCAGTTTAAGTTAAGGATGCAATCAGTAGGTAAGTGTATAATGTACAAAAGGTTTATTCAGTTCGGACATTATCCTTCGACCAAGTAATAGTAAGTAGGATAGACGGGCCCAGGTCATAACATTACGAACTCAAAAATGAGACTAGTTTACCCACAAAGATATTGCAGCGACGACACGGCATGCAACACATACGCTCTGTTTTCGAATTTAGAGTAGTGTTTTTACACTTCAGGAACGCACAGGAAGGCATCTTGCGTAAAATCTTACCTTACGTGTTTCACCTTCGGAACAATAACGCTAACTACGACGACCGACTGAGTGCATGCGCTTCCCTACATCAAAACTATTGTTTCGATGGGCCTTTCTATACTAATACTTGATCAAAACATTATCTATACATTACTTTGTGATATTTGGATCTGAGAAAACACTTACCGTCTACTGCCGTGGTGTCAACGCATTTAAAAGATTAAAGTAGTTATTGATGTGAGTTGCAATTATGTCCTTTTTTCTTCATTTGAAGTTTGTGTGATCCTTAAAGTGTCGGCCATTGGGGTCTCAACTGCAAATATAATTTAATTATTTTTATGTCTACAATATTATACAGTTTGGTGCTGGTAGTGGCATAAACAACGCCATACACAGCCAGTGTACGACTCCGGGGCGTCAAGGATCATCCTTGAAGCCCCGGAGTCGTACACTGGCTCTGTATGGCGTTCGGACGACTTCAGTAATACAGTCAATAATATCTGATAAATCTAAATTTACTACCTATTACTTTGTGCTAAGTTAATTTTATTTTTCAAATTTTAGTTTTTGTTTAAAGTCGGTTTTTTTTTGGAAAAATTAGACAGTTAGACTGAAATTATATCAGTCTAGGGGTAATGTCCTCCCAAATACAAATTAATCAAGCCCAAACACAAGGTAACTGCTGTAAGTCGTTAAGGAATGCCCTCGATTCGAAGGATTTCTTCGATTTCTCCAGGATCCCAGCATCAGATTCTGACTTCCTGTATATGGGATCACATGGGAAGCACCAGCTTTCAAATAAAAAAATAATCATCAAAATCGGTTAACTCTTTCAAGCGATTTGCCGGTAACAAACATAAAAAAAAATACAGACGAATTGAGAACCTCCTCCTTTTTTGGAAGTCGGTTAAAAACCAGCCTAATAAATAATATTCGTCTATATTCATAATACATTATAAGTATATTCATACCAGATCCCAGATTTCAGATTCCAGATTCCATATTCCATAATTCCAAATTCAAAATCGATCCTTTATTTATTTACTTCAGCTATATTAGACAGGGCATCAAGAACTGCGGTCACTACATTGTCATCTGTTGGTGCCAATAGATTTTTAGAGGTGTCATCTATTGGTTCCTCGGCTAAAATTTGAAAGGGTTATTGACTTATTTTTCAAGTTTTATTTCTGTCGCAAAATAATAATTTGTAAAAACCATTGCACTAATTAAAGTAGTTATTGATGTGAGTTGCAATTATGTCCTTATTTCTCTTCATTTGAAGTTTGTGTGATCCTTAAAGTGTCGGCCATTGGGGTCTCCACTGCAAATATAATTTAATTATTTTTATGTCTACTAGATTATTTTGTAAAGAACATATTTAAGTATATTTTGATAACAATATTATACAGGTTGGTGCTGGTAGTGGCATAAACAACGCCATACACAGCCAGTGTACGACTCCGAGGCGTAGAGGGCCGAGCCATCGAGCCGAAGAAGGAAGCGCGCCGTGCAGTCGCATTCGCATGGTGGCAAGAGATAGATGGGGGGCATTGCTACAGAGTGATACAACTTTCCGTGGCAATACCCCCCATCTATTTATGTCACGTGTGCGCTCGTACGCTGGTGCAGTACTGCCCGTCCTACTACTGAGCTACACGCTGCGACACAACAATGCAACTACTACTAGCTCGCCACCTGGACGCGTACCGGACTTTGCGCGCATTTCACATTTTTGTTTAAATGCTGTGTAAACAATGTTTTGCATAATCCTGTTTAGAATTCTCCAAATATGTTAATAACTACCTGTTGCCCATCCTCCGTAGGACTCGGTACTACATTCCGTACACTAGTGTCGCCAGCATCCGCAAAGCCCGCCCCTGGTTCGGGCGTGAGTGCGCCGTAGCTGTTCAACGAAAACAGGCGGCGTACCGGGGCTGTGCGTAAACCCAAATGTGGCCCCACCTCAAGGCAGTGTACAACAGAGCCACTAGGTCCAGTAAGAACGTACAACAGAGCCACTAGGTCCAGTAAGAGGGCCTTCAAGAGAGCGGACGCCCAGCGCGTCACGCGGCTTGGTCAGGAGCGCACGTCACATCCAACAGGCAGCCGTGGATACTGGCAACTTGCTAAAGCCGTGCAGGCCAACTTCGGCAAGCCTTCGCTGCCGCGCCGCTGCGCTATCCTGACGGATCACTGGCTCACAAGAACCAAGAGAAAGCAGAAATTCTGGCCAATCTCTTTGCGGCTAATTCCAGTGTCGATGACTGTGGCAAGCAACCTCCCACTATCGCCGACTGTGGAACCACGATGCCGGATATTGTAATCCGACAGGGCGTATCCGGCAGTGCGATGTGTGAGCGGTGCTACGGTTACTCGACACGCGGAAAGCCAGTGGTCCTGATGGCATTCCGGCGATGGTGCTGAGGAAGTGTGCAGCTGAATTATCTCCAACGCTGTCACGCCTGTATCGCCTTTCCTACTCGTCGGGGGAAGTATCGGAGGCTTGGAAGGAGGCGAACGTCCAGCTGATCCCCAAGAAAGGGGATCGGTCGGATCCGGCCAACTATCGCCCCATAGCCGTAACCACCGTCACCTGTAAGATGTCCGAGCTAACTATAAACAAACAGCTCATGCGCTACCTGGAGGATCATTCGCTAATTAACGATCGTCAATATGGCTTTAGGCCGAAACGATCAACGGGTGACCTCCTGGCGTAGGTACATAACACACACCTGGCACCCCAGGCTATGGAGAGGCACGACGAATCTCTGGCTATTGGCCTAGACATCGCTGAAGCCTTTGATAGGGTACGGCACGCGTCGCTTCTTTTCAAGCTGCTGGCATACGGTCTATCGCCTCAGTTGTGCTGCTGGTTGACCACCTTCCTTCACGGGCGACGTATACGGGTTCTCTGTGATGGTCAGGCTTTCTGATTTTTGCAGGTAAATGCTGGAGTACTACAGGGATCGGTATTGTCCCCAACTCTCTTTCTTCTGCATATCAGTGACATGCCGTCCCTTGGGTGCATTCAATGTTAAGCGGATGATAGTACTCTGCATGGGAGCTATTCTGGCCGTCCAGTGGAGGGGCGAGGCGACGTGGAGGGGAAGAGACGACAGCTCGTGACGGATTTCGAATGGGACCTGGGTCTCATTGCCTAATGGGGTTCGGACAACCTGGTCGAGTTCAGTGCCAGAAAAACACAGGCGTGTGCGTTTACAGCTAAGAAGTCCCCATTCCTACCCTTACCCTCTCTTCAGAGCATTACGATTCCACTAGAGGACAACCTGGAGAGATCCTCGGTATTATAGACGTCCGGCGTGAGCTCAATCACAAGAACTACATAAAGAGCTGTATTGGCCTGGCCTCGCGGAAACTACGAATCTTGAATAAGTTGAGACGGTATTGCACGCCACATCAGAGATGTTTACTGTACAAGACGCAGATTCGCCCCTGCGTCGAATACTGTTCTCACCTTTGGGATGACTCCGCGAGGTACTTACTAGACGCTCTTGACGCTATGCAAAGACGTGCTATCCGAATAATTGGTTGTCCTGAGGTGACGGGAGGCCTCGAACCGTTGGCGCAGCGAAGAACCATAGCGTCCTTGGCTGCCTTCTACCGAATGTATCACGGCGAATGTTCTGAAGAGCTCTTCAACCTAATCCCCCCCTCTCCTTTCCGATCCCGAACAACGCGTGCCGGGCAGAGAGGCCACTCATACACAGTGGAGAGAATTTTCGCCAAAACTGAGCGTTTAAAAGATCGTTCCTCTGTCGAACTATAAAAACATGGAACGACCTGCCCGCACACGTGTTTCCCTCATCTTACAATCCCGGGTTCTTCAAGAGGAACGTGAAGAGGCACGTCATTGGGCCGCTGACTTGAGTACCACTGTCGAAAGTCTTACGAACTGTGAGACTGACCCCCAATCGCTAGATGCGCCACGGCTGACCATCAGGCTGGTGGCGACGTCAATTTGGCGAGCTAAATATAAAAAAAATTAGATTGCATGTTAGTATTTTTTTAAAAACAATTCGCATTTCTGTTTTATAAATCACTAGCTGACCCGCGCAACTTCGTTTGCGCCACATATGCGAGAGTATTACCTGTTCCCGTCGCATTTACTCCCGTCGCGTTTCGTTTACTCCCGTAGCGTCTCGTCGTTAATATTCAATACTACGTGAGAGAGATAGAGAGAGAGAGAGAGAGAAAGGTTTTTCGTCGCGTGTATTCCCGTCGCATTATTGTAGAAAAAATGATTGCCATTTAAATGGTTATGGTGTACCAACCCAAAGATGACACATGCTATCGCGCAATTTTTTTAGAACTTTTTTAAGAGAAACAATTTTGTAGTACATATTTTTTACATAACTATAAATGCAACAGCACACGCAACGAAGCTCTCAAAAGGAATAACTTTACCCCGTTTTTCAAACATTTACTATTACTGCTACGCTCCTATTCGTTATAGCGTGATGCTATATAACCTATGACACTCCACAATAACGTAGCTTTCTATTAGTGAAAGAATATTTAAAATCGGTTCTGTAGATCCCGAGATTACCCCTTACAATTTAACAAACACACAAACTTTACTTCTTTTTAATATTTGTATAGATATAGATATATTCGATGTACGAACTTCGACAATTTTTTTTGATAATAAGGTCATCTTGTTTTAAGTAATATCTATTTTAGTTTTTTAAGTAGATATGTTTAGTTAATCAATTGGTTTTTTTGTACAGCATTTAATTTTCTGGTTTGCAGTCAGTAAATTATTGAAGTTACCTAGTGTGCAGAAAAATTAAACAGATGTGCATTTAAAAAATTCCATATCTTTTTTTAAGAAAAATCACAATAAACCAGGTTCGTAGCTTTGCTCTCAGCAACCAAAACAATGACTAATGACGCAGGAGCAAGCCACCTATAAGAAGAAACTCAACTTTAGGTCGACGGCCGCCGCCACCGACATCTCTTTCAATACTAATAATAAAAAGCTGAAGAGTTTGTTTGTTTGTTTGAATGCTAAAATGTCAAGAACTACTTGTTAGAATTCAAAAATTATTTTACAGTTTGATAGTTCATTTATCGAGAATGACTATAGACTATGAAGCATCACGATACAACGAAAAGGAGCGGAGCAGGTTTGATAAATGTTTCAAAAGCGGGGGGAAAATTATTCTTTTTGAGAGCTTCCGTTGCGTGCGCTGCGTAAATGGTTAAAGTTATGTAAAAATGATGTATTACAGAATTGTTCCTCTTAAAAAGTTCTATAAAGAAGTCCTGGAGAGCATGTGTCTATCTTTTCGGTTTAGTTCTCAATAACCATTTTAATGGAAATCAGTTCTACGATAATGCGACGCGAAACCTCGTTCGCAAATTAAATTTAAGCAATGCGACGGGAATACACGCGACGAGAAACCTCTTGCTTTCTCTCTCTCGACGTAGGTAAGCACAACGCGACTATTTGGAGTTAATGCAACGGGAACGGGTGATGTTAAATTTTATTAGCATGCCTCTCTCTTTCTCTCTTATGTGACGCAAACGAAGTTGCACGGGTCGGCTAGTTACGTACCTAATAAAACAAAGTCAAATAGGTCGGAACCGAATGACTTATCAGTCTTGACAAAATTATGGATCTTGCCATATTACTTAACGTGAAACACGTGTCAAGATAAGACATTTTACGCAAGATGCTTTCCTGTGCGTTCCCGAAGTGTCGAAACACTACCCAAATTCGAAAAAAGAATGTGTGTGAGCATGCCGTGTTGTTGCTACAATATCTTTGTGTGTGAACTAGTCTCACTTTTTCAGTTCGTAATATATGACGTGGGCCCGTCTCTACTTTACCGTATTACTTGGTCGAAGTTTACAGACGACTAAAACTAAAAACATTTTTTTTTAAATAATACCATGTACCTAATACTATTATATTATCTTTGATATTACCTACTTTGATTTGTAGAATCGTTATTATAAAACAAAGTAATGTTTTGGTAAGTCTATTTAGACTAGGACTATCGGCCACCATGACCGGGGGCCTGAGGATGGTGAGAGGGCGGCTCACCGTCCTTACAGAAGCAGGCCCATGACGGCAGCGTGACTAGAGCAATTCACGCACGCCCCCCCTTAGAAGTGGGATCACACCCGAAACTCCCCAAAGACGCGGGATAGCAACCGAACCACCCCCTGGGCGAGGCCGCAGTGACGGCCGTACGTCTGTTGGGAGTTCTGGGAAATCCTTCCGAGGGCTTACCCTGGGCTCCCAACAACAGGCTGTTGGGCGTGACGTGAGGTTTTTTAGTCGGTAGAAGTCCGGCATAACATCCATGAGGATTTTCCCTTACGTTAAACAAAAAAGAAGTCTACTTATTTAGACTTGTTTTCCCTAATACGTCTCCATAGACTTATTAGGGAATAGAAGAGAATAGAAGTAACCTAGGGCAGGGGTCGGCAAAGCGCGGCTCGCGAGCCACATGCGGATCTTTGGAAGTTAAGCTGCGGCTCTTTAGTTCTACCCACAATTATCAAAACATTCATTTTTATAAACACTACAACAGCCTTAATAGCAGAGAAACAAGCAACCACGCGTATAGGTGGTGTTTTGTGCTCGAAAGCGTTATATGGAGCACCAGTTTGGCCGGACCAGTTGGAGCACCATTTTCTTTCTAATAGGATTCTGTTGCGATGTCGGCAGCGGGTCAGTGAAGTGAAGTTTCGGCGGGTAATTTTTTTTAAGACCCCACAAAGTTCAGCCTGTTGCAGTGCAGGTAGCGCATGTTGGACTGCAGAAGTTGTACGCTTACCTTTCCTGTAACTCAACAATAGCGACAAGAGGACTCAGTGTTCTACAACTTTCACTATGGTCAGTCCTTCGATGGGTGACCGTCCATGTGATCACTTTGTGACATTTATTTGAGCGTTTCCGTGCTTCGTAAGGCACGTTAAGCCGATGGTTCCGGTTGCCAGTAAAATGGCAGTTGTAAAGCCAAGTAGAAGGCCTTTTTAGGCGGCTTGAAAAATTTCAACAATAGGCAGTCACAACCGGCGCCTTACTATCACAACACGGCAATACGGTTCACCACCTATTACGTGGAACAAATTCTAAAAAAAAGTGAACGCGTGTTCGACGACGACGGGAGTTTTATGCCAGCAGTCTCAGTCACTCGCACGACTGACTAAGACGCGCCCTTTATGTTCTGGGGTCGCAGCAGTGAAGTTTCGTCGGTGGGTAATTTTTTTTGGACCCCACATAGTCCAGCCTGTTGCAGGCAGCGTATGTTGAACTGCAGAAGTTGTACGCTTGCCTTTTCTGTAACTCAACAATAGCGACAAGAAGGAACACCCGGTTTTAGTGGATATACCAATTTTGGAGAATGCCACATAATCACCCCGTTTTTTTACGTTTGGAAATCCTCAAAAACCACATGGTGCGCTACCGCTACCATCTGCCCATGACCATAAGTTCTGGGTACGCCCTTGGAAAAGGATGATCCCAGAGCTCGCGACACACTTGGTCCGCAGTCTCTCTCAGAAGGCTATGGTCTTATCCCACTTCTTGCTGTTCGTATGTTTGTGGCTCTTGAAAAATGTTGTAATTTAAAATCGACATTTTTGGCTCTTCCGACTCAAAAGGTTGCCGACCCCTGACCTAGGGGCTAATGAGATTCATTAGCCCCTAGGTTACTTCTATTATTATAAGGGTAGGTATACAATAAAAGGGTAGCTGGAAGAAATTTAAAGAGTTCAAGTATCCATTAAGTGTTACATGAAAGTGTTGATATGTTTACAATATACACGTTTAGGTAAATCTATAGATTCGTAGGTACCTATGTGGTAAGTAGCAATTAACATTCAAGAAGCCAATCTGGTTACAAAAACTAGAATTTGTTTTTGTACATTTGTGGAACGACCGTGAGTCAATCTAATACAAAAATAGAATTCAACCAGTTTTGTATTTAAGTACCTACTTATGCCTTTTTAATCCAACCACACTATTGAGAGACAAATCGCACCTTCATTTCGAAACCGTTACTAAACAAAATAACTAAATTTTACAGGAGAAGCAATTTAAGATTTTTGGCCTATTAAATACCTCATAATGAAAAACTTATAAACTTTTATGAGGTATGTCTTAGATTACTTATTAAATTATTAGTTCCTTTTCAAGATGTGAAGACACATAATTAGATTATTTGAAAAAAATACTGATTTATAATAATTTTAATTTTTATAGTAACACTTTTGCAATAACTTTTTTTTCAATTATCATTGAATATTGTAATGTTAGTATGAATTGAATGTTACTATGTAAAAAATAAAATTCTAGCTATTTTAAATGACAGAATAATGAGTGTGAAATATGTTTAAAGACACGGATAAAATAAAAGGTAATACACTCGAGAGCAATGAATCCGGGTCACTTAAAGAATGTTAAAAATCTCGGAAACTAAAAATGATAGGTTAATGCAATAAATTGTATTTAATAGACAATGTAATACTCCTTAAATGAAAGTAAAAAAAATATGAGTCACCATACATTTTATTAACACAAAATTACATAAAGAAAAAACTGCTGATCTCTCCTTAAAACAAAAATAGGAAACATGAAATTTTTGAACATTATTACGATTTTCTTGAATTTTAATACTTCGTATTGCCTCCTCGTGCTTCCATTACTGCGTTTACGCGGTTTGGCATGCTGTACACCAAGTTCCTTATACGATTTTGGGGAATATTCTCCCATTCCTCTGTGAGAGCAATTTTGAGCTCACGAAGCGTGATTGGGGGAGGGTTTCGTTGTTTTACGCATCTGCCTAGCTCGTCCCAAGCATGCTCGATCGGGTTGATATCCGGGCTGCGCGCTGGCCACTCCATACGAGTAATGTTCATCTCTTGAAGGTAGTCATTCACAATCCTACCTGTATGAGGTCGGGCATTGTCATGCATAAATATAGCATCCTCACCTAAATTGACCATAAATGGACCAACGTGATCATTGAGGATTTCTTCCACATATCTTACGCTAGTTAAAGAGCCGTTTTCTATGATCACCAGCTCTGTGCGACTTTCAGAAGAAATTCCGGCCCACACAAGTACAGACCCACCACCGTAGGCTACTTTTTCTTCGATGCATGCTTGCTTGAATCTTTCCCCTGGTCTTCGATACACTCTGTGTCTTCCATCGTGCTTGTAGAGCATAAATTTTGATTCGTCGGAGAACATAACTTTTGACCAATCTTCAATACTCCAATTTACGTGGCTCTGGGCATACCTAAGTCTCGAAATACGATGCCCACGCTCCAGTTTAGGGCCGTTTGCAGGTCTAAGGGGTTTTAAGTTAGATTCAGCAAGCCGACGTCTTACTGTCCATGCACTTGGGTTACTTCCTCCGAGGCGTCGAAACTGATTGGTGAGTTCAGTTCCTGTGAGAAAGCGATTTCGAAGCATGGTGTTCACCAAGTATCGGTCTTCTCGTGCTGTGGTACACCTGGTTCTGCCCGTTCCTGGTCTGCGTAGGTTAGAACCAGTTTCTTCGTAACGTCGGAGAACTCTTTGTACTGTTGACAGCGACACACCGACAGTCCTGGCTGTATCGCGCTGACTCCGGCCGGTTTCCAGCATTGTAAGTATTCTGGTGCATTCTTCAGGCGTAAGCGACATAATTTCAGCTTGATTAATGAATATAGAGCACTATCAACATGGTTTATGTACCCACATAAATGACAGATTACAAACAAAAGCAACACCAAATGCTGTAATTTCGTAGTTCCATCTTCGAAAGTGGCCCTTTTTCAAATTTGATTTTTTTATGATATAACTTTACAATGACTAAGAAGTTTTAATACCTTCATTTAAGGAGTATTACATTGTCTATTAAATACAATTTATTGCATTAACCTAGCATTTTTAGTTTCCGAGATTTTTAGGATTCTTTAAGTGACCCGGATTCATTGCTCTCGAGTGTAGTTAAAATCACTATTTATTAAACGAACGTATGAAGTACAATTATAAATGGCAAATAACTCTTTATTCTTCTTTTAATAATTATCATTTAATTGAAGCTTACAGTCACCGTATTTACTTATTTTGAATAATAATATCAACAGAAAACTAATTCCTATTCAGATGGGACCACCTGCGGGATCCAGCCTACAGGTAGGGGGCGTCAGCATCAGCATCGAGTCCTCTTTGAAGTATCTGGGGCTCGTACTCGATGGCCGGTGGAAAATCGGACATCACTTCCGAAGTTTGGTCCCAAAACTGATGGGGGCATTGATGCCCAACATCAGGGGACCCTACGCTCCCTACAAGGAGACTGTACCTGGGGAGCGTGCGAAGTATGGCCCTAGGGGCCCCCGGATGGGCGGAGACCCTGACGGTCAGCAACGTGGCTAGATTGCTGAGCCCGCAGAGGGCGATGGCCGTCAGGGTGATAAGGGGATACCGCACGATCTCCGGTGAAGCGGCATGTCTCCTAGCCGGAACCTCTCCATGGGACCTGGAAGCGAGAGCCCTTGCTTAACTATTAACATGGCGCAAGGAGGCGCTGGAGTGGAGCCATAGGCCTGCGTCTCGAGAAACCAAGCCCCAGCGGTCCCAGCTCCACCAAACCGTGGAGACATGGAAGGTGCGACTTGAGCAACCAAAGGGCGAATTCTGGAGGTGGTGGTGGTGGCTAGAGAGGAGACACGGTGCTCTACTGCTACTCCTACTGGTTGTAACAGATGCTTGCCGGGCACGGTAGTTTCGGTATGTATCGGTGGGGAAGACACCAGGAAACCACAGCCGAGTGTCAGCACTGCGAGGATCGCAGCGATGACACAGCGCTCCACACGCTGGTGGAGTGCACTGCGTGGGCGCAACAGCACCAGGTCCTCGTAGTAGGTCTAGACGTGGACAATCTCTCACTCAAGACCATAACGCGAGCCATGATCTTCAGCGGGAGTGAGTGGGATTGCGCCGCCTCTTTCTGCGAGCAGTTCATGCTCGTGAAAGAGGCGGCGGGGCGGGAACGCGAGAGAACTCTCCCACTCGAGTTCCGCAGTCGGCGGCCTGGGCGCCGTCGTCTTGTCTTCACCGAAGACTATCGGCCTCCATGACTTGGGGCCTGAGGACGGTGAGAGGGCTACTCCCCGTCCTAACAGAAGCAGGCCCATGACGGTAGCGTGACGTGAGGGATTCCCGCACACCGCCCCTTAGAAGCGGGATCACACCCGAAACCCCCCAAAGCCGCCCCTTGGGCGAGGCCGCAGTGGTGGTCTCTAGCTAAGTAAAAATAATATAACACAATATAAAACTAAACAGTCATCTATAAATCTTTTGTATTTGTTTTATACTTATTATTTGTATACTTATTGTAATAATACTACCACTGTTTATATACTTATTGTAATAATCCTAACCGTAAACATGAGAATCAAGTTAGTCAAGAACTATACTAAACCAATAATCACAATTTGAAACTAAATATGTATGTCATATTTTTATCTAGAATCTTTATTATAAGGATTATACAAAAGGTAACGGTTTTAGTTTTCAATTTGAAAAAAATAAAATACACATTTTAAGTTAAAAACTGTGACTAAACAAAAAAACACACTTTATAGAATAAAAATAAGTAAATAATATAGCTTAACGAGAAAGTCAACCGTTCTTATATCAATAGTTACACTTTTATGATAAACTTGTACGTCGACTCCTCAAATGACCGGTGACAACTGGTTTAATAACGGTTATGTCATTAGCGTTTGTTTATAATTTTCGTTTAGTAACGTTTTAGTTTAGAGCTATCTACCGTAATATTGAGGTATTAAATAAACTGTCAAATTCATTCGGTAGTTCCTGACGATTTAAAAAAGATGGCGTTATTAACTCAATTTCGTAAAAATTTCGTTTAGTAACGGTTTCGAAATCAAGGTGCGAAATGTAAGTATTTGACGAAATTATACGAAAAAGTATTCAAAGTAGGTACAGTTTTGACTTTTCTATCATTTTATTATAATGTAGGTACCTACAGATAGATGTATTTTTGTTTATGAACTATTCTACTATTTAACCCAGTTAGAAAAAGGAGGAGGTCTTCAATTCGACGGTTTTATGTTTGTTATGTACCTACCCACCTCATACCTTCATACCACATAACTTTAAACGCAAAAATTCAATCTTTATAAAAACTCGTTTGTAAACATACATCAAAGACAGTCTTAGATAACAACAACAACAACTCAAAATACAACCTTTGACTATGCTTTCGTGAACTCCGCTATGAAAACAGACGACGCTGATTAGTTACTTAGGTACTATTGGCTCCATCAAGGCCACACTCTTACAATCACAGTTGTATCACAGTATAAAGAGTACTATGACGTGTCGGCTGTGGTTGTATGCCAATATGAATAGAACATACCTACCTACTGATTGCAATTGCGCAAATCACACGTTCTACAAAATATCTTCATCAGTTTTTACCGAGCGTCATTTGTTTTACCGATCTTCATTTGTTTTTCCCGGTCTTCACTTGTTTCAAAATCAGGCAGGAATGTAGGTACCTACCCATGTAACGCGTTTAGCGATATATAACTTAGTGTAAGCTTTTACCTAAAGGCCCCTGTAGGTAGGTACACATTGGGCCAACGCATTGGGCCAGTGTTTGCGTTTGCGGTGTGTAGCTGTTCACACATTGGACATGGAATCTTTTTTGGACGGCCGAACAATGCAGACGTGTGCGTGATTAATTACGATATATCGTGGATAATAATTATTTAGAACTAATGTAATAAAGTGCAACGTAAGACTAAAAAGTGTGCCGTGAACGTAAAGTGTGTTGTGGACGTAATTGCGACTATTTATAAAAACTTAAATCAATCTCTGTGCAAAATGATTTAGAGTTAAAAAGTGTTATAACATTGACTATGGCTAACCCACAATCCAGCCCGTTTAGCCGTAGTCAGTTGATAAGAAGAAGTCCTCCACCGACACCATCCCGACAGGTTGATGCCCCAAACTCTGTCCAACGGCCGGGAAATGAAGCACCTATGGAAGTCATCTCTACTCCGGAAATCCAGAAATGGTTAGACTCTATTGATGGAATTTTGGACGAAGTTTGCACTATTGTTGGGGACGGAAAAATGAACTCCGATCAGAAATCGCGAGTTGTTAATCTTTGCCGTAAAGTTACGAACGGGACAGCCAATATGGCAGTGGTATACCAGTCGTTGAAGCAAAAAGCTATCCAGGCCCATGACAAAATGATGCACTTACAAGAAAAACTGAATCTGGAAAATTCATTAGAACATTTCAGAGAGGTCATGGAGTCTAAAGTCAGAGCATCTGAGACCTCACTGTATGCAAATATGGTTAAGAAGAATTCCGAGACCCTCATCCGTCCAGCTAACCTTAGTGCTCTTGCAATTTACCCAAGTGATAAGTCCAAAACTAGCGAAGAAACAAAAGCCCTAGTACAAAAAATTATTTCACCCGAAGAGCTCAAGTTACAAGTGCGTGGCCTTAGGAAAGTTCGGAACGGGGGCGTGATTATTAGCACCGAGGGGAAATCTGATATTGAGAAATTAAGAAACTCGACCAAGCTAGTGTCCTCAGGCCTTACAGTCCAAGAACCTGCCAAACGTCAACCCCGGATAGTTATAATTGGTGTCCCTGTAGCCCTCACTGAGAAGGAAGTATTTGAGCGCATTTTTGAGCAGAACTTGACCGAAAAAATACCTAGTCTTATTCGAGAGTCCTTTTTGGAAACGACCAAACTGAGCCACAAATCGGGCAAGAAGAATTTGTCCACTTGCAATTATATAATTGAGGTATCTCCGGCCATCAGAAAGGTCTTGATAAACCAAGGCCGTCTTTTTCTCGATTGGACGTCATGCCCCGTAAGAGACTTCACTACGGTGACTAGGTGTTTTAATTGCCAGCAATTTGGGCACTCAGCCAAATACTGTCGTGAAACTACTCCAACTTGCTACCACTGTGGGGAAGTAGGGCATTCCCATAAGGAATGTACTAACAAATCGACGACACCAGTTTGTGCGACGTGCAAGAGATTTAAAAGGAAAAGTGATCATCAGACAGGCGATGAGACCTGCCCAGCACGTAAATACGCCGAATCAAACTATATTAATTCTATAAACTATGAAGGCGCCTGAGAGCGCCGCCTATACATAAATTGTAAGCACTTTATTTTCTTTTACTTAGTATTATGACATCCGATCAACTGATAAATGATTTAGACAGCTTTTCCGTGACTGAGACCTATTTCTGTAACATAGAGGACTGCAAAAAATTCCTCCCAACAGAGGGCAAAATGCTAACATTACTAACCCAAAACATTCGTAGCATAGGTAAAAACATGAACGGCTTTGAAGTTGTATTACATGCTTTGGGAATGAGTTGTGACATCATTGTAGGTACTGACCGAGTGCTGGCTAGAGAGCAATAGGGACAATTTACCATCCCTGGAGGGATATGCAACACATACATCCAGTAATTATATAAATCAAAATGACGGTTTAGTGGTATATGTCAAAAAGAACTTAAGTACAATCGTGGAAGAGCCATTACTGCAGGGATGCAATTGCCTGTTGTTTAAATTGCAACCCGACACACTAATCATTGCAATCTATCGACCGCCATCACAAAGCATTGAAGTTTTTTTGATTCTCTAGATTTATTATTAAAACAGTACTCATCTTTTAAAAACATTGTACTCGTAGGGGACATAAACATTAATATTGTCCCCGAGCATACCGAGACCGAGACACAGAAACAAAAGTACCTTAATATGTGTTCTTTTCATGGCCTACTACCTACGCACTCTGTCCCAACTTTCAAAACCGGATCATGCATGGATCATTTCATTATAAAATCTAAGAACATATCAAAAACATTTATTACTAACTCCTGGGTTACGGATCATCGCACGATATTACTAACAATAGAATTACGTATGCCTAGAAAAATCTGTTCAAGCAAATTTACCCGAATCAATATGCTCAACCTTGATAAAGACATACGCTGCATAAATTTTGACCCAGTTTACGCATCAGACGATCCTAATGCCACTATTGACTATTTAATTAATTCATTACAATCAGCAATACTTAAAAATACTGTCACTGTAACAACCAGTGCTAAATATAATAATATCAAACCTTGGATTACGCCGGGCCTTGTTCGCTGCATAAGGCATAGAGATAGGCTACACCTAAAGCTAAAACAAGCCCCTGACAGTGAAATTTTGGCATTAACATACAAAAGGTACAGAAATTTTTGCAATAACCTTTTAAGAAAATTAAAAATACAATATAATAGACAACAACTTCAAAAGGCAGGGAACAACACTAAATTGATTTGGAAATTTATAAAAACTAATACTTTTAGGTCAAAGCCCCGCGAATCATCTCTCGAACTACTGCCATCGGACGTAAATCCATATGGTACAATTAATGCAATTAACAACTTTTTTATTAATGCTGGAAAAAACATGGCAGAAAGCACTTTGAAACCCATAAGGACCATTTCTAACTTAACTCCCAATGATTCAAACGTGACACAAACAAGTGCACCATTAAATTCTTTTGCGTTATTCAACACTGACACTGAGGAAATTCTTCGGCTAATAACCGGATTAAAGGATGCATGTGCTACCGGGTGGGATAATATACCTAATAATGTACTCAAAAGATATACCTAAGTATCTAATTGCACCCCCTTTAACTCATATTTTTCAACTTTGCTTAACATGTGGGATTTTTCCTAAATCACTAAAAAGAGCTGTGGTCACCCCGATTTTTAAGTCTGGAGACAAGACTAGTGTTTCAAACTACAGGCCTATTTCCGTATTGACAGGCCTATCAAAAATCCTAGAAAAAATTATTAATAATAGATTAATGGCATATCTAGAAAGAACTAAATTACTTTCAGAGTGCCAGTTTGGATTTAGGCCTGAGAGGTCAACCAACCAAGCAGTTTTTACACTAACCGACTACGTCGCTACCAACCTGGATAAAGGTATGCATACTGTTGGGATCTTTTTGGATATTTCTAGGGCTTTCGATACTATTTCTTGTACCATACTACTACGGAAACTCGAGTCCTTTGGAATTAGAGGCACCCAACTACTCTTATTCTCTGACTATCTTCGAGACCGACAACAATGTGTCAAAATAGGAAAATATACAAGCGCAGAAGCGAGAAATAGTGGCTACGGAGTCCCGCAAGGTAGTGTACTAGGAGGGACCCTATTTTTAATATACATGAACGAACTATGTAGCATGCAGCTGAAAAATGGTATGGTGATCTCTTATGCTGATGACACAGCGCTTTTGTTCGCAGCAAACTCGCGAGACGAGGTTTTTCTACACGCACAAAATGGTTTTAACTCAGTAAATAATTGGCTCCAGGACCATCTACTAACATTAAATATCCATAAAACAAAATACATATCGTTCACAATGAGTAACACTAACAAATCCACTACTAACCTAGATATCTATGCACATAGCTGTAGACTCGCTGACACTGCGTGCCCTTGTCCGACTCTCATTAAAAACGATAATTTAAAATACCTAGGCGTAACAATCGATAAAAATTTAAACTTTCGAGAACATATTACCTTGCTTTGTAACAGAGTGCGCAAATTGATGTACATATTTAGGAATCTGCGTAACTTATCAAAATATAAATTAATAAAACAGGTGTACTTAGCGCTGTGCCAATCTATTATTACGTATTGTATTACTTCCTGGGGCGGTGCCGCGAGATCCATCTTGCTCCCGCTGGAACGATCCCAAAGAGCTATCCTTAAAGTAGCCACCTTTCGACCTTTTAGATTTCCCACACATCAACTATACATTGCATGTGAAGTACTCACGGTGCGCCAACTGTTTATACTGAACACTATATTACACCAACACTCCAAACTACCTTTGCTTGCACCTAAGTCGGACAGGAGACGTAAAGAAGTAATATTCACGCATACACCACTTAGACATGCTTTCACAAATAGATTCTATGTGTTTCTGGGACCTTATCTATATAAAAAACTTAACAAAATACTAACCATACATAATCTAAACCATAGGAACTGTAAGATTAGAGTTATAGAATATTTACAGACCCTTGATTACGAGGACACGGAAGGGCTGTTGGAAATTTTAAAATAATAGGATATTGTCGTAGCATAATTATAAGCATAATTATTAGCATAATTATTATTATTTATTAACTATTAATTTAATTTTATTTTATTTACTTTAGACTTGTATTCTGGAACTGTTACACGTCAGACATCCTATTATAACTTAGATACTTGAAATGTAAAATAAAACAGAACAGGTGTAGTCTGAAACACAGGTTTTTTTAAAACCTAGATCAGATAAAGCGCTACTATACAATGGAACCAAATAGCATTACTGACTGACCATTCGCTAAATTTCGTGGAAAATTGTAAAGTAATTGCATTCTACTTTAAGATTTTATAAAATAGATATAAGCCTATATTGTAATCTTTTTGTAAACAATTTTTGAAATAAATATTATATTATTATTACATTGGCCTACTGCTCATAGTGGATTGGCGCTTTGACCATGGAGGTAGAAACTCTGGCTACAGCGGCAATCTCTTTTTAGAGCATTTAAATAAAAAAAATTAAAAAGTATTTTTTTGCTTTAAAACATGAAATCTTGGATTCGTTTTGACTATGCGCAATTATAAATTTACCCATTATTTTTGTATTGTGGGTGTTTTGGGTCCCATATAATCCGTTCATTTCTGTAATAGTCAATGAAGTCCATGACCTCGCTGCTGCTTGTCCAGAGGGGCAAGTGCAAGTTTTTGCGTTAGCTTGTCGACATTCACGGCTCACCAATTCGTTTGGAATCGAGACCCCGCCACCTAGCTGTAAACGCGGGAACTTGTCTCGATCCCATACAAATCGGTGATAACGCGCTCGCTCGTGAATGTCGACAGTCGCTCACCGAATCTCGCACTTGCCCCTCAGGCTGTCGACATTTTCACTCGAGGAACGAACTGATTTGAACACCAACGTGTAAATGCTGTTTGCGGTACGCGCCAAGATCCTTTGATGTGTGCTCAAAAAAACGACACAATTCGGCTTGCCAGCCAACGTTCGCGCCAACTACGATTTGTCACAAACGTTTCGCAAAATAGCCCTCTACACATTGGTCCAATGCATTGGCCCAATGTGTACAGGGGCCTTAAGAAGTGCAGTACAGACAGTACAGAGTAGACAACCACCCGTGACTAGTAATTGTTTCGCTTCTACAGCGTCACTTGCCGCTCTATGTAGGTAAGGCACTCGGTCAATTAATATTATAGGTCGTATATCGACTTTAATTTATCCGTCGCCCCCCAGAACACCAACTCCCCAAGCGACTAATCCTATCACATGGTAGCCTCGTGTGATGTGTATAATTTTTATCTCTGCAATTTTCATTAATGTAGTAAGTAGGTAGGTATAGATAATAAATAAAATGATAACAGATACTTACCTCCTTCGATCAACAATATTACCTCAGGTCGCGGGCTTATTAGAGTTCTACGTTTAATAAAAAACCAGATTAATAAATAATTTTCGTCTATATTCATAACAAAATACATTATTTTTATTTCATTACATTATTTAATAACATCTAGAAACATTTTTACAAGACATTTACAATTCACATAAGTATTAAACTTTACACAACACCATATTATTTAATTTTATTTTGTCCAATTTAAATATGTAGATTATTTTGTAAAAAACACATTTAAGTAGGTATAATTTATTTTAATAACAATATCATACAGGAACAGGTTTTTTTCTATTTATGTATACCTAATTAGATAATACAAGATAATTAAATTAGGTATATCCGCAAAGAGCATTATATTTTCGTTTTAAAATTCACCACGGTTTACATTTTAATACCACCATTTGTATCGTAGTCAACAAATACAGAACTTGAAATATTAACTAATTAAAAAATGTACTTTAAAACATAAAATATTGCCATTTAGGATGGACGGAAATATAGGTGTGAATAGGAATGGGGGGTCAAAGTTTGGGTGTCAGATTAAGTGTGCATTCACACTGCATGCTTAGCGCGGAGGCCTAGGCGGGTACGACAGGAAATCTACAGAGGCACGCGAGCCTATGTATCGCTTTGAGACATATCAGGTTTTCTCAACATATGGGCGAGGATTAGGAGAACTTTTTGAAAATGACGCTTGCTTTCTTGCGCAGTGCAGTCGCGCTAGGATCTCGCCTTAGTCACTTTACTAATGACACAAAAAGGTGCTTTTTATATGTTTGATATTAGACTCAAACTGTAATCCGCATTAATAGCCACGTTTCTATCTGCATCGACTTTCATATTCTCCTATCCGATCCATGAGCGAAACACGCATCGCCACCGCGCTAGGCCTGCAGTGTGAACGCACGCTAAGAGTTTGACTCATGGATATGGAGAATATGAAAGTCGGATTACAATTTGAGTCTTAATGAGCACAGGAATGCGAGTCTAGATATGGGTGGGACTGTGAGTCTCCATATAGTGTTACAATGGTAAATTGGCGGGCAATCTACAATGTGTTTCATTATGAAATATGAGTGTCAATGGGGACGAGATATATTTAAGTCTGAATGGGAATGGGGTAAAACGTCTCGGTGGGAATAGGAATTGAGTCTCATTGAAACCTCGATTAGTGTTGCACGAAACAAGTTTTTTTTTTCAATTACATGTGGGGTAAGTAAATTGAAGTAATTTTCCTACGATATTTTATTTTAACAAAAATACGAATTAAGTGATTATGCATGGAAGTGGAACCGCTTAAAAGTGAGGGTATTGGGTTGAGATATTTTCTGATTACAATAGCAACATTCTGGGAATATTTTTTTGGCAGCGCGAATGTAGCAAGCACCTCTGGTGTAGCAAAGGTTCATAAGCCACCTTACGTCTACAGGATCATTTTGGGTCTCTACTCTACGAAAGCAATATCATCATATAATCACGCCTTTATACTCAAAGGGACAGGCAGAGGCATACTATACGCCAATATTACACCGTTTATATTCATTTCAATTCAATTCTGTATTTTTGCAAACAGGGGTTTTAAAGGTTGTTACAAATTTAGGTACATGTGTCCTCCATTTTCGCCTCCAAGTTTCGCCCTCATATTGGCATGCAAAATACAAATTAAATATTATATCTAACTAATTGCATACAGATTCTAGTGAAAAAATTAATTTAATTTAATAATCTAATAATCAATAACAATAAATATTTTGTCCCATGTACTAAGAGATGAGCATATTGCCGTGTTGAAACAGACAGTCGTACTCGTAAGTGATTACTTGTAGTCGAAGTTTTCAAGCTGTCCATAAGGCGGCATTCAACTTAGCTTAACAACTGCCATAATACAAGCAACCAGGACCAGCGACCAAACGTGCCTTCAGAAGCACGTTAAGCCGTTGGAACTCTAGGCAAAATAAAATTACTTATTGTAGTCTAATGTCTGTTGATTTATCAATGATCTACCCAAATTGCTGAATGTATTTGGTTGCAATTTGACCATTTTACAAATTATCCTTTTCTAGCGGTGTGATGGTGATGGCGAGTGAAGCCGCGGGTCTCAAGCAGTTCCATTCGCTTTAGGTTCTGAAGTGATCTGTTTGTAGTGCTCCACGTAAACATCGCATTGTTCGCCTGAAACAAACATTGCTGTGTTATGTACATGCATATTTCCTGTATTTCAGGTTTATATTGAATATTTTCAATGAGAATCCTAACTTCTTACTATCTATTATAAATGCGAAAGTTTGTGAGTGTGGATGTTTGTTAATCTTTCACGCTCTAACCGCTGAACGGATCTGACTGAAACTTTGTACAGGGATATGTCTGGAATAACACATAGGTCACTTTTATTCCGGGAATTAATTCACACGATAAGCGAGAACAGGAACAAATTTTACGCAGGCGAAGCTGCGGGCATCAGCTAGTATTATTATAAATGCGCAAGTTTGTAAGCCCTAACGGTTGAACGAATCTGTTAGAGTTCAGTCTGGAATAACATAAATGTTACCTATGTAATAAATTAAATGGATTTTACGGTCGGCAGCGCGAGTGTGGCGCCTCTGGTGTTGCAAACGTCCATAGGCAGCGGAGACCACCAGTCCTTCCGTATGATTGTCTGCCACCTTAGGGGGATAAAAATGCGGAAGTTTGTAAATATTAATGTATGTTACTATTTAATGTTCTAACGGCTGAATCGATCTGGTTAAAATTTGGTACAGGGATAGATTAAGTATAAGTAGTCTGAAATTGATTTAGCAGATATTTTGTTTGGTACTTGGTACACATGGGGTAGGACGACCCTCGCTAGATGGACCATGGAACTGAAGGTCGCAGGCCTAAATCTGGGCTGATTGATATTTTATCCGACCACAGATTCGAATACCAAACCTCTTCAACAGGCACTTCACTATACTCCCCCCCCCCCCCTCCTAGATGAGGCGGCAGTGGTAGCCGTAGGTCTGTTGAGAGTCCTGGGATATTCTTCCGAGGGCTTACCCGGGGCTCCCAACCGTAGGCCGTTAGGCAGGATTAGTGAGGTTTTTTAGTCGGTAGAAGTAGCATCCATGAGGATTTCCCTCACGTAAAACCAAAAAAAGGGCACTTCACTAGTATAGGTTCGTTACTATGTCAATAGGTTAACAATTAATTTCTAATCTTATCTTTAAATATGTAATTTAATATGATTACGTGAGCACTCGTGTATCCCATGGCATGTTGACATGGAGAGTTATACATTTATCTAAGTACCTATAGATAAGCTATCAGCCAAATTATATAAAATTGATATCACAAACATATCTATTTGTTTAAATATGAAATGGAATGTTTTAATGGATAATTAAGTACCTACATATATTATCTCTTATTGACAAGTAATTTATATGGTACGATGTGGTTTCACTTCGTCCGATTCCTATGAAATAAAGGGGTTTGGAAAAATAAGCGGTTTGACTCGAATACACAGTGCAAGCCGCTTAAATTTATGACTTAGCGCCTGCTAGTTGCTTTTTAAATTTATTGCTAACTAGCGGACGTCACGCGGTTTCACCCGCGTAGTTCCCGTTACTGTGGGAATACGGGAATAAAATATAGCCTAGGTTCACCGCAAAGAGCGTAGCTTCCAAACAGTGAAAGAATTATTATAATCGGTCCAGTAGTTTCGGAGCCTATTCGATGCAAAGAAACAAACAATGAAATCTTTCCTCTTTATAATATTAGTATAGATGTACATACATAAATACATATAGTCACGCCTTTATCCCCGAAGAGGTAGACAGAGGCATAGTAAACGCGAACAATTCTTCTTATAGTTTTATGACTTTTATGAACTCGAAATGAAACCCGGTTGGTCATCATTTATGGCCCACGGATGAATTTTTAAAGCCGCCCATGAGGCCTTTAACTTGGCTCAAAGTTTGTCATTTTACTGACAACCAGGTTTCATTTCGAGTTTTACTTCTCTACGCAATGGATCATTTTGCAAAAATGTTCCCTTAGTCGTATCTTACGACACCCTCGGTATGTTGTTTTTTTTTATACCACTAAGGTGGCAGACAAGCATGCGGCCCACCAGAAGGACCGGTCGTCACCGCAGCCTGTGAAGTTGCAACACGAGAGGCGCCACACTCGCGCTGCCGACCCTGTAAAAACCTTCTATAATATAAGAGGGTGTTCCGTAGCCGTTTTGAGCGAAGTACCTAAATGTATCTACGAATTTGAATTGTGAATTTTGTTATTGGTGCATTAAATTAGTACCTAGTTACCTAGGTACTAATTTAATGAAGACAGAAGAAAGCTTATAATGAAATGATAAGCTTTGTCTTTATTTACATGAAGACAAAGTTTATCATTTCTCTATGCAAGGGTGTGATTGTGTATTCATTCAAATTAAACAGCTGTAGTTTTGCGGTCCATGATTGATGAGAGATTTGATACTGCTTACCACTCTTTGAACATGCCTAGACGCTAGCCTTGATGTAGATAATTCTTTCTTTCGTAGACATGGCTCTCAAAATAATAAATAAATATTCGCGGACATTTCACACAACGCTATCTGATCCCAAAGTGAGCTAGGAATAACCTGCTTGTGTTATGGGTATCAGACCACGGATATTAATACTTATATACTTTTTAAATACATACAATACATATTTTACATAGAAACACCTAGACTCTTGAGACAAACATTTATGGGTGACTCAAATATTTCTCTCCGGTGGGAATCGAATTCACGACCTTCAGCGCCGCAGGCGGTATCACTACCGACTGCGCCACAGAGGCAGTCAAGTCAAAATGTTACAACTAGTAAGTAGACTTATACTCAACAAAATGCGGCGACTCCTTGTCTTCTCATTCCATGCCTGCAGCGTGGACACAGCTCCTATAATATAGTGGGCAAGTAGACTTGCTTTAAGGCCTCGAACTGCTGCGGCCCATTACGCTACTGCGTACAAGAGAGGGCGGCGGCACTGCGTTTGCACACAAGCAAACCGCGCTCCCTGCGTTTGTGATCGTTTTGAAGAGGCTTTAAGCAAGTGGGAGGAACCTTGGGTCGTCTCATCAAGCTACAATATACAGGACACTCACTCTTAAGGAAGTGCGGCGAGCCTCTAGTCCTCTCGTTCCGTGCCTGCAGCGCGTGGTACACGGCGGTGAAGGCGGCGGGGTGGCACTGCGCCGCCGCCAGCAGCTTGCGCGGAGGTAGGGAGCCCCACGGAGCCCCCGCGCTACGGGCCGCTCCTAAGGCGGCGATGGGCTCGTGCCAGCCCAGCAGTACTTCCACTACCTCCTGGAGACAAGAGGATTATTCAAGCTCCCGAGCAGTTTTGTGCAGCATTGCCTAAACCAGGCGCGTGAAGAGCGTGAAGAGGCACATCACAGGGTCGCCAACTTGAGGACCAATGTCAGAAATCTTACGGACTGTGAGAGTGGCCCCAATTGCTCGATGCACCATGACTTCCCATCAGGCGGACGACGTCAATTTGGCAAGAATAATATAAAAAAAAAAATACTAATGTTATAAAGAGGAAAAATTTAATTGTTTGTTTGCATCGAAAAGGCTCCAAAACTAATGGACCAATTTAAAAAAATTCTTTCACTGTTTGGAAGTTACACTATCGCCAGGTAATATAAGCAATTTTTTTCACGTATTCCACGAGAACGGAAGCTACGAGAGTGAAACCACATGACGTCGAGCGAGGGTCGGGATGAGCGGAGTAAAAAAAATGGACACAAATATACGATACATTAATAACAAAAATGTTGTTTTTATATTTATTCCAATAAAAAAACACAATGTGATCAAATTCAAAATGAGAAAAAATGACACTAGTAAAATTACTAACCTCATATCCTTTCAACCTCCACAGCATATCCAGCGCCAATTGTGCAGCCGCTGGATCCAAGTGGCCCAAGGACAGTAACGCACAAGCCAGCGGCCTCGCATCCCCTAGGGCTCCCCGCCGTAGCAACGCTCTGAGGCGACCGGTCGCTCCCCTCGTGACTAGTGCCCGTACCGTGGCTTCGGCTGCCGCTTGTTGGACCACCATGGAGTGTCGACATAAGGAGGCTATGTATGCCGTCACTACCTGAGGGGAAGGTTCAGTCATATAGTGGCGACCGTGACAGGACAAGGTGAAATAAAGTCGTGATATGAAAGTTTTGGCTTTGAACAAAATAATAAATACAGCAAGAAATATTATTTGTTGGTTGGTTCGCCAGGTGTGGTCGATTTGCCTGATCGGAAGAACTTTCCTTTACGTCACAGGGATATAAACTTATTTCTCCAAACTATCACAAACTCACAAGTGGTAGTAGGTAGTACAAGCTACAAGAATGGCAAACGGTTGCTTTCTGTTGTGGCGACCGCGACAGGGCCAAGTAAATATTTTGAATTGCGACATGAAAGTTTTCAATCTGAGGAATGATAATCATCAGTCAACATTATCACTTAAGGGTTACAACGCGACTGTAGCACCTCTGGTGTTGTAAACGTCCATAGTCTACGGTGACTGCTTTCTATTTGGTGGGTCGTATACTTCTTTAATCACATCGTTAATACAAAAAAAAATCAACTGTTAGACTGCGACATCTGGCTTAACCTTTGTATTGGTAAAATATTACAATCATATAACTCGCTGAAAATTTAGGTTATTGAAAAGTGATTTCGTCACCCTCAACCGAGAAATAATCTCGATTGGGTTACGCATCAAATAATTTCTGACCCATTGTACATCTACGTGGTTCATCCAGGTGTTCTACCGTTTCTTTCTGTTAAGTTGCTCCACCTGAGTGTGCCATGGTTAATTTCGAATTTGTAGCACTGGGTACCGATGAGTGCCGACAGGGCTAGGGCGTCCCCCCAAGGCGACGCGTACCGGTGTGCCCCCGTCGGTACGACTGCATGCGCACGCGGCGAAGGGGGCCGCCACCCTTCACGCAGCGCCAACTCTGGCGGGATGCGAGGAGCCGAGTGCCGGATAGGCACGTGGAATGTGCGTGGTGGTATTGAAGGTAAGATGAATGAATTGATGGATGTAATGAAAGAGCGATGCCTGGATGTATTGTGTGTCACAGAGACTAAGCGGAAGGGGAGCGGCATCGACGATCTTCCTGGCGGAATAATTGCTTTGTGGTCCGGAGTGGACCAAGAGGATCATGCCAGTAAGGGAGTGGGTGTCTTGCTCTCCTCCCGTTTGGCCTCTGGAGTGAAAGATTATGGATTGGTAGGCCCAAGACTCCTGTGGGTACGTATAAAACTGGGGATCACGAGAGTTTTTTTGGTCGCAGCCTATGCTCCCGTCAGCTCGGCTAATCCCCAAGTGCTCGCGGAGTTCTGGGAATCCGTTAGGGACGTCCTCGATTTGGCTGACGGGAATGAAAAGTTGATCATGTGTGGTGATTTGAATGGATGGGTGGGGACCAAGCGAGATGGCTTCGATGCTGTCCTAGGTCCGTATGGAGATAAGAGAGCGAATGATGCTGGTAAGTCAATCTTAGACGTATGCTTGGAACGAGACCTCCTTGTGGCGAACAGTTTATTGCGTCACAAAGATATCCACACGTATACATGGAGACGGAAGGAAGAAAAAAGTGTGATTGATCTGATTTTGATAGACAATCGTCTTCGACAGGCTATAAGGGATACAAGAGCCTACAGAGGCCCCACTCTTGAAACTGATCACTACCTGGTGGTAAGCCGGTTTGTTGGTCTTTTCAAGAAGTGGAGGCACTGGCGAGTGCGTGTCCCTTTCGGAGACTATGAAAGGATAAAGAGTGAAAAACTGGAAGATGAAAGCGTAAGGAGTATGTATGTTGGCTTAGTCAGTGAAAGGCTTGCAAATGCGAGCCTTTCCGACTTAGATGTGGATGAATGCTGGAATATTATGAAAGAAAGTATAGTGGATAGTGCAAAAGAAGCATGTGGGAGTGCAAAAAGAGACATGAACATTCGAAAGGTGATGCCTGGTGGGATGCAGAAGTTCAATCCTGCGTAGCAAGAAAGAAGAAAGCGTGGCTGGATTATGTCTCATCTTTGCAACTGAATGACAGTATGAAAGACACGAAGAAAGAAATTTACCGCCTCTGCAAGAATGATGCCAAAGCTTTAGTGAAAGAGAAGCGTGAAAGATTAAATATGTTTGCGGAAGAGAAGCTGACGAGGAACTTCGAGGCGAATACCAAACTCTTTTGGAGCGAGGTCAAGAAGTCTCGGAGCTGTTCGTCAGTTTCCAGAATGGATAAGATAAAGAGTAAAGCTGGGGACATTCTTGCGGACCCCTTAGAGGTGTTAGAGCGGTGGAATGAGTACTTTGGAGAAATGTATGAATATCTCCCGGATGCGGGCACTGCGAGGGAGGCGATGACTGATCTTGCGGTGCAAGCATCAAGCGGAGATATTACTTTGTAAGAGATTGAATGGTCGATACGAAGCTTGAAAAATGGAAAGTCTGCGGGAATTGATAGGATATCTGCTGAAATGATCAAATTAGGTGGTCCTTGCGTCCGGGACGCCTTCTGGTCATTGAGCAATCTATGCTGGAAGACTGGAAGGGTCCCAATGGACTGGAGGCGTGCTATCGTCGTGCCCTTGTATAAAGGCAAGGGCTCACGTATGGAGTGCGCCAACTATAGGGCCATCAGTTTGATCAGTATAGCAGCTAAAGTGTATGGCAAAATTATTGAAAGGAGAATGAGGGTGGAATCTGACGGATTACTGTGGGAGGCGCAGGGTGGTTTCCGAAATGGAAGGGGATGTATGGACCAAGTTTTCTCGCTCCGCAACATTGTAAAGAAGCAGCTGGCTGTAGGCCGGAAGGTTTTCTGCGGTTTTGTGGACATGGAGAAAGCATTTGACAGAGTTGTACGGAAGGATCTCTGGGATATATTGCCAGGATACGGGATTGATGGTACGCTGCTTCGTGCTGTGCAGTCTACATATGTGGGATGTACGGCATGTGTGCGGGTGGGCGGCAGCCTGTCTCCCTGGTTTGACGTCAACATTGGCGTCAGACAGGGTTGCGTGCTGTCGGCTCTGCTGTTTGTCCTGTACCTGGACGATTGTCTTAAGAGAGTAAGATCGATGAATGTTGGATTGCGATTTTGCTCATAGCCGAATCGCCATCAGAACTACAGTCACTAGTCACAACGATGAAAGATGATTGTCTAATGAGAGGCTTACATTTGAACGCGACTAAAACGAAAGTGATAGTATTCGAAAGAGAAGAGGACAGAACGAATGCCAGGATAACTGTAAATGATGTAGTGCTGGAACAGGTGGATGAGTTTGTATATCTTGGATGTGCATTTAGCAGGGATGGACGGTACACCGCTGATGTAGAAAAGAGGGTAACTGCGGGAAATAGTGTGAATGGAGCGTTAGGCAAACTTTTAGGTACCAAGGCCTTAAGTCAAAAGGCCCAGCTCGCAGTACACAATGCGGTGCTGATACCTACGCTAACGTATGGAAGCGAGAGTTGGGTATGGCAGGAAACGCATGAAAGTAGAATAAACGCGGTCGAGATGCGCGCGCTACGCAAAATCTGCGGAGTAACGCTCGCAGATCGCGTTCGGAATGAAGATGTAAGAAAGCGAGTTGGTCTGAAAGAGAGTGTCGGTGTTAAAGTAAGGAAGGGCATGCTACGATGGTTCGGGCATGTGGAACGAATGGGAGATGAAAGAATGACAAAACAGATATACAACGCGAAAGTGGATGGACGTAGGAGTCGGGGAAGGCCACGACACACCTACCACGACCAAATTAATCATGTGTTAGTGGAGGGTGGTGTCAAGAGCCGTAGGAACCGACGTGCATGCATGAAAAGAAAAATGAAAGTTGAAGAGGCGAGTGAGGTGTGTATGGACCGTGCCGTGTGGCGCTCGGTTCTTTCTGCCCACCCCGCAAGGGATTTGGCGTGAAGATAGTATAGTATAGTAGCACTGGGCCACAAGGGTGATAAAAAAAAGTGTATGCGTGTAACCTTTACGCGCGATTGAAGTAAAACTTCTTTGCCATTCACGGCAGCAAATGTTATATTAATTAATATCATTCATTCGAATTTTGAATAGCAAATAGCGTTACATACTTATGTCCGAAAAAAAATCTGAGTTACTGCCTAGTAGCGCCTAAAGAAGTTTTACTTCAATAAAACAATATGTAAAATTGCTTTAGTAAAGGCATGAATTATTGTAACTATTTTTGTTGGTTATTAAAATTTTATGAATTAATCATACGCCATTGGCATCCAAGCATTTTGCACAAGTACCTATGAAGAACTCAAAAGGTTGAGTAGCCTGCGACTTTTTCCAGATTGTCGGTCCATCTGGCGGGGGGTCGTCCTTCCCCACGTTTACATGTCGCGGTCTTCACTCCTGAACTCGCTTACTAAAACATCAGTTCTTCTACAGATGTGGCCAGCCCACTGCCATTTTAAAACGCATACTCTGCGAGCCGTGTCGACCACTGTAAAGGTGCGGTTTCACTTAGGCGGAGCGGAGACGGGCTGTGCCGCGATTCACCAATCACATGGTTTATATCCACATCTCTTCCCAATTCCACACCGTTATTGGTGAAGCGCGGCACAGCTCCTCTCCGCTCCGCCTACGTGGAATCGAACCTTTATTCTTTGACGGATAACATCGTTCCGGATTTTATCCCTCAGACTAGCTGACCCTCACAAATTCGTTTGTGTTACATTTATCATTGCTGCTCAGCTCCTATTCATTGTAGCGTGATGATTTATGCCTATTGATAGCCTATGGCACTCCACAATAACGTAGCTGTCTATCGGTGAAATAATTTTGGAAATTAGTTCAGTAGATCCGGAGATTACTCCTTACAACGTCACAAACTCAGAACCTTACAACGTCACCTCTTTATAATATGAGTATAGATGAGCTACAAGGTGTTGTCCAAACTCACCTGCACCAGGTACTTGTCGTCTGCGTGGTGCTGCAGCACGTGCGTGCACATGTCAGGCTGGGAGACCAGCACGTGGTAGCGCGGGGGGGGCGCGGGGGGCGCGGGGGGCTCCGGCGCGCCGCCCGCCGTGTTGCGCGCCACCTCTAACTCCGCCCACTTTCTGGGACACAAAGACATTGGGGTAAACAACGACTTTTGAACGACTTCATAATATACACTCATTTGCAAAAAAAACAGGCGGTTTTGATTTTCATTCATCTTTAAAAAAATACAATACCAAAAAGGTTTCAATCGTTTGTACACGTTACTGGCCGGTTTTAAAAATGCCGTGGTATTTAAAAAAGTACGTTCTAAATTCAAATTTTCATTTGATGCTCATTTTTACAGAAAACCCCTTTTTATCCTACATTTTAGGCGCGAAGTTCCAGAAGTTAACATCGACTTTCACAACTTTTATTCAATTTTTATCGATTAATTTCATATCCTTGACTGTCAAAGCTTTATTTATTGCTGTTTGGCTGTATCAAAAAGAAAAAGCTACCAAAATTATCGCGCTGCTTGAAGAGGGTTGCAGCCAATGTTTCGTGGCTAGGAGGCTAAATGTTAGTCGCTCGACGGTCCAAAGGACCTGGCAGCGTTATCAGGAGACTGGTTCCGTCGAGAGAAGGCCTGGTTCTGGAAGAAAACCATGTACCCAACCACGGGATGATCGTTTTCTTGTGAGTCGCGCATTGAGAAATCGCAAATCTTCGTATATGGATCTTAAGAACAACCTCCAAGAAGTAAGAAATGTGCATATTAGTCTATGGACGGTCAGGAGGAGGCTTCTCGCTGCCAATATACGCAGTCACCGCCCGGCCCTCGGCCCCAAATTACTCCGTGAGCACAGAGTTCACAGGCTTAGGTTCGCTAGAAATTGTGAATCATGGACTCAAGAAGATTGGAATAGGGTTTTGTTCTCTGATGAAGCCAGGATATCTCTGTTCGGTGAAGATCGACTTCGGCGAGTGCTAAAAAGACAAGGAGAGCGCTTTGCAGATGCATGTTTCAAAGAAATCACACCTTATGGTGGGGGCTCTGTTATGTTTTGGGCAGGAATAAATTCAATGGAACGTACAGAGTTAGTCTTCATTGAAAACGGCTCACTGACTGGGCATCGATACATAACGGAAGTTCTAGTTCCTCATACACAACCCGCATTGGCCGCTCTAGGTCAAGACTCGATTTTTATGGACGACAATGCTCGCGCCCACCGATCCCGCGATGTTAATTCGTATGTGCAAGAGGTCGGCATTCGTCGTTTGAATTGGCCAGCTCGAAGTCCCGACCTCAATCCCATAGAACATATCTGGGACGTTCTAAAACGGCGTGTGAGATCAGTACACCCGGCTCCGCAGACCATCAGAGAGCTGAAGAATGTGATTACTGCGGAGTGGGAACGTATTCCGCAAGCAAGTATCCGGGATATACTCGCTAGCATGCCCAGACGAATTCAAGCTGTGATTTTAGATAGAGGGAGTCACACTCGATACTAAACATTTATCTGCTTTTACTTTATTAAAGAAAAACAAACAAAAAAACTTTTTTATTTTTACTTCATGAGCATATGCACTACTAGCGAACATACACTACTAGCGAGGTTTAGCATTATTTCCCATAAATTGTAACAAAATTTTATGAAATACTGATGAAAACGATTATTTTCTTATTAATTTACCAAATTGTGAGGATAAAACTACCTATAATTATCAAACAAAGCAATATTAACATTTGAAATGGTTCATTGCTTAGGTGCCCGTTTTTTTTTGCAAATGAGTGTAGTTTAGATTTAAAAAGATGAGTATCAGGTGTAAAATAGTAGATTGTTAACTGAGGGTTGGAAGAATCAATTCCCGAGGTATTTATATTTAGACTATTAGCAAAGATAATATAATAGTATTACATACAGATCGGCAACTCCCTGTCGCGCTACAGCTGTCAATAGAGTTGACCGTCGTTGATAGCATAGAATACTAGCGGACGTCACGCGGTTTCACCCGCGAAGTTCCAGTTCCCGTGGGAATACAGGAATAAAATATAGCCCATGTTCACCGCAAAGAGAGCTTACCAACAGTGAAAGAATTTTTCAAATCGGTCCAGTAGTTCCGGAGCCTATTCGTTACAAACAAACAAAAAAAGAAATCTTTCCTCTTTATAATATTAGTATAAATAGGTGATGCTACATTACCTGTAGACGGCGTTGAGCTCATCGAACACCTTCCCCAGCTGTGCGAGGTAGGTCCCCGCGTGAGACACGAGCTGGTTCAACACTCGGTACACGGGCTCTCGGCCGCGGGTTCTTCGCAGCAGGACCGCCACTATCTTGGAGATCTCGTCTTTTGGAACCTGAACATTCACAAAGCAAACCTTCAAAAACTTAAGGTCAAAGCCCACTTAAACGCCTCCGCTTCAACACCGCTCCCACCCAACACTGCCCTAAAAGAAGACTACTGCTCGCAGTCTACGCGGCGACAGCTAGCACGCACCCAGCAGTCCACGCGGCGACAGCTAGCAGACGGCCAGCTGTCCACCCGCCGACCGCTCTCGCTTTTCGCAATAGACACAGTTCGCGATCGGTTTACATTAAAGCAACTCGTAGTAGCGAGCCGGTGAGGCGACTGGTCGCAGTGAGCGCGCGGGCACCGCGCCGACCGCTCGTCTACAACGCACGGCCAGCGAGGCGTCCACTCCCGAGCAGGCTGACGGCGGTAAGCTCGCTGAAAGCGAGCTGTCTGCTAATTGATGATGGCAATGTAAAATATATCTAAAGAGCAATATTTAAAGCCTATATTTGAATTATATTGTTTTTGCCGGGTGGCAGCGGAGTCGTTAAAGTGGGCTTTGACCTTTAAACTCTCCCAAATTACTACCCATTCGCTTTAAGTTTGCCACTTGCCACCCATACTACGCCTCTACTCCAGCGGCAAACTTAGTGCGAACGGGATATACGCCACAATACAGGATCGTGCGCCTTCCGCATCCAGTCCACCCCTGCAACCTTTTTTACATCGTCACTCCATCTAGCGGGTGGACGTCCTACCCCACGTGTACCAAATCGCGGTCTCCACTCCAGAACTCGTTTGCTTCACCGACCCTCAGTTCTCCTTAGCCCACTGCCACTTCAAACTGCATACTCTGCGAGCTATGTCGACCACTCTGATTCTATGACGAATAACATCGTTCCGAATTTTATCCCTCAGAGACACCCAAAGTGTAACTCGTTCCATTGCTCGCTGTGCAACTTTAAATCTATTACTGTACTTCTATACTAATATTATTAAGAGGAAAGATTTAATTACGTGTTCACAACGAATAGGCTCCAAAACTACTGAACCGATTTGAAAATTCTTTCACTGTTGGGAAGTTAAACTCTTCTCGGTGAACATATGCTACATTTTATTCCCGTATTCCCATGGGAACGGGAGCTGTACGCGTGAAACCGCGTGACGTCCGAAAGTTTGTAATATGTAGGTAGTACAAAACTTACCGAATGTGCAAGCCCTGAGGGCAGCAAGTTGACCCGCCACAGACAGCCGAGGCGCGCGTCTATGATGTAGTCTGGTTGGAACACCACCCACGTGTCTGAGTCTGGACCACGCGATAAGGATCTCATTTCTTTTGGTATGTCGAATGTTCCAAATTATATTATAATGAAGCGGTTCTACAGTATCATTGTTGTTGCAGTTGCAGGCCTTTTAGAAGGGTCAGTAGGAAGATCAAATGGCAGTCGATTTCAACATTTTCTATTTCATTTCATTTGTCAAATTGAAAATAAATGCTCTAATGCTATGAGAGAGAGAGAGAGATAGAGAGAGAGAGAGAGAGAGAGAGAGAGAGAGAGAGAGAGAGAGAGAGGTAAAATATAGGTTACTTAATATAAGAAACATCTTGAAAAAGTGTGTGTTTGTTTATTAATTTATATTCTCGTGTTAATTTCCAAATGTAAAAAGAAAGCTTGTGTTCATGGTCTATCTTCTAAATAAATATAGATTAAACTCGGATCGGAGAACGGCATAAAAACGTTCACACCTGTGCATACATACATACATATCTTCATGCCTGTCTCCCATCGGGGTAGGCAGAGACTATGGCTTTCCACTTGCTACGATCCTGGCATACCACTTTCGCTTCTACTTTCATAAGTGCTTTCATACATGCTCGCCGGTTATGGGTACTCTTGATCTGGCCTTTTTTAACAGATCTCTAATTTGATCGTTATGCGTATGCCGAGGTTCGAGGGGTGACCTGGTAGGGGTCGCTACCAGTTCACCCCTGCAAAATCTGCCATTATAATCAATATCTTCATCGCAAGGATCCTCCAAACCGTTTAGGAGTTACAATGGCGCGACCCACTAGTGCGGGAATACGCCCCACAAACTCCACAGAAATGCAAAGCTTTAGGAACTATATAAAAGGATACACATAGAACAGAAGCTGTCCCCGACGAGCGCCGGCTTCATGGACTCTCCCGTCACCACGGGCGCGTGGACTGCCGTGTTGTTCTCGCACTTGCACTCCTCCATTATGTCGAACAGCTGGGACGTTTGACTCGACTGGAATCATACAAACATCTTTTTTAAATCTTTTTTTTTTATTCAGCACGCCAAATTGACGTCGCCACCAGCTTGATGGAAAGCCGTGGCGCATCTAGCGATTGGGGGCCACTTCTTACAGTGGTCCTCAAGTTGGCGGCCCTGTGATGTGCCTCTTCACGCTCCTCTTGAAGAACCCGGGATTGTAAGATGAGGGAAAAACGTGTGCGGGCAGGTCGTTCCAAGTTTTTACAGTTCGACAGAGGAACGATCTTTTGAAACTCTCAGTTCTGGCGACAATTCTCTCCACTGAGTATGAGTGGCATCTCTGCCCGGCACGCGTTGTTCGGGATCGGAAAGGAGAGGGTGGGATCAGGTTGAATAGCTCTTCAGAACATTCGCCGTGATACATTCGGTAGAAAGCAGCCAATCTTTATCTAAGGAGCTTTGCCATAACATGACTATGCCGCTCCATCATAGCTATTCATTATAATATTTACAAATGTCTTAAATATTCGTCATACAATAGATAAAGTGTCCTGGCTGCATCCGACACTGGATTCGCCAGGGCACTGTTACATCTCCCTACATCCATCGGTCTCCCTACTGTTAGTCGCGTTCTTGGTTGTTGGTTCCGTGCGATTTCCATCAGAACATGTACGTCTTCTACCACGCCGCAAAGTTCACGAATTGGGCGAAGGTGATATACCCATAAGGTAGGTGAACTTTCTGGACGGAATGTGTCCGGAACGTAATCTCATAGTCGTTATCAATCTGTGTCTACTAAAAGAACAGCTATTAATCCAAGGAATTGTAAACGGTTCGGGTTGAATGGTTTTGTACCAGATACCTTTCTCTACAGACCTTTTATCAAATACTTACCGGCAATTCCTAGCACAGTATTCCTTATTTCCTTTAAACATTTTTTTTAACGTGAGGCAAATCCTACATGGGTGCTATGCAGGGCTCCTACCGACTAAAACCCACACGTTTCCTACCTAATGCCTACGGTAGGCAGCCCCGGGTAAGCCTTCGGAAAGATGACCCCAAGACTCCCAACAGACCTTGGCTAGCTAAATTAGGGGGTGTGGATACAGGAATCCCTCGTTGTACAACCATAACAATAACTAGGTATATTAATACACTTTGAAGGCCCTATCACACAATAAAATCAGTTTATTGCAGTCCACTGCGGGACGTAGGCCTTTTACGATTCCAACTTTAGTTCTGCGAAAGTTTTTCTCCTTACGATAAATTTTGTGCTCTTCCGTTGCCACACGACACATAGATAAAAATATTTCTATTAAAAGTAATAAATGAAGTAACAATCAATGTAACTCACCTGATGATGCACAATGACTAAGTCATCGACAACGTTGACAGCGAACCGGCCCGCGAGCCCCGTCTTCAGCACGTGCGTCACGTGGAGCCCGGTGGGGCCCGTGATGGGCATCAACCATACCTGCGGCAGGACACGGGCAATACACACATGTATGGTAAATGTGAACTAATGGTGCAAAACTATTGGTGTCAAGCGACAGAGACTGGTCTTCACGAGGATATCCTTGTGTGAAGATTAGTGTTGTATTTGCTAAGGGGCGCGTCCGCAAAATGCACAAAAACATTTACGATTTTGGAAATATTCAAGAACTTACTTCATGAAATGACACTAAAATGGAACCTTAAGTTCTTAATAGATGAGACTACATTAACACCGTGCGCTTTTTACAAAATAATTATTTACTTGCGAAAAAACCTCTGAAAATCATCGAAATTTACCTTTGTCAATTTCATTATTTCTGCTATTTCGATGATTTTTAATAACTTTGAGAGGTGTTTTTTCTAACGTATTTAATTATTTTGTAAAATGCGCACGGTGTTATTGTAGTTTCATCTATTAAAAATTTAAGGGTCCAATGTACCTATACCTACTGAATTTCAATAAAGTTTCAATAAGGTTTTTCAATAAATAAAGTAGGGGAATAATGCGGTTTTACTGGTGTAAAAAGCGGCTTATATTCCTCCTAAATATCTTAGCATTACTGCAAACTCAACATTATGTAGATAGCTCCCTATGACTTCTGGCTGACCTATGACTGTTGCAGCTCTCCTGATTGACCTCTGGACTGGCTTTGGACGAAATGGGCAGCTGAAAGGCGGTCGGATCGTCCGCTAGGCGGTGTTGGCGTCCCCGCGAGAAAATAATAAAATTGACCTATGAATGATTTGCCGTACAAGTTCACGGACTGGTCAAACCGTTAAGGGAGTTGTAAAAAAAAACCATGCATGAAGGGAAGGAATGGGTGCCATCACCAGTCAAGATGAAATACGGAAGTCAGTAAGAACTCCATGACTATGTATTATGTAAGTACTAGCTGATGCCCGCAGCTTCGCCGTAAAATTTGTTCCCGTTGCCGCTTCCCGCGGGAACTTATTCCCAGGATAAAAAATAGCCTACGTGTTATTACAGACTATAATGTATCCCTGTACCAAATTTCAGCCAAATCCGCTCAGTCGTTCGAGCGTGAAAGAGTAACGAACATTCACACTCACAAACTTTCGCATTTATAATATTAGTAAGATTTATAAGAGAATAGAATAGAAAACATCCATTATTGAGGATGCATCTATAAACCGAACCAAACCTACTTCAATATCCTATCCTACTCCTACTAATATTATAAATGTGAAAGTTTGTAAAGATGTTTGGATGTTTGAATGTTTGTTACTCAATCGCGCTCTAACCGCTGAATGGATTGGGCTGAAATTTGGTGCACTGATAGCTTTTATAGTTTTGAATAACACATAGGCTACTTTCCATCCCGGCAATATGTTCCCATGGGTAGAGAGAACGGGAACCAAATTTGATGCAGAAGAAGCCACGAGCATCATCTAGTAATTAATATCACAAAAGGAAGGTACAAGTTCAATACCTCTGTAGGGCCGGGTGCAGCAACTGTAGCGGTGTGTCCGTGCCTGAAGATAACGCACCAGGTGGTGTCACAGAGGCGGAGTATGAACACATCGCGTTCTAGCACCGGCTTGTTAGAGTCCACTGAAATTATGTAGGAAAAACTTTATTGTAAACTAGCTAGCTGACCCGCGCAACTTCGTTTGAGTCACATAAATTGGACATAATAGAGAGTATATCACCCGTTCCCGTCGCATTTTTGAATTCATTTGTTACAAAAAATGTGATGGAGAACCGCTCCACCGATTTTGTGCAAACTTCACATAAACCATCTACTAAATAGTCCAAACAAAACCTAAACATTTGGTTTGGATAGGTGAGCCCGTTCTTGAGTTTTAAATTACAACAAAAAGTGGCATTCAGTTTTTAGGGTTTCGTAGCCAAATGGCAAAAACGGAACCCTTATAGATTCGTCATGTCTGTCTGTCTGTCAGTCTGTCTGTCTGTCCGTCCGTGTGTCACAGCCACTTTTCTCCGAAACTATAAGGCCTATGCTATTGAAACTTGGTAACTAGATGTATTCTGTGAACCGCATTAAGATTCTTATATAAAAAAAAATTGCGTGTACTTAGTGTACACACGTAAGAAGTGAAACTTCTTCATAAACTTAATTTTCACCTCACCTTAAATTAAGTCAAAAAGTACAAAAGTCCAAAAGTCCAAAAGTCCAAAAGTCCAAAAGTCCAAAAGTCCAAAAGTCCAAAAGTCCAAAAGTCCAAAAGTCCAAAAGTCCAAAAGTTCAAAAGTCCAAAAGTCCAAAAGTCCAAAAGTCCAAAAGTCCAAAAGTCCAAAAGTCCAAAAGTCCAAAAGTCCAAAGTCCAAAGTCCAAAAGTCCAAAAGGCCAAAAGTCCAAAATTCCCAAAGTCCCAAAGTCCCAAGGTCTCAAGGTCCCAAAGTCCCAAAGTCCCAAAGTCCCAAAGTCCCAAAGTCCCAAAGTCCCAAAGTCCCAAAGTCCCAAAGTCCCAAAGTCCCAAAGTCCCAAAGTCCCAAAGTCCCAAAGTCGCAAAGTCGCAAAGTCGCAAAGTCGCAAAGTCGCAAAGTCGCAAAGTCGCAAAGTCGCAAATTCGCAAAGTCGCAAAGTCGCAAAGTCGCAAAGGCGCAAAGTCCCAAAGTCCCAAAGTCCCAAAGTCCCAAAGTCCCAAAGTCCCAAAGTCCCAAAGTCCCAAAGTCGCAAAGTCGCAAAGTCGCAAAGTCGCAAATTCGCAAAGTCGCAAAGGCGCAAAGTCCCAAAGTCCCAAAGTCCCAAAGTCCCAAAGTCCCAAAGTCCCAAAGTCCCAAAGTCGCAAAGTCGCAAAGTCGCAAAGTCGCAAAGTCGCAAAGTCGCAAAGTCGCAAATTCGCAAAGTCGCAAAGTCGCAAAGTCGCAAAGGCGCAAAGTCCCAAAGTCCCAAAGTCCCAAAGTCCCAAAGTCCCAAAGTCCCAAAGTCCCAAAGTCCCAAAGTCCCAAAGTCCCAAAGTCGCAAAGTCGCAAAGTCGCAAAGTCGCAAATTCGCAAAGTCGCAAAGGCGCAAAGTCCCAAAGTCCCAAAGTCCCAAAGTCCCAAAGTCCCAAAGTCCCAAAGTCCCAAAGTCCCAAAGTCCCAAAGTCCCAAAGTCCCAAAGTCCCAAAGTCCCAAAGTCCCAAAGTCCCAAAGTCCCAAAGTCCCAAAGTCCCAAAGTCCCAAAGTCCCAAAGTTCCAAAGTCCCAAAGTCCCAAAGTCCCAAAGTCCCAAAGTCCCAAAGTCCCAAAGTCCCAAAGTCCCAAAGTCCCAAAGTCCCAAAGTCCCAAAGTCCCAAAGTCCCAAAGTCCCAAAGTCCCAAAGTCCCAAAGTCCCAAAGTCCCAAAGTCCCAAAGTCCCAAAGTCCCAAAGTCCCAAAGTCCCAAAGTCCCAAAGTCCCAAAGTCCCAAAGTCCCAAAGTCCCAAAGCCCCAAAGCCCCAAAGTCCCAAAGTCCCAAAGTCTAAAAGTCCAAAAGTCCAAAAACCCTTAAATGACATGCTATCCCTGGATAAAGTACTCTTAATTCGAATCCACCGTGGTGGGGAACAGAACAAAGATGGCGCGTAACCAAAAATCGTGACGTGACGTGACGCAATTTTTTTTCCAACGCCGATAAAGAAGTTTCACTTCAAAAATTGCGTGTACATAGTGTACACACGTAAGAAGTGAAACTTCTTCATAAACTTAATTTTCACCTCACCTTAAATTAAGTCAAAAAGTACAAAAGTACAAAAGTCCAAAAGTCCAAAAGTCCCAAAGTCCCAAAGCCCCAAAGTCCCAAAGTCCCAAAGCCCCAAAGTCCCAAAGTCCCAAAGTCCCAAAGTCCCAAAGTCCCAAAGTCCCAAAGTCCCAAAGTCCCAAAGTCCCAAAGTCTAAAAGTCTAAAAGTCCAAAAGTCCAAAAGTCCAAAAGTACCAAAGACCCAAAGTACCAAAGTCCCATCCAAAAGTCCAAAAGCCCAAAAGTCCAAAGTCCCAAAGTCCCAAAGTCCCAAAGTCCCAAAGTCCCAAAGTCCCAAAGTCCCAAAGTCCCAAAGTCCCAAAGTCCCAAAGTCTAAAAGTCTAAAAGTCCAAAAAGTCCAAAGTCCAAAAGTCCAAAAGTCCCGAAGACCCAAAGTACCAAGGTCCCATCCAAAAGTCCAAAAGTCCAAAAGTCCAAAAGTCCCAAAGTCCCAAAGTTCCAAAGTCCCAAAGACCCAAAGAGCCAAGGTCCCATCCAAAAGTCCAAAAGTCCAAAAGTCCAAAAGTTCAAAAGTTCAAAAGTTCAAAAGTCCCAAAGTCTCAAAGTTCCAAAGTCCCAAAGACCCAAAGTACCAATGTCCCATCCAAAAGTCCAAAAGTCCAAAAGCCCAAAAGTCCAAAAGTCCAAAAACCCTTAAATGACATGCTATCCCTGGATAAAGTACTCTTAATTCGAATCCACCGTGGTGGGGAACAGAACAAAGATGGCGCGTAACCAAAAATCGTGACGTGACATGACGCAATTTTTTTTCCAACGCCGATAAAGAAGTTTCACTTCAACTAGAAAAAAAGCAGTAAATTTTGGGGGCCCCACACTCAGAATTGAAACTCAAATTTTTTTTTTATCAAACCCATACGTGTGGGGTATCTATAGATAGGTATTCAAAAATGCTATTGAGGTTTCTAACATCATTTGTTTCTAAAGCGAATAGCTTGCTCAAGAGACACTTGTCTTCCAAAGTAGAAAAATGTGTGTCCCATCCCCCCCTCTAACTTCTAAACTAAGAGAATGATAAATCTAAAAAGAATATATGATGTACATTGCCATAAAAACTACCAACGAAAATTGGTTTGAACGAAATAGAGCTGGTAGTTTTTTTTTAATACTTCATAAACCGCAATTTTGGGTTAGAAAAATCACTACCACTGCGAATGTGTTAAAACATCAATGAAAGTTACAACGAACTACAAGAACTTTTATATTTATGTTACTTGCTGCTACGAAACCCTTCATGGGCGAGTCCAACTCGCACTTGGCCGGTTTTTTATACAGGGTGTGGCGTAAATAGTGGTCCAACGTAAAGGGTGTGACATAACAGGTAGTCAACTACAACATACTACAATTTTGTCCGGTTTTGCCCAAGGGTTGCAGAAAAAAAGAACTTTTTATGAATTTCACCCCATTTTTTATAAATTTGACTGTAGTTTGAAGAAAAATCGTTAGTTTTGAATTTTGATTTCTGTTTATTAAAGCCTAATACATTAGCTAACAAACAATAATATAGTTTGTTTATTTCCATTTCAAACTTGGAAAAAAAAGATAAATTTATCTCAATTTTACCTCAAGTTTTAAAGAATCACTAAAATACAAATGCATTTTTAAAAAAATAAATGTACTGCACTGTTGCTACCCATTATTTCAAAAATATGCCCGTCTAATACGGATTTCGAAATGGTATCACACTAACAAATATTATTTTTTAAAAGCTGGATATTTCATTTTCATTACAAACTGAAATTTTAATTTCATAGTAGGGAATCAAACTGTTTATAACCACATGGTCTCTACTTATCCGTCTATTGTCGGGCGCCTCGGAAAACTACTCGGAAGGATGTTACAGGATTCCTGACAGACTTTGGTCAACACCTTGGTCCCACTAAGGGTCTGCGGTGTCCTTCCGATTCGTTTTTTTTTTTCTGCAACCCTTGGGCAAAACCGGACAAAATTGTAGTATGTTGTAGTTGACTACCTGTTATGTCACACCCTTTACGTTGGACCACTATTTACGCCACACCCTGTATATAGACTAGCTGACCAGCGCAATTTTGTTTACGTTATAACCTAGATACCAACTGCAGCGCCATCTGCCGAGCTGATTTATGAATCTAAACCAACCACTGCGCCACCCAAACGCATACAATTTAACTATTAACACTAATATTTGAGTACTTAACAAGTTAAGTATTAAAAACTAGCGGACGTCACGCGGTTTCACCCGCGTAGTTCCCGTTCCCGTGGGAATACGGGAATAAAATATAGCCTATGTTCACCACAAAGATGTAGCTTCCCAACAGTGAAAGAATTTTTCAAATCGGTCCAGTAGTTCTGGAGCCTATTCGTTACAAACAAACAAAAAACAATTATAATATTATATTAAAAATATCAGAATGTACTTACATTCTAGCTTCTGAAGTTTAGCAATAGAGGAATTGTTAAGTGAGAATGGCTGCAGCAACACTCCGTTGTTGCCCGCTAGCAACCCAATATTGCTCTGAGAACACCAGGCGAACCATGCACAACTGTAAAGCAATCAATTTAATAGTTATACTACAGAGATTAGTATTGCAAAACATCATTAACAACTTATATTGACTGCCTCTGTGGCCCAATTGGTAGTGTAACCGCCTGCCGCACTGGAAGTCCTGGGCTCAATTCCTGGGTCTCTCCAAATATTTATGTGTTCCACAAATGTTTGTTTCGGAGTTTGGGTGTTTTCTATGTATAATACGTATGTATTTACAAATATATAAGTATGTCTATCAGTCATCAAGATCACATGGCACAAGCTTATGTTAGCTTAACTTGGGCTAGATAATGTACTGTGAGATTGTTCACAAATATTTACGTATTGATGTGTGTGATCCTGACAATTTAGGGAGTACCATTCTAAACAGAGACTTTGTTGCTTTGTAAATCTTGATAATGGAGGCAATAAATATTTCATTGTTGGCCCCGGCTTCAAGAATTCACTTCTAGAATTCATGTAGATAAAAAAAATAATAGCTTTATAATAATTAGAGGGTTTAATGTAATTGAAGCTATTACTCTAATTACAGTAGACCTGCAGTATTTGCACAATTGTTTTGCAGGACAGTGTCGGAATATCCAATTTGTCGGATTATAGAGTGCTGCCCAAGACCCCCTATAGTTCAGAATTTTTTACATACCGTACCCTACTGTACCTTGTAATCCGACAAATTACAGATTCAAAAATGAGATTCATCAAATTGACGTCGCCATGATGGGTAGCCGTGGCGCATCTTGCGATTGGGGGCCACTTCTTACAGCGGTCCTCAAGTTGGCGGCCCTGTGATGTGCCTCTTCACGCTCCTCTTAAAGAACCCAGGGTTGTAAGATGAGGGAAACACGTGTGCGGGCAGGTCGTTCCAAGTTTTTACAGTTCGACAGAGGAACGATCTTTTGAAATATAATTAATTTTGAGGTATAATAGTAGCCTACTATACCTAGCGGGTCTACTGTACGTCCTTCAGAAAAAAACAGGCTAGCAAGAAAAGATATGAATTGAATCACCTGAATGAAGTATTTTTTAAACTCTTCAATAGTTTTTTCTCTGGCAAAACTTGCAATAACTCAATACCATGATCAGTAATGAATGCTATTTCATTTATCTTTGGCCAAACAAAACCTAATATTTTAGCATTTTTCCATTTACAGGTATGTGTGTATTCTACATTTGTCGGCGCCGAGTCTTTGAAGTTCACAAATTCAACTGTTGCATGCTGGTTATCAAGATTTCTTTGTATAGCCAATATTTTCATGTCCGGTGAAAATTTTATTGATATTATCGGGCCTCGATCCTCCATTCGAAAAGATGTAGACTTTGATTCTTCCATACCAGTTACTGTGACACCCGTGACGCCCCCAGATCTCACTGTGAATACCTTCAAAACAAATTATTAGGTGAGATTTAGCTGTGACAATATAAGCTTCATTTTTATGAGGAAAACCAACACGTATTAATACTTAAGAAAAACAATTCTAATCTAGTACAAAATATCTCAGAAAATAAGTTGTTATAATGTGAAACAGATACTTCCACATTTTAATTCAGACAAAGAAGTTTATTTGGAATACCTGTCCATTTGTATCATCAAAAAATACATTTGTAACTGGGCTATCAGCGTCAAAGCGCTTTGGCTGGTCAGAGAGCGCCAGGTAGTGTTCATCACTATCTTTTAAATGGAATTTAGCCATTTTTTGTTTTGGCTAAAATAATAAATGAATTGAAAACATGAAACTGTTCGCCTATTTGTTATGACTTATCACAACTGTCAGAATCAAATCAGTCAAGTGTATTGGAATGTCAGTGCTAATGCCAGTGTCACATTTGACATTTTTTTTACGAAAACACTTTGTGCGTTTTTTAAAATAAATGTCCATTGATGTATTCTGGTCTATGGTATGAGAAAACAAATTATGGCTCAAATTATGAAATTATCAGGGCTTTAACGTTATCTATACTCTGTTAAAATTAGGTTGATAATTTTGATAGCTCTGAATAGTGCACCCCATAGTGTATAATCGTTAATGAATCTATTCGATTATCGTTCCAGTAAAATTTGAAATCGATAGTAACAAAAACGTTTTTATTATCTATATATATAAAAACAAGAACTGACTGACTGACGACGTCCATATTAATTCAGGAGCCACCTTACACCTTTTTAAATTAAATTCACGTAAGGACGTGACGTGAAATGAAAAAAAAAATAAAAGCCCTCTCACGACTACGATCTTGCTAATGAACTTGTTCAGTAGAATATACGCAAGCCGGGAATCGTTGTTGAGGAAGAGCGTCTTTTTAAGTGTGGAATCTAACATGGATGCTATGGATTCCTAGTTACTAAGACCACAGGATGCCTTACAACTGTCTCGGAAGGATGTCCCGGGGCTCCCGGCAGACTTTGGCGACCACTTAGGCCTGCCTAGGGGGTTCAGGTGCTATCCCACGTCTGGGGAGTTATCTCGGTACTTGGGGGAAGAGGAGGAGAGTTGGGTACTATCCGCCACTAAGAGGGGCAAAGAAACACGGCACCGTTTTGGCCTACTTCAGCAAGAACGGCGAGCAGCCAACTCGCCTTTCTCGAGCCACCGAGTCGCCGACTGCGGAACTACGGAAGGATATTTCTCCCCGCTCCCTACCCGCTGCCGAGGAAGGGCCTTAGGTGAAATGAAACGAAAAATAAATCTAAATTACTATTTTAATTCTTTCAGGGGTGCACAACCTAAATCCTCCTCCTCTTCATCACTACTCGAACTATCACCAAGGCAAATAATAAATTCTTGCTGTTCACAGATGTTATCAAAGTGAACATCACGCTCCCTGTCCTCTTCAATATTTTTTTTCGTATGTTCTATGACTTTCCTCCAGTCCTCCGCAGTAACACGCATTTTGTAAAAGTGTGAGCATTTTCTTGGCAGTAAATGGTGGAGAAGTATTGTTTTTGGCTGCATGACCTACAAAACATAAATAAATAATATAAATAATAACGTAAATTATCTGTTTTTACCAATTGAGGTGCTAGGATAAAGAAAAAAATACCTTTGATATTAGCGCAAATCAGTTCGATGGCATTGTAGTGGCAGTGATACGGTGGCAATCTGAGAACTGTATGGCCACGTTGCTCAGCAATCTCGTCCAAAATGAATTTGGCTTTTTTGGTCTATTTTCTTTAACTAAACAGAGCAGTCTTGTTTTAACATTGTTTCCTTTGCTTCTACTCCTTTGCTTTGCAGCCAGGATATCAATTCCAGTTTGTTATTGGCTGATGTTGGAGCTTTGTCTTTTTGCACGGAGTGGTATGGCGCGTTATCCATTATTATAATATGTGGTTCATGTAAATTTTCTAGTAACACCAAGAACTACTCTTTGAATTTCTCAAAATTCATTTCTTCGTGATACTCATTTGTTTTCGTTGATTTAAAGGCTAACAAACAATTAGGTACAAAACCAGTTGCCGATCCTGCATGTGTAATTATAAGTCGCTGTCCTTTGCCTTCGGGTACTTTTGAAACAGACAGTGCTGTGTTATCGGTCCATGCTTTCGGCACGGTGTGATTGGCATTAAGCCACGTCTCATCGAGAAAAATAACAGAGTCCCAATTTGTAATTTTTTTAGCTTTTCTTAAAAAATCTATGCGTGCCAGCATAATATCTGTACGCTCCATAACAATCTTTCTTTTATTCTATTTTTTAAACGAAAATCCAATGTTATGCATAATATGGCGCCTATAATATTTATATTATTTAATAACGTGCTTAATATTTAGGTTAATATTACAAAACATGCTTAATATTACAGAAAAAACTAGTAGATTCCCACGTAATCATTTTACTTTCATTTAAAATAATATAGTTTAATTCGATTTATTCGATTCATTTGTCTATGGTCAATTGTGCGGTATTCTTGGAAGACGCTTCACTACGATAAGTGGGCGGTACTCGTCTATGTGCTACGGTATTTTTTTTGAGGTATTCTTGACATAAACAAATACGGTACTTCATAGGCGTGAGCTATCAAAATTATCATCCTAGTTTTAACAGAGTATAAATAAAAACAACAGACCTTGTTTGAAACTCACGAATCACGACTAAAACTAGGTATAATTAAAAGATTAGCGCGAGTGACCCGCTATTACACAGTGATTGCCATAGCAACCGAAAGTGCATCAACAACAACAAACAATGTTTCATGAGGCTGAAAGAGAAATCAGTAATTATGAATGAAAATATAGAACTAAAGACGTTTACTTCTGATGATATACAAGAGTATCACGAGATAAAACAAGACACGACACTGGATGATGTAGACACTTCGTTTTCATCAAGACAATCACTAAGACCGGTCAATGACTTTGATTTCTTTACGCAATACGATGCAAAGATAGAAGCCACAAAATGTTTGAAGAAGAAAAGAACGAAGAAAGTCAAGTCTCCCAATTTGATGGATATGATAAATTCTGAGATTGCTGCATCTAGTGTTCCGATAGAGGAAAATGTAATTTCCTTTATAAATACTTCAAAAGAACAACAAAATAGTTATTTCCGGTCAAATTTTAGACCTCATAAGCCTCTATTGAATACGGCACGATCTTTTTTCTCCGATGCAGAAAGTGGGTAAGTACCTAACTCCTTTTACCTTGGTCTAACTTACCGATATTTTGAAACAAAAGTTTCATTACGCTGTTATTCGTAAACATCGTACTTGGAATATTAGTGTACTTACCTAGGGCAATGTCAAAGTTGGGAGTCCTGGGGGTTAGGAGTCCTGGGACATCCTTCCGAGGGCTTACTCGGGGCTCTCAACCATAGGCTGTTGCGCGTTACGTGAGGTTTCTTAGTCGGTAGGAGTCCGGCATAGCATCCATGAGGATTTTCCGTCACGTTAAAAAAAGGGCAATGCCCAAATGTTAAGTTAATCCTAAACTTTTGGCTAATATCTTACTGTCCATATAATGTAGGTACCTACTTTTGTAAGGTGCCTCAAAAAAACCTATTTACCGAACATCGAGTAATAGCTCGACTATAACGACGAAACAGACACCTTTTAGCTCTGTGATAAAACCTTCTTTATGATAAAACAGAAAAGTTAAAATTTAGAACAGAGACTTTACTGATTACTCGTAAAATGCTAATAAATTTAATTATACAGTCACCAATCAAAGTCGCTAAGCATAACCGAAGTTCAATGTTAATAATGATCAGCTTATAATCTAAATACTGACTTCAGTAGTCGCTGTAGTCGTATTTGAGTTAACTGGATATTTACCACGATATAGAGTTTCTCTAACCATATTTAAACCATATTAACTGTGAAAATATCCAAATAAAACCGCGATATGTAATTTTTGCCACAAATTAGAGATAGTACAGATGGAAAGCTCATGTATACCTATACTTTTATTCACACCTACCCTCTGCTACGCACACTCGCGCACAAATCAGTATCGAAAACTACTATGAAAGTCTTTTGAGCTCATGTGAACTCTGCGAGCGGTGTCTATGTGTGCGTAGCCTCAGTGAATTTAGTTTGTACAGTCCGTTCACAGTTTATTTACCTCTGACAGATCGTTTTCTGTAAGTTGGTATTGCAATAAATTCCCCCTATGAGTGCCAGCTTCAGACATTTTACCGCTATTTGGGGAGATTATAAGATGGAACCGTTATGACTGAGAGTTTGATTTTTATGTAAATATCCATTAGTCAGTATATTAACATTACTAAAGACATAGTTCTGTTACTGTAAGATTTTTCTAAAGTTTCATTGTTATTTACATAAAATGGGTATGTAATTTCAAAAAAGACACTCATCACCATCACCAAGGAGGGCAAAGGTGCTGCTTTCACATCTCAAATAATTTTCACGCCCGAAAAAACGGCAGCAAAAGAAGAAAATAAGTTTCGACTTTAGGTTGGAGTACATGGGAGAAAAAAAATCTTAGTATGGTAACACGAAAATCAGGGAAGCCAACATCACAGCTAGAGGTAAATTAACTATGAACGGACTATAGGTTTCCATCTGTACTATCTCCAATCTGTGCTTTTGCGGTGTTGAAATGAACAGGCGCAGGTCTTGTCGACCCGCTGTTGAAATTTTTTAAACCGCCTTTAGTTTTCCTTCTCTACGCAATCGATCGTTTTGCGAAAGTGTTCCTTTAGTAGCACCTTACTACACCCTGGGGATGAATTGGGGTAGTGACATTTTGCAGTGCCGGATTAAGCCAGCGCGGGGCCTGTAGCAAATTCTGTCAAGGGGCCCTTGGTTTGCTTTAGGTTCTCAAGTGTAGGGTATTATAAATCCTACTTCCTACTAATATTATAAATGTGAAAGTTTGTGAAGATGTTTGGATGTTTAGATGTTTGGATGTTTGTTACTTAATCACGCTCTAACGGCTGAATGGACCTGGCTGAAATTTAGTACAGGGATAGAGTATAATCCGGAATAACACATAGGCTACTTTTTATCCCGGGAAAATGTTCCCACGGGAACCGGGAACGGGTACCAAATATCACGCGGGCGAAGCCGCGCGCATCAGCTAGTTTTAAATATGCCGACGCGTTAACGATGGCGGGTGGTTAACGCGTCGGCACGGTTCGCCGAAGACGCAGGTTTGAACCCTGCTCGAAACCAATTCTTTTTCCATGTTTAAAATTTATGATCAGTTAGCATACTAATTGCTTTTCAAAAATAATCTTATTGTTCGGGCTGATTTCATCATAAATCGAATGAATATAGGTGCAATTCTATACATTCGTGCCGTGTAACTTTCTAAAAAAAAGTACCGGTAGATGGTGCCTACGTTGCCCCAAGACGTATAATATAAGGTAGAAAATTTGGTTGGTTCCGAGTAGATTTCGGTGGCGGGTGGTTAACGCGTCGGCACGGTTCGCCGAAGACGCAGGTTCGAATCCTGCTCAAAATCAATTCTTTTTCCATATTTAAAATTTATGATCAGTTAGCATTTAGCATACTAATGCTTTTCAAAAATAATCTTAATGTAGGGTATTAAATAAAACAAAACTGTTAGGTACCTACAAATAAACTTTCTAGATTTAATATGGGCAAATTTAAAGAGAACACTTTTAATATAGACTTCTCTAAATTATTGATTATTGGATTGAAAAAGGAAGCAGCGAACTGCAACAAATGAATAGTAATTTTTTGGCTTCAAAGAAAATTTACTAAAACGAAAATAAGCCACGATTCTGCCATAAGTAATTTTTCATCTATAAACATAAACTAACGATTAAAACTCACGTCAGAGGTTTGTGTTATTCGGAAACCAAAGGACGGCTTTCATGTTTTGTTTGCAAAGTTACGAATTCAGATAGTTCGTCACCACGGTTTAAAGACACGAATTACTTAGATGACTGGAAGAATGCGCACAATGAAGAAAGCACTCCGCATAGACAAGCCATAATTTCACGAATACGTGACTACGCGTGTTGATTCTCAACTTGTGAGCCAAATAGAGACTGAGCAAAAGTATTAGAGGCTACTCTTAAAACGAATCATTGCAGCAATAAAGTTTTTAGCAGAACGAGGTCTTGCGTTTCGGGGTAGTGACAAAATTGTTGGTTCACCTCACAATGGAAATTATTTAGGCTTGTTAGAATTAATAGCCCAATATGACGCAATAGTACAACACATTACTTGTGGTGTGGCCAGCGCTCAATTTTAGAAATTTGGTACAATTTAAATTATTGTTGTAGATTTTGATACCAACGTTTCTCGTGGTAGGTATAATACCTACACCTACCTATAGTAATTGAAAAAAAGTTTAAAATCCAAAATATCAAAATTTGCATTAAGCAATTATTTTATAGTAAAGGTCGACGATCACATAAAATGTGTAATTATTAATTGATTAACTTTTTGTTTATAATTTGAATAATTCTTAAAATGAATCTATATTTTATATATAAAAATCAATATCACTCTTCGTTGTAATTTTATAGCTGAAGAACGGGCTCACCTATAAAGGAGAACGCCCAGGCTTCGTTTCTTTTTGAAAAACCTAAGTAAAAAGTGTATGGCTACCTAAGTAAATTGATAAATCATTTAATATTTTTTTAACAATCTTTTCATTCACTCGAATAATATATTTTGTGGCGTTTAAACTTGGATATAATTCGTCGTGTAATCTTTTACGCACTTCGGACTGACGTGACGAAGATGGCCGCCATTCGCAAATATCAATGTGCGGCATAATACGAACTGTCAAAAATTGAAAACTTTTGAACACAAAGTCTTTTTGGTATCGAATGTGCGGTTTTGCAGTAGATTAGATAAAAATGCCACGGTGTGTGAATTGTTGACTATCTTTGGTACATCCTCTGCCTCGACATCGAGTCGTGGAGGCAACAGATGTCATGATTCGAATTTTACGTTCCTGGATTGATCCAGAAGTGGTTAGTACCTGTATCTTATTCAATTAAGTTTTGTATTCAGTACTTGTAACATACTTGAAATGTATTTGTAATAGTAAATTAGTTATGTTCAAATGGCTAAGTAAATACATAATGAAGCATGATAGTAACCAATTGTGCTAAAGGTTTTTACCTGATCTTGTGTTTTCCATATCAGTGATGTGTTACAATAAAGTAGATTTTTCCCAATCAATATCATAACAGAAAATATTAGGCTAGTGGGTATATAATTTTATTTTATTTATTTGCAGATATCAGTGGAGGATTTTCTTTGTCAAGATTGTTTTGTAATATTACAAAGAGCATCTCAAAGCTCATCTAGTGAATCAGCAGCCGTACGAGCTTATGGACATCAGCAAGTGTGCTTAGCCTGTGTGTCTTCCATACTGAAAGCTAAGACGCATAAAGTGATAATTAATAGCCCTGAAGGAAATCTCATCATGTCATGTATACCTAATCAACAGGTAAATATACTTTTAATAATACTATGCCTCAAGGCATTCTTTCACAGCATTCTTCAAGTCTGTGATATCTATAATCTATAATAATATTATAAACAAAAAAGATTTGATTGTTGGTCTGTTTCCATCGAATAGGCTCTTAAACTACTGGACCGATTTAAAAACTTCTTTCACTGTTGGGAAGCTACACTCTTCCCGGCGAATACAGGTTATATTTTATTTCCGTATTGTCACGGAAACGGGGGCTACGTGGGTGAAACCGCGTGACGTCCTCTAGTTGCAGATAAAATTCTGTAAAATAACCTTAGTTAATATTAACGGAACACCTTTTCAGAGCCTTTTTTAAATGACATAAATTAAAGTCGGTTTTAACTTTATTTTCTTTGCTTACAGGTTCACAGACTTCAAAAAGTTTGCCTGCCTTGTTGGACAAATGCGTATAGAACTGTAAGGTGACAGACTCAGTACGATCAGAGTAGGCGGCAGCAGGTTATACATGAAGGTGCTGTTACACCACATGAGAATATGGAAGTCCTCACAACTTCAAGACAACAGTTAGACAGTGTTTCACAATCTGCTACTCCCTTAAGGCCTATACCTACACCACCACCACAACCCACATATCAAGTGTACCATGTTCCAAATGTTGTAAATATTCCTAATATATCGTTAAATATAGTATACAAAAGGGCTGCTGCGACTTCACGGATTTGTATTTTTCATCAATGTTTCAACAAATGGCAGAGCATCCCACCGTACGAAAGCCTACCAAACAACAACAACAAAACACTTTCGTACGGTGGGATGCTGTGCCCACATTCTGACTACATTGTGGTACCTAAGTTGGGCTCGATTTAGATACATTAAACCGCCAGCTGCATTTTTGGAAACATATTTCATGAATATGAGGGTGATGATATAGACATCATAGATGAATAAAACTTGCTTAAAAATATTCTAGCATTTTCATTTTCTTCTACCAACACAAACCTGCATAACCTAATAAGTACTAGCTGACCCACCCCGGCTTCGCACGGCACAGTCCTATACCCAGATTGCAGTGCTACCTTCCGGGTTCAAAATATTTCAAATTATGTCTATGACTTTCACGCAAGTGCACGCTATAGGTTGACAAAGTTTTATAGCAACTAGATGAACCGGGCGCGACTATGCACTAAGTAGAGATAACATATAAACTTTGATGTATAGGTAACTAGGTAGGTATTACATTATCAGGGTTATTTATTAGTGTTGGAACTATTACTTCTATCTTATTTGAATTCAATCCATGTTCATCCATGTAACGATTAGCCCTTTCTGGACAAAATTGATTTGACGGATTGATGGACATTTGCTTCGATACTAACCTCTAATTTGAACAGCAAAACTAGGAATGAGAGAAAACCCCACAAAGTAAGAGAATATTTTTTATTTCCTATGAAAGTACGATATCCATCCAATTTAATATCAAATTTTCGCTGTCATACAAAATTATTTGTTACGAAACGGCGGCCCATTAAACAATGGGCAATCTCCTTTTTAGGCTTTGTTCAGACTATTTATTAGATGGTTTATGTGAAGTTTGCACAAAATCAGTCGAGCGGTTCTACATTTATCACGCAAACGAAGTTGCGCGGGTCAGCTAGTATTTTATAATAAATCAACCAACCACAGTAGATTGGATCGTGACTGAGTTAGTAAAATTTAAATAGTTAGCCTGTTTTCTCGAAATACTTTTAATCGATATTATATTAAAATGGATTAAAAATACAACCGCAGCTACGTAAAGTCGCAAAATCAATGTATACCTATATAATAAAAATCTGGCCGCTTGAAGTGTAGAAACGGCTTAAAGATGCATATAGTCTAAATATGTCGATTATAGTTAAACATTAGAACATTAATGTTAAAAAGTTCGTAAAATACCTCCTTATTTTTACGAATTAACGTGACGAAATCGAGTTTTAGATTGTCAAGTGGAATTGAAGCATAGCCTAAGCGCTTCGCGTCATATGAGATATTTTACGCTCCTATCTAAATTAGGTATTTATTTTTATAACGGTCAGACAGGCGTTGGAGTGCGGGGCCCCCAAATTCGCGGGGCCTGTAGCATTTGCTACTCTTGCTATATGGCTAATCCGGCACTGACATTTTGTACTCTTTCCAGTCGTCACCGGTGCCTAAATTTTATGGCCTATTAAGATTTGAACCCTACTATAATATTGGCGTCCAATTGAGATCATAAGTGAGATCTTGGTGCATGCCAGAATTCATTTTCTTCTTAGAGTGCCTCTCCAAATAGTGAAGGGTGAGGCACTCTATGAAGAAGAATCCTGGCATGCGCCCACATCTCACGTAAAATCTCACTTGGGCGCCAATATTAAAATCGACTACTTAAATGGTACTTATTTGTAAAAAAAAACAGCAATAGTTGATAGATGTTCGTTACGAAGGCAACCTCATCGTTATTACACAGGTCTGCAATGGTTTTCCTCTTTGAAATCTGAGTAACATTTTCTATAGTTTCTGATGTGCTAATTACGAGAAAAATAATGAAAAAAATCCTACACGTCAGGATTTTTTGATATTGAATATTTAAGACATTGCTTCAAAAGGTCTGAGCGTCTACCTTTTGAAATTTATAAAACGTCATTAAATTACTTAAATTTAATTTTTATTGCATTTCATTAGTGTAAGAGGACATAGAAATTCATGCAAATCAGTAATTTGGTAATTACTACATAAAAAGTATAAGTTATTCGAATTAACCATGTTAAAAACGTGTAATTTTGACTTAGTTTTTTAATAAAATGAAAAAAATTACCTAGTAGTAATATTAGATACCTATTTTTGTAAATATTATTAGAAAAGGGTGTAATAAAGATAATACAAAGGGTTTTTGTATAAGTACCCACACTGATTTAGAAAATTAACAGTTGAATCTTGAAACATTAACTTTAAAATGTCATTGCGAAGTTGTTTAAATTGTACGAATTGTTTTTGTAATATCTCCCGGAATTTTATGGTGATAGAACAATGAAACAGCATTACAGAGTTAGTGGAAAATATTTACAAAAGTTATTTTGGACACGTATTAAGTAACCAAGACAAAACTTCGACACCTCATAAACTTTGTTCGACTTGTTTATTACAATTTCTCAAGTATTTAAAAGGCCAGCAAAATAACTTCAAAATCGTTTCACCTGTGCTATGAAGAGAGGCTAAAGACCATGATAAAGATGGCTACTTTTGTTGTTGTGACATAACTGGACACAATTCTAAAATAAAAGGGACATAAACAAGCACTAAACTTCATTTCCTAAATTCGCACATTGATTACTTCCCAGAAAATTTAGTAGCCGTTAGAAAGAACAAGGCGAAAGATTTTATCAAGATTTGAAAGAGCTTGAAGTCTGATATCGTGGAAGATGGAATACTAGCATGATGGCGGACTATTGTTGTTTATTGAAGCACGACGATCCAAACCGGAAATTTAAGCGAAAATCGCACAACCGAAGGTTCCTGGAAAAAAGAACCAAGTTCCACAAATAAAATTTACGTGTAATTTAGACAAGTAACAAGTTATTATTATATTTTAGTCGTTTTATAAGTTAAAGGTAATGTACTTTTTTAAATATATATTTTTCTTGAGAAAACGTGGGTCTCTTTTTTCTATTTTCGATCTGTGCCTTTTTCGAAAAATCTGGAGGTGATGGAGAAAATCTAAGTACATATTCGTAATCAGCGCACAAAAATACCCTAGAATCAGCTATCAAATTCCAGAGAGGAAGTTATGACCCTCATTTTGCAGGCCTGTGTTATTCATACAGCAGGCGAATACCTACAAACTTTTGATCACATTTGTAATTTTCTTGAGTCTCGATCATACGAGGACCTTTGCAATCAATCTCTGCTTATGTCGAGTTTATAGGAAATTGTGTGTAAAATATAGTAACGACTATTTAAGTACATTTTACATTTTATAGGTGGAATGGAGCTTCTCAGTTTGTAAATTTAAGTCCGATATTTCCAAGAGTTCTTCAAAATATAGAAGCATCAGATAACATTATACCAGTAGAGTATATGCAGCCGTCGTCATATGATGATATTATAGCAAAAAATGCAAATGAGCTTCAGTATATTCCAATAAAATTCTTAGATGTGACTATTCAGAATATTAGATTTAGACATCACCATAATTTTACTTTAGAAAAGTTACTTTGTATGAAAGTAGTGCAATGTTACCAAGAATATGAATCAGTTCAAAGAACATTGAAAGATGTAGAAAATGAAATTAAAGTAAACAGAGACACAAAAAATAACCTTAAGTTAGATCTAGCCAAAGTAAGTCCAAGTAAAAAAGAGAGTATAAGATTTGATCAAACTGTTCGTAAATATACTGCGAATGTAATACAACTCAAAGAAAAGCAGCAAGAATTATTGAAATACAAAAAAGACATTACCCATCAAATAATATCACTTTGGTCTGATATAGAAATGGTAAGGGAAAGAAGTGAACGTATAGATACACCGTATAAACTAGAACTTCAAAAGACTGCTTTAGACGAGAGAGAATTTGAAATAGAATGGAAACATTCCTTTGATTTAGAATTTACAGATAAGTTGGACACTATAGAATATGAATATGTTAGTGAATATTTACAATATAAAAAATTAAAACACGAGCAGAAAAATAACAGTAACAAATTGGCAAAACCACAATTGTACATAGACGAAGAAGCTATAAAAATAGAGGCTGAGGAATCAGCAAACTATGCTGTTCAAAAAGATCAAATAGAATTAAAACTTATAAAAGATGAAAGCATTACAGCAGATTTTGTGCAATCCAGCTTAGTCAAGAATTCATACCAATTTGAAATCCATGTTGACGACGTATTTGTGTGTGAATCTGAACAATATCAAAGTGATGACATGTTTAGCGTAGAATTTACAGAAAGTTTCTCAGTTCAGATTTTGCCAACAAATAAGTACGTAAAAATAAATTTGCTGGAAAATTCTACCATCGTTTCAGACTTCAAATTGGACCTAGCTGATGTTAAAAAAACAAGTAATAATAGTGATTTTAAAATAGAAAACATTGTGTATAGTGATATTATTGAACCGACTTCTAAACATGTTGGTAGTGGACATAATATTAAGGATATCGTAGTTGCTAATAAAGTAAGATTAAGAAGTTCCAGTATTTTCAAGGATAATTTAGTATCTACATGTGAAATAAACTTGAAAGTTGGATGGAATGACAAAATTGACAATCAAAATCAATCACAGGCTATAAAAAGTTCTTGTGAAGTTGGTAATCAGTTAAAAATGTTGCTCAATGGAATTACGAAGCCTCATTTGGATGTTTTGATAGACGTGATAAGTAAAATCTACGATAAGGACCTTGAAGATGAAAATATGATAGAGATGTTACAAAAATTAAGTAAAATGGAAATTACAGATGATGACTGTTTTTCTATTGATCAGAGTAATCCTGAGTTAATAAGATTGAAATTATTGCACTTGAGGAATATTGGAGGATTTAATAATATAAATAAAAAGTTGGTTCCTTTACACGCAAGTCAAATATCAACAGAACAGCTAAACTGCTTACAAAAGACCAAGGAAAAAGAATTTGACATGGATTATCTTAATGAAAGAGAAATAGAAATGGACCCGATTGAGATTCAGAGGTTTATCGGCGCAAAGTATGTACAGAAGCTAAATAAAAATATGATCAAGAATTTGAATGACTACCTGCTCCAGAAAACGCATAAAGATGTCGTTAGGGAATCGAATATTAGCTTAAGGTGTGTATTGAATAAATAAAAATACCAACATTCTAAGTATTCATGATAAGTATGCATTCTATGTTGGTATTGAAAAAAATATTAAACAACTGATTAATTATACTTTACTTCTAGATCATTTTTCTCAAACTATTCAAACGTATCCGGCCTAGCAACTATATCAAACTCGGCCAAACAACAGGTCCTTTTTGAATCTCTCTCCAAAGAACAAGAAATTCGCGTGACGGTAGTTCGAGCCTTCAATTTGCTCGATAGAAGTTCCACAATACTAGAAGAGGCAGACGACGATGATGATAAGATTGCCGGTGAGTCAGGAAGGAGCTTCATAATGAATGAATACAGACTGCTGAAAAAAATCTATTTGTACTTATATTTGCATTACCCACCTAATATTTCTCTCGCTACAGGATTTAAAGTGCGGCCGTTAAGACCATTTGTACGAATAAGTTATAGGGGAGTATCAGCTCAAACTGTAACTGGAATTGGTTGCCATCCCACTTGGAATCATACGCTGAAAATTACGACCAAGTTTGTAGAACAAGTTGTTTAATGGCTTTTTTTTATACTCGTACCATTGCTAATTTTATTTATTTATCATATTATTCTTATTCTCAGATTAGAAGCACTCTCATCTGTCCACGTCGATGTCTTTGATGAGTGCAAAACGCAGATTATCGAGGGATTCTCAGAAGAGGATCATTCTAGCAGAACTGTACATTACAGATATTACAATAAATGGCTCGGGACATTACAAATACCCCTATACACTGCACTTTCATTGGGAACCGTAAGTATTTTCATCGCCTCAGTTTCTATTTACACAACTAAATTTAATATTTAAGCGTCATTTCACAAAAAAATGTCAGTGAAACAGTATTTTTGCAAAATGTCAATTTATTTATATGCACAAAATTGTTACACATTTTAATAAACACAACCTTTAAACTTATAATCTATGATAATAACGTCTAAACGTTTTTATTTTATAAATCCAGGACGCAATTGTATTTTTTTAGCTGTAGGTACTATCTTTGTATGTACTTACCTAGTTTTGTTAAATGCTTTTTTGTCAATGTCGTTCATGTTTCTAGATTCGGGGAACATTCAAAATATCAAGTCCGCCCCTTTTGTTTGGATACGAAGGACTTCAAACAAAAGAGTCAACTTCATTGATACCCGAAATAACGCAACTAATGAAAAAGGACGCATCTTTCATAACATTGGAAGTGACCACAAGTCTGTCACATTTAGGAGGATTGCACACTTACAGCAAACCCTTACCGAGTTCCATAGAAAACGATTATTTGATAAAACATTTAAACAATTTCGTAACTGATTACACTAACGAGTTCCCTATGAGAAATATATCATTAACTTTTATAGATAGTTCTGGTAAAAACAAATGTGTGACGCAGTTTTTGCAACCAGTACCTTTACCAGACAAAAGCTATTTTCCAAAAGATCTTAGATGCGAGTCTGCAATTTCAAAGTCTTCTGGGTTATCAAAGAGTTCTTCTTCGAGTGGAAGGCGGGAGCTAGACCTGGAAAGGATAAGTCAAGAGGACAGAGATTCGATGTATATGGGGTCTCTACAAGCTGGAGATAGTTTGTCAAAGACGCTGAACACGTGCTTGCGGTATGTCTCTTTGATTCCATGTTATGAATTGATGGAATCTCACGTCGTAACGTTGTTAGGACTTGTAAGTAAAAGTTTTAGTTCAATATGTAGGTACTAATATTATACTTAGTCTTAATTCTGTGAGCATTTTTCTGAACATGCGCCTCGATGAAAGAAAATATATCTACCAACATATTTCTCCAAATGTCGTCTTGGCATAGTATATAGTTAGGTACGGGTACCGCTGCGAACTATGTATGTGGCTAGTACTACTTAGATACAGTGGTGAGCTACAACTAATGACTCACCTTTGACGACGGCCTTTTAGACGCAGACGAAGCAAAACCAATTCATTGTCGCTATCGGTTATGGAGAAGACTGAGCTACTACTAATGACTCACCTTTGACGACGGCCTTTTAGAGGCAGACGAAGCAAAACCAATGCATTGTCGCTATCTGTTATGGAGAAGACTTGGGCGCAGCAGTGGTCGTCAATGGGCTGAGCTGATGTTAAAAGAGATTGTCTTTAATTTTACGTAAGCGCTAGTTCAGACTTGCGGGAACCGCGCGTTTACGAATCGCGCGGTTCGAAACCGCAAAATTGTGATGCTGTTCAGACACCGGCGGTTATTATACGATTTTCGTACGGGGATAATGTCAGTTGGAAAATTGAGGCCGACGAAGAAGTGTGTTTGCTGTGGTTGCTCCTTAAAAAAAGAAAAGAAAAAGGCGGTGCATGCAATATTAAGTACCTAATACAAATAGTAATAATATAGTAATACAATATATATGAGTTGACCGTGCCGGGTCCGAGCGACGGCCGACACTCGGCTCGGACCTGGCACGGTGTAACGTGAGTCATCCTTAAACCTACTTACCTAAAATATTCTTCTTTTCCAACGTGTCCTCACAATTTCCAAATATCCCCACCAACTCTTGCCAAGCTCGGTTCTTGATAATTTTATTTGAGTAATCTTCACACTGAAGATTCCATATTGCAGGTCTCTTCTGCACTTCATCAATAAATAGTTCAGTGTCGAAACGATCCATGGCGAACTCACGACCTGTGACGTAATAACCGCGCGGTAGCCGCAACGCAACTGAACTCGAAGTAAAGACTCCATAGTAATAGAAACGCGCGGGACTAGCGCGATTCTATTTTCTGGCGGTTGGGTTGCGGTAACCGCGCGGTTTGATTAACCGCGCGGTTATGTCTGAACGATTACTAACTAACTCATCTATATAAGACCCGCGCGATTTCCGTGCGATTCTACAATCGCGCGGTTCCCGCCGTGTCTGAACTAGCGCAAATAAGTTCTTGATACGAGTAGGTAATATCACCGTTATCTATTAAGAAATTATTTTTGCTCACCATTCAATATGTACCTAAGTAACCGAAGTTACTGATTATAATTTATTCCAGTTTCATTTTTCACAGGAGTTATTGAAAGTCCTCTACGGGTCACCATTGGACCACTCCTTGCTCCTAGCTAGCTACTTCATTTACCTCGGCATCAAATGTTGGGTGGCTATCGGCCTTGGTCTTCCTAGAGGGCGCAGTAGCTACGTACTTATAAAGTACGACCTCACGACGAGAAAAATCGTGCTGGATAACGATCGAGTATTAAGGAGTAGGGGATTCTTAAACAAAAGTGATGGATATGCTTGGTATGTTTGTGACGCAACTTCCGGTCAAAGACACGAGCTGAGAGATGTCGGTTGTCCGTTGAAAACGGTCGATTATGTTTTTGATAATGAAAACGTAAGTAATGTTGCTACCTATAGGTACTTACATAAAATAATTTCACAATAATAACTAAAGCATAGAATCTGGACAAAAATAAAATCATTATTTATAGTGTTTGCCTTTCATGCATAATGGTCTTAGGTCGTAATACATAGTTTACTTTTTCTTTCAAGTCACTGACTTATGAGGTGGTAGGCCATTGGTTAACTCCTCGAATATTTCCTAAAGAGACTCCTTTGTTTTCAGATCTGGGTCAACAGGCAAGTGTCACAGGACTGCGAAAGCATGTCATTTGATTTCACGAAATCTTCTGACTGGCAACCAGTGAGTATCTAGTGTATCTACCCACTTACCACACACAGGTGCTGCTCATGGTGGCAAGTGGCAAGCCACTAAAAAGAGCGTATTTCTGGTCATTGCAAGAAAACGTAAAGATACGCGGACGCCATTCCATTGTATAATATTCCAAAAGTAGCGTATTTTCCAAGTGCTATTAGACAGAAATGGGGGATTCAAGATTCGACAACATGCACCTGTCTCATAAGTCGCAAAGATCTGATAAAGCGCAGTGAAACGCGTCGTTTTTGCATCGCGACCAGTCCATAGATAACCTTCGAAAAGTTTCCACCGCTTTTCTACTACTTCTACTCAAGGAACTTAAGTTCCTTGCTTCTACTACTTGTAAATGTTATGTTAAAGTCCTCATTCATCTTATTGGACGAGGACTAAACTTTCTTTTTTAAAACCTGAAGATTGGTAATATTTTATAATAATTATTAGCAGTGCCCTGGTTTAGGTAAAGGTTGTGGGTTCAAGTTCCGTCTGGGCCATGTTGTTTTTTTTCACTTAACCCAGTAATGCCTAGCGTGTCCATATGGACACACAAATCGTGGTTAAATAAAAGAGTTGTTATGGTAGTATTTTTTGACTTTTGTAATTATTTTATTAGTCTAACTCTGCATTCAAATGTCAAATTTTAATACAGTGTAAACATCACTGTTACAATAATTTTAGTTTTCCAAGTATATTCATTTATTTGCTGCCTTTAACCAGTAAGCAGAAAAAAAAGACCCGAGATGAGAGTAAGTAGTTATTATTTTTAAACTATAAATTATATTCATGTTATTATAGCACAAATTTATTGCGATAGTGTGTATTTATTTATATAACAGCATAAAATACTGCCAGAATGTAATTTCCTATGTAATATATAGCACTGAACTTCATGTGTCCATATGGACACGCTAAGCTTTAGCCATAGCATTACAATATGTTTCGTTTTACTTTTAGATTGTTCGATTTTGACTAGTTTCTAGGTAGAGACACCATAAATCAAGCGTCAGATGTGAGAAGAGTAAAAAGGTGGTGGTGGTAGTGTCGTCTACAGTGATATCGGCGGTTGACAGTAAACCAAATGAGGAGGAAATCATGATTTAGCCATTAGAAAATGTTTTTTTGTCGAACCCTTTGGGTGTACAACAGCTATACATAATAAAACAATAATCCCAAAAGTACCATCACATGCATGTGGCACCACCACCTTTATCCACAAGTCTTACTCTTCAGAAGAATCCAAAAATATATAGGAAAAGATAGGATTGTCTACTACTACATTACATTTATTAGACTCCTCTAAAGACTAGTGGACAAATACATACTTAAAGGTACTTATATAAATATGTAGATAAATATATTAGAGAGGAAGTGGTTATTATCCCTATTTGTATGGAAGCTGGATCCCTACTTGTATGGAACGTTTGTAATAATAATGCTTGTGATTTTCAAAATAAGATGCCACAGCTGGAGCTTCTTAGAGCAAGAGTATTGATATCTTACCTAAAAAACTTATAGAGTAGGTGCCAAAAGTGCAGGTAGATGATCTACCTTCAAACTATACGGTAGGTTTGATAAGATATATCATTATGTACGGAAAATTACGTAAAAAAAGATGTACGGACCCAAATGCAAAACAATAAGTTCGATGACCTCAGGTATTGATTGTACTGTACCTCCTAAAAATAATAATAAACTTTTATATCATTATTTAAAAATGTCTTGTTTATGTTTTTAAACAAATAGCAATTTTAGGTTACCAATTACCAAAATAAATCTGCTTATGTTCTTGTCTTTTCAGCTATTGCAAGTGCTTAGTGTGTCCATTTGGACACGTGAATTTTTTTTTAACTTCCGAATTATGTATAAAAATAAAATTTATGATTTATGTCTAGAAACACCTCATTAAATCATATTTAATGTCTAGATTTACCAAAATCTCAAAAAAAAATAATTCGGGTATTACTGGGTTAATAATAAAATATGATAAAAAAGTTAGCATACTAATTGCTAAAATATTTTACCTTAAAGATGGCTTAAAGTCAAGTAACCATGCCAATAACGACTATTTAAAACAAATTGACATGACAATATTTTGACAGTGTTGCCAGCTTGCTAAAAAATTAATTAGGTACTTCCGTTTCAAGATTTTATTCGAGTTGCAACATTATGATTCTCAAAAATGTTTTTCTCTATAGTTTCCGTTCAGCTCGATACCCAGTCGCGGTTGCATTCAGAGTTTCCGATGCCAGTTTCATAAACTGCTGGTGGCAGGTTCAACACGGTCTCTTTAGAGTTCCGTTCTCAAAGGGTAAATACGGGGCCTTATTACTTGGGACTCCGCTGTCTGTCTCATCTCATGAACCTTGGTATCTAGATAATGAAATTTTCACAAAATATGTTGCCACTATAACAACAAATACAAAAAAGCGGAAAAATAATACTTTCATGGAGCTCCCGTACAGCAAACGTCATTGTTTGGCGATTTTTGGAATCCTCTGTGCGCGAATCCGTCTCGCACTTGACCAGTTTTATGCTTTTTTTACTTCGCAAAGCGACTAGGGCCGCCTGTGAGCAAGATGCCTTGTTAACCCCCTAGGCACAGTATAAATATATGTTGTTTAACACAGTATAAATATATGTTGTTTAACACAGTATAAATATATGTTGTTTACCCTAGGCGAGGGCGCAGGCGCAGTGGTAGCACTTGATCTGTTGGAAGTCCTAGGACATCCTTTCGAGGGCTTACCCGGGGCTCCCAACCGTAAGCTGTTGGGCGTTACGTGAGGTTTTTAGTTGGTAGGAGTCCGGCATAGCATCCATGATGGATTTTACCTCACGTTAAAAAAAAAGATGCCTGGTTAATGCTTCTTATTCCTATTCTTCCATGACCATGTTATTTCCGGCAGGTTTTCGATAAAACAGTATTCGTGATGAAGCAGCCAGTGGCGATGGATTACGAACTGTACTCATCACCACCCAACGTAGACGGGTTGAGGGCTGCACTCGATACTAAAATCAAAGCTAAGATACAGAAGTGGAGGTCCCATATGAAAACCATATGGAACAGGTGAGTGAACCCGCTAGGAAACAAACAAAGTTTATACAAATGTTATAAAACTGAAATTTTTTTGAACAGAAATGATATGAGGATCTTTTAAATTTAAAATTTCTTTTCGAGTTCGATAGACTATTGATGGAGGAAAGCTAGAGGCTCCATAACATCGCGCTACGACAAATAGGAGCGGAGCAGCAATGAAATTATGTTACTCGAAAATCGAAAATTTATTCCTTTTGAGAGCTTTCACTGCGTAAACGGTTAAATGAACGGAAGAGGATTTTTAAGTTATATTTTTTCTTCAGATACTGCAGCACACTCCTCAGAGAAATGCTCCCACAGTGGGAATGCTGGTCGTTTAATCCCACTGGACCCAAGCCTGGATTCAGTCAGAAGTTGAAACAACTTATGGTCACATACAAGGTAGGTAGTATTATTATGCTTTTATCGAAAGTGTATATTATAAGTACCTATCTCAGGACTTATTAAAATCATCTAATCATATACTCTCAGCCAGGGGCTCCAGTCGGACCAGAACCGAGAGTACTTCTGTATTTTTATTTTATTTAATACATACACTTACAATAATATTGACTCGCTATCACTGCATCAATATTTATTTCCGTCCGAGTACGTCAAAATCAAACCTCAATATTTACCCCAACACGTTCAATTTATTGAACAATCATCTATATTGATCAATATTATTGTACGTGTATGGGGTCTCTAAGGCAGGACATTGAACTCGCGACCTTTGCCTATTATACCAGGGCAATGCTCTTTGTACAGAATTACAAAACCAGGCTGAATTTCTTAATTCAGACATCACATTATTAACGCTTTATATAATAATGCCTCTGTGGCGTAGTCGCTAGTGATACCGCCTGCGGCGCCGGAGGTCCTGGGTTCGATTCCTGGGTCGGTCCAAATATTTGTGATCCACAAATGTTTGTTTCGGAGTTTGGGTGTTTTCTATGTATAATATGTATGTATTTAGAAATATATGTCTATCAGTCGTCTAGATCCCATTGCGCAAGCTTATATTAGCTTACTTTGGGCTAGATGATGTGTGTGAATGTCCACAAATATTACATTATGTAATGTAATATTATCAGGCTGTAGTACTGAACTGATCTGGCAGTTTTTTACATGTCTGTTTAGGTCAAGTGTTTAAACAAACTAAGTTGGCGCCCAACGTGGTGTCTTATCATGTTTTCTGCTGTCGCAGGCTTTATACAAATGCATGCTATTACTATTTTTTCGTATTTATTTGTAAGCACTTTCTTTATTAAAATTTGATATTTTACAAATTGAAAGTAAACTCAGGGTGGCATCGCATTTACTTTTGTGATTTCTTCCATCAGCAGGCATTTGAAGTCTTGGGTAATAGGTATGGCTATTTCGGTCATATTCACCTCTACATCCACTGAGGCATATTATTTCACACCCTGGGCCATTTTTTTTGGCCAGTGGTAAGGCTTTGTTAGATCTTTCACTATTACTAGTTGGCCATCGCATCCCTCCTAATACAGTATTGTCCAATTCCAGATATTCGGTTTCCCCTTGAACATGGCGTACACGAACACAAAGTCAGTGATCTCGGCCGTGAAGTCAACCGCGCTGCACGTGACCGACGACCCGAAGGTCGAGTTCGCGCTCGGCGTGGAGGTGTGCGCCTACCCTAACAACGTCATCAGCGTCTGGGTATTTCTCGCCACTATCACCAGGACGTAAATAGAAGCTTGCAAGTTCTTCTCACCAATAAATTGAGACTTTTACGACAATTCGGTGACGTAACTTGGCATCGAACTAACCAAATTAGATTACCGAACACGTCACAAGAAACGGATAAGTTCTAAAATAAGCATGTTCCGATAGACAATTAGGGTTACCTCCAAACAAAAACTCTACAGAAGAGCAATATAAAATTTTATTTTAAAACTCATTTCTCTGGATACTATATAAAAACCATTTTCTTTTAATTTAAATAAAAAATAGAGCTTGTATGTCTTTTCGTTTTAATGCTAACAAAATAAAATTAACATTTATTCCATCGTAGTATAAAAATATACGTAAAAATAGAAAAAAGGAGATGCTTATACGTGTCGGAGCGATGTTGGTACCGAAGCCCTGAGTTCAGTTCCGGGCTGGCTTCTTAACCTAGGTAGATGTGGGCACGGGAAGGCGGTGCCTAGCTTCCGGGGTCGTCGGTTTTGTTGAGTTTGGAGCGGCGCAGCTGCTGAATGTAGTGGCGCTGCACGGGCTTGTGCAGCGCCAGCTGCGCCAGCGCGTCGTCGATGGCGAACCACTGGCGCTTGCGGCCCATCAGCCGCGAGTCCTCCCACTCCGCCAGCTCCTGCGTCACCGTCATCACGAACACTTCTGTGCGGTGTTTGTGCTCTCGATTCTGTAAGCAAAAACATGCTATCGTCAGTCATTGTTCCAGAAAGATACTACATGAAGTCTGGGAATTTCGATATACTATTCAATAATGTATTTTTTGAACCGACTAAAACCCTTGAAACGGCGCGAGACAGCAACGTTATTGTTGCGAGGGGAATAGGTAGATAGTACTTTGGTAGTAAAGGAATAAGTCTCTGTTTTCTTAACATTGAACTCCACCAAGTATTTGACATGCCATTTAGAATTTATAATTACGCTACAACCGAAATTAAGTTCAGCCACAAGCGGCCGCATTAACCAGAACAACTTAAAAGAGATAAAGAGAATTCTGGCCAAATCGTATGGTATGTGTGGTATTAACAAACAAATCGAACTGACGTCACCAAAGCAGATACTGACAATCCCTGTGCAAAGTGTACGTGTAAACTTTAGCTCGGCCGTTCTCAAATAATACCGTTCTTAACGCCTCTAAAGAAATCAGGTTTTAACTTCGTGGTGGTATAATCACGAGTGTATGGAGATTAGTTAGCACGAGTTGATTGAGTGACTACCGGGGACCGTTGGAATCGCCAGCAAGCTGCGAGTTTGGGTTAAAAAAAACTGGAAAACTTGCGGATCCATTTTACTTGCGACTGATCAGAAAACAGACAAAATATAGTTAAGTGCCACCAAGGAGGATGTCAAATAACAATACTTGAGAAACTACAAAATCTAAAATGTTATTCTTCTTTGATTAGGGGTTAAATATCATTCAAAGTCATGTACTGAACTACTGACTGTCTGACTCAATCCTTTTACATAAGTAAGGGTGCCTAAAAAGGGCATGATTTCTTTGTCAGGTTTGTTCCGTCATATATACCCTAATACGTAGGGCAAGGCAGGATCTTCCAATTTATGTGTGTGTAAAGAGCTGCATAATTCAATTAGCAAACAATGGCAGCACAGCGTAACTACACAAAGCAATCGGTAAGTAGATTAGTTTATGACAAACTAATTGCTAACGTCATTACAATCGCCATTACGAAAGATAAGTGATTTCGGAGTTCACGATTGAATTGTTAATGAGACTGGCATTAGTTAAACGACTAACTCACAGAAGTGCATTGATTTAGTACCCAATTCGCCACTAATTAATACTTTTGCATTGTTTGACGAATCGTGTGCGGTAAAAACACGCTTGGTCAATTGGAACTTCTTTGCCTTTAACGAGTTGGATAACCAAATTACCCTGAGGTGTCAGTTCTTGTTATACTGCTCACAGCATCATCGATCTACCTGCTCCCAAGTAATCATTCTCATGCCCTTGTCCCAATTTATTTGGGGTCGGCCGAATACTTCTTCTATTCCTCCTCTCTCTCATGGTCTCATCGTTCACTCCTTCCATTTTCATATCATTCTTTAGATACATAATCCATTATCTTTTCTTTGGCCATACCTCTGGTTCTCCATCCCTCAACATTCAAAGTCATTGCTCTTATGTTTAAATGGCTTTCATCACATGCTCATAACAAGACAGACAGACGAAGACTTAAGATCAATCAAAATATTCTCTGTTAAGGGCATAGTTTTGCCCTTTCCCAGTTGTCAGATCGCCAACCGGAGGTTCTAAGAACACTTCTTGGACCTTTCTGATTACGTGTCTAATCATTGAAACGGTTATTCCGCTTTTCTGTTATGAAGGGAACGAACGCAGACCAGACCTCGTTCCCAGTTCGATATTATCGTTTATGGCAGATGTGCGCGAGTGCAGAACCGCAGGGAATTTACCTTTTCAGTAGGAAGTCTAGAAACCCAATCGTTTCAGCAGCCCAACAGAGCCGCGTTGTTAACTTCCTAGGAATTATTGCGGAAAAGACAGGCGGTACCGTTCTAAATATAGACAAACAATACGCAACTTTGTTATAGGCCTATAAACCGTTCCAGTAACTACATTTGACGGCCTTACTTAACCGTTGTTATGTGTAGGTTAAGCATGTTATAATTCCAATTTCTTTAATTTCGTAAACACACAACAAAGTTAAGAGAGATAAGAAAGATGAAACTTGTACATAGAAAGTGAACATTTACTAGACAATTTGACGGGTATAGAAAACAATATCAGAGTCCGTTTCGTCACCTACAGTAATTCATAGTCATCTAACGGAAAATGAGGACCTAGTGTTAAACATGGACGATCGTTCTGACTGAAGATCGTTTGTAGTATAATTGTGTAGTTCCCTCTCATAATAGACGATCTTACTGTATGTAATCAAACCCCTTTTGTCCGTGAGATGACGGGATGAGGCGAAGACCGGTTCGCATTATATTCAGTTCAACCGACATAACATAACAACCGTCACAAAATAAATCAGGAATACCAAAAAGGTTAAATATGGATTATTCATTAACTTTCGATATTTTCGGATTGATGGCTCCGTCAATATCAAGGACGATATCGTAAAAATTACTACAGCCAAAGCTCTGCATGAAACTGAATACTTATTCTTTCATTTAGATGTTTGATTTGAAGTAAATTTAGGGCACATCTACTCCATATTTATGCCTCACGACTAGCAGTCTCTCACGAAAAGAAGTATTAACGTCTTACAAATAATATTAGGGCTTCTGGCGTGTTTTCCATGGATTTCCACAGCGTAGCTGATTTCGTATCCACGATGTATTAAAATAATATGAACGGTAGGATTCATACAACTCAAATCCATACTGATAAATTACCCATAGTCGACACAGAGAACAGCAAAAAGAACAGGCATGATATCCGAGACAACAGTCTTCTCCAAAAAGCAGGAGTAGGTAGGTATGCTTAGAAAATTAAGTGTGGAAAAGATAGCGAAGACTGCTCAAATGGACAGAGATTAGAACATTCGAAAGATTTTGCAGATGAAGATTTTTTTGATATGTGTGTCCTTCCCTTCGATAACAAAAGATTGACATGAAAATAATAAGTGTTTGGAATATTTCGTCAGACATGTTTCCAATACTGCGTCACAACAGTAAACTACTTCGCCGGAATTCAGTAAATACGACAACAGAGACAATACTATCAACTGATATTATCATTATTGACGTCTATTGATAGGAAGAGAAGAGGTCGTAAACATTTATTTGGCACAAGTCACAAAAAATGCGTACGATTATCATTCGAGTTCTGTAACCAATTGTTGCAAAAGCGTGGCGAAGAATGTTTTACATACTAGCAGAGACAAAATGGCTTTTGGAGTGTGGTCTTTGTCTGTTGCTTCTTTGTTTTCGCTTTTGGCGGTAAGATTATGGTCTAAGTAGCCAAAGTCAGTATAAATTAAATATATTAAAAAAATACCATTATGTTCACAAAATGTCGCCACCCCAATACACCCCGAGGGTGTCATTAGAGGCGACTAAGGGCACACTTCCGCAAAAAGATCCATTGCGTAGAGAAGGAAAACTCGAGGGAAACCCGGTTGTGAATAAAATGACAATCGTTAAGCCAAGTTGAAGGCTTTACGGGCGGCTCGAAAAATTCAAGTTGCGGGTCGCGGCGACCTGCGCCTGTCTATTTCAACACGGTAATAGGCTCACTACTTATTACGTGGGACATAAAACTATAAGGTGAAATTTGAGCGTATACTATGCCTCTGCCTAACCCTTCGGGGATAAAGGCGTCACTATGTGTATGTGTGTAAAAAAATTTCAATGTTCGCTTGCTCTATGTTGAACTGGCATTTCAGTTGTGCGCCAACATTAATTAGTATAATAACTAGGTCGTGAAGCAAAATTCGTACAAACTTGCAATGATCGCATATTTGCATTTAATTAGAATGCATAAGGCGCGATCACCGCAGGGCATTCACGCGATTCGATCACGTGACTTGAACGCCACCACGTGAAAACCTATTAGTTAGACCACCTGTTGAGGATCAATATGTTACATCGCCAGTTCTTACTCGTGTTTGAATTTGGACACCTACACTCGAGAGCAATGAATCCGGGTCACTTAAAGAATGTTAAAAATCTCGGAAACTAAAAATGATAGGTTAAATATATTCACAATCCTACCTGTATGAGGTCGGGCATTGTCATGCATAAATATAGCATCCTCACCTAAATTGACCATAAATGGACCAACGTGATCATTGAGGATTTCTTCCACATATCTTACGCTAGTTAAAGAGCCGTTTTCTATGATCACCAGCTCTGTGCGACTTTCAGAAGAAATTCCGGCCCACACAAGTACAGACCCACCACCGTAGGCTACTTTTTCTTCGATGCATGCTTGCTTGAATCTTTCCCCTGGTCTTCGATACACTCTGTGTCTTCCATCGTGCTTGTAGAGCATAAATTTTGATTCGTCGGAGAACATAACTTTTGACCAATCTTCAATACTCCAATTTACGTGGCTCTGGGCATACCTTAGTCTCGAAATACGATGCCCACGCTCCAGTTTAGGGCCGTTTGCAGGTCTAAGGGGTTTTAAGTTAGATTCAGCAAGCCGACGTCTTACTGTCCATGCACTTGGGTTACTTCCTCCGAGGCGTCGAAACTGATTGGTGAGTTCAGTTCCTGTGAGAAAGCGATTTCGAAGCATGGTGTTCACCAAGTATCGGTCTTCTCGTGCTGTGGTACACCTGGTTCTGCCCGTTCCTGGTCTGCGTAGGTTAGAACCAGTTTCTTCGTAACGTCGGAGAACTCTTTGTACTGTTGACAGCGACACACCGACAGTCCTGGCTGTATCGCGCTGACTCCGGCCGGTTTCCAGCATTGTAAGTATTCTGGTGCATTCTTCAGGCGTAAGCGACATAATTTCAGCTTGATTAATGAATATAGAGCACTATCAACATGGTTTATGTACCCACATAAATGACAGATTACAAACAAAAGCAACACCAAATGCTGTAATTTCGTAGTTCCATCTTCGAAAGTGGCCCTTTTTCAAATTTGATTTTTTTATGATATAACTTTACAATAACTAAGAAGTTTTAATACCTTCATTTAAGGAGTATTACATTGTCTATTAAATACAATTTATTGCATTAACCTAGCATTTTTAGTTTCCGAGATTTTTAGGATTCTTTAAGTGACCCGGATTCATTGCTCTCGAGTGTAGTTTTGTTTTATGAGGAAATCGTCACCATTTTTCGCGCGGTGTTCACAACGAAGAACCATAGCGTCCTTGGCTGCCTTCTACCAAATTTATCACGGCGAATGTTCTGAAGAGCTCTTCAACCTGATCCCACCATCTCCTTTCCGATCCTGAACAACGCGTGCCGGGCAGAGATGCCACTCATACACAGCGGAGACAAATATCCGCCAGAACTGAGCGTTTCAAAAGATCCTCTTTCGAACTATAAAAACTTGGAACGACCTGCCCGCACAGGAGTTTCCCTCATCTTACAATCCCCGGTTCTTTAAGAGGAGTGTGAAGAGGCACATCACAGGGCCGCCAACTTGAGGACCACTGTCAGAAGTGGCCCCCAATCGCTAGCAATCGCTTTCCATCAGTCTGGTGGCGACGTCAATTTGGCGAGCTAAATATATAAAGAACAATGATTGTTTGCGGGATGATCGCGTAGTCCCATTTAATTATGACAACACCATAAACCTAGTTAAATTTGTGGTTGAAAAACCGAGAACTACAAAATTATGGCGGTAAAATTCTGAATGGCTGGCGCAACTAATACCAGTCTTCTTTGATCGTATCAATGCGTCTTTGGGATTTAAATTATGCAAAAGAATGCTCATAAAACATGTATAATTTATGCCGTAAGTAAATAAATACAGGAAAATGATAAATTAGCAAGACGTTTATGTTTAAGGTTTGTGTGGGTGGAATTGCGGGTCCTATATTCATTTTCTCTTTTAGTACTAAATAAACAATGTCAGGTTTGAATTATGAAGCTTTTGACCACTTTCGAAACTTGATAGATTACTTGCAATGAACCCACTGAGAGGATGGGATGACAGTGTCAGCCGGGCGGGTCACACTCTAACGAAGTAGCGGACGTCACGCGGTTTCACTCGTGGTGTAGCTTCCCAACAGTGAAAGAATTTTTCAAATCGGTGCAGTAAAAAGGCTATTCAATACAAATAAACAAACAATCAAATCTTTCCACTTTTTAATATTAGTGTAGAATAAAAAGGATTATTCAAATGTAAACTCTAACGTATTACACAAGACAAAAATGGTTCATTATGCGGCCAAAATAATAGGAATATGATTTCTAAGAACTAGCATTTTGTCTGATATTCTTTTGTTATGATAAGACCAAACCACCTAATATTATGATTTATTGTTTACCACCTGTTTCTAAGATTTTCTTCAATTTCCGGATGTGTCTTTTTAAAATAAGTGAAGTAAACACATTTTTGTTGGATGATAAGACTTGTTTGTCTCCACCTAAACAATATTATCTTGGTGGAAGACTACCGTATTCTAAGCTGAAGATTATGTTTTGTTTTGAGACAAGGTTGGAACAGTGGAACCTATGTTGATATCCCAAACTGAAATTATTGTGACTGGAAGTCATTTGCAGCTCGGGCAATGCTTCGATGATGCTGGAGTAACTTGGCAATAAAGGGAGACATATTAAGAACTCTTTGAAGTTATAGGGATTACTTGGTATTGGACGAAAAATAAAAGAAATCCTTTTCTGTTGTAAACCTACAATAGAGTTTAAGATCACGAATGCACAACAAAACCTCAGCATGGCAACAGCGCGCTTGGTGCTCAGTAAGCTAGCTACATTATGGCACAGTAATTATGGTGAGACATAACCCGATAGCAGTCTTCTACTTCGCGAAATTTAAAACTTCGAGGCAGGCTTAATGTGTATGAGAATACGTAATGAAAATACAGAATTAACCTTTTGTTTGCGTAACCAAATAGGTAATGTCTGTCAGTGTTCAGACTAAATACCCCCGTTAAGCTGTCTCAAGGTCTTGCATGCTAAAAATTTATTAGTGAATGTAAAATGTTCCAGCTCAGTAAACTTTTGGTTTAGGTCATTCGCCAAATAAAAGTCTAGCTATTTTAGGACATTCTTCAGACAACAAATTCAGTTATTTTAAGAGTATGTCACAATGGATACCAATCATAGAGGATTGGATAGAGGCATCACATTCTCTTGGATAGAAGCTCTCCATTAGGAGAGTCACTATTCTGACGAAGGTACTCAGGGCAAGCAGTTGCTTCCGCGAGTTACTGAACCAGATTATGGCGAGAGTACCGCCCAAATGCCACTATCTCTAATCTCACTAGTGAATGTAAAATGTTCCAGCTCAGTAAACTTTTGGTTTAGGTCATTCGCCAAATAAAAGTCTAGCTATTTTAGGACATTCTTCAGACAACAAATTCAGTTATTTTAAATTTAAAATTCAGCTAGAGTATGTCACAATGGATACCAATCATAGAGGATTGGATAGAGGCATCACATTCTCTTGCGAGAGTACCGCCCAAATGCCACTATCTCTAATCTCACTATCTCTAATCTCAAGAACAATTGTCTTGAACATAAAGCGCCTAAAGTTTGCGATCTCATTAGCGTTCTATTACGAAACGGATGAGTGCTAATGCAGTGGGAAAAAAGCGGAAGAGGTCACAAAAGCCACACCAGAAGTAACCACTGCTTCCTAGCAGTGGTGTTAAAAATTTTGTAGATCTTCACAGGTCACAAGGATAGGGGTTGCGGGTCGTATTCAGTCCCTTCATTACGTGCCGAATTCGTGAGTCGTATTTGGCAAGGGGTCGTCCATTAATCACGTGAGGCTCGAAAGGGGGGGAGGGGGTCTGACAAAAATCACGAAACATCACCAGGGGGGGCTGGGGGGTGTAGTGAGATATCACGTGTATTTATTTCGAACAGCAACTTTACAACACTGAATTTGAAATCACTGTAATTTCTGAATAACAAAACTACTACAATATTGAAACTTGTATCCATACAAGTTTCAATATTGTAGGTTTTTTAACCGACTTCAAAAAAGGAGGAGGTTACTCAATTCGACCGTATATGTTTTTTTTTATTTTTTTTTATGTTTGTTCGCGCAGAACTCCGTCGTTTATGGACCGATTTCAATTTTTTTTTTTCGTTCGGAAATAGATACTCCCAAGGTGGTCCCATTTTAAGGAAGTTAGGATCCGATAATGGCATCCTGGAGAAATCAAGGGTAACTTTTAAAAATTGTAGGGGCCTCTAGGTCATTTGTAATTTTTTTCGTTAAGGGCTTTGAAGTAGTACATCTAAATGAAGGTCTGGAGTCGATCTGATGATGGAGACGACAGACAGTAGAGAGAATTCCCTAACGATAAACAGCAGTTACCTTGTGTTTGGGCTTCATTAATTTGTACTGTCGAGAACTTTACACATAGGTAGATAGATTTTCAGTCTACAAGTCACTAAAAACAGTGAAAAAAAAATTTTAACAAAAAAGAAACCGACTTCAAACAAAACTAAAAACTGATAAATAAAATTTACTTAGCACAAAGTTAGTATATTCTGATTTATCAGATATCATTAAATATAATACTGAAGTCGGTGCCAATTGACTATGAGAGCGCTTAATAATGCCAACCTAAGCCTACATAGTTTTACTGGGCAGTACTGGGCACCGATTTCAGTATTATATTTAATGATATCTGATAAATCAGAATATACTAACTTTGTGCTAAGTAAATTTTATTTATCAGTTTTTAGTTTTGTTTGAAGTCGGTTTCTTTTTTGTTAAAATTTTTATATAATTCATAAAGCACTTAATTCCTTTCTTACATCAGAAATTAATTGAAATCTGAATACCTATGCGTTGACCCATACAACACAAAAATCATTTTGTTTTTCATCGTGTCTCCCAAAGGAAGAATATATCGGCATCAATCCAAAAAAAGATTGTTATTGATCAATAACAATCTCAAATTATGTCAGTATTATTTAAAATGGTAAGTACTATCTATCCAGTACTATAGTAGCCAACTGCGATCAAACCAACGTAAGATTTTAAGCTTGACAAACTGACACCTTCTTTATTAGCTCCAAAATAATAAATATTATATAGCAACACGACGGGAGTAAATGCAACGGGAAAAATATTAAAATATTAATACCATATCTCTCTCTATTATGTGACGCAAACGAAGTTGCGCAGATTAGCTAGTTTTCGTATAGAAATATGGATAGATTATAACACACAAAAACATTTTCTTTCTTTCTTTCATAACAATAGAGACTTCTATAAAATTAAAAAAAAACTTTGTAGTTACTAAAAATACACGTGATTCGGTCCAGGCGGGGAGGGGTAATCTGAAACCTCACCAAATATCACCAAGGGGGAGGAGGGGTCCAAAAAATGACCAAAAGAACCTCACGCGATTAATGGACGACCCCCAAGGACAATAATTACATTTTTCGAAAATATAATATTATCGAAAATATAGCGAAATATGGCACGCGTCGCTCCTTTCCAAGCTTCCAGCATATGGACTATCGCTCCAATTGTGCTGCTGGATGGCCAGCTTCCTGCCCCCCAACTTTCTGCGTATCAATGACATGCTCTCCCTCGGGATTATACATTGTTTTGTTATGTAGATGATAGCTGGATGGGCAGCGTAACTTCCGTGCAGAGTGCTGCACCGTAAGTTACTCTGCCTATCCAGCGGTGCGGAGTACCGAAGTTGAGGTGAGAAGACGGCAACTTGTGGGCGATCTCGACCGGAACTTGGACCGCATTTCCCAATGGGGATCCGAAAACCTGCTTGATTTTAATGCTCGTAAAACACAGGCGTGTGCGTTTACAGCTAAATGTCCCCCTTTCCTACCCCTACCCTCTTTTTAGAATATGACAATCTCACTTAGGGACATCCTTGGTATAGACGTCTGGCACGAGCTCAATTACAAAAATTATATTGAGTGATGTATTGGGCTAGCCTCGCGGAAACTAGGAGTCCTAAACAAGGTGAGGCGGTACTTCACGCCACACCAGAGGTGTCTGCTGTACAAGACGCAGATTCTTCACTGCGTCGAATACTGCTCTCGCCTTTGGGACGACTTGCTGGACGCTATGCAGCGGCGCGCCATTCGCATTATCGACTGCCGTTAAGTGACTGGCAGGCAAGAGCCGTTGACGTAGCGAAAAACGAATGCGTCTTTGGCCGCATTCTACCGAATCTATCACGCCGAGTGTTCTGAAGAGCTGGTTAATCTAATTCCTCCCATTTCCTTACCGATCCCAAACAACGCGTGCTGGACAGAGCTGCCACACTCACACAGAGAATCTTCGTCAGAGTGATACAAAAGATTGTTTCTCTGTGGGATTATAAAACCTGGAACAACCTGCCAGCGCACATGTTTCCCTCCTTTATAAACCCGGGATTCGCAAGTGGAGCGTATATGAGGACCACAGTCTACATGTAGTCATGAAGATTGCGAGTGTGGCCCCCCAATTGCTAGAAATCGTTATGGTTTTCTTGATAAAGGTCATAATGAATGTCTGAAAGACAAGCTAAATATTTTAAAAAAAGAACCTTATGGTAGGCGTGTGTTCAACATTTTGTATTTCTTCTGCCTTTGCTTTCAAAGACGATCCCTACAAATAAAACAGGATGCAAAGTCAGAGTAGACCAGGGGTGGCCAACCTGATTGGACCCTAGATCTACTGTTTAGTAATGGATGCTGTCCCCAATGATATATTTTTTGGTCGATGGGGGAAGCGTTGGGTAGCCTCATATGGTTAACAACCACGGGAGTGCAGCTGTTGCCACCCAAACTTCGGAAGTGGTGTCGGAAGTTCCATCGGCTATCGAGTATGAACCCCAAATTCTTCATCGACGGCTCGATGACGATGCTAACGCTCCCTACTTGTATACTGGATCCCTTGGGCGGCCCCTTCGCAGGTCCGCCTCGGAATTATGAAGGGCCACCTTTAGCCCTAGCTGCCGTATTTGACCCATGACTTGAGCAACACCTGCCGTGGCCTTTATGATTGCTCCTAGTGCCGTGACGAGGGTATCGTCGGCGTACTCTGAGCAACCATGCGCGTAGGAATATGTTCCTTAGCTCTCGATAGGAACAGGGACACCAAGACCCTTCTAGCCGCTCCGGTTGGAGGTTCTGGGTCGGTGGGGGCGCTTTAGGGCGATGTTTGCCCCTATTCTTAAGGTAAGGGTGCCCCTATGGGTTCTGCTCCAAGATCTCCAGCTATAGCCTCTGGGTCAGTGGGGGCACTCTAAGGCAAAGTTTGCCCCCTAGCCATAAGTTAAGGGAGCTTCCATGGGTTCTGTTCCAGAGTATCCAGCAGCTCTTCGCGGGTCAAGCTTGCCTCAAGACAAGTGGTCAAGATTGTTGTTCGAAAAAATTGTCAGTCTAAAGAGACAGTAGAGGTAGAAAAAGGATTTTTAACGCAAATGCAAAAGCATAAGCCAGTGTTTTACAGTTATTGAAATCGCTCAGGTATTCTGAATACCATTGGGTAATGCAGATTATGTCCCTGTGGAGATCAGCCACAAGTTGCCGGCTCCATTTGTGCAAGAGCGAGATAGTGAGTTTGGGCCTTATCGCCGAGCTGGGATAACATCTTCATAAACTTTCACGGGGTTGCATTTGAATTACGCATCCTCGATAGGGGGCGGGGAGGAGGTGGAGGAGGGGGAGGGGGAGGGGAGGAATCCCCCCGACCACTTTCCAAAGTTAGGAAACCAATAGTTTCCAAGAAATTTAGATTTTTATTTTTTGAGGTTAAGTTTTATAAAATCATGTTCTTATAAAGTTAATATAATAATTCACTTTCAATTGGTATCTCAAAGCACTCGCCGTGCCGCTACCGCGCCGCGCTTGCTTCGCTCGCTCGGCTCGTGCGCCGTTAAATCCGTGGAATTCGTTAATTTATTTTCCCGATGGTCCCCTTATTTGTTTTGGGGGGACAAAATAGTTTTGTTTAGGTGGTTATAAAAAAAAAACCACGAAGGCTAAGACGGGAGCTCCGCTCCGCTCCGCTCCCGTCTTAGCCTTCTAACCTAACCTATCCAAGTCAGTCTTCTTGAATTAGGAAGGGGACGATCGGGAACCAATTAAATATTATTTTTGGGACTTCCCATTCGTCCCCCTCGGGGAGACGGGGAGAAGTCCCAAAAATAATATTTATCAAAAATAATAATTACCGTATATTATATAAAATAATATTTACCAAAAATAATATAAAATAATATTAAAATATTTATCAAAAAAAATATAATTAAATTATATATAATTTTTATCCCCCCCTTGGGAAGTCGAGGGGACAAGCGGGAATACACTCTAACTCCCACATCAAGATGACGGAGACGTTCCATTTCATTTTTATATTTTGTATTGTTTTTTTGTTCTTTATTCTTTTGTTCATTTTTTATGACACATAAAACATTTTACAACTAATTATGTGTAAAACAATAAATAACTATATGAAAAATTAATAACTATGACACATTTAACAAAAAATAATGTTCCGTTACATGTAACTTCAAACACGTATAAAAAAAAACTACGCGTCTCCTAGACACAAATATGGTGCCATTTGAAAGGGGTGATCAACCCCTTTAAAATGACACCCCTCCCACCCCGCTATCGAGGATGCGTAATTCAAATGCCCACCCGACCAATTTCACTAGGTAACTCTATTTTTGTGTTAGTTATAGCCAGGGCACAGTTTGTACCAAAAAAAATCATATCTTTTATTGGGTCAGCTTGACATGGCGGAACAAAGTTCGCTAGGTCAGCTAGTTTATAATAATTATTAGTAGGACTGTATGAGTCAGTTCCATGGTTCAATTCGGTGGTCAGTTCGATTTAATAGTCCCTCTTAGCAAACATTGAAATAGAAAATTAACCTTAATTGAATATAAAAAACCACATGCCCAATGCATGTCCCACTGCATTATGATAAAGTCATCAACTTTACTAAGATTTTCTTTTAAATTCTATTATGTACAGTCAGCTGCAGAGAAAAGTAAACAGGGCGACCCTGTATCCTTTTCTCTGCAGCTGACTGTACCTAGTTTCAATGTGAAAAAAAATAGCACTGAAAAAACATTTTTTTCTCATACTCAATCAACATCACTATAGCATACTTGTCTGACACTATCTTTTGTTTTGAATATAGGCAATATCATGTCTGCACTGAACGATGTTTTGATGTAAACATTCATGATGATGTTTTTGTTTTCATAATAAATTACTTCACCAATGCTTTCAATCTTAATTTGTTTCTTTAACAATGATCAAACCATTATACCCACTTATATTACATTTATATATTAGAGACTGTAATATCTGAGTCAAATGAATGGTTTACTACAACTATATAACATGATAAGTGATAACAGCATACCTCAAAGACCCCGAGACACCTGCCAAGCTTGCCGATGACACCAGCCTCCTCGAGTACCTCACGCATTGCAGTCACTGAAGGCTCTTCCTCAGGCTCGACGCCGCCGCCTGGTACGATCCAGTTGTCAGGACGTCTTGACGACGTCACCAGGAGCACCTACACAATACGTCTATCAGCGACGTCGCCTTCTAACGCCACATCATTACCAAGCTTTAAAAAACTATAATACAATACTAACCTCTGTTTCGGCATCAGAACGAACGCAGATACACGCCGCACGACGTCTAAATCCCTCGTCGTCGTAAATCCGAATCGAATTAGGCTTCTCCTTCACCATTTTTCCAATTAACACGTAAATACGAACTAAACAGACGATCACAAACGAAAAGATGACATCAAATATAAAGGAAAACTATGAACCGAACGTAATTTTTTAATGATCAACAAACGCCATAACCGAAGTATCCTATGTTGAACGTATCCATTTTCTACAATAAAGTTACACAACGTACATGTAAAAAGAAACTATAATAACAATAACGCTACAATTAGAGCAATATTTCAGCTAAAACTAGCTTTTGATCGCGTATTTTAAGCCCATGTTGAATGGTGCCTGACGTTTTATTTCTTTGCGAAAATCGAAATAGGTTTTGGAAAGCAATACGGAGTCTATCAGCTGACAGCCGGAAGTCGGAAACTGTATTGCCATTTTCTATGGTATGTTTTTTTTTTATTTTGGTCTATTATTATTTTGGCTAATAATTCAGATAATGTTTCGGTGGACAAACCGTGAGGACTCAAATCGTATCGTAGTTAAGGGCTAGCGACACGGTCAAACTGCACTTGTCATGCACGTTATATATGAATGGAAATTGCTTCAGTGTGCGTGATTTCTATGCATATGTGAGTGCATCGAAGTGTATGTACACATGATATTGACGAGGCATGACAATTGCAGTTTGACCGTGTTGCGGTCTTAAGGGGTCCCGACACGATCAATTGGCAATTGTCATGCCTCTTCAATATCATGTGTACATATACGTCGATGCACACACGCATGCAAAGAAATCACTCACACTGAAACAACTTCCATTCATAAATATCAGACTTGACTCATTATATTTACCCGTGTCGGGAGCCCATAACTCATGTACTTACTTAAGCTGCAATTACTCGCCAGTGGAGCACCCAAAGTCCGCGAACTTTTTGACGTGAATACGTCTTTAAAATTACTTCCATACGGATGCAATCCAAAACAACGAATGACAACAAAATCAGGTGATACAGTTTAGTGTTGTAGCTACATATCTATCATCTCCATCCAAATTTCAGTTACACCACTGGATAGCTAAAGAATCAAAGAATTTATTACGCTAAGTAAGGACTGTAACACATCGCGCGCGGGAGAAGGGGCAGCCCCGCCATTTTAAAGGTGATTTTGCTGCGTCTCGAGATTTCCATTTAGTATAACTTTCGACTCGGTGAAGCTACGACGTTCATTCAAGTTTCAATCGTCAGCTCTCGTCAAAATCTATCGATTATATATGTTAAAGGCAATGTGTATAATCCGGCATTGTATACAATGACTAGGCATTATATACATTGCCTAAAACGTTCAGGCAATGTGTATAATACGATTTATTTCATACATTGATTGACTAGGTATTGTATGAAATGCCCGAAGCGCATCAGGCAATGTGTATAATGAATGGACAGATTCGACGACAGAATCGTTAACCAAATAAGAACTAGTCGACAACACAAAAAAAATCGGGGTGTTAGTGTAAAATTATGTTCCCGTTTTTGCTTCCTAAGTGGCAATAATAGAACACATGTCTTATCAGCACTCTCTGCTGTTGGAAGTTGAAATTAGGAGTAGCTCTCAAAAGATTAGTGTACGGGCTAATGACCGTACATTTGCTCGGTCAGCATCAGCACACAGCAATAATGCAGACTTTATTAACATTTATTAATTTACGTATACTAAGTTCAGTTCACGTCTAGCAGCAAGGCGACGTACTCATTAGCAATAAATCATATTTTATAGATTAGTTAATTACTTAGCAATAAATGATAGTTAACTTTACAATTCAATTAGTAGTATCATTTTAGTAGTTATTAATCTAGTAGCATAACTGTACGGAACCCGTACAATTAGTACTCAATCATAGAGAAGAAAAATAGATTACACACATTACCTATGCTTCGACCGGCATTCTATACAATGTCTAGGTATTCTCTACATTTCCTAGGCAAAGTGTAAAATAGTTTAAACATTTAATATCATTTCATACATTGTCTGAACGACCCCGTCATTCTATACAATGCCTAGGTATTGTATAGAATGCCTGCATTATACACATTGCCTATAACATATACAGGGTGTGGCGTAAATAGTGGTCCAACGTAAAGGGTGTGACATAACAGGTAGTCAACTACAACATACTACAGTTTTGTCCGGTTTTGCCCAAGGGTTGCAGAAAAAAAGAACTTTTTATGAAATTCACCCCATTTTTTATAAATTTGTAGCATTTATTTTCTATAGATGCAGTATTTAGGATGTGAAAGCAGCCTTATCGAGTTATCTTTTTTTAATCAGTTGTCAGTGGTGACATTTCTGCTGTCAGAATGACAGGATGTCATAAGTTCGGTGACGAAGCGTTTCGCATTTAAAGGAACGGGTTTTGTTAAGATTTTTCGTGAAAGACCGGACTTTTGACCGAGACCTGCTTTGGGGTAGTTGGAGGTCCTTTGGCTTTTGCTCTGAGACTGTGCCGCGAATCAGTTTTTCGCTCAAGCGCGATTATTTGTTACCTCGCGTGGCCTAACGGGCTGTGATTGGGTTGCTGCATTGCATCTTGCTACATTTTACCCAGAAAACTGGTGAGTCACTTCTTCTTTTGCAAAGCGGGTCGATTGTCGTCTGTCGCGCAGCCAAGATCTTAATTTGTCGTTTCTTTCATGACAGGGTTTTTTACTACGGGGCTAGTTGCCGGATGAGATATTTGGTGCCGCACCTATAAGTTAGTGGGCTGCACGTGGTACGACAACGTGGAAGTGCGGACTACACGAGCTTCTCATGTGAGAGGTATCTGCCGTCATCACCTGGCAGTAACAACAGGCAGTCACTCTCACTCAGCTCACTCTGCAGGCCAGTAAATCCACTACTTATGTGTAGCCTAGTAGTATTAATACCTGAGCCCTGACTTTACTTCTGTGTACCTGTGATATTTGTGTCTATCAGTGAATAAGCTCTCTGTGTGTCTCTGTGTATCTCTGTGTACTTAGTAAATATATGTGTGTACACCCTATTGTCTGTTTTCGTGAGAGCCCTAGCCTACCCTTGCACACAGACTGGAAACTTAGAAATAAGGCGCCCTGGGATAGAGTTCTCTGCATAGCTACCTCGCGCTAGTTGGTGAGTAACACTGATCATCTTAGTGTTACAAATTTGGCTGTAGTTTGAAGAAAAATCGTTAGTTTTGAATTTTGATTTCTGTTTATTAAAGCCTAATACATTAGCTAACAAACAATAATATAGTTTGTTTATTTCCATTTCAAACTTGGAAAAAAAAGATAAATTTATCTCAATTTTACCTCAAGTTTTAAAGTATCACTAAAATACAAATGCATTTTTAAAAAAATAAATGTACTGCACTGTTGCTACCCATTATTTCAAAAATATGCCCGTCTAATACCGATTTCGAAATGGTATCACACTAACAAATATTATTTTTTAAAAGCTGGATATTTCATTTTCATTACTAACTGAAATTTTAATTTCATAGTAGGGAATCAAACTGTTTATAACCACATGGTCTCTACTTATCCGTCTATTGTCGGGCGCCTCGGAAAACTACTCTGCGGTGTCCTTCCGATTCTTCTTTTTTTTTTTTTTTTTCTGCAACCCTTGGGCAAAACCGGACAAAATTGTAGTATGTTGTAGTTGACTACCTGTTATGTCACACCCTTTACGTTGGACCACTATTTACGCCACACCCTGTATATAACATTAGTGTAAAATTGTAACTGTGAATATAATAAGGCAGGGGTTCCCAACCTTTCACAGGCCGCGGCGCCCTTATAGGTCTTGAAATTTTTCACGGCTCCCCATCATATCACGTGTAATCACCCCCCCCCCCCTCGACTAGTAATCCTCCGCATAAGCCACTTTCCTGTGCCATGGAGCCTCGGCCAAGTCATTATGCAGACTAAATCCGGGAAAACATGTGAAGCCGGCGTTATGTAGGGAAACTGTCTTCTTTTTTACTTGTGGAATCTGTGTGCCGAAATCTTACCGACTGAAGCCATACGGTGCTCATGCTCTACCACTACCTACGGTCGGGAGCCTCGAGAAAGATGTCCCAGGATTAGCGACAGACTTTAGCTACCACAGCGACGTCATCTACTTTACTTCGTTTGGTTCGAGTACTTCCCCGCGTCTTTGGAAGCTTTCGGGTGTCACTCTCGCTTCCTGGGTCGTGTTTCGAGCGAAAAACTTTAACGTCACGCTATCGTCTTGGGCCTGCTTCTGTAAGGACGGTGAACAGCCCCCGCCTCGACCTTAGGCCCCGGTCATAGAGTCCGATAGTATGGGTAAAATAGAGTGTATGGCACCCTCGCCGCAGACTGGAAATCTCGGGTTGGAGAGTTATCTCCCTGCTCCCTCCCCGCCATCTCTTTCACGAGAATGACCTGTTCGCAGAAAGACGTGGCGGCGTCCCACGTACTCCCGTTGGAAATCATCGCTCGCACCGGAGTCTCCAGCGAGATAATGTTCAGGTCAAGACCTGCCACTAGGACCTGGCGCCCACGCTATGCTCTGTATGGAGCGCTGTGTCCTCGCTGCTTCCTTCGCAGTGCTGACACTGAGCCGTGGTCTCCCGGCGTCATCGCCACAGATACTTATCGAAGCATCCGTGCCCTTAATTATCGGTGACAACCGGTAGAAGAGATTGCCATGGCTCCTCTCCAGCTACTCGTTTATTATCGATCACCACCTAAGTTGAGAGATCAACTAAGACTCTTCAAGATGGTCAACGCGGTGAGGACTTGGCCGATTTCCTTGGGTGGCAACTTTCGCCTCTAACTATTCTCAGACACCGCGTAGATTAGTTTTAAAAAATCTAAATAGTCTTGACAGCCAGATCCTTTTTTGCAAAGGAGTTTTAGAGTGGAGTCCGCGACTCGGAAAACGAAGGCGACGGGTCAAACTCAAACTCAAAAAACATTTATAGTCTTACTACATAGGCACTTGCGACACGTTCATGAATACAAATCAAAGTTAGTACCACCACCAGTTCGGAACGCGGCCCGCTTAAGCAAATTTGGCAAAAATCTTGGCGGGCTATTCTTTTTGTGCTCTTTTTATCTTTTGAGAGAGGGGCGCCGCGAGGCGCCTTGCGGCGCCCCTCTGGACTTTCTACGGCGCCCCAGGGCGCCGCGGCGCACAGGTTGGGAACCCCTGTAATAAGGTGTTTAAATAAAAAAATAATATCAAAAAACATATAATGTCGGCCTATTCGCGTCGAAAAGCCAAATCGAAATACAGAGATCGTATACGGTTGGAAAGGGCATCTCAACAGCAATCGAATGGTACCAATAAAACACCATATGATTGAGTCAAGCAGTGCCGGCAACGTAAAGTAATGAATGCGGCCGAGCGGATCAACGACGCGACGGTGCCAGTACATCTGCAGCTGGTACGGCTGGAATGGTTCGTTACGAGACGTATTCACGTTAAAACCAACGGCCGTGTGCCCCGACACAGCCCCACCCGTTTTTGGCTCGTTGGCTCGTTGTGCATTGAAAACCGCCAGTGGATCAGCTGACACCACGGTCAAAAGTATTGAGTATTGGACTCCCGGCACGTGTCAATATATTGAGTCAAGCCTGATATTTATGAATGGGAGTTGTTTCAGTGTGAGTGATTTCTTTGCATGTGTGTGTGCATCGACGTATATGTACACAGGATATTGACGAGGCACGACAATTGCCAATTGATCGTGTCTGGACCCCTTAAAGTCTGATATTTTATGGGCTCCCGACACGGTCAAAGTGCACTTGTCAATTCTGATAAATATTAATTAAAGTTGCTTTAGCGTGAGTGCTTTCTTTGCACGTTTGTGTGCATCGACGTGTATGTACACCTTAGATCATCTAACCACAGGATGCGAGACCCTGACGGCCAGCAATGAGGCTAGACTGCTGAGCCCGCAGAGAGTGATGGCCGTCAGGGTGATAAGAGGATACCGCACGATCTCCGGTGAGGCGGCATGTCTCCTAGCCGGGACCCCTCCATGGGACCTGGAAGCGAGAGCCCTTGCGTCACTGTTCAGATGGCGCAAGGAGGCGCTGGAGCGGGGCCAAAGGCCTGCGTCTCGAGAAATCGAGGCCCAGCGGACCCTGCTCCACCAGGAAACCGTGGAGACATGGAAGGTGCGACTTGAGCAACCAAAGGGGGGATTCGCCACAATCGCGGCCGTCAGACCGGTCATGGACGAGTGGCTGGAGAGAAGACACGGTGCTCTCTCCTACCGGTTGACACAGATGCTTGCCGGGCACGGTAGCTTCGGTAGGTATCTGTGGCGAAAACACCGGGAAACCACGGCCGAGTGTCAGCACTGCGAGGACCGCAGCGATGACACGGCGCTCCACACGCTGGTGGAGTGCACGGCGTGGGCACAACAGCGACAGGTCCTCGTAGTGGGTCTGGGCGTGGACACTCTCTCGCTTGAGGCCATGGTGCGAGCCATGCTCTCCAGCAGGAGTAAGTGGGACTGCGCCGCCTCTTTCTGCGAGCAGGTCATGCTCGCGAAGGAGGCGGCGGGCCGGGTACGGGAGAGAACTCTCCCACCCGAGTTCCGCAGTCGGCGCCCTGGGCGCCGCCGACGTGTCTTCGCCGAGGACTATCGGCCTCCATGACCGGGGGTCTGAGGACGGTAAGAGAGCCGCTCACCGTCCTTACAGAAGCAGGCCCATGACGGCAGCGTGACGTGAGCAACTTACGCACGCCCCCCCTTAGAAGCGGGGTCACACCCGAAACCCCCCATAGGCGCGGGATTGCACCCGAACCACCCCCTGGGCGAGGCCGCAGCGGCGGCCGTAGGTCTGTTGGGCGTGGCGTGAGGTTTTTTAGTCGGTAAGAGTCCGGCATAACATCCTATGAGGATTTTCCCTCACGTTAAACAAAAAAAAAAAACCACAGGATGCGCCTTACTTAAGCATTGTTTTCTGCCAAGCCATATGACCATTTGGTCTTTTGGCTTTATAAAAAGCACTGTACATCAGTACATCATTTTATATGATTAAATTAGTAAATTTCATTGTAGTTGACTGTACAATAAAAATTAACACACACAGCCATTAGCCATTACGCGTTTGTCGAATAATACATTTTTAAATATAATGAAATTTAATATGTCTTTGTGTTTCCCCCTTCACCCGCTATGAAAACTAGCAGAATATTTTTGTATGCGGTGGTTCGCAAAGGCTAGTCCCGTGATATATGGTCTAACCGGCCCCATACACGGACAATAATATTGATCAATATAAATTATTGTTCAATAAGTTGACCGTGTAGGGCTAATATTGAGGTTTGAACAATCACTAAACAAAAGTTTGACGGAGCTTAAATTTTATTGATCAATATTTTTTTTTCGCACCGTGTAGGCTTAACCCTTAGCCACCTACCATAACTTTTTGTCACACAACCACCTACCATACGTCTATGAGACCCCTGAGTAAAATGGGTCTTTAAAGTAATATCTTGTTTATTGAAGTATATTTTTTAGTAAAAAATCAACTTAGGAAAGTATTAAACTCTTTAGTAAAGGTACAAGAGAATCATTTTTATAGGCATTTTGTCTTAATTACTATTAATCAACAATATCTGCTTAAAAACTAAGTCATTTGCTAAATGAGATCTATAAAAAATAATCACATGGATATGAACTTCTTTTATAATTTTTTACTGATTCAACAATCAACCATTGCAAAAAAAAGAAAATGGTGAAAATTAAATTAAATAGAAAAAAATTACAAGCCCTAAACTTATAGTTTTTCACGACAATTATTGCACAGCTTATTAGAAAATTCTCGGCAAATTGGTGATTTGCATTCGAAACTGATGTATTGTGGTTTGCACGGCACTGAGGGACACGGGGAAAAGGTACAGGAACGGACGAGTTCGCAAACGACTCGGTCGCCGATATATTTACGTTTTAAATATCTGCTGCGTCTGTGAGACGTATGGTAGGTGGTTAAGGGTTAATATTGATCAATATTTTTCAGTCGGATATCGGAATTTCGAATTTGGAATTTACTTTTCTTCGTCAGACATACTCGGAAAGAAATAAAAATATTGAAGCAATGTTATTGAGTCAATATTATGGAAGGTGTGTATTCAAAAGTTGGTGATTATGAATATTGAACAATAAAAATATTGATCAATATTATTGTCCGTGTATGGGGCCTCTAAGATGTACACATTACATTGACGAGACTTTTAATGGGCTCCCGACACGATCATGCATTGCAATTGTCAAGCACGTTAAATATGAATGGAAGTTGCTTCAGTGTCCGTGATTTCTTTGTGTGCATCGACGTGTATGTGCACATGTTATACGACAGACCGTGTCGCGACTTCGCGAGCCCATAAAGTCTTGTCAAGTCAAAGAAATCACGCATGAGTGTGTGCACCGACGTGTATGTACACATGATATTGAAGAGACTTGTCAAGTGCCGTTTGACCGTGTGGGTGCTCATCTGAACGGAATAGACACAAGTTTGTTTTGTTGTTGATGACAGTTACGTTATTTCAAATCAAATTGGTTGTTTGTGTCTTCCGATACTTAAATTTCTCGAATTTTAAGTGAAATCCTCCAATAATTTTGTTGTTTTCTTCTTTTCAGGTGTCATGGGTACGTAAGTTTTGATCGTCATCTTTTTTCTTTGTAAATTTCTAGATAGAATTGGTGCATTTCGACCTCGTTGCAGACCTTTCATATTTTGTTAGCATTTTTTTTTATTTCGTTTGCAGAGGATAGCTTCGACTTTGGGAGGCTGTTGAGGAATCATCAAAAATCACACAAAATCAAGCCTTCGCAGTTCGGAAGCGTAGCCGGCGGGGTTTGTGTTTATCATTAATTTTGAATGAAATAGTTAATTGCTTCCTCAATTCACCATGCATAGCTCATCTACCGCTTGTAATTTCAATAATGTAGGTATATTATGGTGTATTCATGTAGATGTATTTAACGTATAATGTAAAATACTTCTTGAAACTATTTCAAACCTGTAAATTTGTGAAAGATCACTATTATAATCTTGTGATCTCGGTATTGACATTTATGTTATGTATACTGCATGGGTACACCTAAGTTCAAGTTCAATGTTAGCCTAATACCAAAATAATAGGATGACTCGCAATTACAGGTGAAGAAAAGATTAGAAAATAATTTAAAATACAGAAAGAGCAGTCGTCTGACATTCTTTGATAATATCAGAGACTTACCTGCAAATGTAAGCCCCGCTCCGCTAACTAAGACTCAGTCAAAGGAAGAACATAGGAGACAACAACTGGAAAAATGGAAAGAGCAGAAAGAAAAACAAAAGAAGGAAACAGCGGCTCAAAAGAAAAAACCATTTGTTGCTGGAGTGGCACGTGTACCATTGAAGTTCGAACCACCGCCACCGGTACCAAAACCTAAACCTAGCACTTCTGGTAGAGTCACTCGTTCACAAACATCTAAAGCAACTACCAAACCCAAAGAAATTAAGGATGTAAATTCAAACCCTACAACATCAAAATCTTTTGCACCAAAAAATGCTTCCTTCCGACCACCCGCAATTAAGAATGTGACAAACATGCCAAAGCTGACATCTGTTAAGGGTAATAAGGAACAAAGACCAGTTATTAATTTTGATCCAGTAGTTCCGAATATTCTCAAAGAAATTCGAGTGACTAGGCTAAAAGCTGTGAAACCGACAACAGTTGATACTAAACCAGTAAGAAAGGAAAACATAAGAACTACCAAAGTAAAAGTAACGAAATCAAGTCCGAAGAAAAATAAACTTTCCAAAGCTCTACAGAGCAGTTCGTCAAGTGATATGGAGCAAAATGTAAAATTATCACCTGTACTGAAAGCAAGGGGTACTCGGAAGTCTTTGCCCGCTCCAGAATCACCTATAATCGTAATCAAAACACCTAGGAAATCTATGCCTAAAGAGTCTAAGCATATAACTCCTAAGAAACCAATACCAAAGAGCGAGTCAAGTTCGGAGGAGAGACTGCGATCTCCAAAAGCCATAGAAGATGCGCCCATGACTCCGGAACAAATTGCTGAAGAGGCTAAAAAGATAAGTCCGTGCGTGACCATATCTAGAGGCAAAGAAAACGCCAGAAAAGAGATGAAGAAAAAACTAACTGAAGGTAATATTACTTTTATTATTGCATATTATTTGTCTTTAGTAGTGCCTGAGAATAAAAAATTGCGTGTACTTAGTGTACACACGTAAGAAGTGAAACTTCTTCATAAACTTAATTTTCACCTCACCTTAAATTAAGTCAAAAAGTCCAAAAGTCCAAAAGTCCAAAAGTCCAAAAGTCCAAAGTCCAAAAGCCCAAAAGTCCAAAAGTACAAAAGTCCAAAAGTTCAAAGTCCAAAGTCCAAAAGTCCAAAGTCCAAAGTCCAAAAGTCCAAAAGGCCAAAAGTCCAAAAGTCCAAAAGTCCCAAAGTCCCAAAGTCCCAAAGTCTAAGTCTAAAAGTCCAAAAAGTCCAAAAGTCCAAAAGTCCAAAAGTCCAAAAGTCCAAAAGTCCAAAAGTCCAAAAGTCCAAAAGTCCAAAAGTCCAAAAGTCCAAAAGTCCAAAAGTCCAAAAGTCCAAAAGTCCAAAAGTCCAAAAGTCCAAAAGTCCAAAAGTCCAAGGTCCAAAAGTCCAAAAGTCCAAAAGTTCAAAAGTCCCAAAGACCCAAAGTACCAAGGTCCCATCCAAAAGTCCAAAAGTCCAAAAGTCCCAAAGTTCAAAAGTTCAAAAGTTCAAAAGTCCCAAAGTCTCAAAGTTCCAAAGTCCCAAAGACCCAAAGTACCAATGTCCCATCCAAAAGTCCAAAAGTCCAAAAGTCCAATAGTCCAAAAACCCTTCAATGACATGCTATCCCTGGATAAAGTACTCTTAATTCGAATCCACCGTGGTGGGGAACAGAACAAAGATGGCGCGTAACCAAAAATCGTGACGTGACGTGACGCAAATTTTTTTCCAACGCCGATAAAGAAGTTTCACTTCAAAATAATTAAAAAGTAATAGCACACATAGTCATAACTTTGTCTAAAGTGCTGAAAATCTGAAATGACTATTGAATGAGACAGAGCTGAAAATTAATAATCACTAAAGAAATTTCTTATTACAACATCTAGCCTGAAATAAGGTACATTTGCTTGTTTTAGCTAAATGATGGGATCTACTAGGAACGAGACAAACATGATTGCTCACAGTGATAGTGGTTACCTCAACCTCTAGGTTGAGGTAACCACTATCAGTGATAGTGGACTATCAGTGATAGACTACCAGTGATAGTGGATACCTCAACCTCTAGGTTGAGGTAACCACTATCACTGTGAGCGTGTGCCCTTAGAGGATCTATCCTCTAAGGGCGTGTTCAGATGACCCGCGCCGAGCACGCACACGCTTTGAGCCCGTCTTAGAAACGCGCAAAATCAGCGTAGTGCATCCCGCACGCCAAGCACCCGCTTGTACTACTAGTGACTGAACTTCGTTTAACCGAAGCGCGGGTGCATGGCGTGTGCAGCGCATGCTCGGGGCGGGCGCGTGGCGTTTGCGGATGAACTTTGATTAAAGCAATTTAAGATCTATCAATGTGATAATAGGGCTTAAATTATATTTAAAAAAATCAAAGCTTAGGCGGGTCGCCCACACGAGCTGGAGTCGAGGCGGCGTCGAAGCACGGGCGCATAAGCGGCGCGCCGCATCTACGTTTCCTTCAGCCATACATGGCAGTGCGCTCACACACTAGAGTCGCGTCACGGGCGATGTGGAGTCGAGGCGGAGGCGGGGTGGGGCTGATGCGCTCGACCGCGCCGCGACTCCGTCACCATTTTGTCATTTTGTTTCATGCGGAGACGTGTTTACACTCTTCAAAAATGCGTGACGATTTTGAAACTACCGTAAACTTTATTGAAAAGTATTTTTTATCCCCAAAGGGGAAGGCAGAGGCATATTATTATATGCCCACATTTCACGTTTTCAGAATTGGTCCCACGTAATATGTAAAGGAAGCATAGCCGCCCGCGCCTCGACTCTACTTAACGTTCACGCGCCGCCGCGCCGCGACGCCGCCGCTACCGCGCCTCGACTTACCAGTGAGCGACCCCCCTTAGACACGGGTGCTGACGAGTGCGCGTGTCGTCTGAACGCAGCCTAAGGTGTTTTAGTTTCCACTTTGTGTGTAGGCAGGGGCATTTAAAATTAACTTTTTTCTCTATGAAATGATAAAGGTGAAAAACACATTAAAATAATAATTTATTTAATTTAAATTAGTCATATTACCTAAACTACCCGTTTTAACAAGTCGACATCAAAGTATTACATTTAATAAAATTACTGTTCATCATTCTTAGGAAATGATGAAAAGATTGTATACTTAATGCAAGTTATCATCAAACATGCTAAAACACCTGAGGTGTGTTTTTGAATTGACTGCGTTGAAGTCGTAATCGCGTAAAATCATTACCCTCCTTTTGCACAGTCAGTAAAAAGTAGCCTGTGTCCTTCCTTTGGACTCAAACTATCTCTATACCAAATTTCATCAAAATTAGTTCAGCGGTTAAGGGGTGAAAACGTAACAGACATACAGACAGAGTCACTTTCGCATTTATAATATTAGTAAGGCCAAAGATAAAATAATAGTGTTACATACAGATAGACAACTCCCTGCCACTCATTGACCAAGCTTCCCACTCTCGCCAGTCCCGCCACAGATGCCATTCTAGTTGGCGGCCTTGGCGGGTGTTTTGCTTAGCTTGTTGGCATTTGTTAGCCATATTGGTCACACACCTCAACCTGCGCCCGGGTCGGCAGCGCGTGTGTAGCGCCTCTGGTGTTGCAAACGTCTATAGGCTACGGTTACCTACCTTCCGGTGGGCCGTAAGCTTGTCTGCCACCTAAGTAGTATAAAAAAAAAAACACACATTCGAGCTCTGTACGAACATAGCGTGTTTTTAACGTAGGTGACAGTGTTTCCGCCCTGTGGTAGGGCTGAAACGATTGGCAACTATTTGTTCAAGCTGTGATTTAAATGGTGATCAAATTCTGCTCTCTGAATTCTCGGCTTACAGCAGGATGCTGATGCCTGGAACTAGCAATCGAGAGTAACGAATTCCTTACTGGCCAATACTGAATACGAACACACATTTGTATCGAAAGCGAATGAGTACCATTCTTTATTTCTTTATTTTTTATATTTAGTTCGCTTAAATGTCGCCACCCCTCCTAGCCTGATTTTGTAAATAATGGTAGCGAATTTAGGTTCACAAGACTACTGACAGGATGTGAGTGAAACACGTGCGTGTACACTTTTGAATGTCCAATATGTCCATCCATGACCTTTTTCACGCGAAAAAGGTCATGGTACAAAATTCTCTGCGCTCCACAATCTCACTACTCCAAAAATCATAGTTCTTGCTTTTGCGCTAGGAAGGAATAATAATCTCTATGCACTGGAGTATTTTGACCCACTAAAATTTCTATCAAGTTGTCGATTTTTATCAACGCCCCTTTATGAGATTGTAATACTTTATGTAACAATTTAAATGTTAGATCAATAAAATTAGCTAAAATTACACTAATCGATGATATTTTATCTTTCGCCCAACTTTTTATAGATTTTATAGTTTTGTTTACATTTAACTGAAACTGCTTATAATCTTCTTGTTCGAATAATATGTCTATTATGTTCAAGATAATTCTAAGACTTACTCTCTTTAATCTGTCTCCTATTTTAGGTTCATGTATAATGTTATATTTTTTACTCAGAACCTCTTTCAGTACCTCTAAAAAATCCTTAGTGTGATTTGCTTTAGCCACAGCTTTCAAAACGTTTTTTATAACTTCTTGGTCTTTTTCGAATCTGGTTACCATCGCACCAAAGTCTTCATTATTACTAACAATCATATTCATGACTTTCATAATTATTTGAAGCTTCCTTCTAGGCAGTTTAAGTATTTCTTTTAAAAAATATCCACATAGATCTGTGAAAGCCGGGTGTTTTCTGCATACTCTGTATTTTATACAAATGTGGGCCAACTCCTCAGACCTTAGGTCTCTTTTATCTTTTGTAATACTCTCAGATATATGTGAGTAGGTTTCTTTGACTGTTTCATCTAGAGCTGCATTTTCTTTAGAAGTATTGAGAGCTTTTAATGTAACATTTAAAAGTCCAATTTGTTTATTGTAGAGCAGCCTACAAGACATCTCAACCAAATCTAGAAGTATTATATCTTCTTTGTAAATTTCATCAGGTTTCTTCCCAATGGTATCTTCAAAGTATTTTTGTATCTCTGCCACATAATCCTGTATCACGTTATTGATGTTGTTCATACTTTTTTGAAGTTCCATTATTTTGATAATCTGTGCATCTGCATGTATTAAGATTTTAACACCTTTCTTTTTAATGTGGTCCACATATTCTGTGACTTCAATAGTTCGATTAGCATTATCTGATTTTCCTTTCAAATTGGCTGACGTAGATTTATGTTTCTCGTAGTCGGAAGTATGCAATAAACTTTTTAATCTCTTACTATATTCTTTGTCGTCATCTATTTTGGACAGTGTAGCAGAAATCCCTGTAATAGAATGTAGCATATTATGAAACAGTGTAGATGGAAAAAAAATCTTATTTCTAAAGTTAACACCTTGGGGTCTTAAGTTTGCTCTGTTGCCCGCCATTGAGGCTGAAGGGGTCTTTGGGCTTGTTTGTCATACAGCAGGCGCACCACTTTCTCTGCTCTGCGAACTACTTAAATACTAATAATCCTGCATTGCACTATGACACTTCACGCGCTGAATATCGGCCGTTGGGCCTCGGTCTCTCAAACTTGATCACTGGGGATCCTCCCTGGATTTGAGGGACATCTTACTCTGTTTTTCCAGATACATTATACGTGTCATAAACTTTATACATTACACACACACATACATCACATACATATCATCACGCCTGTTTCCCATCGGGGTAGGCAGAGACTATGGCCTTACACTTGCTACGATCCTGGCATACCACTCGCTTCTTCTGTTTTCATGTGCTTTCATACACGCTCTCCGGTTGAGGGTACTTTTGACTTGGCCTTTTCCAACAGGTCTTTAATTTGATCGCCATGCGTACGCCGAGGTCGACCCTTACCAGTTTGCCCATTCACTCTCGCCTTATAAAAATCTGTTTAGTCAGTCTATTATCATCCACCCTCTTCACATGTCCGAACCATCGAAGCATCCCTTTTTCTATCAGTGTTAGTTATTAACTTTTTAGATGTGTAAAAATAGGGTAAGATATCCCAAACCGAAAAGATATTAATCTACCCACCTAGGAAAATTATGAATGCACGTCGCAAACACATTTTAGTGGAACCGTACTGCTACTACAGTACTGAACCATTATTTCATATTATAGAACCATATCATTATAGTATATGGTAATTTGAATTTTAATTATACTATTACCACATATTAATGGCAATTTTATCGTACTTCATCCATAAAATTGCCATAAATATGTGTCTTGTAACTAATTATTTTTAATTAGTTACAAGCAATGATATATAAAAATCAAATATTCTTATATAGATACGTTACCAACACTTAAAAATGGCAACAAAAAAGTCAGGAAATTGCCTGAATTTTCATACATGCTACCATAGATAATTTCATAGAAATTCTTTTTTTGAATGTAAAGAATATTTGCCGTTTTTGAAAGCCGTGATGTTCGTACATGACGTGTCTATATTATAATACGTCGTTGGTTACAAGAGCTTACTTTATAATCCGCGTACGCACTAACAGTACGTAACGTAAGTTTAAACCACCTAGGACATAGGTCCTAGGTGGTTTAAACTTACGTTACGTACTGTACCCTAAAGCCAGAACATAGGTTCTGCAATAAAAGCTCATCTGCTTGGATCAGAACTCATTGCTACTTAACACGACGAATAATCTCGCATCTTGACTCGGACTCGAAATATCCTGGCAGAACCCTTTTCACACATTTCGACTCACATAGGTTCTATGCTTTCACGGGTTAGTTCCGCAACTCAACGTTAATTATGTGTCTATTTTGCGTGGGGTTTGTGGTTATTGCCGTGCCACTTCCTCTGGGATGTCTAGCAGACTCTTCACTTTCGCGAAGATATTTGGAGCGACCTTAATGTGCCAAGGTGTTTCGGAGATTCCATCAGAATGTGACTGAAAGTTTCTTCATTCCCATGCAGCTGGATACACAGAAAAACAATAACTAAAATATCACATTTCAGGGTTACTAGACGAGGACGCTAGTGACATGGACAGCGTAGATCACTTCAGAAAGCAGCTGTCCTCTGAGATCAAGCGCATGACAGAGATGTGCGAAACGTGGGACAAGATCGCTGAACAAACTGTTCTGCCGGAGTCTGTTCAGGTAAGTCATGAGTTATTAATTATTATATCTATACTTATAATAAATTTGTTGAGGGTCGAGAGTCTGTACATTGAAGATATTTTGACAATTTTATTTGTAGGGCATTCTCTAATCGATACTGAAGCCGAAAAGGTAATTTAAATTTTTCATGACTGTCTGTCGGTCTGTCTTTCTGTCTGTCTGTCTGTATCCCGAATAAGTATCACGCCGAAAATACTTAATCGATTTAAATGATACTTGGCACAATCTGAGCTTATGACCCGAGGAAGGTTCTAGGATACTTTTAATCTCGATATTTTGTGCGGCTCCTTCAGGAGAGGGGATGAAAGGCAAAATAGTGTTTTAGCTATACTTTCTCACTGCGTGCTCCGATTTCAAATATTTTTTGGTGTCTGAAATATTATTCCACGCAAGTTACAATATTGAAGGTTATGTAGTTAAGAAAAAGAAGAAACTTTCTGTAATCCTAGAATTCAAGGGTTCTTTTGAATGAGAGGGTAAATCTAAGCGGGCGTGTTGGCTAAATCATAGAAGAGCTTAATTATTAACTGAATTATTTTAGAACAGCCTTAATTTTTGAGCTCTTTTATGATTAAGCAAACAGGGCCGTTTCACAGGGTGATTGATGAGTCTGATGAAGCATTACCTCTCCTTTCGTACACCTTATGTGACGTAAACGAAGTTGCGAGGGTCAGCTAGTCAAGGAAATAAAAAGCATCTAAGGTGAAGTAATGTTTTCTTGTAATGTTGTTATTGTTGATTATGATAAATACTTATCAATTTTTATGTTTTGTTTTGTCTAAAAGTAATGATTAGCATTGTCTTTCAATCAAAGCACGTTACATTTTACGCGGAGTATGCATCGTAAGATCTCAAAAGCTCTCAAAAAGAATAAATTTTCCCAGTTTTAGAAACATTTTTCATTGTTGCTTGGCTCCTATTCGTCTTAGCGAGATGTTATATAGCCATCATCAATGAATGGATTATTCAACTGTAAAAGAAATTTTGCAATTTAACCAGTAGTTTTATTTATTTATTGTTATTATTTTATGTGCCGCCAATTTAGGAGCGTTTTCATAAATCGATTCTAAGTCATAATCATAAGTACTTATACTACAAAACTTATAGAAAATTCATGAGTATATAGCTATATAGTAAAGTAATTTGCTATAGAAAAGGCTGAAACATAAAAAAAATCACATACTGAAAATATATCTCGTTGACTGCCTCTGTGGCGCGGTCGGTAGTGATACCGCCTGCGGCGCTGGAGGTCTTGGGTTCGATTCCCACCGGAGACAAATATTTATGTGACCCATTAATGTTTGTCTCAAGAGTCTGGGTGTTTCTATGTATAATATGTATGTATTTAAAAAAGTATATAAGTATTAATATCCGTGGTCTGATATCCATAACACAAGCAGGTTATTCCTAGCATACTTTGGGATCAGATAGCGTTGTGTGAAATGTCCGTGAATATTTATTTATTTATATCTGTTGCATCGCTGTGTGAAAACGCTCCTCATTTCCTGCAACAAGCTGTCATGACGAACTCTTGGTCCACAGGAAGCTGTCCTATCAGCGGTGGGTTATGCCCGGCTGCTGATGTCACAGAAGCTGGCGCAGTTCGGTACCCTGGTGGAGAAGTGTGCCCGGCCCGAGCCCGGACAGACACTGGTCACCCCGGCCGACCTGCACGGCTTCTGGGACATGGTGTTTATGCAGGTGGGTCGAGTTTCCTTTTGTGGCGAATGTGGGTATTTTTATAATTTTGGGTGAAGCTATCATCTTCATCCAAAATTATTAAAATACCCACATATACAGGGTGGAATTTAAAGACGGTAGTTGGAGGTAAAGTACCCTTATTATTGATAATGGCAAGTTTTGCTGAAAGGAAACATTCCTTTTGTTTTCAAAATTAAGTAACTACCGTCTTTAAATTCCATCCTGTATATATTTATGTCCTAAAGATATGTCCTTTAACACCAAACTGAATCTCCCCTGATTTTGATATCATTATGCGAAATAAAAACCGGCCAAGTGCGAGTCGGATTCTCGCAAACAGAGTTTCGCACCAAAAACGGCAAATTAATTATGTTTTTTATGAGAACCACCTTGAATATTATTTTTGTTCTGATTTTAGTATTCGTTGTTATAGCAGCAACAGAAATACATCATCTGTGAAAATTTCAGTTCTCTAGCTATCACGGTTCCTGAGATACACCCTGATAACTGACAGACAGACGTTTTTAGGGTTCTGTACCCAGAGGGTAATAACGCGACCCTATTCATAAGACTGTATCTCAGGAACCGTGATAGCTAGAGAGCTGGAATTTTCATAGATAGATGTATTTCTGTTGTCGCTATAACAAACAAGAAGCCGTGAGACGGTCTCACCTGGCTGCCCCTCTATGAAAGTGAAATTTCACTCCGATTAATGTTTTAATTTTTGTTTTTTTTCAAACTTTGAACAGATGATCCACTTGAGCTAGTAACGTAATATAATGCAACAGAGTCACAGACTACAGACAAAGTCTCGCTATAAGCCCCTCTGCACTCTATTTTATAGAAAGGGGCTAAAAACTATAAAAAATCATACAAAAAAAAATTAAGGGGGCCCCCATACAAGAAACTGAATTTTTTGCTGATCTTTGGAACTGAATCCTCAGTGCACTTGTATGTGGCCGTATTTTACCGTTTAAGTATGGAATTCTAAAGGTGGGTCTACCCTAGACGAAGCGAGCATGAGCGGAGCACGAGCCGAGCCAAACTTCGTGTAGTGTCGAGCGACGTACGAGCCTCGAGCGAAACTTGTCTTAACGAGCAGAGCGGCTCGGCTCTGGCTCCGCTCGTGCTCGGCTCGTCTAGCGTAGACCCACCTTTAAATGTATTTAAAACACAAACAGCTCTAAATAGCCTTTTATCTATAGGTGGAAAATGTAGATGTTAGATTCAAGAAGCTGGAAGAACTCCGTGCCCATGGCTGGATTGAAGCCGAGCCCGTGCAACAGAAACGGAGAGCTCCCAAGGTGACCAAGAAAGTGGTTAAGCCATCTGGTGGGCCAAGCCGGCTTAAGGACATGATTGCAGGTTTGACACAGTTATTTGATAAATTTTAGTAAGACTATCAGGTAATTTATCTATACTTCTATACTAATAATATTATAAAGAGGTAAAGTTTGTGTGTTTGTTAAATTGTAAGGGGTAATCTCGGGATCAACTGAACCGATTTTAAAAATTCTTTCACCAATAGAAAGCTACGTTATTGTGGAGTGTCATAGGCTATATAGCATCACGCTACAACGAATAGGAGCGGGGCAGTAATAGTAAATATTTCAAAAACGGGGGAAATATTAACGACGAGGCGCTGTGGGAGTAAACGCAACGCGACGGGAACAGGTAATACTCTCTCTTAAGTGGCGCAAACGAAGTTGCGCGGGTCAGCTAGTTAGCTATAAAAAAAAATTATCTATATTAATATTATAATACGGCTCACCACCTATTACGTGGGACAAATTATACAAAGGTGAAATGTGGGCATATAATATGCCTCTGCCTATCCCTTCGGGGATAAAGGCGTGACAATATGTATGTTTGTATGTAATATTATAAAGAGGAAAGATTTGATTGTTTGTTTGCATCGAATAGGCTCCGAAACTACTGGACCGATTTGAAAAATTCTTTCACTGTCGGAAAGCTACACTCTTTGCGGTGAACATAGGCTATATTTTATTCTCGTATTCCCATGGGAACGGGATGTACGCGGGTGAAACCGCGTGACGTCCGCTAGTAGTTACATAAAGCCATTTATAAGGTTTCCATCGTTGGCAACAGAATAGTAATATCATCAAATGAGCCTATAGCAGTCCACTGCTGGACGTAGGCCTCTCCCAATTCATGCCACGAGACATGGTCCTGCGCCTTCCGCATCCAGTCCCAACCTGCGACCTTTACCAGGTCGTCGGTCCATCTAGCGGAGGGTCGTCCTAACCTACGTTTACTGAGTCGCGTTCTCCACTCTAATGCCCGCCTTCCACTGCGAGTGAGTCGGACCCATTACGGACTCCGCTATACTCGTAACGATGATTTTCGATACATGTCATGTCCGCTTTGGTGGAAGGACATGTATGAAAATCGTCGTTACGAGTATAGCGGAGTCCGTAATGGGTCTGACTCGCTCGCAGTGGAAGGCGGGCATAAAACTTGTTTGCTCCATCGGCCATCGCTTATAATAATAAGCATAGTTTGAAATATAAATAGATCCCTACTAATATTATAAATGCGAAAGTAACTCTGTCTGTTACGTTTTCACGCTTAAATGACTGGAGCGATTGAGATGAAATTTGGTATAGGGATAGTTCGAGGCCCTGGGAATGACATGGGCTACTTTTTAACTGATTGTGCAAAAGGAGGGTTATGATTTTACGATATAACGACTCTTACGCGATCACCACTTCTACGCGGATGAAGCCGCGGGGAACAGCTAGTATAATATAAAAAGCCGAACGCTTAGCCTGATCGTGCTTCTCTATAGCTTGTTCCGTGTTCTGTTTGGCACACACTCATTGTCACGTTCCGCCTGATCTAGCCTCAGGCGGAACGTGACAATGAGTGAACCTTTTCGTGCGTGCCGGCGCCCATTTTTTTTTTTAGCTGCCTCTGTGGCGCAGTCGGTAGTGATACCGCCCGCGGCGCTGGAGGTCGCGGGTTCGATTCCCACCGGAGACAAATATTTGTGTGACCCATAAATGTTTGTCTCGAAGAGTCTGGGTGTTTCTATGTATAATTATGTATGTATTTAAAAAGTATATAAGTATTAATATCCGTGGTCTGATACCCATAACACAAGCAGGTTATTCCTAGCTTACTTTGGAATCGGATAGCGTTGTCTGAAATGTTCGTGAATATTTATTTATTTAATGTCTAAAATGTCTTAGTCTATTGATTGCCGAACATCACTATTGTAGCGGGTCACCCTTTTCTGTATCAGTGACAGTTGCACTTGTCACTTTACTGACTGAGATTAATAATCCGACTTTAGAACTTACTTTTTATTGTAGAACTCAGTGTGTCATACTCATAATTGTGTGTAAATGCACTTCTAAACAATCACAAAATACTCCTGTACACACAAATAACATTACAATTTTTTATGTTACAGCGGCTCGTAAAGCCAAGAAAGAGCAGCAGGTATCCCCCACCCCCGCCCTCGTCCCGGAGGCAGCAGACAGCAAGACGTTCGAGGCGGGCTTCTTCAGCGTGCGGTCCCCGGTTCGTTCCCCGGCCGCACACTCCGCACACACGTCCGCCTCCACCACCACCTCCACGTCCACCACGCCCAGCAAGAGCTCGCTGCTGAAGGCTGTGCTCTCTAATGAGGCTAAGAAGTCTGCTACTAAGGTAAGGTTTGCAGTGTACAGATTGGAATAATTAAATGAAGTCATTTTACTTTAAAAAAGTGGAAACACTTGTACAGTTTCTTTAAACGATCATTGAAATGAGCATTTTAAGCAATGGCTGGTTTTGACGTTTTGTGCGTTTCCGTGCTTCGTAAGGCACTTTATTCCGTTAATACAGGTTGACTGTGTGATGCAGTCAAATGGCCATATAATTGCGCAGAAGAAGATGCGTGAGTTGCTGGACACAGTTTAAGGTACCCTCTGTAGAATTTCCTGGGACATCCTTCCGAGGGCTCACTCATGACTCTGGCCTTAGACAGATAGTGCACCACGTTTTTATAGTCGGTAAGAGTCCATGAGAGAAAAATACCCTCCATAGTATTCTCCCATCTAAATTGTAAGTTTAAAACTGAGGGGCAAGTGCGAGTTTCGGCGAGCGCCTGTCGACATTCACGGGTGAGCGCGTTATCGCCGATTGTATGGAATCGAGACAAGTTCCCGCGTTTACAGCTAGGTGGCGGGGTCTCGATTCCATACGAATTGGCGCGCCATGAATGTCGACAAGCTCACGCAAAAACTCGCACTTGCCCCTCTGAACTGAAATGGTGAATTTATAGTAAACTATGATATTGTGCGAGTGTGACACATATACATACTTTTGTTGCAGAGTTCCACGTCGTTCGCCATGTTGCGTGCCTCTGTGCTGGGCAAGAACATGGAGTACGAGGGAATTGCGCCCATACCGGTGAGTATTATATCTGTTAAGAGGATAGATTACACTTGTAGGAAGCGCTAGTTGTAGGGTTTCGATGGGTTGTGATTAATAAGTGCTCTAAACTTCATGTATAAAATATATAATTGTCGTCTGGTACCAGTTACACTAAATAAGATAAAATACTATGCGATATATAAAAGGACCTAACCCATAGCGTGCGGGGAGACGACTGCTGCGCCCAGCGAGTGTTTGCGCCTCGCTACATAAAACTAATGCGTCAGCAGTGTCCCTACACTAGTGTTTGTACTACAGTAAGCAAATTTCGCTATGGGTGGTCTTTAGATGGGTCATCGCTTCGTAGCATTTTGGGCATTTCTATTTGCGAGCATTTCCGTGCTTCAGAACGCACTTTAAGCTATGGTACCGGTTGTTAGTAACGTGACAGTTGTTAAGCCATTTTGAATGCCTTGTGGGTAGCTTAAAAATTTTCAACAGTGGGCCTGCGCCTGTCCAATTGAACACGACATAACATAGGCTCACTACGTGGGATCAAGTGCAAAATGGTAAAATGCCTACCCCTTCGGGAATAAAACCGTGATGGACGTAAAGGCTTCTATAAAAACTGAGGTAGACATGCCTCGCACCGATTTTTTAAACCTATAACTGTTCCAATTGGTACCGTGGCGCGCGCTGTAACGAATCAAAACTTCGAGAGTACTCTGCTTGCAATCTGAGTCCATACGTCTTCTCTTTTACTCTTGTTATATTCGTATATTGCTGTTGTGGTGACAATTACGTAAATGAAATTTATTAGTGAGTGTAGTCTTATGGTCAAAGCCCACTTTAACGACTCCGCTCCCACCCGGCAAAAACAATATAATTCAAATATAGGCTTTAAACATTGCTCTTTAGATATAGTTTACATTGCCATCATCAATTAGCAGACAGCTCGCTTAGAGCGAGCTTACCGCCGTCAGACTGCTCGGGAGTGGACGCCTCGCTGGGCGTGCGTTGTAGACGAGCGGTCGGCGCGGTGCCCGCGCGCTCACTGCTAGCAGTCGCCTCACCGGCTCGCTACTACGAGTTGCTTTAATGGAAACCGATCGCGAACTGTGTCTATTGCGAAAAGCGAGAGCGGTCGGCGGGTGGACAGCTGGCCGTCTGCTAGCTGTCGCCGCGTGGACTGCTGGTGCTGGGTGCGTGCTAGCTGTCGCCGCGTAGACTGCGAGCAGTAGTCTTCTTCTAGGGCAGTGTTGGGTGGGAGCGGTGTTGGAGCGGAGTCGTTTAAGTGGGCTTTGACCTTTAGCAGTGTGTGTGTTTGAGGATTGCTTTTGAAATTTCGTTCGTTAGAAGTTAGAGTATAGTGCGTCTACATCAGTTAAGAAATCTTTGGATGGATGTACGACTTAAATATTTTTATCACCTTCCTCAGTATAGCAATAAAATTATATCCACACATTTACACTCAACATTTTTCTTTCCTATGTCCTCAGCAAACTCCGATGACACCGATCAACTTATACGCCACTCCAGGTCGAAGCATACTCAAATCCTCCAACACAACCAAAAAATCTACCAGAAAATCCATCAAAGTCGTCTTATTTGACCGTTCAGACATTGGCTCTCTAGAAAACTCATTCCAAACTATAGAAAGCGAAGCGAACGTTGTCAAAATGGATGAAAACCCAGACAGCGGAGTATCTTCGATGGATATTGAGAAAGATAATAAAGAAAATTCCAGTAAAAAGTCCAAACTTGTTCGACAAGATGCTGAAGACCGAAGTCCAGTATTAACCCGGAGTCGCAGAAAGAGTGTCATGACCGAAGACGGAGTCACTCCACGGAGGTCTTCAAGAAAGAAGATATTACAAGAATCTCAAGAGAACGTTGAAGATGTAGTGCCTCAGCGGTCTTCACGGAGAAGAAAGAGTCAGCAGAAGAATTGATCTCGATAGAGATGTTTTGAAGTGATACAGGTTTTAACTGTAAAAGTCCTTTGCACAACCATAAGATTTATGGATGATAAGTGTTGTAAAGGAATTTCGTGTTGTTTTGATATAGCATGTTTAAAGGACAAGCGGAAAATATTAGTGTTGATGTACAATAAATATCGTTTGTCATAGAAATTTCTCTACTGTTAACGTTCAGGCGCGTATGATTCAAAGCGAATGCACGATCGTTACAAATCCGTTCGAATTTTATTCATGTGAACTCGCGATGAGGTGTCCTAACTAGTATTAGAGCGATGGAAATATTGGAAAATCTAAATCGAACTGCTCAAAAAAACACATAATAAAATATTAATGTTAAAATACTCAAGTTAACCGATCGTATCGCTAGAACGATAAATTCTATGCCTAAAAAGGCAACATTGTATGTTTCATATTATGAAACGTAAAATGTTTGGTATGCTTTGTATGTTCTGTATTGCAAATTAAATGAATTGTCATGTTGCCTTTTTAGACCCGCTGGACTCCAATTCTCAGCTCACGACTTGAAAGCGTAATAGAATTTACTGGTGGAATGTCTTTTATATCTCACATTTAGAAACAGCAAATAATTAACATACAAATCGTATGATCAAGAATCGGCGCCTCGTTGAGAACCAATTTTTTTACATTTAAAGGTGGCAGACAAGCACACGGCCCACGTAATGGGAAGTCTCTGTAGCCTACGAAAGTTTGCAACAATAATAAATTTGTCTGTTTGCAAGTTTGTGCTAGTAAACTTATGCGCAACTTACTAAGGTGAATACAATCTCATCATTATTTTAGTATGTCACAGTTTCATAGAACACACATATCTTCTTGGGCTATGTCGAGTAAAACAATGTAAAAATTGCTTATTGGCTGATGTCACGTTGTTCCCGTGGGAATACGGGAATAAAATATAGCCTTTGTTACTCAGTGGTAATGTAGCTTTCTAATGACAAAAGAATTTTCGTAATGGGTCCAATCGTTTCTGAGTTAATACAAATCTTGAATCCTCCTCGAATCCTCTTTGTAATATTAGTATACTACCCGTTCGCTCTAACTTTGCCGCTGGCGTAGAGGCGTATACTCGAATTGTTAATTAGACGAAGTAAATTGACAGTAGCTAATGTCACTTCGTCATAGAAAATACGCAACATTGTATGAAGAAGTGACATTAGTTGCTGTCAATTTACTTCGTCTAATTAAAAATTCGACTTTAGTATGGAGCCGAGCGATAAAGTTAGAGCGAACGAGCAGTAGATAATAAAGTCTGTAACAATTTTGGTAATTATTTCCTTCGAATATAAACTTGAATCATGATTCTATTTAATGTGCCAATAAAGAGCTATTACAGCCTTAAACCTATTAATAATAATGTTCGTTATAATGACATTTTAATGATATTAGTAATTATAATTGTTTTATGTAGATGTAATCGTTTGTTTTTCATTTTTAATGAGGCAGTTGCGGAAGCGCTTATTTATTGTAATGTAGAGCACGGACGTGGTTTCATCCGTTAGTTCCTGTTACCGTGGGAATATGGGAATAAAATATAGCCTAAGTTATCCGGGGGAAGCGTATCTTCCCAACAGTAAAGGAATTTTCTAAATCGGTCCAGTAGTTTCGGAGCCTATTCGATGCAAACAAACAATGTACCTAATCTTTCCTCTTTATAGTGTAAACTAGCTAACGCCCACGGATATGCCCGTGTGTGATAAAGTTGTCGCAAGTTCCTCTTCCACGGGAAGATGTCCTGTTCTCATAATAAAAGAAGATTTGCGTTAACCCAGGGAGGGTATCTATTATGGGCATATAGCTGAAACTTGGACCGATGTCTGCTATTTCAATTGTGTACGACCAGAATTGTAATCGTAGCGCAACAGCTAAAACAAGAAAGCCGTGGGATCGTTCTCACCGGACTGCCCCTCTCCAACACGTTTATTGTGAAAGTTCAATCTGATTGACGTTGTCATTTTTGTTTTATTTCAAACTTTGAACAAATGATCCACGTGACCTAGTGACGTGTTTAATGCGACAGAGTCACAGACTACAGTAAAAGTCTCGACATAAGCCCCTCTGCACTCTATTTTATAGAGAGGGGCTAAAATTGTAAAATATATCTACGATTACAATTCTGTTTTGTTAAAAAAGAAATAGCAGATTTGGGCCCTTGGTCCATTAGTGTGGCTTGGGCCTCGTGACTGCCTCTGCCTACCCTAGTTGTAAACGTGTTACTTGACAGTGTTTGAGTGATGTGTCTCGATTATTGTACTATATCTAATGGTAATTATACAAACATTTTTACAATAAGTCTGTGTTTTATTGATTAATACGCTCCCTTGAGTATTAGCGTGGTGATATATGGCATCTGTTACTTCAGAAAATCCAAAAGTTTGACCTTCTAAAGGCGCGAGAACGTTCGGTAGTTAAAAGAGTTTATGGATTACATAATAACAAATCTTTCCTCTTTATAACAAGAAGCCGAGAGAAGGTCTCACCCGACGCCCCTCTAAAACGTTTATTGTGATAGTGAAAGTTCAATCCGATTGACTTGTTTTATTTCAAACTGAACAGATGATCCACGTGACGTGGTTTAATGCAACAGAGTCCACAGACGTGTCCGTATGGATTGAGGAGCCATCCCTCCTTTTTAAATGAAACTCACTCCCCTATTTAGTATACAATAAAAAAATTATGTAGGTCAATTTTGGAATTTGTACATCCAATAGATAAAAAGTTACATCGATTTCAAAGTGGCACCTCAATCTAAACATCTGGATTGAGGAGCCACTTGAATTTCTTAAGGAAACTGATAAATATTATTGATTTTCTTTTTATATCATTTAGTAGGCATTATGTAGGGTACCTACTTAAGATTTCCGCCCTATCCTACTGGATTTCAAGAAGTTACGAAACATTTAGTATGGCTCCTCAATCTAAATCATTGCATATGATTTCTCAAAAGAGAGAGCATCAATTACTTTAATCGATTGAATTACAGTTTAGTACATAATGCTCTCGTGATTGTAGCTTAAGGATGGTGATGTACATAACATACATTTGGTAATACAACATGTTTGTTCTGGCTCCTCAATCCATACGTTTGCAGAAAGTAAATGTGTTTTTCATTCCTTCTATTCGAAAAGAATCACTTTGCACCACGATAACGGGGCGCAAAATAGCTCTTTTCTGTTAAGAGCCTTTTAGCGGGCGGCAAAGGATTTGAATTTGGAACTTGAAAATTTCATAGAAATCGAACGCAAATTGTATGAAATACTGGCTGGTAAGTGTTGGCTGCACAGCGCAGTGTCCTGAGCTAACTAAAAAAAAAACTGAAGAGCGCCATTTATCTGTTCGTGTTCGTCATTATTATTATTAATGTTCTTGTAATCAGTACATATAGTCCGTTCATAGTTAATTTACCTCTAGCTGTGAGGTTGGCTTCCCCGATTTTCGTGTTACCATACTAAGATTTTTTTCTCCCATGTACTCCAACCTTAAGTCGAAACTTATTTTCTTCTTTTGCTGCCGTTTTTTCGGGCGTGGAAATTATTTGAGATGTGGAAGCAGCACCTGTGCCCTCCTTGATGACGATGATGAGTGTTTTTTTTTAATTACATATCCATTTTATGTAAATAAAAATGAAATTTAAGGAGAATCTTTTAGTAACAGAACTACGTCTTTAGTAATGTTAATTATACTGACTAATGGATATTTACATAAAAAAAACTCTCAGGCTTAACGGTTCCATCTTATAATCTCCCCTAATATGCGGTAAAATGTCTGAAGCTGGCACTCATAGGGGGACTTTACTGCAATACCAACTTACAGAAAACGATCTGTCAGAGGTAAATAAACTGTGAACGGACTATACATAAAGTTAAATGTATTCTGCAAATATAATAAGTTCAACGTCATATTATGACAGTGACAGTCCATGAACTCCTGGAACAATAACTATAGAAGGTAACTGCGTCGTACAAAACTTATTTTTTCTCATAGAAAGGGAATGAAAAGTAGAGTATATTACTCGAGGGCAAATTATTTTTCCCTCGGGCGGTGTACTCTGAATCCCTCACTGCGCTCAGGATTCTACGTTAGAATCCCTCGCTATGCTCGGGATTCTATTCTAGAATCCTTCGCTTCGCTCGTGATTCAAAGTAGCGCCCTCGCCGTAAAAATACTATTTTGCCCCCTTGTTATACAATCTACTATTTCCTACCCTAGTGTTAAAGACATCGCAGGAGGGAGATAAATCAAACGAATCACAATATTTTAACAAAATTTATTTTAACCTCACTACTAATTTACTCCTCAACAGAAACTCACAAACAAAGTTTTACTGACCTTATTGATCTAATCGCGTCCGCCCTCTGACTGGCGTTTCACTCGGAAGCCTGACACATACTCTGTATGCTCCACAACACTGACGTTTGACGTGTCAACGTCAAATGTCAACTTGTCACTGTCAAACTTCAAACTAATGGCAGTATCTTATAAAAATAATAAATATGCCTACAAATTCTGTAACAGTCGGCCATCCTATGGGAACGAGTCTCTTCGTTCTAATTAACTATAATTTATATTTCCATTATACATTGTTTAACTATATAATAAAATTGAACGTATCACTCGCATCACTTTTATAATTACCTAAATTAAGATTTTTACTGTATGTATATAATTACATACACTTAAACTACTACAGAATCTTCTACTATGGTATAGCTGCGTGGCTTAAAGGTTACTTCCTTCACCAGTAAGTCACACAACTGCGATGTCTCTTACCAATCGTGGGCGGCGAGGTCGTTACGCCAATCTTGCCCGGCTCGAGAACACCCCTCACTACTATGGTATAGCCGGCCGCAAAGGTTACTTCTTTCACCAGAACGACACACAACTGCGATGTCTCTTACCAATCGTGGGCGGCGAGGTCGTTTACGCCAATCTTGCCCGGCTCGAGAACACCCGTCACTACTATGGTATAGCTGCATGCCGCAAAGGTTACCTATTTCTTTCACCAGAACGACACACAACTTCGATGTCTCTTACCAATCGTGGGCGGCGAGGTCGTTTACGCCAATCTTGCCCGGCTCGAGAACACCCGTCACTACTATGGTATAGCTGCATGCCGCAAAGGTTACTTCTTTCACCAGAACGACACACAACTGCGATGTCTCTTACCAATCGTGGGCGGCGAGGTCGTTTACGCCAATCTTGCCCGGCTCGAGAGCACCCTCACTATAACTATATTTCAATCACTCTAAAATTATGCGTTCACTCCGTTCTACAATCATTAATGTTTGTCGTCCTAAATCTGTAATTATTCAATCTCATATCATCAAATTACAATTACTCATTGACACTGTTTACAGTTGAAGGGCAAGTAGCAGTGTCTTCGCCAAAATTAGATGATAAGTACATTACTCAGGCTCAATTCAATTTTATGATTTAAATCCCTCATCAATCACTTATACACACGCATACGTATGTACTCGATAATTTACAATCATTTTTCACATCCTGCCTACATACATCACTATACTTAAATCACTAAAATTATGCATTCACTCCGTTTTACAATCATTAATCTGACGTGTCAAGGCAATACACTGTATAATCCGAAATACCAATTTGAGAAAAACGCCAAAATGTCTGTTGAACAGTCTTTTTGTAATTTAAAGCTATTAAAATTATGAAAATAAATAAAATTTATATCATTTTGTAGGTTTTTTTATTGTTGTTATAGCCATATAAAGAACTTGACAATAAAAATTAATAGTTTTCTAGAAAATTCAAAAAAGACAGTTGGTATAACAGACTAATATTAATTTGTTAAGCTCGTGTAAGGCATAATACTGTAAATAATAGTACAGTGTTTTGCCTGAATAATCCTAAGAATTTAACATTAGTAATAATAATGTACTATTCAATACAGTTTTCTGCAGAAACCGTTTATTAAGATTCAGTAAGTGAAACCTGTTCTAGTAGGGGTAGTGAATTAAATGAAACAATTAAAAAGTTATTTCAATTATTTACTTTTATTTATGGTCAATGAACCATAAGACCTTTGAAATACAAAACGAAATAGTTTACTCAGGCTAATAAGTCTCATATTTTCATAGTCACAATTTGAGATCAACATATAAAATAAAAACGTTATAAATTTAACAAATCTTTAAAATACAAAATTTATATTAGCACTAGCTGACCCGCGCAACTTCGTTTGCGGCACATGAGAGTTAGAAAAAGAGAGGTATGGTATTAATATTTTGAGTGATATAATGTTTCCCGTCGCATTTCCTCTCGTCGCGCCTAGTCCCGTCGCGTCGCTTATATACATTAGAGCTGAACCGCACAATTTCGTTTGCGTCACATAAGCGAGAAAGAGAGAGGTGTAGTATTGATATTTAAGGTGATATAATGTTTCCCTTTGCATTTATTCCCGTCGCGTCGCATAGATTCATTAGAGCTGACCCGCACAATTTCGTTTGCATCACATGTGATTGAGAAGGAGAGAGGTGTGGTATTAATATGTAAAGTGATATAAATAATAAATAAATAAATAAATATTCACGGACATCTCACACAACGCTATCTGATCCCAAAGTAAGCTAGGAATAACCTGCTTGTGTTATGGGTATCAGACCACGGATATTAATACTTAAATACTTTTAAATACATACATATTATACATAGAAACACCCAGACTCTTGAGACAAACATTTATGGGTCACACAAATATTTGTCTCCGATATATGTTTACCGTTGCATTCACTTCCACCCGTTCTTTTTTTGGTACGGAACTCATTAGTGTCCGACTCGCACTTGGCCGGTTTTTATCGTTCAGTTGATTGGCTACCACTGCAGACCACGTTTACCTACTCCCGTCGCGTCGCTCATACTGTAAAACTTATTAAGAGGACCCCCTCTATTGTAAGTGAACTTTAAAAGATAGGCATATACTTTTGCTGGGGCTCGTACTCGATGGCCGGTGGAACTTCGGACATCACTTCCGAAGTTTGGTCCCAAAACTGAGGGGAGCATCGGCCGCACTCGCGCGGCTGATGCCCAACATCAGGGGACCCAACGCTCCCTACAGGAGGCTGTACCTGGGGATCGTGCGAAGCATGGCCCTGTACAGCGGAGACCCTGACGGCCAGCAGTGAGGCTAGACTGCTGAGCCCGCAGTGAGTGATGGCCGTCAGGGTGATAAGAGGATACCGCACGATCTCCGGTGAGGCGGCATGTCTCCTAGCCGGGACCCCTCCATGGGACCTGGAAGCGAGAGCCCTTGCGTCACTGTTCAGATGGCGCAAGGAGGCGCTGGAGCGGGGCCAAAGGCCTGCGTCTCGAGAAATCGAGGCCCAGTGGACCCTGCTCCACCAGTAAACCGTGGAGACATGGAAGGTGCGACTTGAGCAACCAAAGGGGGGATTCGCCACAATCGCGGCCGTCAGACCGGTCATGGACGAGTGGGTGGAGAGAAGACACGGTGCTCTCTCCTACCGGTTGACACAGATGCTTGCCGGGCACGGTAGCTTCGGTAGGTATCTGTGGCGAAAACACCGGGAAACCACGGCCGAGTGTCAGCACTGCGAGGACCGCAGCGATGACACCGCGCTCCACACGCTGGTGGAGTGCACGACTTGGGCACCACAGCGCCAGGTCCTCGTAGTGGGTCTGGGCGTGGACACTCTCTCGCTCGAGGCCATGGTGCGAGCCATGCTCTCCAACGGGAGTAAGTGGGACTGCGCCGCCTCTTTCTGCGAGCAGGTCATGCTCGCGAAGGAGGCGGCGGGCCGGGTGCGGGAGAGAACTCTCCCACCCGAGTTCCGCAGTCGGCGCCCTGGGCGCCGCCGACGTGTCTTCGCCGAGGACTATCGGCCTCCATGACCGGAGGTCTGAGGACGGTGAGAGGACCGCTCACCGTCCTTACAGAAGCAGGCCCATGACGGCAGCGTGACGTGAGCAACTCACGCACGCCCCCCCCCCCCCTTAGAAGCGGGGTCACACCCGAAACCCCCCATAGACGCGGGATTGCACCCGAACCACCCCCTGGGCGAGGCCGCAGTGGCGGCCGTAGGTCTGTTGGGAGCCACGGGACATCGAAAGAAAGAAAAGAAAGAAAAATAAATTTATTTCACATAGGCATATACAGATGCTCTTGTAAAACGTCCAGAATATAAATCAAAATCTACCACCAGTTCACAACGCGACCCACCTGAGAAGAACTGGCAAGAAACTCAGCGGGTTATTCTTTTTAGAGCTCTATTTACAAAATGAATCTAAAAACTATGCATTTTTACAATTTTTTTGAGAATCCAGTAGAGCAGGTCATTTCCAGGCTTCTCCATCCAACAAATAATCACCAATTGTATAGTAGCCCCTGCAGTACAATTTACTTTTTACAACCTTTTTAAATTTATTAAGGGACATACTTTTAATTTCGTCTGGTAGCCTGTTGTAAAAGCGTATACAGTTACCCATGAAAGAATTGCTGATTTTGTGCAATCTGCTATGATAAACAGCAAGGTTACTTTTATTTCTAGTGTTGACATTGTGTCTATCACTTAACTTAGCGAAACTATGTAAATTTCTTTGTACGTACATCAGATTCTCAAAAATATATTGTGATGCTACTGTAAGAATTTTAACCTCTTTGAATTTTTCGCGCAGAGAGACCCTTGGACCTAATCTATATATAGCTCTTATGGCCCGCTTTTGTAAAATAAAAATTTTATCTATATCTGCAGCATTGCCCCACAGTAGAATACCGTAAGACATTATGCTATGAAAGTAACTGAAATAGACTATTCTAGCCGTATCTACATCCGTCAAGTGCCTTATCTTTTGTACAGCAAATGCTGCTGAACTTAATCTATTTGCTAGTTTGACAATATGTGGACCCCATTGTAAACCAGCATCGACCGTTAACCCTAGGAACGTCGTTGATTCCACAAGTTCCAACACCCGACCATTAAGTTGAACATTGGTTTCTGACTGTGTTACATTAGGCAAGGTAAATTTTATGCATTTAGTTTTATTATCATTCAGTCTAAGATTGTTAGTGTTAAACCAATGAACCACTTTCAAGATTGCGTTGTTGACATCGTCATAGTTATCTATTTGTCTTTTAACTTTGAAAATCAAAGAAGTATCATCTGCAAACAAAACAATCCTGTTATGGTCCGAGTATTGAACCCTGTGGGACGCCCATAGTAACTATAGAGCCCTCTGAGCGTGTACCATTAACATCAACCCTCTGAATTCTATTGTTCAAATATGAAGTCAGAAGATCGAG